>OY728141.1:2027060389-2028290307 GCA_963277665.1 Viscum album
TTGGGTAGAGGTGGTATCATGTGTCACCTAGAACCTATGACAAACATGTAAGATCAAGTGGTTATGGATGTAGTTGTGGGTTTAGGCATTCATACACCATCACTCTTTTATTTATGATTTCACTTAGTTATTGTTGATACAACTATGATCATAAAAGGCACTTCCTTGTTTTTAGCTGATAAGCATGACATGATGTGATAATTGATAGGGATTCCTATAGGCACTTCCTAGGATCAGGCATTTAAGAGTTTTTTTTATAAATATATAATTAGGATACCCATATATGCTTCCTAAGATCTTGATATTGAGATGAAAAGTTTATCAATATTCCCATATGTAATTACTAGGATATGTCTTCTAAGACATATTGACCATACCATATTTATTAGGATGGAAATAAGTACTTCACTAGAACTATCTTATTAAAAATTGATCAATACTTGGATTCATTATATATAATTACATGGATGGGATCATATATGATACTTCTATAGAAAGTATCATTTGTCACTAGGATTACTCCTTTATTAATTAATTAAAGAGGAGGTTGTTGTGAATGATTTAGACCCATAATCCAGTTATTATCAAGGATGAATGAAGATCTCCCTAAGTGACTCTCGTGATACTCCTTCAGGTCTGGATGGATGCACTGTTATAATATGGCCAAAAAATATTAGGGGATGAGGACAGTGATCCAATTATTGAATGATTCCATGTTATTATACTAGATCAAGAGAGTATTCCTTATAGATCACATAAGGTATATTCTCCCATACGGATTAACCGAGTTTTAATGTTGTGACTACTTATTGACCTGGACTTAGGACTCATTCGTTAGACTAGATTTTAATGGCATGAGTGAAATGACATCCAACTTAGTGATGTAATTTTGGATGACAAGATATTACCTAAAATCAATTATTATAGTGAATAGAGGTGAGTATGAATGATCCTAGGGATATGACATCTATCCCCCTGTAGTGGCATAGATTGATCAGAGTCAGTTTTAGCTCTGGTAGAAGATGGTATTGTTGATTGGGATCATGGAATCAAGCATCAAATTAATTATACAAAGATTGAGTGATATGAAATCCAGCTCAATTATGTATTCAAAGGATGTCCAGTCCACTAGGATTAAAAAACCGTGAATCAAATGTGATTGTACTTTAATTGACTTTATAAAAGTTATTCCTCAACTAGGCTAAGAATATTTTTTGATCATGCATTTATGAAATTATATTATAAGTTCATCATTGGGGGTGACATACTAAGATTTATTTTTCACCCTCTATACATGCACCTCAGTGTCCATACAAAACTTATGTATTATTTCAGGTTGAGAAGAGATGCATGATGGATAATACTATGAACTATGGTTGCATGATTGAGTGGGCCCACTTGTGTTGATTCTTATGACCAGGATAGTGCTGATCGACAGTATCTTGGAGACCAGGTATGTTGTTTAGATTAGAGTAAGCAATTGATCCATTTAATTTTATTTTTATTTCTTTTATTTACTCATGTATATAGGATCATACCTATATGATATCTAATGTTGTTTGTATGAAATAACCATTCGGGCCTTCACTACATTTCAATTATTATTAGAGACTTGTTGTATTTATTACTTCTGAACTCTATTTATTTACTACTATGAATAATGATAGGTTATTTTAATCAGTTACTTACTCTAATATGAGGTCATAGTCTCAACATATAAACATCCTAGTCCCTCACTACTAGTTGGAAACCACTGGTATACGGGGAGGCATGCTTGAGTCCTAATGGCCAACCAGTCCGATAAATATTTATAGAGTGAACAAGGTTAGGATGTGACAAAATTTGAGACTTGGTGAGGTTAGGTGATAATTTACCTAATATAGGTTCATTTTTTTATATGCATTCATTTAGTAATAAGTTTTCTTGTTTCACATTACATGAGTGGCTTGAAGGAGGATTCTACTGAGTATAGTTGTATTATCACCCCAATATATAAATCTATTTTTTTAGTTTTCTTGGAGGGAATAAAGACTATGATAATCATTATTAGATCAAAGTTTGGTTATTCTATCAAAATCATTTTAGTTATCTTTTCTTTTGTTACTTTATTTTTAGTGTCTTCTCTCTTTAAGAAATTCACATGAAATGCGGGATTCTTATTTTATTCTATATTATGGTGTCGATTAGTGGATTTCTTATACATTTTTAGGGTTATAATGTTAATGCATCCCATTTAAATATTTTATATCCCTTATAAAAGTATCTATCCCTATAACATTTTGATATTTTAAAATGAAACACCATGTTCAATACCATACAAGATATGCCACATCGATCTTGAACAAACAAACAAATATAATTATTCAAATGTGACAACTATAACCTAGCCATTAAATTAGAGGTAATGAATAATATTAATGTCATTATGAAATATATAATGGTAATACTTATTTATAATTTATTAATTAATTCTTTTCAAATATGTACTAGTTTTTTAGAAAGTCAGTTTACTCTTTAAAAAATAATTTTTCTTAAAAAAATGGGTCTTCTTGCATTTTATGAATGAATATTATAATTAATTTTTTGAAAAGTTATAAATTTAATTTCATAAATTTAACTTTATTTTGAAATAATAATATCAGGTTTTAATTTGGGTAAAATATTTAGATTTTTTGGAAAATATTGGGTTTTCACTGAAGATTGAAAGTACTGATTTTTGTGAAAATTTCATTTTTTTCAATAAATTAAGCAATTTAAAGTCACATTTTATTTTGATTATGGTTTAAAGTAACATAAGTATTATTTAGTTATATTTAATCCACTTAAATCTGTTTGAATCAAATTTTCATTTCATTTTAGAATAAGTTTATTTTTGGGTATAAAAAATGATATTTTTCTAAAAACTTTTTTAAAGTAAATAATTTTTATCATTTTTAATTAATTAAAATAATACCTAATTATGAATGTTTTAAATTAAATTTATATGTTACATATAATTAAATATTAATTTATTTTCATAAAATTATTATTATTAGTCATAGAGTTAATATAGAATCATCTTTTTCTTGAAAAATACACTTCTTGAAAACCCTCTTTTTTGTCATGTATGGGGGTTTTGTTTTAAATTTAAAAATTCCAATTAAATGAATTTAATTTGGTAAAATGGATTATATATTTTTAATAATAATTTCCAATTTAGTTAATAAATAAATTTTTATTTTTAATTATAAAAAAAAATAGTGGTAAAAAAGGGATTTACGATAGTATAAGTAAAAAAATGTAGCGGGTTAATGTTAAAAGTTAAAGGGTTAAAATATCTAAAAAATAAAAAATTAAATGTGTGTTTTATGTGTTTATAGACCTTCAAAATCATTTAAAAAAACCTTTATTAACCAAATTAAGTTTAATTATTGACACCAAAAGGGGTTGGATTTAAATATAAAATAATAATTATTTAATCACTTTAAACCACCCCTCCTCAAGTATAAATACCACTCCACACCACCCCATTTGTACTCAAAATCCTTAATCTATTAAAATATCTAAAACAAATCTTCTATATACTCTCCCAATATCTATGTGCTGATGTTATCACCCAAAAACCAATTCCATGTTATTTAAGGCATCGTTTAAGGCGGATATATTCAAGAGGTAAATTTCTCAAACCACCTCACTTAATTTTTTCTTCTACTTATACCTTCTACTAATCTACTTCATTTATAAAGGAATAATAAATCTAGTAAAATATATATACTAGAATTATTTATTTTTTATATAATATCTTATATCCATCCCTTTTATTATATCAGCTTATTCAAAGAAACAAAACCATTGTCCAAATTATGACGGTTAACCATCTCGATGGATAATGAGTTTTTGTTTTCCACAACTGAATTCTAGTATGGTCATAAAACTATTATTATAGTTAAATTATATTTTAATAAGTATATTATAAATTATTTCATGTTCTATAACTAATATATATACATAATATTAAATAAAATGAAACTAGTTTGTGATGGTCAGAAAAACTACCAAAATAAACTAACCTTTTATCATTAACGTTATTATCAAAGAAATCATCCTAATTTCGAAAAACAATTATATATGAGAACATTTATACTTTATAAAGTGAATTATACTATTATTTCATCTTTTTGATTATTTTTATCATTTTAAAAGAATATCCATAATTATATACAAGTAAATCGACAATGAAACCATGAAACGAACACTCTTGGAACAAAAAAAATCAACATTATAAATAACTAAAATGATCATAAATGGAATTAATAAAATTGTAACAAATAAAATATATTTTAAAAATGTTATTAACTAATTAATTAATATAATTATATTTTCCAGGAAATTAATATCAAGTGAAAAATTCTCTTGGAAAAAAAGGAGGGGACCCCTCTACCCCTATATCTTCCTTTCCTTTCAAGTGCCTTATTTATTTCAAGCATTTAATTTACAATTAAAATTTATGGGACATGATTTTAAATATCCATATTATGTTAATTTTTATGTTAAAATTATTATATATACATTTCTATCACATTAAACCATTTGATAAATCTTTAAGTACTGCCATCATGCTACTGAAATTTAGTAAGGCAATTCATACCTCAATTTCCATTCTCTGGATTATGTCATGCTCATATTTTGTGTGAAATCAAATTTGATTATCTTATTTTATATTTCAATTTTTTCATTTGTATTTACATATTATACACATAATCAATTCATTTGATTAATTCTTAATTCAATGATATGATATATTTAAGGGACATTCTATTAAAAATATTCTTTTAAAGTTTCTTTTTTCGAAAATTAAAAATGATGTTTTTTAACTTATAGGGAATAAAAGGATTTCCCTCCATAATGATGTCTTTTTTGCTTCTAATATTCATTTTAAAGTTTAAATTTTATTTTTGAATAAAATTTTTTCATATATATGTGACAATATTTTTGAAGAAAATAAATTTTTTCAGAATGGAAAATTTATTTACCTCAATTTTTTAAGTATATTTTATTCAATTAAAAAAACATTATTTACCTTGTTTGGGTATTTTGGTATTGAAAATGGTTTCTCAAAATAAAAATTTATTTTGGCATTTAATTTGTGGTTTTAAAATAAAATGGAATTTTGATATCCAAAAGAAAATTGTTTATGATATTAAAAGAGTTTTTCTAAAGTAAAAGAATAAAAATTATTTATTCACGTTACTTGAGAATTATACATGAGAAATTGGTGTTACTAGTTAGAACTAGGAGATACCATTATATATTATATTATGGGTGGCCCAAATATAATTGGGTGACCCTTTTACAACTTATAGGATGGGGTGGCCTAGATAGTGCTGGGTGAGCCTGTTATAGCTTATATGATGGGGTGGCCCAAATAGTGTCGGGTAATCCCATTACATATTATATGATGGAGTGGCCTATATAGCGATGGTTAAGTCCTTTATATATTTGGGTGCACCCAAATAGAGCTCCAATTCATTGGGTAAGAATTATATTGGAAGTCGGTCATATGGTTATTCGAATTAAATGGGTTTTGAAAGGGTTTTACGAATATGATACTCTAAGTTTCCAAAAAGAGTTTTATTTTGATTTCTATGAGTTTTAATGATTTTATTTGAGCTAAAATTGTTTTTTCATGTAAATATGAATTATATAATTTTCTCAAATAACATTTAGGTAAAGGTAAATAATTCATAGGCCTTTATGTTTTTCACTAGACTAACGAATTTATTCTTTTATGCCCCTTAATAAGATTTTTTGATCATACCACATTTTTAAAATGTTTTTAACTAGTATTAAAGAAAAGTAGGGACTAGGATGGAATAAATATTAAAATTATGAATATTTATCATAATATAGTTATTATTTTAATTTAAATACTTTTGTTTTATGAAAAAATGGATACTGTGTAATAGTGCCATCTTATAATGTATGGGTTTACTTTGTAAGGGTTTGTCATAATTATCTAAAACTCTAAACCTAAAATATATCTGGTAAAATAAATTTATTTTTATTTTAAAAGAACTAGAATATGTAATGTTTAAGTCTGGGCCATTAGAGTTAGTATCATAACATAGTTTAAATAAATTTAGATATTAGGATGGTTTCTTAAGAGTTATGAATATCATCATAGGGTTTACAAGTTTAAGGATTATTATAATTTTAAAATCTTAGATACCCTCTTAGTGGTGTAAAGTTATGGATTTATAGGATATTGATGAAATTGTTGATTATTATATTTTTAAAGGTAATCGATTTAGGTATAAAATATTGGAGGGTTAAAGTATTATAGAGTTTCCAAGCGTATTATCTTTAAATTGACTATTTAAATTTTAACATGTAATAATTTATTTCGTGTTTTAATGATGTTCTTTTATATATATTTAGGATAATTTATCAATATATGAGGAAATAAATATTTTAGAACCTTCTTATCCCTTCCCGATGATTTGATTATAACTATTATCTAACACCTTTTATTTTCTACAAAAATATTTTGGGTTATGATATCTTTTCCATTTTATTTCAAAATCATAGATTTACCATCTCCATCGAACATGGAAATTCCACAAAGGACATGACCCTTTAATTTCCGGAAGATGGGAATCATTTCACAAGATAAAGGGGATATCAAATAAATCCTAATGTTTGGATTTAAGGTATTAATTATTTTCTTATGTTCAAATTATATTTTTTGGGTTGATATTGATTAATCATAAGGATATATTTCACACATTTGATTATAAGAATGAAGTATTAAATAACAAGACAACAAAGCATAGTTGATGGTTTAGGAAGGATGTTTAATGGAGGATGTGTTTATATATTGAGTTTTAAAATTATGATACAGTGGTATTTTATAAATATTACAGGAATCATGGAACAACTATGGATTTTTATATAGTAGGTTTTTTTTTCATAAATTTTGAAACATTTGTTAGTTGGAATCAATACCTTTGAAAAGTTGTAAAAAGGTTAAAATTTTTAAGTTACATGTAATACATAATTTTATGATATGAAAAAGATTATTTGAGGAACAATAACTTTAATATTTTTGGTCATAAGATTAAATGTATTAGAAGTCTTTTTGTTTTATATGATCTCTAATTTTGAGGTAATTATGGGTTATTACTTTTTTTAGGATGAAAAATGGGTGGTATGAGATAAACTTTGAGGTTAATTATATTAAGGTTATTTTTAGGGATGTTTTTTACTTTTATAGAATTTTATAAGTTTTATATTAATATAGTTTTAGAAAAAGGACAACTTGTAGGATGAGTAACAACCCGTCAGGTCTGGAAAGGTTCAAAGAATTGAACTCACAACCGAAGGGTGACAGGGGTGCATTGCCTACCACTAGCCTACATGATGTCCTACTTAGTACAAAATTTATTTTCTTTATCTAATAGATAATGGATAAGTTCATTTTGTAAAATTATGTTTATCGTATTGATAACTATTGGATTGGAAAAATGATTTGGTTATTAAGTGACTAATGTTATTTTGGAAGAATTTTCTATTTTGGGAACCTTATATGATTAAGGGAAATAGAATACCAATGGATTTTATATGATAAATAAAGGATAAATTATATTTCAAAAACATATATGATTTATGGTGATTTGGGTTATTAGTAAAAATGATTAGTATATCTTGAATGTTATGTTATTATGTAAATTACATTTTGAAATGAAACTTTAGGAGTTATTGATATTATTTGAAGATGAATATTAAATTTATCTTAGAGGACTGTGTGATCAAATCCTTATAATTTTTTGGGTTTTAATTTTAGTCTCTAATATTTTAAGGAATTTTAAAGATAATTATTTTTGGAATTATCTATGTTGAAAATTGGGTATTACTATAGAATTTTGGAGATTAAAGTAGTTTTTATCTATATAAAGGTATATTATTTTTGGATAATTACATTATCTTGTACTGAACATTTTTTTTAATTCCTAAGGATAGGAGGAATTGATAGTTATACTTTTTTTTATTTTTTTATATTTAGAAGTTTATTATGATACTTTTAGTATGAAAACATAATCTTGAATACCCATCAGTTGGATAAAATATGAAGATGAAATTATAATCTTTAAGTAAATATATTTACTTATGTTATTAGTATATGTAGTAAAATAATTCCTTAACTATAGAAATTTTTTTTCTAAACCAAAACTTTTATTCATTAATTTTCTTACCATGAAATCGATAGCCTTTTAACCTATCATAGAATTACGATGGTAAAATTTCACATGGTCATGTTCTCTATCACTATCTATCAGTCCATGAGGTGTTAGATTTTCTATTCTATGTATATGATTTTCTACATGGAAACCTAGTATGTGTTTTCTCAAGTGACCTTCCTACTTTCCTGTCTCCCTTTTAAAGAGGATGTTTTATTGATCTTTTTTACAATGTGAGTTTTCAAAAAAGGTATTTTGAAAAGTAAAATGACTAGTTTTAGATCCCAAGTTAAAATTGATAAAATGGAATTTATTTAAGGTGGGGGTGGGGGGGGGAGGATGTAACTTACCTATATTTTAAAATGAAACACTATGCTCAGTATTATAAAAGATACACCATATCGAGCTTGAAAAAATGTCAAAATATTATTATTTAACTGTGATTATTATAACCTAGACAATAAATTGGAGGTAATGAATATAATTAATGATATTATGAAATATATAATGGTAATACTCATTGATAATGTATTAATTTATTCTTTTTAAATAAGTACTATGTATTTATAAATTCATATAATTCTTTAAAAAAAAATATATTTTTTTCCAAAAAATGAATTTTCTTAGATTTTATGATTGAATATTATAAATAAAATTTTTAAATTTTAGAAAATTAATTTCATAAAATTGATTTTATTTTTTAAATAATCATATCATGTTTTACTTTGGGTGAAATTTTTGTATTTTTTGGAAAATATTGGGTTTTCAGGGAATAGTGAATATACTAATTTTTGTAAAAATGTCATTTATTTTCAATAAATTAAGAAATTTTAAAGTCACATTATATTTTGATGATGGTTTAAAGTAAAATAACAATAATTTAGTTATATTTTAACAACTTAAAATTTTTTTAATCAACTTTATTTTTTATTTTAGAATAAGTTTATTTTTGGTTTTAAAAAACGGGCTTTTTATGAAAACTATTTTAAAGTACATAAATTTTCTCCATTTTAATTAATTAAAATAATTAATAATAGAGAATTTTTTAAACTAAATTTATAGATTTTATGTTATTAAATATTAATTTATTTTTATACAATGATTATTATTTTTCATAGAGTTAAAATAAAAGCATCTTTAGCTTGAAAAATACACTTTTAAAAACCCGTTTTTCTGTCGCGTCTGTGTGTTTTTCATTAAATTAATTTTTTAAATTATGTGAATTTAATTTGGTAAAATGGATTCAATTTTTTTAATCATAAGTTTCAAATTATGTAAGAATTTCATTCTCACTTTAGTCATAAAAAAGATTACTGTGGTAAAACAATGATTTACCACAGTATAAGTAAAATAATGTAGCGGGTTAAGGTTAAAAGGTAAAGGCTTAAAATACCTAAAAAATAAAAAATTAAATGGGTGGTTGATGTTTTTATGTAACTTAAACATTTTTTAATACATTAATTATTAACAAAAATCATTGTAATTAATTCCACCCAAATTTGTTGGGCTTCAAATATAAAATAATCATTATTCCATAACTTTAAACCACCCCTCCTCAAGTATGAATAACACTCCTCACCAACCCATTTAACATAAAAGCCATGAATCTCTTATAATATCTACCAAAACGTATATTATCCACTCTAAATATGTATTAGTGATTTTATTCTCACCTAAAAACTAATTCCAAGTTACTTATGGGATCCTTCAAGGAGGTGATATTCAAGAGGTAACCTTCTCAAACCACATCTCTTAATTTATTTTCTTCTTATAACTTCTCCTAAAATCATTCATCCATAAAGAAATAATATATCCAGTATGTGTATATTGTAATGTTATATTTCTAGTGGAATATTCTATATACTACCCTTTTATGATCTCTTATTATTCAAAGAAATGAAACCATTTTCAAAATTATGGTGGTTAACCATCTCTGTTGATAGTGAGTTTTTGTTTTCCATTACCAGAGTCAAGGGAGGTAATAAAAATATTGCTATGGTTAAATAATATTTTATTAATTATACTATAACTTAATTCATATTTTATAACTAATGTATAGACATACTATTAAATAAAATGAAACTTGTTTGTGATGGTAAAAAAACTACCAAAATAAACAGATCTTTATCATTAACGTTATTATCAAATGAATCATCATCATGTAATAAAAAAAATGATATATGGGAATATTTATACTTCTAGAATTTAATTAATACCATTTAATTCCACTTCTAGAGTATTTTCCCATTTTACAAGAACGTCCATAATTATACTCAAGTAAATTGACCATGAAACCATGAAACGAACACTCCCGAAACAACAAAATTAATCTTTATAACTCATTAAATTGGTAATAAATGGATTTAATAAATTATAATAAATATAATATATATGAAATAGATTATTTTAATTAATTAATGAATCTAATTTTATTATCCAGGACATTAATATCATGTACATAACTCTTCCCAACACTTGGCAAGGGAGCCCTCTACCACTCTATCTTCCTTTCCGTTAAAGTGCCTTCTTAATTTTATGAATTTTATTTCCATTTAAAATTGATGGGATATTATTTTACAGATACATATTACTTTTAGTTTTATTTGTAAAATTATGAGATTCACCTTTCTCTGTCATTAAACCATTTTATGAATCTTTAAGTACTACAGTCATGCTACCGAAATTTTGTAAGTGAATTCTTACCTCAATATCCATTATCTGGATTATGTCATGATAAGATTATGTGTGAAATGAAATTTTATTATTTTTTGTTGTATTTAAAATTTTTTTATGTGTATTTATAGCTAATACATAATCAAATCATTTTATTAATTCTCACTTCAATGATATGATATTTTTGACGGAATTTATACTGAAAGTTTTATTTTTCAAAAAAGTCAGAAGGAATGTTTTTTAACTTGTAGTGAATGAGTGGATTTCCTACTATCATGATTCCTTTTTTACTTTTATGATTCCTTCACAAGTTTAAAATATTATTTTTAAATAAAATGTTGTCATATAAGTGTGAGAATCTTTTTAAAGTAAATAATTGTTTTCAAAATGGAAAATATATTTTCCTAAAAAATGTTTTAATGATATTTCTTTCAAATAAAAATACCTCTTTACCTTTTTGGATTATTTTTTTTATTGAAAATGGTTTTCTAAAATAAAAAGGTCTTTTTTTAATTGAAGATGTGTTTTAAAAGAAAAGGGTATTTTTATATCCAAAAGTATTTTTTATGAGATAAAAAGAGTTTTTCAAATGTGAAAGCATAAAAATGTTTTATTCATGTTAATGGAGCATTATACATGAGAAATGGGTATGCCTAGGTACCACCAATTGATCACATTATATTTTAAATAATGGTGTGGCCTAAATAGAACTAGGTGATCCCATTAGAACTTATACAATGGGGTGGCCCAAATAGTGCTGGGTATGCCCATTAAATCTTATATAATGGGGTGAACCAAATAAATATTGGTGAGCCTATTAGTAATTATATTATGGAGTGTCCGAGATAACACTGGGTAAGACCACTACATCATATATAATGGGGTGGCCCAAATAGTGTCGGGTGATCCCATTATAGCTTTATGTGCGCCTAGATAGCACTCTAATGTAGTGGGTAGTGATTATATTAGAAGTTGATCATAAGGTTATTTCAATTAAAAGGGGTTTTAAAGGGTTTTATTAATGAGATTATCTAATTTTATTAAAAAGATTTTATTTTTATTTATATAGTTTTTAATCAATTTCTTTGAGCTAAAAGTGTGTGTTTTATCATGTGAAAATGAATTATCTCATTTTCACTACTGTAAATCATGGTTTTACCAATAGTTGTATACCAACGGTTCTTTTGAACCATTGGTATAAGTGATCTTTACCAACGGTTTGCATTAACCATTTCTATTGATCTATAAAATTTTTTTTTTCCCAACGGTTTGATGAAACTGTTGGGAAAGATTGGAAGAAAATTAGTTTTCCCAACGGTTTCATCAAAACATTGGGAAAGATGGGAAAAAAATCAGTTTTCCCAAAGGTTTAATGAAACTTTTGGAAAAAATCTATCTTTCCCAATGGTTTTTAAAAACTTTTGGGAAAGATTTCCCCCAAATACAGACCAACCGAACCCCCACCCAACCCGATTGTAGACCGATTGCAGACAAAACCTAATCGAGCTCCTGAATTCTTCTTGGCCGCAACACTCTTTCCACCCAAGATCCATATTCAATCAAACAAAATCTTATTTCACACTTCAAATTAGTAAGTGTTACCTTAGTTTTAGCATTATTTCTCTATTTTTTGGTGTTTAATGTTTTGATTTAGGCTAAATTAGGGTTTCTTTCTATGGAACCCTTGGATTTGTTTTTTGTTTTTTGATCTACACTTCAAACATGGTAAAGGGTTTGTTTAGTGGGGTGATATGGTAATTTTGGTGGAATTTATTTTAGTTGAAAATTTGATTTTGATTTGGATGAATTTATGTTTCAATTTGAGGTGGGGGGGGGGGTGTAGATGGGGTTGGGGAGGATGTCGAGGGCTATCCAAGTGGGGTGGGGGAGGGGCTGTCTAGGTAGGGTGGGGGAGGGGGCTGTCTAGGTAGGGTGGGGGAGGGGACTGGGTTGTCCAAATGGGGTGGGGGTAGGGCTGTTTGGGGTGGGGGAGGGGCTATCTAGGTAGGGTGGGGGAGGGGGATGTCTATGTAGGGTGGGGGAGGGGGCTGGGTTGTCCAAATGGAGTGGGGGTAAGGCTGTTTGGGGGGGGGGGGGCGTCTAGGTAGGGTGGGGGAGGGGACTGGGTTGTCCAAATGGGGTGGGGGTAGGGCTATTTGGGGTGGGGGAGGGTGTGTAGGTTGGGTGGTGGAGGGTGTCTAGGCAGGGTTGTTCAAGTGGGGTGGGGAGGGTGTGCAGGTGGGGTGGGGGAGGGGCTGTCTAGGTAGGGTGGGGGGGGGGGATGGGTTGTCCAAGTGGGGTGACGATAGGGCTGTCCAGGTGGGGTTGGGGGGGGGGGTGGCTGGGTTTTCCAAGTGGGTTGTGGGGGGTAAGGGTGTCCAGGTATGGTGGGGGGGGGTTGGGTTTTCCAAGTGGGGTGGGGGTAGGGCTGTCCACGTGGGGTGGGGGGGGGGTGCTGGGTTTCCCAAGTGGGGTGGGGGTAGGGTTGTCCAATTGGGGTGGGTGGGGTGGGGGTAGGGCTGTCCAAGTGGGGTGGAAACCCTAAATTCAATGTTTTAATTGGAGATTTGGTTTGTTTTATTAGGGATTAGGTGTATGAGGAATTCCCATTCCTATTATGGGTGGTTTTAATAAAAAGTTATGATGTTGGAACCATTTATGATGTTGTTTTCTCTATTTAATCTCATTTCCCCTAACTTAACATTAAATTCTATATCACATTTGGTTTCTGTTTTTTTAATTTCCAGTTAAGTTATTTGTGGTCGATGATTGTCTCATGTTAATTGTTTTCAATGGTTTGGCGTGGAAATTGAGAATTTAATGTGACTTTTCCAAATGGGGGTGCCTTGAGAATACTCCAAATATTTGTTAAAAATGATCAAAGGGATTTTATTATTTAAAATGGATTTCGAAAGATATTTTCTGTTAATGTTTAATACTATTGAATTGTTTATGAAAAAATGACTTGTATAAATTATTTTTACAGAATGGATAGAAGTTGGATGTATGAAACCGATCGGATCTCAAGATATTTTCAAAACAATTTGGAGAGCTTTATAGATTTTACATTTCACAATGCTTCAAATAGTGGTCGCATACACTGACCATGTTCCAATTGTGTTGGTAGACCTTGGTTGAGCCATGAAGAAGTCGGATACCACATAACCAAAAATGGTTTTCAAGCAAACTACTTTGTGTGGTAACACAATAGGGAGAAAATAAAATATCAAATTGGTGATGATCGAAATGAAAGGACTGGAATGGAGAATTTGTTAGATGATCGGTTTCCGTTTATTCGTCATCATGAAAAAGAAAGGATTTCGACTCAAGAAGACTTCTATATGTGGACAGTTGATGCATCTAGTGAAAATGATGATATTGATAGGGTGAAAAAATTGAATGATGCTTCCATGAATCCAGTATATTGACAATGTGATAAAATGAAAAAGTTGGAATTTTTAATCTGATTGTTTCATGGGAAAACTATGTATGGGATTTCTAATACAAAAATCGATTAAATTCTTACCCTCTTGAAGGATTTACTTGCATATTATGCAGATATTCCCTCAAACCACTATATGGAATGGAAGTTAGTTGAGGAACTTGGATTTTCAAGAAAAAAAATTCATGCTTGCCCGAAAGATTGCAGTTTATTCTGGGAGGAAACCGCTGAATGAAATTATTGTATAAAATGTGGCACATCCCACTGGAAGTCAAAATCTGATGGAACACCATCCCGCGTTCCACAGAAAGTAATGTGGCACTTTCCATTAATCCCCACACTCTAAAATATTTTTATGTCTGATGACATATCAATAAAAATGAGATGGCATGATACTGAGAGAAAGAAGACTAATGATGAGTTGGTTCATCCTTCAGATAGATTTTCATGGTAGATATTTGATTCTAGAAATCCTGATTTTGTAGTTGACGTGCGTAATGTGAGGCTGGGTCTTTCATGCGACGGTTTTAATCCGTTTGGGAGATGATTATTTCGCACAGAACATGGCCAATTTTTATATTCATTTATAATATTCCCCCATGGTTGTGTATGAAAAAAACTTTCACTTTCATGAGAATACTCATATCTGGTCCTTCTGATCTCGACATTGATATTGATGTATATATGCAACCTTTAATAAAAGAGTTGAAACTTCTTTGGGATGTGGGTGTGTGCACATACGATGCATATTCAAAAGACATATTTCAGATGCGTGCTCCACTTATGTGGATGATCAATGATTTTCCAGCTTATGCAATGATGTCTGGATGGAGTACGAAGGGAAAATTGTCATGTCCAGTTTGTATGAATAATACATGATCCAGAAGACTAAAACATCATTGTAGTTTCAGTTTTATGGGACATCGACGATTCATGGCAAAGGATCATCCATATAGAATGAATCATTAAAGATTTGATAATACCATAGAGACCGATGATCCACCTCAGCATATGTATGGAACTGACGTGCTTAATGAATTGAAAGAATTCCGTTTTTCATTCAGGAAGGGTCAAATGAAATCTAGAAAGAGAAAGAATGTTTCCACTGAAACCTGTTACAATTGGAGGAAGATTAGTATCTTTTTTGATTTTCCTTATTGGTCAACCAATTTGTTATGTCATTGCTTAGACGTTATGAATATTGAAAAGAATATATGCGAAATGTTGCTTTCGGTTCTTCTAAATGTCAAGGGGAAGACAAAAGATGATTTACAATCTCGGCGTGACTTGGTGGATTTGGGCATCAGAGCAGAATTACATCCTATGCGTATCAGTGAAAATAAATGGAAACTTCTATGTGATTCTTATGTGATGACACCTATGAAAAAAAAAAAATTTCTGGAAGTATTAGAGACTATGAGAATTCCTGATGGCTATTCAAGAAACATGTCTAAACGGGTCAACAGAAGAGAGTTGAAGCTAAAATCTTTGAAGACTCATGATTATCACATTCTACTGCATGAGTTGCTTCCAATAGAAATCCTTCATCTTTTTCCCAATAATGTAAGGGCGGCTGTTATTTGGTTGTGACATTTGTTTAGAGATCTTTGTTCTAAGAATTTGTCCAAATTTTTCTTGAAAAAAATGTTGATAGATGCCCCATTAATTTTGTGTGAGTTGGAGAAAATAATTCCTCCATCATTTTTCACATGCATGCTGCATCTGACTGTCCATATTCCCACTAAAATACTTCTCGGAGGACCAATTTCTTTTCGTTGTATGTATCCAACTGAAAGAAATATGTTCACATTAAATTCTTATGTCTGAAACAGAAATCATCTCGAAGGTTCAATCTTAAATGGTTACTTGGATCAAGAATGTATGGATTTCTGCTCGATGTATTTGTCTGATCTTAATACAAGATTGAACAGACCAATGAGAAATTATGAAGAATAGTATGAGCAAATTGAACCCAGTTTTCCATCACTTCCTCAAACATGAGTAATTCCTGGATCATATACATTGAATACATTAAGCCATGAAGAGCGGGAGATGACACATCACACAGTTTTGTTCAACTGTGATTTGTTCGATGACTATATCTAGTAACTAAATTGATTATGTATATCTTACATATATATCTGATAAACTATTCATATTTTTTATCTACAGGGAACATAAAACAATGATAAATAGGAAGCACCATTCTTTATCTTTGAGAAGGAGAGAGACTTTTCATAGAAAAGAGTTTTCTGCTTGGTTAAAATTGAAGGTAAAAAAATTAATGTTTAAAATAATTATATCAATATTTAATTAAGTTTAATAGTCATTTATATTGTAGGTATTGAGTTTTTTTGCTGACTCTGTCTTTGAGAAAATAATAGCTTTGGCTTTTGGTCCTAATACCGTGGTTCGTGAATGTAAACCAATTGTTAGCAATGGGTACAAATTTATTGTCACTGAATGAGCAAAGAACATGAGAACACAACATGATGGTGTTATGGTTACTGCCACCACAGATTGTTATGCCAGTGCATCAGATAGTAGACCGCGATTTGAAAATGTCGGTTATTATGGAGTTGTTGAGAAAATAATAATATTGGATTATTACTCTCATGGACGAGTCACAATGATGAAATTCCATTGGTTTGATTCAATGATGAGACATGAAACATTTATTGATGATTACGGATTTTGAGTAATTAATATTACTCACACTCTTGCTACTGAAGAACCATATGTGTTGGCATCAATGGCTAAACAAGTTTTTTATGTCAAAGGCCAACTTAGACCTGAATTTGGTGTCATAGTTGAAGTAATTCCAAGACATATTTTTGATGATGGTGATGATGGAATTGAAACTGTCCCTAGTGACATTGGAACTAATCCATTTATTTATTTTGATGACTCCAATAGCTCAATTGTCAGAGTTGATTGTGAACCTGAAGTTGTGGTTGAAAATATATAGAATCATTCATCCATGTTCTCAATTATTTTGGTTTACCCCGAGTTGGGTTGTTAAGGTTGGTAATATTCAAATTGATTTAGTATTGATCACAAATATGTTTTAGCTTACTTGACCATTATGTGAATTTTCAATTTTTATTGGTTGCAATTTTATTTGAATTTCATTTTCTAATTTGGAATTAAACTGTATTCAAACATAGTCAAACAATATTTCTAACTTGGTGAACATTACAACTTGTATGATTTATTAAATCCATTCAAGCTCTTCTAAAACAATTGATAGATGACTTGACCATTATGTGAATTTTCAATGTTTATTGGTTGTAGTTTTATTTGAATTGCATTTTCTAATTTGGAATTGAACTGTATTCAAACATAGTCAAACAATATTTCTAACTCGGTGAACATTACAACTTGTATGATTTATTAAATCCATTCAAGCTCTTCTAAAACAATTGATAGCTGACTTGACCGTTATGTGAATTTTCAATATTTATTGGTTTCAGTTTTATTTGAATTGCATTTTCTAATTTGGAATTGAACTGTATTCAAACATAGTCGAACAATATTTCTAACTTGGTGAACATTACAACTTTTATGATTTATTAAATACATTCAAGATCCTCTAAAACAATTGGTAGCTAAATTACCAATGAATTCCCCTATTCCCTCATATATTTAGTTTTTTGGGTTACACATCAGTTTCCTTTTTCTAATTAATTACATATTTGTTTTAAAAAGCAGGAAATGAATCCAACTGAAGAGAGACGAAGGAAAAAAATGATGGAGAACAATCATCGAATGACGGAGTTGGGAATTCCATCATTAGTGCCTGTTGTGGGTACTTTATTTCAAATTTATATATTTAAATAATATATAATGTCATGTGATTAATTTTTTTGTAAACATTTTTATAGGATCCACCTATACGTTGACAGTTATTCGACGAGGAGCCTAGTACTCAGGCCGGTGGTACGAGGAGGGTTCGTACCAGGGGTGGACGAGTAGCTGCACGTACCCAAATAGACCCTGCCTATCCCAATGAAATGTCATCCTTCCCACATTCTGATCCCGGTGTGTCGTTAGGGACACATGGGATATTTAGGCCTCCCATGTTTTCGCTAACTTCTGCATCTTTTGGCCCATCATTTTCACATCCCATGATGATTCCCACTCCCTAGTCAGCATCCGGTCAGACAACTGTCCCATCTTCTTTTCCTTCTACTTCTATCTTTCCGAGCTTCTATATTCCATCATCTTCGACTACTGTTCCACCATAGGGTGTTCCATCCGTTTCTGTGGATCCAGCGGCGCTCAGCGATCAGACCGGCACAAGTATATTTATAGAACCGTAACAAATTTTTATAGCAATATTTATTTTCATTATAACATGTTTTGATAAAATATTTGTTTTTCTTTCATGACAGATACATATACTGATAGGAGGAATGGGCGGGGGAGTACACACATGCGTTCGGTGTGGAATCGCCACACACAGGTTGTGGTGGATTATAATGAAAACAACCAAATGGTTGAGAAAACAGGGCAGCAATGTCAGAGTTTTTTGGCGACGCTTGCCAAATACTCCGACATCATTCCCGTCAGCCCGCTATCATGGAGACATTTGCCACATGAGGTCAAGGATAGATCTTGGGTAGAGATATGGGTAAAAAAATATTTTCTTTTTAATGCCATGAATTAGTTTTGTATTTATATGAATTAATATTTTGATGTCAGATTCGATTTAATTTTCCCAATGGTGAGGATGCATGACCGGAACGTCTTAAGGATTTAGGCGAGATTTGGAGAGCCTACAAGCATGAGTTGTATATTGGCTGGGTTTCTAGAGTTGGAACTGAGTTAGAGGCGGTACCGGTGGTGGATGATTGTCCTATAGAGTAGTATCGTCAAATGATTACTCATTGGACGAGTACCCAGTTTAAGGTATTAATAACATTTGAGGTATTTAAATAATAACATTAATGTTTTTCATTAATACTATCTGTTGAATTTTCAAATTTTATTTAGAAATCATCTGGAAAAAATAAAAAGAACATTGATGCAAAAAAATACCTCCACACACTGGGACGCACTACGATGCCTGATCATGAGAGGAAGCAGGTATGGCAATTTTTTATAAGTTTTATTTACGACTTACACTTTCTTTTGTTTCCTGAATTATTTAATAGTTTGCTAAAGTTTTCATATAACTTTAGTTTTCAATGTCATTGTAGAGGAAAATACAAAATATTGAAGGATGTGTGCCTCGAGCAAAACTGTTTTTCTCGAGTAGATGAAAAAAGGATGGAAGTTCCGTCAATGAAGCAACTCAGCAGCAGATTGTAAGTTTTAATATGTTGAATTTATATTTTAATATATATTTTGTAACTTAATGATATATTTATATTTGTAATAGGATGCTTTAGAGGCCCTCGATGCCCAAGAACCAAACAATTTTGGGCCAACAGATCACTTACATCAGGTGTTGGGAGAGGAGCATTCTAGCAGAGTATGCTGCCGACCTAGGATAGCCCCGACGAGGTATTGGCCCTCCTCAGATACGAGATGTAGTGCCACTGGGCTGTAGCAAGTTAGGGAACAGGCAGAACAGGCTATGAAAAGGGCCACAGAGATGGCAGAACAATCTGCTAGGGCAAATAGTGCGTTTATGAAATTTATTGAAGTTCTACGTCTAACACTTCTAGTAGAGGCCAAACCAGATTTTGATGAATATATGTCATTGATAAGTTCTATATATGGTGAACTAGGTGGCAGTTATTGTGGTGGTCAGGACGATGTACAACTTGACGATGATGATGGTGAGGAGTCTAATGCAAAAGAGGATGGAGAGGAAGAGGGCAAGGTGGGTGGCGAGGGCGAGGAGGAGGGAGAGAGCAAGGAGGAGGGTGCTGAGGAGGGCGAGGACGATGATGGGGACGAGGACAAGGGTGATGATGATGGTGATGTGGGACAAATTGATCCATTAAATTTTTGACTAATATTTCTGAGATTTGATATTTAATCTATTCTAGTTGTTGGTTTTATCTAGACTCGTAGTATAGTATTGGAGTTGATTTATTTTTATAAATTATCTGTTTTTATGGATGTTGTTGTCTTTTAGTGGTTGTGTGTTTGGGAACCCCCTCCTTCCTAGACCCTGGAAAACCACCCACCATCCTCCTTGGACCCCAGACAGCCCCCAGACAGCCCCCCACCCTACTCTCTGGACCCCGGACAACCCCCCGGACAGCCCCCCAGATAGCCCCCCAGATAGCCCTCCACCCTCCTCCTTGGACCCTGAACAACCCCCCGAACACCCCCGGACAGCCCCCCGCACAGCCCCCCCACCCTCCTCCTTGGTCCCCGGACAGCCCCCCAGACACCCACCGGACAGCCCCCCCGGACAGCCCCTCCGGACAGCCCCCACCCTCCTTGATTTCATTTAATACTAGAAAATCTATAATATATATTTTATTTATTTTCATCATGATAATCAATTCAAATCACATTTACACATCTAATCAATATCATATATTCTTGGCATGTTATAAAAGAGATGTATTCATTGGGCATGACATTGTTAGCTCCAAAATGTTTCATAGCATGATAAACTAAAATCCAATCCATAATAAGAATGATATAAAAATATTTTATATGAATGTCCACAAGATTTTAAGTAAATACCATTCCACTAATAGACACATGAGGATTCTCATAAAATGGACAACATTTTAAGCACATACGGAAAACCAACCAAACGCATTCGGTTTCCATTGAAACTTTAGGAGAACGATCCATGGGTCATATGTGACATGTACGAATCAACCCTGCCTCAATATGAGACACGGTGTGGCCGGAACCACTCAAAGTGTCTTTCTTTTGTTTCAAAAGGATGTCATTTTAATTGAAAAACATCAACTGACATACAGAAAACCGACCAAACGCATTCGGTTTCCATTGAAACTTTAGGAGAACGATTCATGGGTCAAATGTGATGTATACGAGTCAACCCTACCTCAATCTGAGATGTGGTGTGGCAGACAGCACTCAAAGTGTCTGTCTTTTCATTCAAAAGGATGTCATTTTAAGTGAAAAACATCAACTGACATACGGAAAACTGACCAAACAGATTCGGATTATGTCAATACTTTATCACAATGATCCACGGGTCATATGTGACATGTAAGAGTCAACCCCACTTTAATCTGAGGCATGGTGTGGCCGAAATCACTATAAGGTCACTCTTTTGTTTAAAATGGACAACATTTTAAGTACATACGGAAAACCGACCAAACAAATTCGGTTTCCATTGAAACTTTAGGAGAACGATTCATGGGTCATATGTGACATGTACGAATCAACCCCACCTCAATATGAGATGTGGTGTGGCCAGAAAAACTCAAAGTGTCGGTCTTCTGTTTCAAAAGGACGTCATTTTAATTGAAAAACGTCAACTGGCATACGGAAAACAGAACAAATGCATTCATATTGTGTCGATACTTTATAAAAATGATCCATAAGTCATATGTGACATGTACGAGTCAACCCCGCCTCAATCCGAGGCATGATGTGGCCTCCACCACTCAAAGTGTCTATATTTTGTTTCAAAAAGACTTCATTTTAAGTGAAAAACATCAACTGGTATACGGAAAACTGACCAAACGCATTCGGATTGTGTCGATACTTTAGCACAAAGATACATGTGTAATATGTGATGTGTAAGAGTCAACCCCGCCTTAATCTGAGGCATGGTGTGGCTAGAATCACTCCAAGTGGATCTCTTTTGTTTAAAATGGACAACATTTTAAGTACATACGGAAAACTGACCAAACACATTCAGTTTCTGTTGAAATTTTAGGAGAATGATTCATGGGTCATATGTGACGTGTACGAGTCAACCCCGCCTTAATATAAGACGCGGTGTGGCCGACACCACTCAAAGTGTCTGTCTTTTGTTTCAAAAGGACGTCATTTTAAGTGAAAAAAATCAACTGGCATACAGAAAACTAACCAAACGCATTCGGATTGTGTCGATACTTTAGCACAACGATCCATGGGTCATATGTGACATGTAAAAGTCAAACCCTCCTTAATATGAGGCTCGGTGTGGCCAGAATCACTCAAAGTGGATCTCTTTTTTAAAAAAATGGAAAACATTTTAAGTACATACGGAAAACCGACCAAACACATTCGTTTTCCATTGAAACTTGAGGAGAACGATTCATGGGTCATATGTGACGTGTAAGAATCAACCCCACCTCAATATGAGATGCAGTGTGGCCAACACCACTCAAAGTGTCTGTCTTCTGTTTCAAAAGGACGTCATTTTAATTGAAAAACATCAACTGGAATACGAAAAACCGACCAAATGCATTCAGATTGTGTCGATACTTTAGAAAAATGATCCATAGGTCATATGTGATGTGTATGAGTCATCCCCGCCTCAATCTGAGGTGTGATGTGGCCGCCACCACTCAAAGTGTTTGTCTTTTGTTTCAAAAGGACGTCATTTTAAGTGAAATACATCAACTGGAATACGAAAAACTGACCAAACACATTAGGATTGTGTCGATACTTTAGAAAAACGATCCATGGGTCATATGTGATGTGTACGAGTCAACCCCACCTTAATCTAAGGCACGATGTGGCCGGAATCACTCTAAGTGGCTCTCTTTTATTTAAAATGGACAACATTTTAAGTATATACGAAAAACTGACCAAACGCATTCGGTTTCCATTGAAACTTCAGGAGATTGATTCATGGGTCATATGTGACATGTAAGAATCAACCCCGCCTCAATCTGAGACACAGTGAGAACGAAACCACACAAAGTGTCTGTCTTTTGTCTCAAAAGGACGCCATTTTAATTCAAAAACATCAACTGGCATACGGAAAACTGACCAAAAGCATTTGGATTATGTTGATACTTTAGAAAAATGATCCATGGGTCATATGTGACATGTACGAGTCAACCCCGCCTCAATCCGAGGCGCAGTGTGGCCACCACCACTCAAAGTGTCTGTCTTTTGTTTCAAAAGGACGTCATTTTAAGTAAAAAACATCAACTGACATATGGATAACTAACCAAACGCATTCGGATTGTGTCGATACTTTATCACAACGTTCCAAGGGTCATATGTGACGTGTATGAGTCAACCCCGCCTTAATCTGAGCCACTATGTGCCTGGAATCACTCTAAGTGGCTCTCTTTTGTTTAAAATGGACAACATTTTAAGTACATATAGAAAATCGACCAAACGAATTAGGTTTCCGTTGAAACTTTAGGAGAACAATTAATGGGTCATATGTGACATGTAAAAATCAACCTCGCTTCAATCTGAGATGCACTGTTGCTGGTACCACTCAAAGTGTCTGTCTTTTGTTTCAAAAGGACGTCATTTTAATTGAAAAACATCAACTGGCATATGGAAAACCGACCAAACGCATTCGGATTATGTAGATACTTTAGAAAAACGATCCATGGGTCATATGTGACGTGTAAGAGTCAACCCCGCCTCAATCCGAGGCACGGTGTGGCCTCCACCACTCAAAGTATCTGTCTTTTGTTTCAAAAGGATGTTATTTTAAGTGAAAAACATCAACTGGCATACAGAAAACCGACCAAACGCATTCAGATTGTGTTGATACTTTAGAAAAATGATCCATGGGTCATATCTAACATGTACGAGTCAACCTCATTTTAATATGAGGCACGGTGTGGCCAAAATCACTCTAAGTGTCTCTCTTTTGTTTAAAATGGACAGCATTTTAAGTACATACGGAAAACTAACCAAATGCATTCGGTTTACATTGAAACTTTAGGAGAACAATTCATGGGTCATATGTGATGTGTACGAATCAACTCCGCCTCAACATGATACGTGGTGTGGCTGGCACCACTCAAAGTGTCTGTCTTTTGTTTCAAAAGGACATCATTTTAATTGAAAAACATCAACTGGCATACGGAAAACTGACCAAACGCATTCGTATTGTGTTGATACTTTAGAAAAAAGATCCATGGGTCATATGTGACGTGTAAAAGTCAACCTCGCTTCAATCCAAGGCGCGGTGTGGCCGACACCATTCACAGTGTCTCTCTTTTGTTTAAAATGGACATGATTATAAGTGAAAAGAACAACTGACATACGCAAAACCAACCAAACGTATTTGAAATGTGTTGATGCTTTAGGAAAACGATCCATGGGTCATATGTGACGTGTATGAGTCAGCCCCGCCTTAAACTGAGGCATGGTGTGGTCAAAATCACTCTAAGTGTCTCTCTTTTGTTTAAAATACACAACATTTTAAGTAAAAATGGAAAACCGACCAAACACATTCGATTTCTGTTGAAACTTTAGGAGAACGATCCATGGGTCATATGTGACCTATACAAGCCAACCCGAGATCAATCCGAGTCATGGTGTGGCCGGGATCAGTCTAAGTGTCTCTCTTTTGTTTAAAATGGACACTATTTTAAGTACATACGGAAAACCGACCAAACACATTCAGTTTTCATTGAAACATTAGGATAACGATCCATGGGTCATATGTGACATGTACAAATCAACCCCGCCTCAATCTGAGATGCGATGTGTCCAAAACCACTCAAAGTGTCTGTCTTTTGTTTTAAAAGGACGTCATTTTAATTGAAAAACATCAACTGGCATACCGAAAACTGAGAAAAATCTTTCGGAATATGTTGATACTTTAGGACAATGATTGATGGGTCATTTTTGACGTGTAAGAGTTAACCTCGCCTCAATATGAGGCACAGTGTGGTGGTATCACTCCTTGTGTATGTATTTTGTTTAAATTGGACAGGATTATAAGTGAAAATAAAAACTGACATACAGAAAACTAACCAAACGCATTATAAATGTGTTTATTATTTAGGAAAATGATCCATGGGTCATATGTGATGTGTACGAGTCAACCCCACATTAATCTGAGGCACGGTGTGGCCAGAATCACTCTAAGTGGCTCTCTTTTGTTTAAAATGGACAACATTTTAAGTACATACGGAAAACCGACCAAACAGATTCTGATTGTGTTGATACTTTAGCACAATGATCCATGTGTCATATGTGACGTGTACGAGTCAACCCAAGCTCAATCCAAGGCATGGTGTGGCCGAAACTATTCATAGTGTCTCTCTTTTTTTTAAAATGGACAGGATTATAAGTGAAAAGATCAAATGGCATATGAGAAACCGATCAAACACATTTGAAATGTGTTGATTCTTTAGGAAAACGATACATGGGTCATATGTGACGTGTAAGAGTCAACCCCAACTCAATACAAGGAGCGGTGTGCCTGACACCATTCACAATGTCTCTCTTTTGTTTAAAATGGACATGATTATAAGTGAAAAGAACAACTGACATACGAAAAACTGACCAAACACATTCGGATTGTGTTGATGATTTAGGTCAATGATACATGGGTCATATGTGACGTGTAAGAGTCAACCCAGGCTCAATTCAAGGTATAGTGTGGTCGGGATCACTCTAAGTGGCTCCCTTTTGTTTAAAATGGACAACATTTTAATTACATACAGAAAACAAACCAAAATCATTCGATTTCCATTGAAACATTAGGAGAACGATCCATGGGTCATATGTGACATGTACGAGTCAACCCTGCCTCAATCTGAGGCGCAGTGTGGCCACCACCACTCAAAGTGTCTATCTTTTGTTTCAAAAGGATGTTATTTTAAGTGAAAAACATCAACTGGCATAGGGAAAACCAACCAAATGCATTCGGATTGTGTAGATACTTTAGAACAACGATCCATGGGTCGTATGAGACATTTATGAGTCAACCTCGCCTCAATCCGAGGCGCAGTGTGTCCAAAACCACTCTAACTGTGTCTATTTTGTTTAAAATGGACATGATTATAAGTGAAAAGAACAACTGGCATACGGAAAACTGACCAAATGCATTCGGAATCTGTTTATAATTTATCACAATGATTCATGAGTCATATGTGACCTGTACGAGCCAACCCAGGCTCAATACAAGTCACGGTGTGGCCGGGATCAGTCTAAGTGTCTCTCTTTTGTTTAAAATGGACAACATTTTAAGTACATATGGAAAGCCGACCAAAAAAATTCAGTTCCCATTGAAACTTTAGGATAATGATCCATGGATCATATGTGACGTGTACGAATCAACCCCGCCTCAATCTGATATGCGGTATGGCCGGCACCACTCAAAGTGTCTGTCTTTTGTTTCAAAAGGACATTCTTTTAAGTGAAAAACATCAACTAACATACGAAAAACCGAGAAAACGCTTTTGGAATATGTTGATACTTTAGGAAAACAATCGATGGGTCATTTGTGACGTGTACGAGTTAACCATGCCACAATCTGAGGCATGGTGTGGCCGGTATCACTCCAGGTGTATGTATTTTGTTTAAAATGGACATCATTTCAGGTAAAAATATATGGTATAGAAAAAAATAATCAAATAATGAATTGAATTCCTAATTCCACATATAATTTTAATCTAGATTTTAAATTGAATTCTAAATGAATTATATATGTTTATAATTATGTAATGAATTATAATTTAATTATGGATGTGTATAGTTCCAGGATGCATTATATGTTAAATGTGTATGAATTTGTTTTCTATATGTATGTGTTAGTTGGTTATTGCAGGTAAAATAATTGTATATGTATGTGTTAGTTTATTGCAGGTACAATAATTGGATTGAAAATGGGAGGGAATTCACAAAATGAGGCATACTGTCCAAATTGCAGAGCTACTGTGCAAATTGAAGGCTGCTATGCAATTTTCACAGCATAGGCTATGCCAACTATTTCAAACCATTGGCATAGCATCTCAGATGCTTTATTTACCAACGTTTCAATTAACCGTTGGTAAAAAACCTTTCCCAATGGTTTCTAAACCATTGGGAAAGAGGAGAATCCTTGGGATTTCCCAACGGTTCAAGCCAAACCATTGGAAAAAACTATCCCAATGGTTTGGTACAACCGTTGGGATATGTTAGGATTTCCCCACCCTATACCAATGGTTCACAGTAAACTGTTGGGAAAAGATTTCCCAACAGCTTACTTTCCTACAGTTTTCAGAACCGTTGGTATCACATATACCAACGGTTCTGCAGCCTTTCCCAATGATTCAGAACCATTAGGAAAGACTGTATTTTCAGTAGCGTTTCTCAAAGAATTTTTTGGTAGAGGTAAATAATTACTGGGCTTTCATGTTTTTTTCTTGACTAAAAAATTTATTATTTTTATATCCCTTTCTGAGATTTTTTTACTAATCTAATGTTTTTAAATGGTTTTTCACAGAGATTGAGGAATAGTAGGGACAATGATGAGATCAATATGAAAATTTTAAAGATTTATCATGAAAATAATTCTAGTTTTAATTTAAAGACTTTTGTTTTATGAAAAAATCGATAATTTATAGTAGTGTCCACTTGTAATGTACAAGTTTACTTTATAAGGGGATTTCCTAATTATCTAAAATTCCCAACTTAAAAGTTCTTTCGGAAAATAAAGTGATTTATAGTTTTAAAAGAACTAGAATATGTAATTTTTAAGGCTAGGTCTTTACAGTTTTATTTCCTACTAGAGGAATGGTGTAGGGGTCAAACACATCTTAATTTATATCCCAAGAGGTTTAGAAAAAGAAGTTATTTCCTGAAAAAGTGGTATCATAGATATAGATTAGAGTTTGTATAGAGATAGAATTTTGGCACCTGTTAGGATTGTGTGGACTTGGTATGGAAATATTTTTAATCATCCCTATTATGTGATGTAGCATGGTAGACTGGTTTGGACCCATGTGACTATAGACCACATTATTCTGATGTAAGGACCATAAACATATACATAATTTTAGGAGCGGTAATGAAGATTAATGGGTAGGTACCCCAGTGAGGCAAATGCATCATTTTTTTTCACATATAGTTGAATTAGGTTGATTATAGATGAAATAAAATGAATCTAATTAGATGAACCATTATAAAATCAATGTTATCAGGAATTTAATATTCATTTATTACATTAAAAATGGGTTCCTATAATCATTCTTGTGTTGTTAATATTTTTTTGTTTATTCTGGATGATCTGGATGTAGGGACATATACCTAAACTTTCAGACATGGTTCTAAAACACTTTCCTAAAATACTATAATTGATATCAAATATGATAAAATAATAATTTCTCCATCTCAATTAAATGGATTAAATAAAATATCTCATTACATACATTTTCATGATCTTTTATGTTTAAAGTTTTTGGTTATTATGAAAAATCATTAACTAGAAAAACCCAAGTTTCTTTGAACCAACAAACATTATTCCATCTATAAAGGAACTATATAATCCATAAAAGGACTTTAACCCCCACCACTAATTCACTATATAAGATACTATTATAAAAAAGTAAAAATTTTCTTATCTTAATAACATAGGGAAATGGTAACATAAGAGAGGGGTGAGCTCATGTGACGTCCTAGACTCGGATGCTACTTTGGAGGTGCCCTGAGCCCAGTTAGCCACATGGCCTCAAGCGCATCTCCTTGAATTCTCGAGGATTCCAACTAGTAGTGAGAGACTAGGATGTATCCGTGGGGAGACCATTCCCTCATTACCTGAGTGTAGCAAAAATAATAATTATAAACAAAGGTAAATAGTGGAAGAAATGAGTAAACAGAATGCATATCAGAAGGTGAAAAGGATAAAAATAACTGAAATAACTGGAATAACATATAATAGATGATTATTATAAATGTTATGTCACTAGAAATCTAGAAAAAATAGATATAAATTAGAAGACATACATTCAAAACCCAATTTAGCAAAAGAAATACATAAACTATCCCAAAAAGCCTAAGCTACAACTCGGTTTATGCTACCAACTTTATCCTAGCGCAATAAGAAATGAAGTGACCGAAGTATTATACTTTTATTTATCAACACATGCATATATATAATCTACCCCATGTATGAAGCAACACCTAGAGAGGGTGTGAGATAAATCTTAGTGGGACACAACCAATGGCGCCTATAGCATCTGGCCCATGTAATGGAAATGTAATAGTGTGAAAGAATGCATATATAAAGCAAAACAATAAAATGTAATTAAATGCCAAGTACTTGATTTATCCCTCGACTGGTGTCTAAACGTGTAACCAGTTATTTAATTAATTCATTACTAATTTATATTAATTGGTCATGTGAGGCATAACCATCACTGACATCACCTCATGATAGTATAGATTGTGAAGGTTCCAAGATATAACAAGGAAACTAGGATTGATAACTAAATAGGAAGTGGTTTCAAGGTAATCACAAATAAAAACCAGACCCAAGGGGCTACTAACACAGTAGTAACTGAGTATAGATAATTGGGGAAAGAGTTTAATCTGAGGATCCTCATACATGGAATTCCCATAATAATTTTTTAATCAAATCTAAGGAATATATCCAATGTAAAACCATAGATAAGCAGTGTCGAGGCCCAAGAATGAAACCAAGGCACGTCAAGTCATTCTGGATCCAAGGAGTGTATTTTAGGAATCCTAAAATAATAATGAAGGTATCCTATGGTGTCCTACTGGTCATCCAAAGGGAGACAAGGGTCAGGTTCCGGGGTAGGTCTCACCCATGGAAACCAATATCCTTGAATCGAAGTGATGTCCTTGAGTACCCAAGGCATTCCCTTGTAAATCTAAGATCTAACATGAGTAAAGAGTTTCTATAAATATTTTTAGGCCTATGTGCATAAAAATTCACCTTACATTTAATTCAATATAATTAATCTGGTCATATGATAACTATTCCATTAACAGATTCACTTGGTTCAAGTCTAGCCTTTTATTAGTTTGATAAGGTCAAGTAACATGCAACCTTTTAATTAAAACAATGTAAGTCAAGTTCAATTAACGAGGTACACTCTTCTTCCTTTCATGAACATGGAAATGTGTGCTACGGGTGTGCAACCAAAAATTCATTTATATTTAATAAGGATAATTCATATACTTAAGTGTGATTTCCATAATATCATTTGAATGAATTATTTACATTTAGGAACTTACCTTTGGTGGGTCATGTGGAAGTAAAAAGCTAAAATCTATTCATAATTTCATTATTCAATAGGAAATTAATGTAAGAAGGATTACCAATAGTGTGGTCAAGCTTGAACACACTTGAACACTGGATCAAAAGTTTCAAAACACTAAAAACCCAATTATGTCATATTACCCTACATGGAGTGTTTTGTGTTACTAATATAACCACCAAAAACTAATCACATTTATGGAAAGAGCATAACCATAAGGTTATTGTGAAGATAAAAATGGTATATAAATGCAATAAATGTCCCCCAGTGAAATCATCAAGCCCCACTTATCAAACCTAAACCAACAAACTTGAGGGATCAGTTATAGACCACCCACCAAGTAGTCGTACGACTCTCCTCCCCCCATATTGTCCTAGGATTCGGCTTGGATAGAAGTAGATCTAAAAAATGGGCATAAAATTATAAACCTTGATAACTAGGTCGAGAACAAGAGAAATTAATAATGACTAAAAAGGGCTCGAAAACTTACCATGGCACATCCAACTTGACAAACCAAAGCTCAATCATACCTGAGATGAAGGAGACTTCTCAATCCTAAGATTTGGAATTCAAAAGCTCTAAAATGAGAGAAATAAAGGTTTATCCTGCTATAATTCAGATTAGGGAAGAAGTAGGAGGATAATTAGACCATTAAGGGTAAAATTGTAAAATTACCCAAAAAATTATCCAGTTCACATTTTTGAAAACCGTTCAGTAACCATGCATAGGTACCTTGAGAATAGGGGGTACTCGAACGGTTAGGCCTCATGGTTTGAGAAATTGTGCACCAACCGTGTGATATGGATATGCCCACAAATACAGACCATCTGCATAGTTTAGCCTAACTATATGTCCTTCCCGCATGGTTTACTCTAATAGTGTGATAGGGCCATTTTTTCCAAAAAATTTGGATTCGGGCTTTGAAAGAGATCTGGAAGCCCATCAGACCTTCGCGAACTCATTAGACATCAAATTTAGGCCCATAAAAGCAAAATAGACCAAAATTTTGAGGATCCACACTGGAGTAAAAAACCGGGTTCTTACAATTTTCTCCCTTAAAGGATCTCATCCCCAAGCTCACCTTCCAAGGGTGGTAAAACACTATCTAATAATAACTTTGGCCATTGGGCATGTACGTCGACCTCATACTCCCAAGTCTCTTCCTGTACATGGCCATTATACTATAACACTTGAACTAGAGGAATAGACCGACCTGAGATAGTGTTTGTGCTCTTTTCAATGATGCATAAAGGAGACTCCTCAAATTAAGCATCAACATTAGGCTATACTTCCTCAAGATAAATTTTATGAGACATTTCATCATGATAATGATGAAGCTATGACACATGGTAGTCATCATGCATGGAATGATTCCTACGAGTTAATATAAACCGAGAGGATACCCTCTCAACTCGCTCCAAAATCGCAAACATCTCTATATAACATGGAAATAGCTTTCCTTGCTTCCAAAATTGTATATTCCCTAGAATGGGTGATACCCATTGAAAAAAATGCTCCTCGATCTCAAACTATAGAGGTCATCGAGGGTGATCATCATAATATTTTTTTCAGGAATAATTAGTGGTCATATGCTTCCTGATCATCATAACCTCCTCTGATCATCTAAATTTTTACTTGAAAGCAATTATTATAGGAGAACATGAAGAGAGGGATATGCTTCTCCTAAGAACTGCCAAAATCAAGCACACTTTCTTGGATCATATCCTCTAAAACCTGTATCGTCTGTTCCGACTGTCTATCAGTTTGAGGGGGAAAATATGTGCTTAGAAGAACTCGTGTACCCAAATCTTTCTATAAGCCCTTCCTGAATCGTGATGTTAAATGAGTATTCTTATATAAAATGATAGTACGAGGGACCCCATATAGTCATATGATCTCACATACATACAACTTTTCATACATATCAACTGAGAAAGTATCCCAAATTGGAATTAAGTGGGCTGCTTTCATTAGTTGTTTAATAACTACCCATTCAGCCTCACTAACCCTTAGCATCCTAGGTAATCTGACTAAAAAATCCATAGAAATATCTTCCTATTTCAATTCTGAAACTAGAATTAGATATTACAAGCCTATGAGCCTCAAGTTCTCCACCTTAACCTACTGATAGGTGGAATACCTAGTGATAAATCTTGCTATCTGATGTTTCATCATAGGCTACCAAGACCAGTGTTTCATATCTCGATACATTTTGGATAATCCTAGATTAAATACCCACTGAGAAGTGTGGGACTCTTGAATCAAATCCTCTATCATATCTGTAGGAACCCTAAAATTACCATGAATACCATGGATGTTGTCTCTATCCATAGAACAATCTGGAAACATGCTGTCTCCTGATATACCCTCATGGAGAACCAAGCCCTCAAGATCTGAAAATTGTCTACCCTTTACCTTATCAAGGAGAGAAGAAGTAAATTTCAAGGCTGAGAATAAATACTATTCATGACTATCATTAAAATATTGATGCAACATAGAAAAGTAGTCCATTAACTTCCATTCATCACTGGATTACCATATGTTCTATGCTTTAATTTTCTAACTTAGTGCATCAATGAATACATTTTCTTTTCTAGGTGTATAGGTATGCTCAAAATAGAAGGACTGAATATATTCAACCCATGTTCACTGTCTGAGGTTCAAGTCACACTGTGAAAATATATATTTGAGGCTCTTATGGATAGTTTACATCACAAAGCACTCAACCAAAAGATAGTGTCTCCAGTAACATAAGGCATGGAAAATTACTTCTAGATCAAGGTCATGCATTGGATAATTTCTCTCTTGAGTCCTCAACTATCGAGATCTTTATGAAATAAATTTTTCCTCCTATATCATCATTTATCCTAGACCGATGCATGATGCATAAAAGAAGACAATATAACCTCTATTAGGATCTGGTAGAATCAGAATAGGTGCTGAGACAAGCCTCCATTTTATCTTCTTAAAGTCTTTCTCCCACTCTTCTAACCACAAGAACTTAACAACCTTCTTTTTAGGGCCATTAAGAGTTGAAGAAAGACATGAGAAGTACTATATGAAATGCCTGTAATATCAAGCAATTACCAAGAAAAACCATATATCAAACATGTTCTTGGGTTTCTCCTAGGAAACCACCACCCTAACCTTTTCTAGGTCAACACAGATTCCCAATTATGAGATAATATGACCCCAGAAGTAAAATTTGTCAATCTAGAAGTGGCACTTATCATTCTTAGAATAAAGATGATGCTCTCTCAATGTACTCAGAATGATCTCACGGTGCTTGGAATGGTCACTATGAGTGTGAGAATACACCATGATGTCATCCAAAAAGACTATGAAAGAAGAATACAAATAGGGGTGGAATGCCCTATTCATCAGATCCATGAAAAAATGGGCACATTCGTAAGACCTAACACCATAAATGGGTACTCATATAGACCATAACTGCTATGTAAAGATTTATGGGGTATACATGATGGCTTGAATCACACCTAATGGTAGCTTGATCTTAGGTAAATCTTAAAAAATACCCCATATCCTCAGATTTGGTTAAATAGATTATCTATTTGAGGAAGTGGATACTATTTATTGACCGTAAGATGGTTCAACCATATTTAATCCATCCACAAATAAAGGGTACCATCCACCTTCTTGGAAAAAAGAATGGGAGAACCCCAAGAGGAAGTATTGGTCCATATGAATCCTTTGGACTATAGATACTCAAACTACCTCTTGAGATCCAAGATATTAGTAGGTTGCATCCTATATAAAGGAACTGACACTAAAGATGATCCAGGAACATGCTCGATCATATACTCTACCTCCTTCTCAGGAGGTAAGATAGAAACGTCATCAAAAAAACTATCACTGAAACAATATACTACTGGATGGAATTTATCCTGGTCTAAACCTTGATCCACCATGAAGAGATTGGAAATATAAGAGGTCACCCTACCTAACCCATGATCCTCTAGTTTAACACTACGAGCCTGGACATCCCACTCACTCTTTTGTAGATAACTATTTCCCTATGGTGATGTAAACGATACCCTTCAGTGATAGTATTCTACAAAGGTATGTTATAGAACCAACCAATCCATCATGATAATGACATCGAATCTCTTCATCTCGACGACAAAGAGGTCCCATAATAAAGGGTAACCACCTACCTCAAGGGGATAGTCCCTACACTGACATTCACCCTCTAACTAGACTCCTGATTGTGTATCTAGGGTCATAACACCATAGTAACACTGTATTTCTAGTCCAAGGATTCCCACGATAGATAAAGAGATTAAAGGGTGTAAGAAACTATATCAAATAAATTAGATACTATAATTGAGACTATTAGAATAGTACCTTGTACCGTAGAAGGTCCCATAGCCGAATCCTCAGGTATTGGATATAAAGCATTCATCTGGCCTGATCCACATCCCTGAGCAACAACTGGACTACCATGATCCAAAATACTTTCTTTGGAACTGATGGTGATTAGGGGTATAGCTACCAGGGCCATGACCACCTTCTTGGATTTCCCTGCCAATGATACTACAACTCCCTACCTGACATGGTGAAAAATAACCTACCCCTGATGGTGGAACTTGTGCGTATCCTCTTCCACTAGAAGCCTACATAAATGCTGAAGATTCCCCATACAACCGCAAGCCCGACACTCTAGTGGGTATCTATCACATTGAGGCTTTAGATGCCCCATCCATCCACACAAGTGAAACACTAAAAGGATACCTACATGGGTCCCTTGGTTTCCACTTCCCTGATGAGAAACATCAAGGTAACACTTCATGCCACCAAAAGAACTATTATCCTAATGCAGAATTGGTCCTCTATGCCCGATACTATCACTATCCCTAACGTTGTTCATAGTGATAAGAGAATGATTTAATATTTTATAGAAATTATTTAGGAAAAACACATTCACCTGAGTACAGATGCCATACAGGATCACATCCTCGAAGCGTTTAGCACACAGAAACTCATCACCACCTAGAAGTGGTGCGAAGCACTGTAACTCCGTGAAATGTGATGAATACTTCATAATTGAAATAGAACCCTGATCTAGATTCATGAACTCTCTAGCTCTGTTGTTTATTAGTTTCTAACTATAGAACTAATCATATAAGGTAGTCTAGAAATCAGCACATAACATGCCCTGATGGTGACTAGCCTGGGTAATCACACCCCACCAGTGCTTGGATGAATCATGCAACGTATAAGTAGAAAGTTTGACCCTCTTCTCTGGAGGAATCTCCATATGCTCAAATATATACAGGGTGGCCTATAGACAACACTCAGTATCCTATAGACCACCATCCCCCAAAAATATGGTAGGATGCTGCAGCTAAAACTCACAAGTCAGATTAACCATCGTAAGTGCATCTCATAGAGCATCAAGAATGGACAATTTCAGGCATAGAAAAATATCAACTAATTTGGAATCAGTGACCAGATTAGGTATAATAGGAGCTGACTTTAGTGGAACTCATAGTGGTAATACTGGAGGCTTATAGCCCACCAAGTTTGGAGCATGGTCATCACCACCCACCTGGTGCAGGACACGAGGACATCATGGTGACATTGGTCTACAATTTATCCAAGCATAATCCTCATAACAAGTTTTAAGAAGAAAGATAGAATCACTTATAAAATATAAACATATGAAAGGGCTCACTACCCAATTCATACAACCCTAACTACCCGCTTAGATGAACATGTATCAGTAATTGCTCAGATATTAGTTTCAGAGGTTCCAGTAGATGAAGAGTCAATAGTCCCTTTCCTCATCATTTATTGGAAACCATTTCATTTAATTTTATATTTAATTACTTGGTTTACTCCTTTAACTTTCGTAAACATGAAAATGTGGGATAAGGACGTGCAACCATTTCACTTTTATATTTTCATTTGCAAAGAACTTGTAACAAAGTTCATTTAAAATGAGCTGTCCATCCCAGTGAATCAGGGCCCATAATCCTTTTCATGGAAATTAACACCCACTTGAATTTATAATTAAAGACTTGATTCATTAAATTACTCATTCCAAACCATGAGGGCCCACAACACCTCATGAATTGAAAAGTAGCATAATAATACTATAACAACCATAACATCACTCAAAAATCATAGGCATATCAGGAAATGAAAAGTAGTGAAATGAATCTATATGGCATAATAATTATGCATGACATGCGAATTATAGGTTCCTAATATGATGTATGTAACAATAATCCTTTCCCTCATATCACCAGGATACGGATAAAATAGAATCTCAATCATAAGAATAATCAACAACACCAAACAACATGTGTCACCCAATAGTGAAATGATATCAAATGTAATAGGCAAAAGCAGAACAACAATTATAATTTAGGAAACTCAACCTTTACCCCAAACATGGGTTCGTGATGCCCAATCACAACTTATGACCAAGTCCCAAACATTCCTAATCCCTTGACTATTGTCTCCAAATAGTAAATCAAGAATAAAAACCCCTCTAATACCACTTTGTGATGTTCCGGACCTAGATTCCACCTAGGAGGTTCCCCAAGCTTGGTGGTCCACATGGACTTAAGCGCATATCCCCAAATTCTAGAGGATACCAACTAGAAATGAGGGCCTAGGGTTTGTCCATGGGGAGGCTATGCCCTCATTACTAGAGTTTATCGTAATAGATAATTATAAACACTGGTAAATAGAAGAATAAATGAGTAAATAGAATTCATAGTGGAAAGATACAAGGATAATAATAACTAAAATAACTAGAAAAAGATACAATAGTTGATGATGATAAATTTTATGTCTCCAGAAATATGGAAAACATGTATATAATGTGCCAACAATACTTGAAAAACCAAATGTAAGAAAGGAAATACATAAAATACCCAAAGCATCCTGATCTATAGCTCGTTCTCTACTACTAGATCTATCCTATAACAGAAAGAAATCAAGTGTATAAAGAATTACAATTATATTTATCAAAACCTTCATACATGTAATCTAGACTGGGTACCAAATAGAACCCAGAGAGGGTGTGAGATAAATCTATGTGGGACGTCACTAACATTGTCTATAACATTCAGCCCATGTAATTGAAATGTGACATTGTGAATGCATGCACATATAAAGTAAATCAAAAAAATGTAACTAAATTCTAAGTACCTCTTAAGACCTTGGTTGGTGTTCGAACATGTAACCAATTCTTTAATTAAGTAATTACCAATTTATATTAATAGGTCACGTGAGGCATAGCTAGCTTCGATATCACCTTGTGATAGTATAAATAGTGAAGGTTCCAAGATGTAATAAGGAAACCATGATTGATATCTAAATAGGCAGTGGTTCCAAGGTAATCACCAAGGAAACCTAGACCTCAAGGGTTTCAAACTAAATAGTAACTGAGTCTAGATAAGTGCGTAAAGAGTGTAATACAATGAGACTCATCCAAGGAATTCCAAGAATAATATTTCTAATAGAGTCTAAGGAATACATCCAATTTAAAATAGGAGATAAGTAGTGGCTGGGCCCAAGGATGTAGCCAAGGAACCTCAAGTCATGTTGGATAAAAGGAGTGTATGTAAGGAATCCGATAATAATAATGAAGGGATCCTATGGTGTCATACCAATCATCCAAAGGTAGATAAGGATCGGGTTCCCAGGTAGTTCTCACCCAAGGCAACTAACATCCTTGAATCGGAGTGACATCATCAAGTACCCAAGGCATTCCCTAAAGAATCCAAGAACTAACATGAGTCAAGACTTCCTATAAAGATGTCAAGGACCATGTGCATAAATATTCACCTTACATTTAATTCACTACAATTAATTTGGTCACATGATCACTATGACATTAAAAAATTCACTTGGTTCAAGCCTTGCCTTTAATTAGTTTGATAAGGCCAAGTAGCATAAAATTTTTAATTAAAACCATGTAAATCAAGTTCAACTAATAAGGTTCACTCTACTTCCTTCCATGAACATGGAAAGGTGTGATATATAAGTACAACAAAATATTCATTTATATTTAATAGGCCAAGTCATATACCTAAGTATTATTACTATAATATCATTTGAATGAATTAATTATATTTAGGCACTTAATTTATTTTGTTCAAGTGGAGTGACAATGTATAAGCTATTGAAAATTTCATGATTAAATAGTAATTTAATGTAAGGAAGCTTACCAATAGTTTGGTTAAGCTCGAACCCACCCAAATGATGACTCAAAAGTGTCAAAACACTAAAAAACTATTTATGGCATATTACCCTACATGGGGTGTTTTTCATTATTAATATAACCACCAATAACTAATAACATTTAAAAAAAGAGCATAACCATATGGTTATAATAAATATTAGCATATAATATAACTTCAATAAATGACACTCGATGAAATCAGCGGGCCCCACATGTTAAACCAAAAATCAATGAACTTGAGTGATGAGTTATAGAACACCCACCTAGTAATCATACAACTCTCCTCATCCAGTATCTACCCTTGATTTGGCTTGGATCAGAGTAGATCTGAAAAATGGAATAAAATCCTAGACCTCAATAACTAGGTCGAGAGAAAGAGAAATGAAGAACAACTAAAATGGACTCGAGTACTTATCCTTGCACATCCAACATGAAAAAAAGATTAATAAGACCCTAGATGAAGTAGATATATCAATCCATATATTTGGCCTTCAAAAGCTTTAAAATGGTATAAATGGAGGTTCATCCCATTGGAATTTGGATTAGGGAAGAAGGAGGAAGATAATTAGATCATTAAGGTTAAAATAGTAAATTACCCAAAAAATTAGCCTATGCACGGTTTTCCAAATCATGATCCAACCATACACATGTACGTAGAGAAGAGGGGGCACTCACATGGTTAGGCCGCATAGTTTTAGAAACCGTGTGACAGTTGTGCAATATAGCTCTACCTGAAAATGCAGACCATCCACATGGTTTAGACTAACTATACATCCTCCTCATACAATTTACTCTAAACATGCAGTATGGCCATTTCCCCAAAAAAGTTGGGGTTTGGGCTCTTAATGAGCCCTGAACACCCCTAATACCTTCGTAAACTCATTAGGCATCCACTTTAGGTCCAAAAAATAGAAATAGACCAAAATTCATAGGATCCTTACCTGAGTGAAAAATTGGGTTCTTACAGCTCAAATTCTCAATAAGGGTACACAAAAGAGATAATAATAAAATATCATATGTGAGTATAAAATGAAAATATAGGTAGAATGATGATAAATAAGAATATTAGGCCCATAAAATCATAAATTGTAAATCATGGAAAAGGGATTGGGATATCATAATACAAGTATTAATAGAGTATAGAAACATGATTCGGTACACATGATCCCAGAGTTCATAAAATATTCTAGAGAATACGCATAAAATTATGGAACATACATTGGTATAAGGAAACATTACTTTCATGAACCACACCAATAGTTCTAATGCTTATGATCCATTATAACACACATGAAAATACTTATATAATGAGATATAAATCCTTAACCAATGAATTATAGGTATATATCAGACCCCACCTATCAACATCCATAAATATCAGTTCCACTTGGAAATCATTCCCATATAACATCATAAAGAACCCTTCAAATGAAAGATATATTTAATTACTCACATCCTAAAGAAACCATGGAAAGAAAATGGGCCTCATTCATCACATCATAAAGAACCCATGTGCAGAAAATGGTTTCCATTTTATTAAAAAATGGAATCATATATGGAAAACATTACTAATTAATTCAAAAATAAAAATATAATATACCTAGGGAAAATAAGAGTATCTAAATATATTCAACAATGTTCTAGGAAAATATCCCAGAATCAAGATAATAGATCACACGGTATTTACAAAATATAGACATTGAGTAAATGATTAGGTCAATAATTTCCCAATCAATCAATGCATTTATTATTGTTAACCATTTCCCAATAAAATAAATTTAAAATTGGGTATTCACAAAGAAAATTTATTGTAAAAAATATATTTATATTAATGGTAGATGGTTAATTAAGAAAAAGGCAGCGATGAATCATATCTTTTAAATAAAATAAAATTTTATTATCCATCTAGAAAATAAAGGTGGATTTTTACATTTAAATAATATCCTTGATCAAGAATAATATATGTCAAAGGAAAATTAATTATATGAAAAACACTTTTAAGTGTTTTAGAAAAATAACATTAGATATAAGAAATATTCTAGATAATTTGAACAAATTTAATAAGAATAATTTATAAAAATAGAAATAAAATAGTTTATTTTTGAATCCATGAAAATGAGTATAGAATGTTTTCTATAAAAGATCATAGTATGTGGAAAGATGTGTTCACAAAGATGAAAATCATAAAAATAATCTTTAGAAAATATTATTAACATTAACTTAAAATGAAGACGTTACAGGTCAATTTGAAAACTTATTTTAAAAAATTTGATATAAAAACATTGTAAACATTTACATTCTAGAAGGAAACATCAATAATTTATCCTTAAAAAGTCATAATGCATGTCAAATGAAATTTGGGTAGAAGGTAAAACATTTTTTAAAGGATTGAAATCCTTTTATAAAATTTTGAAATACTATTATTAAAACTCATATTATAAAAAGTGTAACAAAACATAATTTTCAAAATAGAGGAATGGAAATGTAAGGGCCAAATGATATAAAACATAATTAGGTTTCTAGTTATAAATGAGATCATTAGTGGGAAAGTAAAATATGTAAAATTAATGGAAACTTCCATTAAAGAGGAAGATAATTTTTCTTAAAAATCATATACTTTTTTAGACTTTGATTCATCATGAGAAAAAATTGTATTAAAAATTCATTCTACTTATAGTGGAATAAATTATACCATAAAATAAAATCATAGGTTGTAAGTAACAATTCTATGATGAAATATGTTTAAGAAGAATCATTTTAACTCAATTACAAGAGTCAAGTTAATGAAAACCTTATGGTAATGATAATGTAAGAATTAAAGAAAATAAGATGGATAACATGAAATGAACATTAAAATATCTTGAAATGAATGATATTAATTATAATTGTAGAAAATGGGGAATTTAATACATAATACATGATAAATTATGGTGAAAAATATCAAATATGTGTCATGAAATTAGATATGAGACAAAGATCACCTTACAACCATAGAAACATTCATGTCAAACCCCCTGGAAAGATATGATTTTAGTTGAAAATTCATATAAAAATAAATATTTATAGGGTCATGATAAAATATATTAATGGTATAGTAAATAAAATATTCCAATTAAATCCTAGTGTACAATAAGAAATATATCTCAAGGGGAAAAAATCTAAGATAAGAAGCCCTTACCTTGCTTCCTCGTTTAGTCCAAAGTGCTCTATCCTACTATAAAAAAACATAACTATATTAATATTTTATTTAATAACCTTATTAATAATAATTGACAGTTATATAATTCATTTATGATAATTAATTTTTAATATATTATTTATTTAAAGCTTATTTGTACCAATATGTGTTAATGAATTTAATTATTTTGTGCATGCTTTATCAGGTTGATTTCAGGACACATTCCTTGACACAATGTTTTTCATTCATATATAATTAAAGGAATTATAATAGATAAATTATATTGAACTATAAATTTCTTATTTACTTTCATTAGTGTCTTAGCTATGTTTCATGAATGTGGAATCGATGCTAGCCAATTGGAGTAATTTTAACGATTAATGATGATATTTTAATAATAAGTGTAATACATAGAAAACCTTCACAGAACCATAAAACAATAAGAATTTGATTATTAATTAATAATAATTCTAGTATTTATATTCTCATAGTCATCAACCATAAATATTTATAGAATCATTCATATAGGTGGTTAGATAGAAACAAACACGAACATACCATATTTAATGGATGATTATGGTTATAAAGTTTGTCTCTTTTGAAATGATGACATTATTAAAGAAGAATAATGATATTATTTAGATATTTTTAAGGTTATAAATTAAGTATTGGGAGTGTATATTAAATGATAATAAAACGAGATAAAAAATGAGGTACTTTACTTCTTGAAGGCGGTACTCCGCACAACACACAATAAACATTTTCATTTGTCAATAATTTTGAGGGAAAAAATATTGACTAAAATTTTTCACTATTAATAAAAATAATTATATTATATATTTAATATTTTATCAAATTACATTCTTATAACCATATTGGTGATGTGGATGTGAATAATGGAAGTTGTTTCTTCATGGATGCCGTTTTCCGCACATTCAAAAATGATGTTTTCTTTTTTTCATAATGGAAAGGGTGAAAGGTGATTAATAGTTAATACCATAGAATAATAACATTAAATATATAGAATATATAAATTTAAATTTTATAGGAATGAGGAATTTTTTTTTGTAAAAGTAATATAGAAAATAAAATAAGTTAGAGAAAAAGTACAAACGTTCAGGACACGGGCTTTCTCTTTGAAAACTCATTGGAAACTGAGTTCATAGGCACATATCCTATGAAAAAGGCACAAAGAAAATGCATTGTATTCTAAGGGAAGGATAATGGGTAGAATTTTAGGAGTAAAATAAAATATTAGGGTATCCTTGTTGTGGTGGTGAGAGACCCTTTGTATCTATGGCCAAAGTAGAATTTTCATAAATACATCTACTTAATATAAATAGGGCACTTTTTCCCACAAGTCATGAAGACTAAAAAATGAATAGTAATGGATTTTGAGATGATATAAGGTCAAAAATTCCATTTTTATAAATTTTAAACATTTTTAAGTCTATTATTCCTAGAATTTTTACTTTTAACATTTTTTGTTTTACTATTGTAACTAATTTTTACCCAACAAATTTACATTTAATGAATAAAAATAAAATTAAACATATTAAATAATTTATAGATACTGATTCCAAATATGAAACTCATATTATTATATAAAATTTTTATGGTTATGAAAAATAAATTTTAACATTAGTGTATGTGACGTGTAAAAACCTATTTTTGTAAAAGTGTATTTTTAAGATTACAATTTATATATAGGGAAAAGTTATTAATGAATTTGATTTTGGAGGAATAAATTGGTTTACTATAAAATAGATAAATATTATGTGACTTTAAAATAAATATTGAATCAAATTTTAAATATATAATTTTTAATTAAAAGAAAATATAAAAAATAATTTTTATTGGAAAATATTACTTACGTCCGTAAAATGTTAATAATTAGTTTTCTAAATTGAACATAGCTCTTTTAAAAAATTTATAGTTTTCCTTAATAAATTTAATTATTGATCAATAAATGGTTTTTATACACTTATATGTCTTTATTACATAATTATAATGTTTATTTTCTGGTAAACAAATACAATTTTAACTATTCTTCAAATAATCAATTATTTTAAAAAAATCCTAAATATTTACCTTAGCCAAATATTAATATTTTAAATTAAAAAAATAATTGGATTTTTTTAGTAAAAATTATAAAATTTAATAATTTATCATTCAAATAAAAATTCAAAATATAATGGAAAATAAATTTTATTAATAATGGTCATCTAAAACATTATTTGTTCTCAATAATATTTCTTAATTGTTTATAATTTAATGAATGTTAATACAGTAGTTTATATATTATATTATTATCTATTATCATAATAATGTTTTAAATATGGTCTATATTGTTTATTAACACTAAAAAACGTTATTTGTGAAAGGAAAATATTTTTTATTATGAAATCATATTAATTATTTATCCTATAAACTCAAGAAATTTTAATTAATTAATATATTTTTACTTACTAGAGATTTTATTTATCATAAGATTTATTTATAATGTTATAATAATATGTCAAGGTTCATCTTTGTTCTATTTTATATGTAGAACATTCTATTAACATATTATTTATTTATTGAAAATGCATAGTGATATTTTGAGCCATTAAATTAATCCACCATTAAATAAATTACTTCAGTGAAATATTAATTTTTCTTAACTAATGAAATTTTTATGGATGTCTATAAGATAAACATGACTTTTGATTTAATTTATAATGATCTATCGACCTTATTATCATCAGTAAGACTTGGAATTTTTTTATAAAACATTCTTTATGGTAGTTTATAGAGATGTAGGTTTCAAATCAACATTTTCATAATACTATTACCGACTAAATACTGAAACCAAAATGTTTATCATAATATCAAATTGAATCGTAGTAATTGATCATATGAATATGAAACCTTAATCTAAATATTTATTCTCCAATAACACCTATATTTAAACCTATGAAACATTTATTTTAATTATTATGACACCCATATTTTAATACACATTAATTCATGATTAATTAATAAAATATAAACTTAATAAAAACCCATATGTTTGTGTGGGATAGTTTTGTTTGGTAATTAGACACATAACATAAAAAATTGAAAAATAAATACAAAAATATTATTTAAATACACCAAAATATGAATTTATATTCCACATATCTTATAAAACTGCATAAGATAACCGGGGGGCATATATAAGAAAGGTGAGAGATATAAACCCCATTAGAGGAATAATAAAAAAATAACGGAATAAAAGTAATAAATTTTATTCAATGGGAATATAAATGAGATATAAAATCCTTGAGAATTATAATTGTGAACATTGAGGCATGATATAATATGAAAACATCAAGGGAACATGGGAATATGAAAACAACATAAAACATGCCATCATCATAAGTCAAGGCTAGCTGTCAAGACAACATCACATTATGGAAAATTCCCCATAATTTATTAGTTTCTATCCATAATCCCATAAATAATTACTAATAATAAAAAATTATGACCCGATGCATTGAAGGGATATATTAATTTTTGAACACTCATCAAATTCAAATCATCAACATACATACGTGCACCACATAGATCATAAAACCTAAGAAATTATTTAATTAATTTTAACCCAAAAATTATGGAGTGTGTGTTACATAAATGTAATTATCAATAAATCGAGGATATTTATGTCTAGGTGAATACCCTTGATAGAAAATGGGTATGGGTATTCACTACACAAGTGTTTTTCATGGAAAATCATTGGATAATTTTGGTAGTGTAATGAGGGGTATATAAAGTTTCCTGGAAGCGTTTAATGATAGTGAAATGGGTATATAATCTAATTGAAATCAAAATTTTAGTAATAGTAATATTTAAAAACATATTACATCACAATCAATTGTAAATAATAAGGCTTAACATAAAGAAGGTTCTTGAATAAAGAGGAGAATGACAGAATCCCAAACGGTGAGAGGGAGCTTATAAAATATTTCGAGGAGATTCCTAAGAGCTTGGTGGAACCTTTGAGGGGATATAGTGGGAGAAGGTTATATTAATTTAATGCACCCAGTTTTTTGAGTTAAGAGTAAAGGGATGTTGGGTGTGTTTTTATATCCAAAGATAGTGGAATTCTTTATTAATTCTTTAACTCTGATTTTGGACTCAATATGAAAAATTAATATAAGACACAAACCATACCATGTTTTTTTCCCATTTTTTATACCAAATTAGAGAGGTTTTTTAGTTTATATGTCTAAGAAATGATATCATTAAAATAATACCCTCGGTGTGGTGGAAGTGAGTCATTTTTATAAAGAATTTGTTTTAAAACCTTCAAATATAATATTCGTTTTGGATAATTCATAAAGGAATTATAAAATTAATAAAATAACTTATAAAAATATTATTTTAAAGTTGAAATATATATTTTTTCTTGGATACATTTTATAAAAGATATTACATAATTTTTGGGTCATTATGATGTCATAATACTTACTGCAAATTTATATAATTTTGAATTTTATCAAACAATTTGGATGCCTAGAAAAATTATGAATAAATCACCATTGGATAATATTGATAAGATTGTTCTAAAAATAATATTTATTTTATCAAAATATTTCTCAAAATATGATAATTTACTATTTTAAATAAAAAACCACAGGGAAATAAAAATACTATTTTTTTTTTGAAAATAACATTTTTCTAACCCTTTTAAAAATTACATTTGACTTCATAAAATTATATTATAATTTATATTTAATATATATTATTTAATAAAAATATTTTATTAAAATATCATTTATATCAAAAATTCATGAATTAATCAATAATAGTGTCTTGATTATAACTATACATTTCCTAAATATATAATTTTTGTTTGGTCATATCAAAATATAATTTTTATAAAATATATTATTAAATTATTATAAAGTAATAAAAGATAAATATAATCATTGTATTAATAAAAATAAATATATAAAAATACACAATTTTAGGTTCTAGATATATATACCTTTATCAAAACAATTAATTTACTATGGATAAGGTGTGTGATGTTGATATTTTTTTGATGTGGTTCGATTAACATGGTATGGGCCATGATCTCGATGAGCTTTAACTTATCCTTTAAAAAATTTCATTCATGATTTTGTTATTGAATCTCATCCTTGTCGTGGTCAAAGGAAAATCCTAATGATTCTATCTCCCTCATATGCTTAGATAAATATGCTTCATATGACATGATAGCACTGGACAAGGTTATCCCTTCCTTTTTCTATGTCAATTGGAATTTATAATAACCCTTAATTTATACCAAACATATGATCAATGTATAAAGGCTATTTTATCAATGGTTTTAATTCATAATGATCATTTAAATCCAAAAAGATAAAATTATAACAGTCCAAAATAACTAAAATAGAGTGTGTTTTTATATAATTTCATATCATAAAAAGGCATTTATTCATTTGAAAATGGAATTTTATTATAAAATTTTAAATCATTACATTCATCCCACATTTCGAAATTTCACCCTTGAAATTTTAATTTCATAAATTAAAACTGATGTGGTTATTTCTGTTTCATCACCTCTTCTAATTCTCATGTTGCTTTATAAAACGCATGGTTTTTCCACAACACTATAAATGGGTGAGTTGTCTTTTTTTGTAGAATCTTTCCTCCATGATATAATATATTCACCAGCTAATCCTCATATGAAATATAATTCTCCAATAGAACCACCTATATATTAAGTACATGTTAGGGGTTTGGTATATACTTTCTCAATATGGATATATGGAACACAACATGCACAATAGATAAGTTATATGGGGGTTCTATTAAATAGGCCACAACTTTTATGTGATACATGATCACAAAGTGGCCAATATATCTTATAATAAGCTTTGCCTTCTTCCCAATACTGAGGAATTTCTTCAATAGTGATACATGAAATAACATTGTATCTTGATATTCAAACTCTAGGACTTAATTATAGTTGTCTACATAGATTTTAAGTTGAATTTGTGTGGATTTCATATGTCATTGAATAGATTGATCCTTCTCTATCATCTCATGGGAATGATCTAGAACCATAATCTTCCTCACTCTAACTTTATCGTAGCATGTAGAAGTCTAACACCTATTCTCATATAGATCATCGTAAGGTTCCATTTGAAAACCATAATGGAAATTCTTTTGATATGAGAACTCTAATAGGGGACGGTGTTGGTCCAAACATCCTTATAAATACTTTGGACAAGATATCAACATATCTTCAAGATTTTTAATGGTTCTTTCTGACTGACCAAACATCCTTAGGTGATAAGTAGTACTGGAGCTCAAATATATGTCCAACAGTTGATGAAGGCTTTTCCAAAAACTTGAGTCAAATATTAGATCTTAATAAGATACAATATAGAGTGAAACTCTATGAAGTCTTACCACTTCCCTTATGCATATATTGGTAAGTTTTTCAGGAGTGAAATACCCCTTTATAAAATTAAATTCACTAACATGGTGAGGTCATTGACTACCACTCATAGAGTGTTATTAGATTTAGGTTCCCTGGGAAGGCGTAAGGTAAAATCCATTGTTATGTTTTCCCATTTCCTTATTGTTATGGTAAATTCTTGAATCATACCCTTAGAGTTTTTTCAATCATTCTTGACTTTTTGGTATATAATGAATCATGATACAAATTTATAATCTCTCTCTTCATGTTATCCTACCAGAAGGTTTTTTCAGATATCTATACAACATAGTTATTCATGGATGAATATAAAAGGATGAGAAATATGAATCAAGTTTTTTCTACAGTTCTGGTTTAGATGGGACACATATCCAGGTTTAAAACCTCATAAATACAATTCTAAAAAAGTTGAACTCTGGAATATTCACTAAAGGTTTCTATAGAACCACATCATGATTTTGATTCTCCTTGATCCTATAAACAATATATGGGTTGATTAGTCATTTTAGAAAGGTAAGATGATGATCCTTTTCTTATTCCCATATTCATACTTTTTATATCCAATAATATTGGATCACTTTCAATTCTCATCCTGGATATGGTTTCCAAAAACATTATACTCAAATTATATTCCATGATGTTTAACTTCCATAGATAGAAGTGGATTAAAAAATCAAAATCCTTGATAATATCTAATCACATTTGTTCATACATATTGAGATCAATTTTTGTGAATATATACTTAAGGATTTTATGATCCGTATATATGTTACACTTCTCCATGAAGAGATAATTTCACTAAATCTTGAACACAAAGATCACTATAAACAATTCTAAATAATGTGTTTTGTAGTTTTTCTCATGAACCTTTAATTGGTGGGAGGAATAGGCTATAATTTTTTCATTTTCCATGAGAAAACATCCTAGTACCTTTTTGGATGCATTAATGTATATAAAAAATCACTCCGTTCTGATGGGTAATGTGAGTAATGATGTAGTGGTTATCCTCTTATTTAGATCTTTAAATCTTTATTCTCATTCATAATTATAGTAAAACTTCAAACCCTTTTAGTCATCTTGGTTATTGGGATTTCAAATCATGAAAATGTTCTCACAGATCGATAATAGTAACCAAATAGTCTAAGAAAACTATGGATTTCATTCACTAAGGTTGGTCTTTGACATCATTGATTTTCCTTTGTTTCTAAAGGATCCACATATATCCCTTTTCTGGTGATAACACACCCCATGAATTTTACTTTATCTATCCAGAACTCATATTTACTCTATATTTCAGATAAAATTTCCTATCACAAAGTCTTTTGTATGGAATTAAAATGCTCTTCATGTTCTACCTTTATTTTAGAGTAGATAAGAATATCATATATAAACACTACCAATTTTTTTCAGTAATCCCCAAAGACTCTTTTCATCAATTCCATAAATATTCCTTGATAATTAATGAGTTTGAATTGAATGACTATGAAATTTTGTGCATGTACCTTTTATGAATAGTAGTTTTGGTGATATCCATATTCACCCTTACTTGGTAATATCCTAACCAAAGTTCCACTATAGAGAAGTATTGGGAACTACATAACTAATCAAAAAATTCATCAACCCATGAAATAAGATACTTTTTTCTTTATTGTGTTCCTATTGATCTCATGGTAATCAATGTAGTGCACATTAAACCATAATTGTTTTTATAAAAAAGGACCAGTGTAACCCATGGAGAATCACTTGGGTGTAAAAAAACTTTATCCCAATTGTCCTATAATTGTTTCTTCTTCTCCTCTTGTCTAATATAGGACATTCTATATGTATTCAAGGATATTGGAAATTATCTAGGTATATGTTTGATTGAGAAATCAACCTATCGGCTAGGAGGAAGACTAGGAAATTATTTAGAAAACACATTAGTGAATTACCTTTCAATAGTAATGTCATCAAGGATGATATTTTATTTAGTATCAATTATTTGAGATAGATACACTTACTTATAAGGAAATAGTATTCATGCTACAAATGATGATACCAAACAAAATATATTCTACTTCCTACACTTTTATAGAATTGGAGGGTGATTTGTGATATAGATGGGGATTTCCTTCTCTCAATAATTTATGTTGGATCTATTTGAAAAATGAAAATAAAAACACATAATTACATTGAATTCCTATAAAACATGTATCAAAATTTTACAAGGAAATTCATCCCAAAAATTTGGACATAGGATAAGTTATATGCTTAGGATAAAACTATTGACCCACTTTCCATCCTCAATAATAACACAATATCTATGTTTTTTTGTGGTGTTTATTAGTTCTAAAAATAGTACATGATATGAAATAATGCATAGAACCGTAGTCACATAGGACATTTAAAGTTCATGAATGTATGGTAAACTTGCGTCTCACTATTTTATTTTAGTTCTAACCATTTAATTATTATATAATGGACTTAGGAATGATAATTTTCAAAATATTAAACACATAAATGAGAAACCGTGGAAATTAAAAGGATAAATCGCAAATGACATTTATTAAAAAACCTATGAATTTTTCGGTTTCAATATAAGCTATCCATAATGTATTTAATAACATAAAATCATACGAGAATTTTTATTCCCTAAATAATAGTTCATAAAAATCTTGCGAATTTAACAAATAATATCTTCTATGTGTGTCAAATTGGATGTGTGTTAAGGCCTATTTTTATGCACCAAGTGATGATAGAGTCTATCCTAATGTTCACTTTTCTGGGTTATTACCCTTAGGTACAACAGTTCCATAGACAATCCACTAGTAGTATCCAAACATGGATGAATTTGAATGGAAACCACTTGCTATATACCATAAAAAAATTTAGGGGTGTTTTAATATTTTTATTCTTATAAATAAGGATTTCACTATGATTTTATAACTATAATATCAAAAATAACTAAACATGGCTGTGATACCAACTATAAAAACCCATACTTTAATACACTTTAATTCATGATTTATTAAATAGTGACACACATTATACAACCCCAGAAGACTGTGAGGCCCTGTTTATTCGGGTAATTAGGCACCTAACATAAAAATATGTAAAATAAATACAAATAAAATTATTTATAAACTCCATAACATGTGATTATATTCCATATATCTTCTATAACTATACTGGATAACCTAGGGATGTACAAAAGAAAGGGTTGAGATATAAATCCCATTAAGGGAATAAACAAAGAAAAAAAACATTAAAGTAATACATGTGAGTCAATATGAATATTGACGAGACATAAAATGGGTGAGAATAATAATATTGATAAATGAGGCATGATATATCATTATAACATCAAGACAACATGGGAATATGGAAACAACATAATACATGACATAAACATAAGTAATGGTAAACTACCAAGACAACATCACATGGTGGAAGAAGTCCCATAATTGATTAAGTTCACTAAATAATTCTAAAAAAATGTGTAATGATACAAAAAAATTACCAATTCATTGGAGGGCTATATAATTTTGGCCTCACCAGTCTCATTTATATCATATACATGCACAGGTGTGCCATACAGATCATACAACATAAGAACATATTTCATAGCCATTAACCCCATGGTTCAAGAGTGTGGATTACGTAAATGGAATACACCAGTCAATTATGGATATGTAAATATAGTTTAATACACTTTATTTGAAATGGATATGTGGTATCACCCAAATTTACCCAATATTTTAGGGCTAAGCGGTCACTTATAGTTTAGCTTTGGTTGTTGAATCCTTAGAGACCTAAGAAGTAACCTAAGGATACATAAATTCAATGGACTATTTTTAGATATTAAGTGGCCAACTTTGGGTTGATTTTAGATGGTTTTAAGTGAACACTAAAAGTATTAAGTGAATTAAAATTATGATAAGGTTTGATCCTAGGTTACTACAAGTGGTGGATTGGATGCATACTTTTTTTAAAAATATTTCAATTTTTTTAAATTTGATATGGGTTCATTTAAGGAGATAAAATAAATAATCATTTATTGGTTTAATTACTACACACACTAATACTAATCACCTATACACTTTAAGGATAAATGTTTTGAGCACTCTAAGGTAATGGTTCGTATTAGCACTTGAAGTGTGTGACATGAAATTCAATAAGGATGAAGAGGTTTCAAAATCATCAAGTAAAAATATCATTTAAAGGAAGTGATTAGCCATTAATGGAGTGATAAATAACATACAATACAACCCCTTGATACTCCCTAGGATAAAACCATAAGTGGATTATCCGTCCATTGATCCTATGGTTTCAATGGAAGCGAGAAGTAGACTCATGAGGGAGGAATTGGAGAAGTAAAAAAAACAATGAAATAACGATCACTCCACCATTGTGTGATAATCTCACAAGGTTTTGTGTGAACAAGTTTACACTTTGAGGAAATGGTATCAAATTGATAAGAATAAGAATAGTAAAAAATAATATGAAGAACTTTTATAAAGAATCTAAGGTAATTCAAGAACTTACAGTTGATGGAACACGATTACAACATCAAATTGGCAGCACAACATTAAAATGAAACAAAGCTCAAAGATGATTAAATCCTTCAACACCACTACCTTAAATAGGAATTTTGGGAGCCCTGGGTTGATCATCCAACAGTAAAAATCGTCCCACTTGATTATGGTAGGCCTAGGGTGGTTGAAAGTAAGGGAGTGTGGACTTCTTTATCCTTGACTCGAAGTGGTAGCCAACTTGCATCCACCAAACAGATGCGCCTAGATGGCCTTCTAGATGGACAAATTAGAGTGGGACATATAAGACACAAGTTATTATCCGAATGTCTCCTAGATCTATGTAACATTTTAGTCCAAATGAATTTGTGGTTGCCAAGATATGATTAAATTGGTGGTCTGTTTTTCTGGGCCGCAGAATCTGGCCCAGAATTTTATCTCAAACTTGGGATGATTGAATAACCATAATGGAGGATGAATTAGCACTTTATATTGAGTAATTATATGTTACTATATATTTCTTCTATCATACCACTAAATTTAGGCTTTGGGGGGTTTGTATTGTGGGCCCCATATTCTCATCAGTGGGATGGTTTCCAATCTGCCTTCTCCAGAATTGTTTCCTCTCATCACCAAATATCCCCATCATCCTTTATGAATCCTACATTGATCCCTGAATGAAAAATGTTTATATTGAAGTTTAGATCCATTTCCTCAAAAAATAAAATTAATATATGGATAATTAAATTCCTTAAAATCAGATGAATCATTGGGCCTAAATTGGTGTACATTAGGCATGAAGTGCACCCATGATGAGAGTGAATGTTCAAAATTAAAATCCACTAACTCAGGCCCATAAGATCAAAAATTATCATTTAATACCATTAAAATTTAATTAACATATTCATTTTTATTGGCTAATTAGGATTCTTATTTACTACATAAATGTTTTTCATTTAAAATCACGGGGTAATTACGACAGCATAACAGGAGAAAATAAAGATTCATGGAATAGTTGAATGAGAGTGAAATGGGTATATATTAAAATGTACATATTAATTATATTAATTTGTAAATGTAAAAAAATATTCCAACATGATAAATTGAAAATTAAAAGGAATAATATAAAGAAGGTTCTTGAAGAAAGTGGAGAAGGAGAGGATCCCTTACCTTGAGAGGGAACTTCTAGAAGACCGGGAGGAGCTTATTAAGAGCTTTAGGGTACCATTTTGTGGATCTAGATATTAAAGTGAAGGTAAATTCATGACCCAAGAATTTTTAGTGAATATTAATGGGAGGTTGGGTGGGTTTTTATATAAAAATAGAGGGTAATTATTTAATAATTTCTAAACATAGGTTTTTGACTATATATGATAAATTAATCCAAAACACTGACCACTACATGGTTTTTTCACATGTTTTCTACTAAAGTATAGTATTTTTATTATTTTATATTTATAAGAACCAAACACATTAATATAATTCCCTCGTGATGTTTTAGTGAGTCATGTTTATAATGAATTGACTTTAAAACCTTAAAATATAATATTGGTTTTGGAGGATTCCTTAAGACATTATAAATTTAACGAAATAAATTAAAAAAAATTATATTAAAGTGGAAATAAATATTTAGTAATCTAAAGATTTTATGGTATATATTACATCACTTTAGGTCCATTATGATGTCATAATTAATACTTTATATTTATACTGTATTTAATTTTTTACAAAAAATTAGAATGCCTTAGAAAATCATGAAAAATTAACCATTAGAAAATTTTGAAATGATAATTCCAAAAATAATATTTATTTATTCTAAATTGTTCATTAAATATGATAATTTACTATTTTAGATCCAAAATCCACATTTATAGAAAAATATATTTTTTTGACAATAATAGTTTTCCAACCCTTATAAAAATTATATCTGACATCATAAAATTATATTATCATTTATATGTAATAAAAATTATTTAATAATAATATTTTATAAAAATATAATTTATTTCATAAATGATTGAATTAATCAAAAGAGTCTTGATTGAAGCATTATATTTCCCCAAAATACAATTTTTGTTTTATCATATCAAAATATAAGTTTTATCAAACTAATTATTTATTCATTATAATGTAATAATTGACAAATATAATCATTATTTTATTAAAAATTATTTAAATTACCATTGTTGGGCTATAGATACATATCCCTTTATTTCACTAGGGAATACCCTATATGGAAGGTGTATGATGGTGATATTTTCCTAGGGTGGGACAAAAAATATTTTTGGGTCCTAATCTCAATGAGCTTGATCTTCTCCCATAAATGGTTTCACTCATGATTTAGTTATTTAATCTCACCTCAGGAATAGTCAGGGGAAAATACCAATGATGTTATCTCCCTTTGAAGATCTGATAAATGGGTTTCATACTATACGATCCTATCGGTGGAGGTCATCAATTCCTTTATATGTGTAAATTGGATGTTATCATTATCCTTAATTTATACTACTCATACGATCAATGTATAACATTTTTACTATTAAAAATTATGATGGTTAACCGTCTTTTAAATTAGATAAGATATAACTTATAATGGTCTAAAATAATTAGAGTAGTGCATGTTTTTTGTATAATTTCATTTCTTAATAAGGTATTTATTCATTTAAAAAGTTAATTTCATTATAAAAATTCTGGTTGTGACAACTATTTCACACTTGGTTCATCTTATAACCCTCTTTGGATCAATCTAGGTTACTTTAATTTGTGTTATCTAATACATATTAACCTAATAACTCAATGTAATTAGTAAATAAATCATTCATAAGGGATTGTAAATATAATGTCATTAATGAATGAATATCCCCAAGGAGTGTCTATATAGTTGTGTAGTATTAGGTCCACTCTTCATACACCAGAGTGAAGATCAATTCAATACTCAACTAAAATTTTTTATAGTGATTATACATAGGAGTATCTAAACTATAGTCACATCCACATGCTAGTATCCAGATAAAAATTTATTTTCATGGAGAACCACGTAATCTATATTTTAGAAAAGCAACATGATGTAATTATATAATTAGATTAATAATTTAGTGTTATCACTATATTTTTACTCGTGTTATTTTATCATAATCACTAAAATATTCAATATTTAATCAAGTAACAATTAGGGTTATCTGTACCTTTGAAATTATGATCTTGCATAACATATAACCATTTGATGAAACCCCTAAAATTTCCTCAAAATGATAACATACTAATATATAATGTTATTTAATCCCTTCTATAATACAATGTAACACTTCATAATTTTATAATACGTTATCCCTTTAAAGTAATACTATAACTTGCTCCACACGCAACACTGAGTTCCAGTATACCACAACTTACCAAACTAGCCGTTCAAAAAGAGGTTTTGAATAGTATTAATTATATTTTGAATTTTATATACACTATATAATTTTAACATCCATATTATGTGTTTCTTATACATAATATAAGAACAAATTCAATTTTTTAGATAAAGGAAGTATTTTACAGAAAATAAAATTTTACCACCTTTTAATGGCGAACCCTTTTTCAATAAAATATTTGAAACTTTTATATATTAAATTTGACAAAATAAAATTCTTTATTAGAAGTGGGACATAAAAATTTATTTTGGATAAATGTTTTGTGTTTTTCTGATAACTTTCATATTTTGATGAATAATGACAAATAATATATTTTAATTGAAAACAACTTTTTAAATCAAAATAATTTATAGTGTTAAATTATTTATTTGAATGGTTTTTAAGTATAATTAGATTATATTTTTATCATTTAATCCAATATTCTTCATTGGAAGTAATTTTACATTTAAATTAGACATAAACACATATCAATCTTTTGAAAGTTTTTACTTCTCAAAACCCGCTTTCTAGTTTTGACAAGGGGAATTAATTTTAAATTAATTAATGAAACTTCTAGGTTTTGAATTTGGAAAAATAGACATCATTTTTGTATTCTAAATGTCAAAATTATCTTATGGTGAATTGTTTGTATTTTTCTAAAAACATTCAATTTCTGATGAATAGTGAAAAATACTGCATAGTACATAAAAACCACCTTTTTCATTTAAATAATTATTTTTATTTAAAGATTTATCTTAAAATAGACACATAATACATATATTAGTACAATTTAATTCATTGAAGTCATTTTATAATAAGATTAGATACATGAAATTTTATTGAACCATTTTAACATCTTTTTACCCACCTTCTAAGCACATTTACCAACCTTCTAGGCACATTTGTAAATTTACATAAAACATTATTTTACCGCTTCTGTGAATTTAATTTCCAAAATCTACGAGAAAAAGTTGATATCAGTAAGTAATATGTGGTTTAATATGATGAAAATTATTTTTGGTGAATTGTAACTTTTGAATGTTATTTACCAGAGTAAAAAGTAAATAAGGTAATTAAAAGTAAAAATAATAATAAAATTACCCCAAAACATGTAATAATTCAATTGAATAGGTTTATTTCAACCAGAATCAACCTTTTGAGTAACAATAATATCCTTTTCATCCATTTCGGTTAGATTAAGGCATTTATTATTTTTTATTTAAAAAAGATTTAAAAGTGTTAAATTCAAAGTATAATAACTAAACAATTTTTAATATAGGGTTATAAATAAGATAAATTAGAATATAAATATTCATTATAAATATAAAAATATTTCCTACATCATTTTAGTTTATTTATAATTCTTAGGAATTATATAATTAAATTTATTTATGACACAATGATGATGCAATAATTATCTTATTAATGAAATATTAAAATAATTGATATTATAAATATCAAAATAAAATTTAATTAAGACTTTTTATGCCATCCACGAATTTTATAGGTGAATATGACATTTTAGGGTTTATTTAATGTATTTTTTTGAAGTAATCAACATTTTATGACTTTTACAAAAACCAAACACTAAATAGTGTCAAAATTGACATAAATGAGTTCTCAAAACAAATAATATCTTATTAAATGGTATAATATTCCTAAAAATATAAGGTTAAGCCAAATTAATTAAATAATGATAGATATTACATTAATAAACTACTTTAGGTTCGTGTGTCATTTAATATTACATTTATTAACCATGTATTATAATTATACAAGAAGACATGGTAAAAGTTGAACTATTTAACTAAGAGTTAAATCTAAAAGATAAGGTTAATATGGTGACCTAAACGTGTCTAAAACCTATTGGTTGAAAGAATTTCGACCCATAGCCACCTTATCCTATAAAAAAAATCTATTTTGAGCTATTAGAAACTGAAAATTATTTTATAATAAAATAATATTTCAATATTTTCCTAAAGTTCCCCTCACCTCTCTTATAAAAGGGTACTTCCCTTTCTCTGAATTTAAAACCTCCAAAGACATTTTTCTCAGAAAAACCCTACTCAAATATCCTCCCAACTACCATAAATTAAACCTATAGGCCTTACTTTGTTCATAAATCAAACCTAAGGAGCCCTTTTGTTCAAATCAAAAGGAAGAACCTGAGGAATAAATAATTATTTCATCACCTCTTTCAAAATTACTTTCTTCTTCCACTTCCTCTTTCTTTATTGTTTCCATAAAAAAATAATAAATCCAGTACTTTATACATACTGAGATTCTATTATAAAAATTGTAATACCATATTCATTATTCTATCCATCCTATGAATAAAAAAGTCACCATACGTGCGTACGTACGGCTTACAGTCTCCACGTCCGGGTGTATTTTGTTATTCAACACTTCATTATTTGGATGGGTATAATAACGATTATAATTTATGTATATAATAAATATAACATGTTAATTATTCTATATATATAATATAACATCCATTTATATATGTTTTCACCATCAAAATAATTATATCGTCGCTCGTGCGTACGTACAACTTACCGTCTCCACGACGCGATGAGATTCATTTTCACGTTCATCATTCAACGATGTTTATAACAATAATTATTATTAATAAGTATGTAATATATGAAATAATAATGATATTTGAAATATATACATATATATATATATATATGTATTTACATTAATCTAATTCAGTTACTTCCATTCAATACGATGTGAAAATGGAAACAATGTTTTTGCATACGTACGACCTACGATCTCCATAAATGGTGTATTCCATTTCATATATCTATCAATTATACATATTTATATTCTGAATATATATGATATATAAATAATTTTTTATATTACATAAGCAATTAAACCAAGATATAAGTGATACGATTAAGAATAATAAGTTAAAACACTTACGATAAAGAAAATGATTATTACCCGAAATGTTACTTTAACCTGGAAATAATTATTAAATGAATAGTATAATGTCATAAATGAATCATGAATGATATAATAAATATTAATATGGTTCTGATATAATTTTATAACATACCATGTTCATTATAAAAGAGGTTAAACATACCCGCGACAAAAGGAAAATACAAGGTAAGGGTTAATTCCTCAATCTTATTATTATTCGAGATTGTTTATGTGTTAGTATTTACTGGGACATATTTATCATTCATATCCATGTTTCCTAAAAATGTTTTCAAAAATAATATTTTAAGGTTTAGAGGAAGGTACTCTTTTGAAAGATCCTCATTTTAAATGTTTTAATGATTTATTTTTCTTTTTAATTAATGTCCATGTTTTCAAAATGATTTTAAGGATTTATTTATATAGAAATGATTATTTTAAAATGTTAATTACTTTCAAAAGCTTCAAATTGGTATGGGACACTTTGATTCAAAAATCTCTTTTAAATTAATTCCTTTATAAATGTGTTAATTTTAAATGATTTCACAAAAAAAGGGATATTTCTCTCAAAGAGTCTTACTTATCTTTTTCAACTATGTTAACATACATTACTAGATATTATTATTGATTGAGGTTGATTTATTATAATACAATCTTCCATATTGTATTTAATGATTTATGATATGTTTGACTATGGATATGATATTTTTATAACATTCATGGCTTATGGTTAAAGTATTGACATTTCGTATGCTAGTTTTAATATGATTGTTTATGTTATGTTTCAACATTTTCATATGAGGAATGCATTGCAATTAGTAAGTGATGGGCGGGGATCGCTATATACCCTCAATGCATTGGTAGGTATCATGAGATAAACTGGTGTCTTGGCACAAGGCCTTGATTTTTTTTAGTTTTAGTCTTGGCTTGAGGTATTAATTACGTGGTTATGATGTATGACATTATACATTCCATCATTATGAGATTAGTTATTAATTTTACATGTGATTATTAGAATAGTAGAATATCCATGTGAATAAGTAAATGGAATTATTTGATTTATCTTTTCCATATTATTCTGAATTTTATGTTTAAAGGGATTATGTTTCAATTTTATGCCTTACCATAAAAGTTTATGATTATTTATGATAGCTTCTTCAATATTGTTTATCCATACTAAGTATATGATCCCTCCCTTTTCTTATGTTTTATTTTCCTAGGATACTAATAAGTGTATTATGATTTATATGCATGTTTAACTTAAGGGAATGATGTAATCCTCAAAGTATTATTTATGTGGTGTGTTATGTTAGAATATTGTAATGTAATGTTCATGCATATAATCTCTTTTCCAAGACTGATAAACTAATTGGTCTTTCTGGACTTGATTTATTTTAATCATGCCAATGTATTAAAATAATTCACCAACTCTAGATAACTAGGGTTAGGGAATTAGTGTTGGTATCATATAAAGTTTAGAATCAACCTTGGAAATAGATTTAGATAAACTACGATTATGAAACATTATCCTAAGATTGACTTTGAGGATTAGTATAGAAGAATCTCATAGAATTTTGGTAATGTAGAGATTTTGTGAATTTTCCAAGCAATACATCCTTTTCTAGATATGAGAAAGTAGAGGCGGCTCTAGTACAAATGTATCTAGGGGTAAAACCCAAAAACACTGCTTTGAGGTAGACTCAAACAGAAAGTGGTGCCTGACAACGGGCCTTTCTGCACTCTTGGTTACAAAACTCTTGAGGGAAATACTTAGGATAATCCACATTTTCTTTACAAACCAATATGAAGGATTTATGAGTAAATATGTCAGAAAAGAAACCATTTTCATGATTATGAGAATATATGTGTGAAAATATTCAATTAATGTTGAGAATTTTTCTAGTTTTTGGATTATACATTATGATATGATCTAACCTAGAGGATTTCATCATTTAGAAATGGTGCCCAGTAGAAGTAATGATAACTCCAGAAATATGCATGATTCAAAGAGCAAGACAGATCATATCTTTCTTGGTATTAAGACAACATTTAGAAGGGAAATAATATCCCATTTATTCTCATCATATGAAGAAATATTATCATGTGTTAATAAGATAAGTAAAGAATTTTCTAAGTTGTATGGATTTGAAGGGAAGCTAGAGAAGAAGAGGATGGTAGAGAGAAAGATGGATTAAGAGAATAATGGAAAGAATGATTTTCCCATATGTGATAACTGTCAAAAGGATCACCCTATGAAATGACTGAAAGGAATGATAGTTTGTTATAAGTGTGAAGAAAAACGACACAATGTTTATGATTGCAAGGGTAAGAAAAATGTTTCTAATGTACAATGCTTCATTTACAACTATTTGGGACACTACATGAATCAATGTCCCAATCATCAGAGTATATCGCAAATGATGCTGTTGGATAATAATCAAGTTATGATACTACATCAGATGAAGAGGAATGATTAGTGTTCTTAAGTTATTAATAAGGAATTGTGCCATTTGAGTATTTTATTAATGATGTACAAGTTATAAGAATTATAAAGTATAAAAGGATTATATTGAAGTACATTTCCATTAAGGATTTGAGATTTTATGGTACCAAGTAAAGTGACAGAGTTTCCAGTTAAACATTTTGGAAAATATATGGTTGTTGGAAATATAACCATTACTATGTTTCTGAAACTGGGATAATGATTTTGGAAAAAGATATGGTTGATTTGGACAAATTATATTGGATATTTTTTACTACCTTGAAAATAATTAATTATTTGTTCCATCATTTTTCGAGTTTAAAATATTTTTGGATATAAGGAGTATATCCAATATTATATAAGGAATAAGGGAGTATGAAAGTAATAAATACGGTTTTATGGTAATTAAGGGTGTTACCATGTTTTAAGAGAATACATGATGAAGGTATTCACATGTTGTTATGTGGAAAAAGAGATCTTCAATATGTTTACCTTCCATATAATTTTTTGGAATGTGAGTTTAGATAGAAGAATTTTGGATATGTCTAAAGGTTGGAATGAATTAAGTTGGACATTAGAAACTATTTTTTAAGGTTAAAACATTTCTTAAGGTTATTTTTGGATTATTATTAAAATGACAACTCAGAAGTTGGTAGATGACCGTCGCGTCCGGAAAGGCCGTGAGACTTGAACCCTCAACCGAAGGGAGACAAGGGGGAATCATCTACCACTGGCCTAAGTGATGTCCTGGTTTGTATAATATATGTTTTAAAATTTTCTGATCAATAAATTATAAACTAATTTTTTGGGAATCCTAAATGATTAGGATAAATTGAATATTTTTGAGTTCTATTATCTTTTGGAGTGAAAGATGAGTTTGTGGTAGAAATTAGTTAAAGGATGGAACCCTAATTATTAAGTATTTTTTTATCATTATATGAAGAAATTAATTATTAAACTTTAAGGAAAGGATATTAAACCCAAAAATTGGTTAACCTAATACCTTATGTTTTTTTGAACTGATGATATTTTAAATCATCATAGATTCATTGATTTGAGGACCTCAATATTCCATTTATTATTCAATTTTTTATAATTGATGAACTCAATCACTCCCTATAAATATTTATATTTTCCTCTAATTATGTGTCTCTAATTTCCACTAATGTTTTCTTATTTGAGATCATAATTTGGTGGTGACTTTTTTGTTTCCATTTCCCCCTATTAAGACTAAATTTTATTAATCCTATTTCTAATATGGGTTTTCCACAAAGGTATTTTCTATTTTCAACATTTTTTTTGAAAAAAAATTCAAATTGTGAGGATGAAATTTATTGATGGAGGAGGGAATGTAACACCCTAGGATTTCATAATACATTATCTCTTTAATGTAATTCAATAGCTTGCGCCATAGATAACACTGAGTTCGAGTGCACCACAACTTACCAAACTGGGAGTTCAAAAAGAAATTATGAATAGTATTAAGTACATTTTTAATTTTATATATGCCATATAATTTTAACATCCATATTAAGTGTTTCTAATATGTAATATAAGAACAAATTTAAATTTTTTCAGGTAAAGGAAGTATTTTTCAGAAAATGAAATTTTACCACCTTTTAAAGGAGAACCCTTTATAAATAAAATATTTGACACTTTTATATATTAAATTTGAAAAAATAAACTTATTATTTATAAGCAGAACATAAAAATTTATTTTGGATAAATTTTTGTTGTTTTTTCTGATAACTTTCATATTTTTATGAATAGTGAAAATTCTTAATTTTAATTGAAAACAACTTTTTTAATAAAAATAATTTATAGTGTTAAATTATAAATTTAAATGGTTTTGAAGTATAATTGGATTATATTTTTATCATTTAATCCAATGTTGTTCATTGGAAGTAATTTTACATTTAAATTGGACATAAACACATACTAATCTTTTGATAGTTTTTACTTCTCAAAAACCTGTTTTCTGGTTTTGACAACAGGACTTAATTTTAAATTAATTAATGAAACTTCTAGGTTTTGAATTTGGTAAAATAATTTTTTTTGAATTTTTAATATCAAAATAATATTAGGGTGATTTTTTGGTATTTTTTTTGAAAAAATTCAATTTCTGATGATTAGTGAAAAATACTATATGGTACATTAAAACCAACTTTTTCATTTAAATAATTATTTTTAATTAAATATTTATCTTAAAATAGATAAATAATAAATATATTAGTAAAATTTAATTCATTGGAGTCATTTTATAATAATATTAGATATATAAAATTTTATTGAACCATTTTAACATCTTTTTACCCACCTTCTAGGCACATTTACCCACCTTCTAGGAAAATTTTCAATTTTGCATAAAACATAATTTTACCACTTCTATGAATTGAATTTAAAATCCAATATACATGGTTGACATCTATATGTAACATATAGTTCAATAGGATGGAAATAATTTTTGGTGAATAATAACTTTTGAATTTTATTTACCACGGTTAAAAGTAAATAAGGTAATTAAAGGTAAAAATAATATTAAATTTACCCAAACACATATCTTAATTCTATTGGATAAGTTTATTTCGACTAAAATAAAATTTAGGACAAAAATAAGATCCTTTTGAACCATTTGGGTTCGATTAGGTCATTTATTATATTTTATATAAAGAAGAATAAAAAGTGTTAAATTCAAAGTTTAATAACTAAACCATTTTTAATATAGGGTTAAACAAAAGATAAATTCGAATATAAATATTAATTAGAAATATTAAAATATTTCCTACATCATGGTGGTTTATTTAAAATTTTTAGACATTAAATAATTAAATTTCTTTATGACACAATAATGACACAGTAATTACCTTAATAATGAAGGATTAAAATAATTGATATTATAAATATAAAAATAATTGTAAATTTAAACTTTTTATTCCATAAACAAATTTTTTAGGTTAATATGACATGTTAGGGTTTATTTAATGTATTTTTTTCAAAGTAATAAACTTATTATGACTTTCATAAAAACCAAAACTAAATTGTGTCAAAATTGACATAAATGTGTTTGAAAACAAATGCTATATTATTAAATGATATAATATTCCTAAAAATATAAGATTCATAAAAAGGACTTGTATAATGATATATATATCACTAATTAACCACTTTAGGTTCTCTTGTCATTTTATAGTATGTTTATTAACCATGTATTATAATAATACAAGAAGACATGGTAAAAGTTAAATTATTCAACTAAGAGTAAAATCTAAAAGATAAGGTTAATATGGTGACCTAAACTTGTCTAAAAGCTATTAGTTGAAAATATTTAGACTCATAATCACCTTAGACTCAAAATAAATCCATTTAGAGCTCTCAAAAACTAAAAATTATTTTATAATAAAATAATATTTCGGGTTTTTCCTAAAGTGCCCTTCACCCCTCTTATAAAAGGGTATTTTCCATTCTTTTAATTTAACACCTCCAATTGTAGTTGGATCGGCCAAAACCTACTAAAATATTTTCACAACTACCCTCACTATATCCTATAGTCCTTACTTTGATCAGAAATCCAACCTAAGGAGCCCTTTTGTTCAAATCAAAAGGAAGAACCCGAGGAAGAGGTAATTATTTCATCACCTCTTTCAATGTTATTTTATTCTACCACTTCCACTTTGTTTGTTTTTTACATAACAAAATAATAATTCTAGGACCTTATACATACTTAGATGTTGTTATAAAAATGGTACAACCATATTCATAATTCTATCCATCCTATGAATGACAAATTCACCGTATGTGCGTACGTACGACTTACTGTCTCTACGTCATGGTGTAGTTTGTGATTCAAAACTTCATAATTTGGATGGGTATAATAATGAGTATAATTTATGTAAATAATAAATATAACATATTAATGAATCTTTATATATAATAGTACATCCATTTACATTTGTTTTCACCGTCAAAAGAATGTTATCATCGCTCATGTGTACGTAAGGCTTACCGTCTCCATGACGCGATGAGATTCATTTCCACATTCACCATTCAACAATGATTGTAAAAATACATATTATTAATGACTATGTAATATATGAAATAATAATTCTAGTGTAAATATATACATATATATGTATTTACATTTATCTCATTCACTTACTTCCATTCAATACGATATGAAAACAGAAACAACGTTTATGCGTACGTATGACCTTCCATATCCATAAACGGTGTATTACATTTCATATATATATCAATTATACATATTTATATTCTGAATATATATTATATATAAATAATTTTTTATATTATGTAAGAAATTAAAACATGATATAAGTGATACAATCAAGAATAACTAGTTAAAACACTTACGATAAAGAAAACGATTATTACACGAAATGTTACTTTAACATGGAAATAATTATTAAATGAATAGTATAAAGTCATAATTGAATCATGTATGATATCATAAATATTAATATGGTTCTGGTATAATTTAATAAAATACTATGTTCATTATACAATTGGTTAAACATACTTTCGGCCAAAGATAAATAAAAGGTAAGGGTTAATTCCTCAATCTCATTATTATCCGAGATTATTTATGTGTAAGTATTTACTTGGACATATTTATAATCAATTTCCATGTTTTATAAAAATGATTTAAAAATGAATATTTTAAGGTTTTTTTGAAGGGACTCTTTGGAAATATCATCATTTTAAATGTTAAAATGTTTTTTTATTTTTATTTAATTTCCATGTTTTCAAAATTATTTTAAGGATTTATTTATATGGATATGATTATTTGAAAATGTTAATTTCTTTCAAAAGTTTCAAAGTGGTATGAGAAAATTTTATCCAAAAATATCTTTTAAATGACTTCATTTATAAATGTGTGACTTTTAAATGATTTCATGAAAAAGGGATATTTCTCTCAAAGAGTTTTACGGATCATTTTCAACTATGTCAACATCCTTTACTAGATATTATTATTGATTGAGGTTCATTTATTATAATAAAATCTTCCATATTGTATTGAATGATTTATGATATGTTTTACTATGGATATGTTATTTTTATACCATTTATGGTTTACAGTTAAAGTTTTGAAATTTCATATGCTAGTTTTAATATGAATGTTTATGTTATGTTTCAACATTTTCCTATGAGGAATGCATTGGACTTAGTAAGTGATGGGAGGGGCCCTCTATAACCCCTCGTTGCATCGGTAGGTCATATGAGACAAACTAGTGTCTTGGACCAAGGCCTTGACAAAATTTTTATTTTTTGTCATGGCACGAGGCTTTGACTATGGGGTTATGATGTCCGACATTATGCATTCCATCATTATGAGATTAGTTATAAATTTTACATGTGATTATTCGACTAGTATAATATCCATGTGAATAAGTAAATGACATTATTTAATTTATATTTTCCATATTATTATTAAGTTTATGTTTAAAGGGATTGTGTTTCAATTTTATGCCTTACCATAAAAGTTTATGATTATTTATGATAGCTCCCTCAATATAGATTATCCTCACGGAGCTTTTGAGCTCACACTTTTCTAATTATTTATTTTCCCAGGATGCTAAGAAGTGTTTTATGATTTATATATAGGTTTAAGTTAAGGGAATAATGGCGTCCTCAAAGGATTATTTATGCGGTGTTTTATGTTAGAATACTGTAATGTAAGGTTCCTGTATGTAATATATTTTCCAATATTGCTAAACTGATTTGCCTTTTGGGACTTGATTCCTTATAATCATTACAATGTCTCAAAATAATACACTGACTCTGGGTAACTAGGGTCAGGGGCGTTACATACCAAGTATAGTGCCCTAGACCTGCACTCCTAGATTTGGTGGTAAAACACTTTCCTCAACATTGGATTTTCTACCATCTACGAAAACTCATGAACATGACCATCTCATTGGATGATACTAATAAAATATTCAATTAAATAAATTTTGATGATCTTTTAGTTTTAATGTTTTATAGAATTTTTAAATATAATTTAATAATAAAATTCATTTTTTTCAACCAACTGACTTTTTTCCACTATATAATCACTACTTGTTCCATAATAAAGCTTCAATATATCCTATATATTCTCTAAAAAATATAAAATTCTAGTAATTTCACACAATACTTATCTTTATAACACAGGGAAATGGAAATATAATAAATGGGTGAGATAAACTTATCAATAAGGCTAAAAATAATCGATTACAACATAATATCATAAGTGAGCATGAGATGATCATATGTGAATAATTCGAATAAATTAGAAACTTATACCCAACATATAATTGATTGAAAATAATTGAATAACCTCATACATGAATGAAAAGAGTGTAGAAACATGATACCATAATCATGAGCTATAAAATCATAATAAAATCATGATAATAATTATAAAATTGTGAAAAAAATCATTAATATTGAAAAAAATTCTTTTTTTAAGACACAAAAATAGTGACAATGAAAACAAGAAACTATAACATAATCATGAATAATTATATCATGTTATATAAATCCCTAGAATATACATTGTGGTTGATATAGGTACTTACACCTTATCATTCATACATATAAGTGCCACTTGAAAATTATTCACTTACCACATCAACAAATCCATTGGGAATGAAAATGGGTTTCATTACTCAAATAAAAATAATAATATAACACCATTGGATTTCTTTTTGATTTCACTGTAAGTAAAATTAAAGTACTTGATTACTTACTTTACATTCAACCCTGAGACCCTAAGTCTAAATGAAACCATGATATAGTCTACCATTATAACAAATCCAATGGATTGGAGGATATTAATAGGAATATGATCATTATGATATATATATAAATGTTTTCTTAAATTAAAATGCATTGATTAATTCCACATAAATAATCATTACATTTTAAAAAATTATTTAATTATTAAAAAAACTATTTTGAATAATTATATATTTTCAACATGTTATGTGTTATTAACTAAAAAATATATATTTATAACTATTAAAATGTCATTTTAATTAAATTTTTTATTAATTTATGTATATCCATACATACATTAATTATATGAAGTTTAGGAATTAATATACAATCATTGAAAGTTAAAAATAGATTTTTTTTCATAAAATTGTTTTTCTGTGCACAATGTGTTTCATCATAATAAATTAAATAAACCATTATTGAATAATGGTTCTAATAAAATTTTCAGATTATATATAAAATAAAATATTCTAACATTTATTTAATTATTTTTACCAGGTGATGAATGAAATTAAATTCTATTTTAGGCATAAAAAAATTTAAAAACAGGTATTCGTTTCATTTCACATGATTATTTTGAAGTTAATTTCTATCACATATCAAAATTGATTAATTTAAAATAGATTACATATTTTGAATGATCATAATTAATTTTATTTAATATGGTTAAATTAATTTTTTGTAACATTCTATTAATTTTTTTATGTGTTTTGAACCATTGATTTGACTACCCAATGATTGGATATCATCATGGGTTGTTTTCGGTGGTTTCCAAAACATTATCTTAAAGGGTTCTAGGCAACTGCATGGTTTTCACATGGTTTGAGCATGATTTGAAAAGTTTTTCAACCTAGACAGTAGGGGGTCACATGGTTAGTGTATGGTTAGAATAAATGTGGTTCCAAAATATGCAACCCTTCTCGTGGCTCTATTTTGAGCGCACAGTTAGTACACACCCAGTGACTTAACCTCGGAAACTATGAACATGATAATTAAAAGTTACAAAAAATGTAATTAAAATCCAAAAATCCCCCTACTATCCCCCAAATAATCCCACTCTATCATAATCCAATCCTTAAGCTTTTGGGATCCCTCCTAAGGCATTTTGGCTCCCCAAACCTCATCTCTTGGTGGATGGAAGCACTAATTGATGTGGAGATATTCTCTTTTAGTGAGTTATTCTCTTCTTTTCTTGGATATCCCTTATCCTTTTGATTCTTTCTTCCTAAGGGTCGTTAATGCCTTGAGTTTTGTAGGACATTTATTCATTGATGTGTAATTGTATATCTAGTATCTCTAATCTATTATTTAAAGATTTATCTTCTTAGATTCAGTGATTTCCATTTAATGAAACACATATCAAATTTTTTGCGATCAGATTACTTATTTTCTAAGTAGGAGTTTCTATTCTTTTCCTTTATTTTGAAATTCATCGTTTGTTGATAAATTCATGGATATGTGTTTTTTAATTTTTGACACATGTTCTATGAAATATGTCCATTTAATTCCTCAAAAAATCTTCTTTGACCCTTGTTTCACCAAATTTAATATGGCATGAATTAATTAGATTTGTATTTGATTTTTCACACATTTTCTTGAGTTGAAAAATTCCATGTTTGTTTTGATTTATTTTTAAAGAGATTTTAAAATATATTTTCGCGATATTGAGGGCTTTGACATGGGTTTTGGTTTTTAAAATTAACTTCCATGATTTTAATTAAATGAATTGAACTATTTTACATTTTCAAAATAGTTTCAAGTTCATGAATTTGTTAGATGACCAAGAACCCCCATTGAATTATTTTATGCTTGTTTTAGAAATAGGGTTATTAGTTTATTTGAAATAAATGATTCATCTTCATGGAAAGAGGGTGTAAACCCATGTTTTGTAATGTAATCAATCATTTTAAAATTGTAATACTTCCTTTAAATCCTTTAAGGACGATTCGAAATAAATGACTGTTTTAAATTCCCATTTGGAATTTTTATGAAGAGTTGTGAAATGAAGTGGGTATTTTTAACCTTTTGAATATTGCATTATATAAAAAGTTTTGAATTGAAATTGGATGGATTGTGAAATTGGATGGAATTTATTTGAAATTAAATTTTGGAATTTTATTTGAGGAAATTGATTTTATGAAAGTGATTTTAATGTTGTATTTAATAAAAATTTCTTAAATTAGATTTGATATAAACTTTTGGGGTTTATCATGTAAAAGGCATGTTTTTATTAAAAACCCATGTTATGGTTTTTAAATTCAAAAAATTGGAATATTTTAAATGGGGAATGAGAAGAATTTAATTATTGTTTTAAAATGTATTGACCATAATTGAGTTTTTACTAGAGCACATGCAAGACTTAGGTAGTTAGTGAGTTATTTATAAGACACTCAACAAATTACAATGTACTAAAACAATAATGCAGCATGTCAAATCCCTTATGTGATGGTGATGAGTCCTCTTTGACCGGAGCTCAATGGGACATGTACATATTTCTATGTCACCTTGAGTGTGAGTGGAGTCCCTTTAGCTAGGAAATTTAGTACCTTCTTAGGCATATGACCATGTGGATGAATTGTTTTTATTTGAAATATTTTATATTATTATTTAGACCTATTTTACATGAGTTTTAAATTTATATAATCTACTTGTACCCATGATGTCCATATACTTGATATCGATACATGATAGTGTTGGTTGTCACCAATTGGCACTAGAGTTGCCTTACTTAATTTATTATTTTTATATACCTTGAATCCATTCTATCGATTCTTATTCATCTTTACATATCAGTTGAAAATTATCATATTTTATTTATTATTTTAATTTAGTGTGTGAAATGGTTTTCAAAGATTTTCAGGAAACTTTTTAGTTTCAAAATGATGAAAAGGAATGTTTTATAGGTTTAGTTTAATATTTTTTTAAATGTTTGAAACTTTATTTTTAAAACTAATCCTCATAACCTCCCATTTGTAATCCTCTTTTAGCATATTTTAATTGCCTTATGATGTAATTTCATAGAATCTTTTGTGGAATCCTACTAGTATCTTTTTCTCACACCATGATTATACCTTTTTGTGTTTGCAGCCATTTATTATATTATAGCTGGTGTTTTTTCTCTCACCTTCCTTTGTGGGTTCATTCTTGGGTGACTAAGGTTTGGTGAATTGGGACATGGTGGATGGTCATAGACCACCCGGAGATTGGTTTTTGTTGTTATGTTCCCCCTTTTGTTTTCTTAGTGTTTCCTTGTACCATGATATTTATGTGTTATTTGATATATATATATATATATATCTGATTATGTTTCCACATTTTACACTATTATTGTATTACTTTTAAGGATAAAACATTCAAAATGGTTATTTATTGATACACAGGTGCTTGCCACTAGCTCTTGGAGACCGGGAATGATCTTCAAGTTTGTAGCGAATTAGTTAAGGTATCGGTTTAGGTGATATTTTGGGTTAGTTCATTACAAATGGTATTAGAGGCTAGTTATTCCTTAAATGGATATTCTTGAAATTGAAATTATTATGTTATTTGGGGAGAGTCATGTTTTAAAAGAGATTAAGAATGTATCGGGACTCAAGAGGTAGTCTGTGAGTGGGTTCTTGATCACCACCCCTTCATAGAGAGACTTGAGTTACCAAGGATGTTGGGACTTGAGTCTTTCTTTTGAGTTATTGTTTTTCTAATGATAAATTTTATTTAGATTCCCAATGAGACTACCTTTTATTTGGGGGATCTATTATGAATTTTTTAACTATAATGGAAGTGTGACCATAGTGGTACCATGTTTTCATGGTCTGGTAAACAATGAGAAATCGGTGCGGCTAATTGGAATATCCAACCATGAATAGTTGTGAGTTTAGTTTGTGGTTTTACTACCCCTACAACCAATCCTTTATTAGTTCTTAATTGGTTCTAAACCTGAAACCTTATCAAATTTTTTAAAAGTGACTTCACTATTGTGTGGTTGGTTATATGGGTTATAGATTTGGGTTGTTTCATGCTCTTGTTTTTTTTGTTTCCAATTTAATCCATTGTCAATAATTTTAAATACCTCATTAAAACAAACTTGTGTCTTAAAAAATGTTCTGGTATGTTCTTGGATTTTTTTTCAATTACCAAAGAGTGAATTTTGTAAAATGTTTGGTTTGAAAAACTAATTATCAATGACTCTTATGTGATATGATAAAAAAATATTTTAAGAAGAAAATTTGGTTTGTAATGGATTTAAAATAAGAATGGTATTGATATTTGGAAAATGGGATTAATGCCTTTGAAACTTTGGTATAATTTAAATTTTATAGTAAAGGATTTTTGAAATTGTGATTAATTTATAATTATATTTATCATTTTGAATGAAAAGAGTAATGTTTTATAAATGGTGAAATCTTGTGCGGTTTGAAATTAATAATGTTTAAATAAAAATGGGCTGTGAATTTATTTAAATGATTTTTTTCTCCATTTGAGTGTTATTTGATTATGGAGTTGGTATACTTATGTTTTGTGATGTTCTGAAATATTTCCTAGAATTTCCTTCAAGAAACATATAATTTTGGTCCAACGGTCTAGTACTCAGGGTAGTTCTTCACATTTTTAAGAAGTTTAATCCCTTGTAAAAAATGTACCTACAGTCCATACCAGGTGATATAGCTAGATACTTTCCAAACTTTGAACCTTACCCTTGAATTATTTGATTTTCATCCACCTTTTTAAAATACCGAACGAGTTTCTCTTATGGTAGTGAATTGGATTGAATTAGTTGATGAGATATTTGATTATCTCAAGTCTCTTGATACTTTGAAGGTTAAGTATATTAACTATTTATTTGAGGGTCCTTGTCAGAAGTGGTTGAAATTTATGATCCCCCTTATCTATATGCATTTATATTTTGGGAATCCTTCTAGTCATCATTCATTCGATCATAGTATCTTTAGGAAGTGAAGAAGGATATTTTTTTGATTTCTTGGGTATTGGTCAAGATAAACTATCAGTTGCATAGTATGGAAAGAAATTATGAAATTTGGTATGTTTCATACATGATCTTGTTTGTAATGAATTTAGTAAGCCTGTCTCTTTTAGAAAAGTTATTCACCCAGAACTTGTAGCCGCTATGTTTGTGGAATGGTTGATATCTTATCTAGAGATTCTTGAAAAGGATATTTTAGATAAAGTGGAGGTATAAAAAAATAGGAATTGATAAATTATGTACTCCCAATTGAGGAAGTTTTGTATCCTACTGAAAAGAAGTGTAATACCATGTGTTTTCAGTGTGGAGAACCTAGTCATTATAAGAATTTGAGTTCTAATGATCTAAGGGTTTGTAAATTGTGTTGCTATTTGGGTCACCTTAAGAGGTTCTATAAGTTTTTAGGACAAAAAAGGTTGTTTTGGATGTGGATATTAACTCCTTACTATGGGGTATAAGATGATTCCTGATAAAAGGGATATATCCATAGGCCTCAGAGTGAAGGTTTTCATGAATTGGAGGAGATTCTGCTTTCTAGAATGTTGTTTCCATTGTTGGAGTGAAAACTGTTTGAGTTTTATTCTTGTGGATTGTCTATTTTAGAAAGCTTTTGTTTTGGGATCTTTGTGATGATATCTTATTGAACATGGTTAAGTTAATTTTTGGATTGATGATGTAATAATGTTTTCATTTTTTAATATATTTTCTGTTGTTCCTTAGTGTCCTCTTTTTTTAACTTGATGGTTAGATCTCAATTAATTTGTAATGGATGATCTTCCTTGTGAGAGTATAGTGCCCTATTGCGCACTGACCTGGTTGTGAGAGCTATTTCTGCATGGACTTGGATAGACCTTGGGAATAGTCTTGGGAAACTAGGATGATGTCTATTTTTGATAGACTAGGTACCTGGTAGTGATGGATTTTGTTTTGATGAGATCATTGAATAATGAGTCTCATTTTTGAAATAAAAGAATCCCATGTTACCATTGAGTGCCTGCCTATAGTAGAAATCATTGTCAGTTCTTTAACTTTCTTTTAGATATTTGCTATTTCATGTTTCTCCTTAGAGAATAGTTTTGGTATCTCTTATTTGGGTAAAATGGATGTCCTTTTCTTATGTTACACCACTTTGGTGAATCTTTAAATGGTGGGGAGACCTATTCTAGGTCTCTAGTATTTATCTTGCTTTGGAGACGTGTGATGATATTGGTTTTTTTTGATCTTGAAGTTGTATGTGTTGTTAGGATTTGGGTCATTCTCACTTCTGGATCATGGACCATTCACCTCTAAAGTTAAGTGAGGGAGTTCTTGTCATGTCATCATGTTCTATATTTCAAAATAAAAGATTCCTAGGGGTATAAAGTCTATTGTTTTGGATTTTTTAAAATTTTGTTACTTTTTTTATGTGTTTTGACTCATTGATTTGATTACCCAATGATTGGATATCACCATGGATTGTTTTAGGTGGTTTTATAAACTTTTTTTTGAAGGTTTCTGAGCCTATGAATGGTTTGTGCACAATTTTATCATGGTTTGAAAAAGTGTGAAACCCATCCAGTGGCTCTTTTTTGGGTGAATGATTAGGCTCCTGGTTAGTACTAACCATACGACTTAACCCAGGAAACTAGGCACATGATAATTTAAAGTTATGAAAACTATAATTAAAATCATGGAGCCCCTCTAAATAACCCCAAACTCCTCCCCCTTGATCATAATACGATCCTTAGACTTTTGGGATCTCTTTAGAGGCATTTTGGCTCCCTAAACATCATCTATTCACAGATTCAAGAGCCAATAAAAGTAGAGATCTTCTCTTTCGATGAGTTATTATATTATTTTCTTGGTTCTCCCTTCTCATCTCGATTCCTTATTCCTAAAAGTTTTGAAATCCTTGAGTTTTGTAGGATCTTGATTGATTGATGTGTTATTTTAGATCTAGGATCCCCTCTCTATTCCTTCAAGATCTATCTTCTTAGATCCACTGATCGCCATCGAAGGTGACACATCCTGGATTCATTACAATTTCATTCCTTATTTTCCAAGTTGGTGTTTCTTTGTTTTTCCTTTTTTTAATTCATCATTTCTTTATAAATTAATGGACATGTGTTTCATAATTTCTAACACATTTTCTGTGAAATATATCTATTTAATTCCCTATAAAATCTTCTTTGACCTTTTTTATCCAAATTGAATATGGCATGAATTAAATGTTTTTGATATTAATTTATATCATATTTTGTGAATTTTAAAATTCCATGTTTGTTTTAATTTATTTTTATGGAAATATTAAAGGGTATTTTGGTGAGATTGAGGGATTTGGATTGGGTTTTGATTTATAAAATGAAGTTACATGATTTGAATTTAATGAATTGAACTATTTGATGTTTTAAAAATATTTTTAAATACATGAATTTATTAAATGACTAAGAAACCCATTTGAATTATTTTTCCATTTTTTTGGAATTGGCGATCATAGGTTATTTTAAATAAATTCCTTTTTCAAGGAAAGAAGGTGCAAACCAATGTTTTAAAATGTATTGAATCCTTTTAAAATTGTAATAATTCATTTAAATTCTTTAGGGATTCTTTGAAATAATTGAACCCTTTTAAAATTTTAATAATTCATTTACATTATTTAGGGATGCTTTGAAATAAATTATTGTTTTAAAGGCCTGTATGGAATTTCTTTGATGAATTATGAAAGGAATTGGGAATTATTATCCTTTTAAATATTGAATTTTATAAATGTTTTTGAATTGAAATCGTATGGAATGTGAAATTGGATGGAATTTGTTTGAAATTAAATTTTGGAGATTAATTTGAGGAAAATTATTTGATGAAATTTATTTTAATGTTGTACTGGATAAAAATGTGTTATATTAGTTTTGATAGAAACATTTGAGTTTTATCATATAAAATGCATTTTTTATTAAAAAACCATGTTATGGTTTTTAAATGGAAAAACATGAATATTTGAAATGGGGAATGGGATGAATTTCATTTTTGTTTTAAAATGAATTTCCCATAATTGATTTTGTACAAGAGAACATGCAAGCCTTTGGTAGTTATTGAGTTATTAGGAAAACACACTGTGATTCTAAAATGTTCTAAAATAATAATGCAGTACGTCCCATCCCTTTGGAAATGGTGATAAGTCCTCTTTGACCTAATATCAAAGGGACGTTTATACATATTATCATGTCACCCTGAGAGTGTGTGGAGTCCCTTTAGCCTAGAACTATATTACCTTCTTAGGATTATAACCATGTGTCTCTCTTATTAGTATTTAAAATATATAACATTGTTATTGAGAACTATTTTACATGACTTTCCAATTTATATAAACTGCTTGTACCCTTGAAATCCATACACTTTATGTCGATACATGATAGCGTTGGTTATCACCAATTGGCACCAGAGTTTCCATGCTTGCTTCATTTATTATTATTATGCACCTTGACTCTATTTTACTTGTTCTAATTCAAATTTACATATAAAGTGAATATTTTCTTCTCTTCTTGATTATTCGACTTTAGCTTGTGAAATGGTTTTTAAAGTTTTTGAAGAAAATGTTTCGTTTTAAAATGGTGAAATGTCTTGTTTTTTAAGTTTAATTTAATAAATGATTTTTAAATGTTTAAAACAATATATTTTAAAACTAATTATCATACTCTACCATTTTTAATCCTATTTTAGCATATTTCAATTTCCTTATGAAGTAAGTGCATAGAATATTTTTTGGAATTCTACTGGGATCTTTCGATCACTCCTGATTGTACCTTTTGGTGTTTGTAGCACTTCATTATCTTATAGGAGGTTTTCATGCTCTCACCTCCCTTTATGGGTTCATTCTTGGGTGATAAATATGTATATAATGATTATATATGATATATATATATATATATATATATCATGATTAAATTTTTTTAGATTATTTAAACATGATCAATGTACAAGGATTAGAATTTTGAAATCTAAACATTCATGAAAAATGAAACAATTAACACCAGAAAAAAATAATTTTAATAAAGAAATATTAATAAATAGTAATTAAGTTGTTATAAGTGGACCATATATGGTATTATATATTTGAATATGGTTTTTAAATAAAAATATAACAAATTATATTTTATGATACCTTTGGTTAGAGTTATTACTAAGAAAGTTTGACTTGAGGTATGAGTTTTACATTAAAATCTCATTTTATCAAGATTACTTATGATTAAATTTCTATTGATGATGTTATATGATATATATCTAATAACTCATATTTGTTTTCTTATAATATGGTTTTATGGATTTTACAAACTTTCCTTCCATTTACCTCTCCCTATGTACTCAATAAATAGAAAGAATGTTTTTAAGAATAACTGACCATATTTTTTTTATCGAGTCAGGAATATTTTCTTCAATGTCCATATTATATATAAATTAGTTTCAATTAAATTTTTATATTTACCTAATAATTGGTAAAAATCAATTTTACCCTTGTTTTAATTTTTATAAAATTTATAAAGAGAAAATATATTTTTATTTTCTAAATGATTCATTTTTTACCAAAAGTGTGAACAACATCTTTGTTTTAATGCACACTATATGAATACATTTTCCACTCTCATGAAGATTATTTTCATTAAATACCATTTAACAATATTCCGTGGTTCTTTTATTCAATTATTATTTTCTTAATAGTTAGGAAATATATATATTTTTAAAAAATATTTCAACATGAAAATGGTATTTTCCATAAAATAATATTATAGTGATCTTTTAGACACATTCTTCATCTATGATAACATACTTTCATGTTAATTGTTCTTAATTGGGTATATGAAACTATAATAAAATTATTATTGTATAACTATAAGGTTTTCTAATATGATGATAAAATATTTATGAAACTTATTTATTTTTCCTTGGGATAAGGTATGATGAAATGTTAAAAACTATCATGATATTGAGAAATAAATATTAATGGATTATGATTATGTGATTAGTGGCTTTATTATATATCTATAATGAATTGGTTTTTTATAAATGTTTTATCATAGTGCCCTGACTTTATATTACTTCAATTATACATCATTTTAAATATAAATTATATCCTAGTGATATAAATCCTGGATCCAATAGTTTAGTGTCATTTGAAAATTAAGATCAAACATAAATTATAAATATTAAAACATAAAATTTATTTAAATATTTATTCTTTATCCTTATAAAGATCTCATTATATCCTTATTACATGTAGTCACTTGAGGATATATATCAAATAAAAGGGTGAGCTAAACTATAATATGAGGATGAAGAATATAGAATAAAATAGAGACAAGAATAAATAGTACATGGGTGAGAATAATCATCACAATCATGTCATAAGAAATGGGTAAAAAATATAAGCATGCGGTAGAAAATTTACAAAGGAATGGAATGGGGTGATTCATAATAATGAAACATCATGTCATAGTGGTCAAGTACCTTAAATTGTTGAGAATAAATCTAGTATCATGTACACACACAAAATATGTGCATATATCATAACATCATCAATATGTCCAAAGAAACATCATGTTAATGAATAATATAAATAATCCAATGAGATGCAATTTATTAACCAATGAATTAGAGGGATTTATAATTCTAGGCTCACTCGTCAAATCATAATATTCACATAATCCTACATACCACATTGAACATATGACAATTATAGTCCATAAATAACCAATGGAAAGGAATGCGTTTAGTAAGTATTTCATAAATAATACTTTCATTAATAAAAGTTGGGGTTCCCAAATGAATAATGAAAAAAAAATTCTCCAATAAAAATTATAGTTCTTGAGAAAAGAAGAAAAAATTCAAATAGAGTCAAAGATGTGTTTTTGGAAAGAGAAGTCTTTTTTAAAAATCATTGTATTTGAATTACAAATATAGGTGGAATAATGTATATCCTAAATTAGAAAATGTTAGAATAGTGATAAAATATTTAAGGAAAATTAGATTATTATACATTCAAAAAATGAAATGAAATAGAGATAACTCAAATAAATGGAGTTAGGTTCGAGAATCCGCACACCTTAAATCACACTTTATTTCACTGCTTTTCCATGTCATGAATAATAAACATAGATTTATTAAAAAATTGAACCATAAGAAAATTATCTAATTTTTTTACTATTTATAAATTATAATAATTAGATTAAATTTCTTAATTCCCTCAATTACATGGATTTTATATATATCATATTTTCCTTAAAAATTTCACATTTTGTTTTGATTTTTCGTTTTTTGTTCAAGGTCATTTATTAAATAGTAATATTAATTAAATAATCAAAAATTAAATAAATTTAAAATTTTATATATCATATATAATTTATTATAACCATCTATAAGGTTGGTGAGAGGGTAAGAATTTGGAAACATCCTCGTTGATAGTTAACTGACCATTATCAGAAACATTGTCCAAAGGAAGTGAAAGAGTGGTATAAAATATAAATAATTCAAAAATTTAATTTTTTTTATATAAATCTAAAATCATAAATATAGTGTTAAATTACTTTATAATTAATCTTATAATATTTTATTAGAGATTATAAAAATTTACTATTTTCTCAGTGTTGCTCCTGTTATACAAAATTTCATGATGAATGGAGTTGGTTTATTCTATAATGTCCCTATGGTTTATAAGGTATTAAGATAGAATATTTTTTCATAGATTAAGATTTTTTAAGTGAGGGCAGAGTGGTTTTTTAAGGGGAGGGAGAGGGGTTATTCGTACTTTACGAGATGGGTTTTTTAAGTTAAAATATTGAATAAAATACTATATCCAAGGTAGACCTTGCAATAGTGAAACTTTTGACATAATGAATCATAAATAAAAAAATATAATGATTTTTTGACTTTAAACCTATTTATAATTCAAATTCAATAGTTTATTTAAACAGAAAGTAGAGAAAATGAGACTTCTTTTAATGGAATACTTTTAACTTTTGAATTTGGAAAGTAATTTTTAGATTTAGAGAACATGTTTATTATATTTTAATTAAAAAATTATGATATTAAATCTTTTTTGGTTGAAAATATATTTCTATAAACTATTATGGAAGTATTACAACATGAATGTTGTAATTTAGGATACAATGATTCAGCAAAAACTATATTTTTATTATTCAATTGAAAATTGATGTATTTTAGAAAATTACCAAATAATCACCCTAAAAAAATTTCAATATGATTATTTTGAAAAATGAAAACAATTTTATAAAAATAATATTCTATAATTTTTTATTTTTATTTAAATAAAAACTATGATTTTTTTTGAAATACCATAAAATAAAGTTTATTAAAAATGGGATTATATTTTATTTTTGTTTTTAATCATGATATATATTTATGGAATTATAATATTTATATTTAAATAAATTAATCATGATAAATATTTTTCATATTACATTTTATTATTCTGAGTTTAAATTACTATTCAAATGGTCATGTTACTATTACCAACAGGTAGGTAATTATTTCTAATGGTCATGTTACTTTTCAAGCAATCACATTACTATTACAATGGTCAATTAACTCCTATAAAGACCAATTCTTTACTTCATTCATTAATCTACACAATTTATCTCAAGGTTTTATATTTCCATTTTCTAAAACGTTGATTAATTTATTAATATTTTGTTTATTTTCCATAGTGTTGTTCATGGGAGTGATGAATCTAGATGATCGGGGTGACCCAAAATTTCCTATTATTGTTATTATATTTTATATTTTTTCCCTTGTAATATTTTAAATCCAAATGGGTTTAATTACAGACTAATTTATTGATTTTCATTAATGAAATAATGTTTTCTTGGTTTCTCTATGTATTGCGTGTGTCTAATACTATATAAAAAAATTATGTAGCAATACATTATAATTTTAAAAGTATAGGTAGTTACATTCATCCCACCTTTATAAATTTTATCCCAAAAATATAATCTCATATTATCAGTTGAGAATAGATGAGGGTACTTCTATTTCATTTTTCCCTCTAGTTTCTATGTCGCCTCATCATACTTGTGGTAAGGACACAACACTTTGAAAAGGTGAGTTGTCTTATTGTATATAAATATATCTCTATGGCCTAAGATATTCACCAGTTTATCCTCATAGGATAATTCATTGTCTAGTTGTACCTCATCTAGATTCAGTACATGTGAGGGGTCGGGTATGTACTTTCTCAGGGGTGATACGGAGAACACATCATGAACTTGGGCTATGTCTGTTGAAGTTATCATCGATAGGAAAATTCAACTATGTGATAAAGGAACTCAAATAGGCCAATTTACCAAGGTTTAAGCATCCCTTTCTTCTAAATCATATGACTTGATTCCATGGTGATATTCGATGAAAAAAATTATCACCAACTTTAAACTCCAAATCACTTTGATTGTTGTTATCTGACCTTTTTTTTTCTGATTTTGAGTAGATTTTATATATTTTTGGATGGATTTAAACTTCTATTTCATATATTTCATAAGATTGGGTCCCTGTAGATTCTATTCTCCAACTTTATTCCAACAAGTAGGGGTTCTATAACACTTTCTATACATAGATTTATATGGATCCATTTAAATACATGACTGGAAGTTGTTATTATATGGGAACTCATCCAATGTGGTATATTGGTCCCACCCTCCTTTAAATTTTATTGAGTAGGATCTCATTATGTATTTGAGCACCTAAATAGTCCTTTCATATTGTTTATTAGTTTGGAATTGATAAGCCTTAATAAAACTCAATTCGGTACTCATAGAATTTTGAATAATTCTACAGAATTTAGATGCGATCCTTGGATCATGATTTGAGATAATTGAAATCGTTACCCCATATAGCTTCACCACTTTATTTACATATATATTAGAAAGTTTTTCAAGAGATAAATCTTCCTGAATAGAAATTAAGTGGATAGTCTTGGTGATTCTGTCCACTATGACCCATATCACATTGTTTTTTGATTTATTTGGGAAACCAGTGAAAAATCCATAGCGATGTTCTACCATTTCCGCTTGGGTATGTTTAATGGTTTCTTCATACCCTTTGATTTATTTTTCTCTACTTTAACTTGCTAACATACCATAAACATTGAGGTATACTCAACAATCTCTTTCTTCATGTTGTACTACTAGAAGTGCTCTCTATTCCCATGATACATCTTGGTGCATATAGGATGGATAGAGAAAGGTTTGATACATGCATTATCCAAAAGATCCTCTATTTTATCAGGTGATAATTTCACACAAATCATAGTTTGAAATCGAATGACACCATCATCCTTGATGTGGAATTCATGATACTTACTATAATTTACTACTTTTATACTTTTTTCGAGCTCCAGATAATCCTTAGTTCCTCTTTGATCTGATCATAGATATATGGTTGGTAAATCATTTGAGAAAGGTAGGATGTATTCCCTACAATTCTGATTTCTATACCCATCATCCGCATATCCATAAAGATAGGTTTATTCTTAATCAACATCATGGATTGAGTAGCATGTTTTTTTCAAATAAGAGGCTCAACTACCATGTTTACCTTTCTTATATGGTGGGGAATAGAGAAATCATATACATTGATTAGATTTAACTATATTATTTGATGAATTTTGATCTCCTTTTGTATGAATATATTCTTTAGACTCTTGTGATTGGTATATATGTCACACTTCTCATCATAGATACAATGTCACTAAATATTTAAGGAAAATACCACCACTACTAACTCTAAATCACACGTTAAGTAGTATTTGTCATGATTATTTTGTTTCCATGAGGTGTAGGATATCAATTTTTTATTTTTCATCAGTACACAACCTAATCCTTTTTATTAAAGAATATTTTTATATAAAAAAACCTTATCCACTTATTGGTATATTGTGTAAAAACACAAGGATTATCCACTTATTGAGCTCCCTAAAGTATTCCCGACATTATTACATCTAGACATACTTTAACACTTTATGTGTTTACTTAGATTGAAGGCTAGAAAATCATGATAAATTTCTCAAAAAAATTCGTTAGTACCCTACTAATCCTACAAAACTATGGATTTCTATGACACTAGTGGGTCTAGTCCCGTCCTCAATTAACTTACTATTTAAGGATCCATTGAAATTCCATCACTTGTGATCATGTTTCTGATTAATTTGACTTATTTCATCCAAAATTGAAATTTTTTGAACATAACATACATTTTCTCCTTTCTTTATGTTTCAAGTGAAATCCTTCAATGATCTCCCTATTCCTCCTTTATATTTAATTAAATGTAAATATCATCAATAAATACTACCACAATTTTGTTGAGGTATTCTCCAATATATATATTCATAAAATCCATGATGTTCACTAGGAAATTAGTAATTATGAAGGGAATCACTATGAACTCATAGTTCCCTTTCATGATAAAAAAGTTATCTTATGAACATATTACTTCTTCAACTTCAACAGATGATATCTAGAAAAAATATCCACATTTGAGAAGTACTAAGATCCTAATATTTGATTGAAGAACTCATAAATCTTTGGTAAAAGATACTTTTTCTTTTGGTCAATCTTGTTGAGCTCCTAGTAATATATACACAACTGCATTGATCCATCCCATTTCTTTACAAAGATTACTGGTGAAACCTAAGGCTATTACCTAGTGTTTATGAACCCTTTTTCCATAATCTATTATTGCTTGTTCTTTAACTCCTCCAGTTATATAGGGTTTATCCTATAGGAGGATTTAGAGATAGACGTGGAAGTATAATTTCTAATGAGAACTCTACCCCATGATCTGGGGGAAGTACATGTAACTCTATAAGAAATAAATTAGTATATTCCCTAATGACGGTAATTTCCTCAAGGTTGATGATTTCATTCGACTCAACCATTTTCTCATGTTATTCTTCTTGAAAGGGAATCAATAGCCACACCATTAAGGGATTTTCCAAAGGTGATTCATGATCTACCTTAAATTTTTATAGGAGCATGGGATGGTTGAGAATATGAAAAGATATTTCATTTATTTTTCATTTGATGTGTGATCTATATAACGAGAGCCAATCCATGCCCAATATATCCTATATTTAAACCAAGGGAATTATTATTAGATTATTTAGTAGAATCATCCCATATACGCTAGTGGGATAAGTGACTAAGACTTTGGTTGAAATGATCACACCACTAGGAATTTTTAAAAATATTTATACTTTAAGGTTTCAGGGATATGATTCAATAGTTATAGAAAACTTTTAGGGAATATGAAATTCATAGAACTAGAACCAGATAAATCTTTTTACATTATTTATTGAATATTATGTGTTCCTTTCATGAATTCATTTTTGTGATCCACTTTAGTAGTATTGATGGAATAATATTTCCCTTGATCCTTTGGATTTGGTGGTGATTGATGCTGATTATCCTCAAGGACCCATGATTTTGTGTGTTGGATTTCATAGTTCCCTTTTTCCCAAGAATTGATGTATTGAACCTTAGGTGGTTCATTAAGAGGTTCCTTCCTTCCCCCTATCACATGGGTTAGATTATTTATGTCACTTTGAAATTCATGAGTTATATGGACTTCTCTCCAGCACTTGAATCATTTCTCTATCCCTTTGAGGAAATTCTTATTATGATTCTTCCCACATTTTTGACATTTAGGTGGTTGGATTCTCTCCCCACCTTCTTAATTTGACCCACTAGATTGAAAATAAATTCTTATCTTATTTTATACATTACCATCCATTATCCAAAATACATCACTAACTTTAGTTAAATTTGAAATAATTTATTACTCCAAAAGTCTCATATAACTAGATCCTTTAGAAGGTATGATTTTAAATCACAAAAGAATCTATCTATTTTTCTATCATTTTTTATAACAAAACTATAGGTGTATATTGAAATCATTGGGAATATTTCCTTGTAATTAAAAAAAGATTCACCTTATTTTTTAACCAACTCTATGAATTATCTATATATTTTTTCATGATTAGTTCATGGGAAATACTTGTTAAGAAATATTTTCTTAAAGTCTACCCAATCGATGTCGTCCATTTCATCCATCGACTTGGTGTTCATTATCAACACCCACTATTGGCTAACCTCTCCATATAAATGATAGATGACTAAAGTCACCTTCTAATTATAAAAATAGTGCATCACATAAAAAAACTTCTCTATTGAGGTAAAAAATGTTCTATGACAATTGGATCAGAAGATCCACCAAATGTCGGTGGTCGTGGCCACATAATGGACTCAATAGACAGTTTCTCATTCTTGGATTAAGGAAGACACTCCACGTGGTCCAATTTATAGTTCGTAGCTTAAGATAGAAAAAGAAGAATTTATAGAAATCTTTGAACTCTATATCCCATTATATTGGGAGTGTTTTTCAGAAAATTTTTTCATTTTCCATCACACAGGTTGTTGGCCTAGTTTCTCCTAGTTCCCTCTATTTTATAAAATAAAAAACGTTTTATAAAAACTAGAATAAATAAAGAAAGAATAAATAAATTATTCTCACTTGAAATCAAGTCTAAAGTCGTACCTTATGGTAACCCTTTGATTATAAATCTTTAAAATTTACAGTTCTTTTATGGTTACCTGTACTTTGTCTAATCCTAAGTTTTGTCACTAATGTTCTCTAATCCCAATTACCAAATTAACTAAACCATACATCTTATACCAACTATAATGATCTAGAATTATTTTCAGTGGACTATAATTGATACCTATCCGAGATATCCATGGGAGGCTACAATTCCTAGGTGTAACCCTTACCCCTATCCCGGATAGAAGTCCGTTCTTCATGAATCCCTTGGGATGATAGCCATTCTTTGTTAAATTCTTACACATGAGAGTTAGCAAGGATTGGACTCCTTCCCTTTCTATGATACCAACTATAGTGACCAATATTTTTTTGACATTAGTAATACATCATTTTTAAGATAAACAACATAATAGTGAAATAAATCTAGGACCCAAATATTTAGTGTCTTGGGAAATTTAGGCTCAAACATAAATTGTTCATATTAAAAGATAAACATAATTTAAATTCTTCTTTATTTTCCTACCAAGGATATCATGATCTAATTAATACATATAGTATCTTAAGGATATACATAAAATAAATGAGTGAGTTAAAGCCCGATAAAGGAGAAATAACATAGTATAAATAATAGACAAGAATAAATAGTACATGGGTGAGAAAAATCATCATAATCATGCCATAAGCATGGTTTTATAATCATATTCTTGAGGGAAACAATTTATGAATGCATAGAATGGGGTGATGCTTTAGAATGAAGCATCATGTCATAGTGTTAAAATATCACACATAGTTTTGAACAAAGATAACATCATGTTCATGCATAACATATGTGAATAAATAAAAAAACCATCAATATGAACAAATTTAAAATCATGTTCATTCATAGTATAAATAATGTAATGAGATAAATTACATGACCCAATAGATTGGAGGGATATATAATTCCGGGGCCACCCTTCACATCATAATTTTCACATAATCATGCATTCCATATATTTAACACCCCAATATTTCATGGTATATTATCTTAGATAGCTTATGTTTCATTCAACACTGACTTGGCTTTCATTACAAGCAATCTTGAGTTTTTGTGAAATAACACTTTAGTATTATAGTTATTTAAATGTTATATTTATAACATATACATTAAATATAGTAATATAAATAGTAATAAATAATTTTTAAATGTAATTCATAATGTTTTCACATGAATAGTATATATTTATAGTGAAATGTATATATTTCAGTAAAATAGTTATATGGTTAGAAATACTATTTTCTAAAAGGAACTACTTTTTATGCCCTTTTGTGAACAATAATAAAATTAATTTTAGGCACTCATTGAAATTTAATTCAATAAAATAGTATTTGTTTCTGAATTCATAATATCGAAATTATCTTAGGGTAAATTTTTGGATTTTTTTGAAAACTTTCAATTTTTGATGAATAGTGAAAAATACGACATTATTGTTTAAAACGAACTTTTTCATTTAAATAATTATTTGAATTTAAATTGGTTTTAAAGTAATAATAGATAAATAATAAATATATTAACATAATTTATGTCATTTGAATCATTTTTATAATATAATTATATATAAAAATTCCTTGAATATTTTTCATGTCTTTTTACACGCCTTCTAGCCACTTTTGCAGATTAGCATTAAACATAATTTTACCTCTTCAGGGAATTTAATTTAAAAAATCTGATATATAAGGTTGTAATCAGGATAAAAATATGGTCTAATAGGGTCAAAGTAATTTTTTTTTGTATAATAACTTTTGAATTTTATTTACTGTGGTTACAATTAAAAAGAGTAATTAAAGGTAAAAATAATATTATAATAACAAAAATTATCCTAAAACTTGTCCTAACCTTATTGGATTAGTCATGTCCAACCAAGAGAATCATGGGGTAGAACTTTTTGCCTTTGGAACCCACACGGGTGTGGTTAAGGAAGGTTCCGAGCGCAGCGGAATCGTAGTTGGGCCGACACCCAACTTTGATTTTTACCAAAATCAATGATTATTCCAAGATCACTATGATGATGAGTGCCAGTCTCCATGGAATATAATCAAAGATTTAGATAAAGAGGAAGAGTCCTGAAACATTTAGAGAGGATCTTTCACAGCATGTTTATAATTAATTTAATTAATTTAATAAAGAAAATACTACCCGGATATTCAACATTTTCTTTATTGATGATGTTGATCATCTGGAATGACCCTTCCAGATTATCTTGTTATTCTTGAAAGGATTAAAATTATAATCCCTCTTGTTGTGATACACATATGCTTTTATGGCCTCTGATCGACACTGCTCGTTTTCTGGGTGATCGTGCGGCGAAGTGAGTGTCTTGTGTCAGTCATTATTGATCGCTTGTTCTTCGGCCTTGAAGAATGTCTCTCATTCTTGATAGGGGTGGGAAGATGATTTGGGAGAGAAATTTATTAGCCCAAAAATTCTCAATTCTCAGGGTGTGTGGTTCGGTACATGGCACAATAGACGTATGTGTCTATTTTTTGGCAGGGGGATTCAGTTAAAATATTTAATTGCCTAACTGAAATTAAATACATTCATAAAATTAGAGAATATCGATGATATTAATAATAATACCACTTCATTATTTACGGTGGACCAACTTGCAAAAAACGTAATTATAAATAAAATTCTTCATCACAAAATAATAGAAACATTATTTTAATTTGTGCTGACAAGTTAAATAATTATTTATCATCTTGAAAATAATTATTTTACTACCAGACCAGCCTTGGTCCTCTCAAAATACAATTCCATTTATTAAACACATGAATAAATAAATAAATAATTTATTCAATTAAATGAATATTTTATTTAAAAAACTTATTCTAGTGTCTTGATAATAATATGTATTAATTAAATTTAAATATAATTTAACCGAGACATCCATAAGCACTTAGTATGTGACCCTCTAGAATTATTTCTTGTTGGCATTAGGTGAGCTTGCCTAATGTCCAAGAGTACTGTCTAACAATGGGTCAAGGAACCCAAGAAAATAACTTAAAGTTGCAACAATAACATCCACATACAAATGCTCACTGTGTAATATAATCCCTTTGTTGAAATATCTCATCAAGCAGGTTTCATGATACTGTTACTAACTTTTATGCTTGATACATCGTTCTTTGACTACCTAAAATGGCCTCGTCGTTACACCATGGCTATGGAATTCCAAGAAATGTTTCTAATTCAATTACAGGGACAAGATATCAACTTCCATAAATGGGAGGGAAAATACTTCCTGGACTTATCCATTAATAACATGCCATTAGTGATACACCCAACGTACCCTACTTCCCGTCAACTATTTGCGTGACAGTTCTCATCAGTAAATCAAAGTGCTTGAGTTGTGACACATATTAATGATAATCTTAAAGTCTAAGGATCATTGTAGATTCTCGTAGATAGAAATATCCGATGACACCAAAACATGAGGAATTCTTATTGAAGGGTCTATTTTCATAATCTGATGTCTTGGAGTTTACCAAGTGAGAACTTCATGAGAGAAAGTCTCATCTACTTACGAGTAGTCAAACCTGATGGTCGGCATGCTATGTGTCCCATCATAGTATGTCATCCAATAGTAGAACCATAGTTAAGACTATTGTTATAGCATTTCAAGGTTCTCATCATAACAGGGAGCTTCCATGACCTTATCAATGAAAAAATACTCTAGGACATTATTACTTCATAGACATAAAGAACAATGAACAATATGTAATAAGATGTTTAATATTTAAATACATTAAATATCCATGTAATCAATGTACAACCAGTTGGTTCTATGACCCCAACTCTTACAAACTCGCACTTGGACTAGAGCCAAGTGCCTACGACTTTCAGTCCGCTAGACCTCAAAAGGTGATCATGTTTCTACTAAGTCAAGGCTTTAGTCAAGGGGTCTGCCACGTTGTCTTTTTTGGAAATACGACTCACTAAAACTTCACCTCTATGAGAAAAATCTCTCAAGAGTTGATACTTTCGAATTATATTCTTCGTACACTAATGTGACCTTGGATCTTTTGCGAGATCCCCCATTAAAGTATTATCACAACACAATGTAATGGAATCTTTACTGCTTGGTATCACATCCAGCTCCTAGACAAAGCTTTGCATCTAAATTTCTTATTTAGATGCCTTAGAAGCTATGATATACTTAGACCCTATTGTTGAATCTGCAACTACACTCTTCTTTGAGCTCTTCCAGCCCACTTCACCTCCATTCAAAGTGAAGATGTATCCCGTTTGTGACTTCATGTCATCTTGATCAGTCTCAAAAATAGTATATACACATCCACTAATGACTAGTTCCTAATATCCTCCATAAACCAGGAACATATCCTTAGTACAACTTAGATACTTTAGGATGGTATTTACTGCCATCCAATGGTGGTCACCTTGGTCGGCTTGATATCTTTTTACCTCACTCAATGCATATGAGACATCCAACCTAGTACATAGCATGACATACATGACTGACCCAATCACTAATTCGTATAGAGTCCATGCCATTATTTTTCATTCCTTATGTGTCTAAGGACACATTTTCATGGAAAGATGAATTTAATCCAATGGTGGTCACCTAGGTCAGCTTGATATCTGCCTACCTCACTTAATGCATAAGAGACATCCAACCTAGTAAATAGCATGGCATACATGACTGACCCAATTGCTGATGTGTATAGAGTATTTTCCATTATCTTTCTTTCCTTATGTGTCTAAGGACAAATTTTCTCGGAAAGATGAATTCCATGTGATGTTGGAAACAATTTCCTATTGGATTGTTCCATACTGAATCTATTCAGTATCTTATCAACGTATTCACTTTGACTTAGGCACAACAATATCTTGGATCTATCACGATGGATCTTGATCCCAAGAATATATGCGACCTCACCCAAGTACTTCATGGAGAAGAATTGATTCAACCATTCCTTTACTTACTGTAAGACATATATCTCGTTTCCAATAAGTAATATGTCATCAACATATACTATTAGGAAAACAACTGCACTCTCACTAATCCATTTATATACACAAGGCTCCCATTCATTCTTGATAAAACCAAATTTGGTTATGGCTACGTCAAAATTAATGTTCCATGACTTGAATGCTTTATTTAATCCATAAATGGATTTTTTATACTTATATACCTTATTGGAATCATTTGGAGTCATAAATCCTTAAGGTTGTTTCATATATACATCTTCCTGAAGGTTCTCGTTAAATAAGGATGTTTTGGAATCCATTTTCCAAATATCATAGTCACGATATGAAATAATTACCAATATAATTCTGATGGATTTCAACATTGAAACTGGTGAAAAGGTTTCATCGTAGTCAAATCCTTGATGCTGTTTAACCCCTTTTGTATCTAGTCATGCCTTATAGGTACTGACTTGTCCTTCTATGTTCAATTTCATCTTGAATACCCATTTGAAACCAAAATGATTTACATCAATTGGAGGATCTTCCGAAATCTAAACATGGTTTTGGTACATGGAATCCTTTTCAGAATTCATGGATTCTTTCCACTTGGAAACACATGTTTCACTTTCTACTTCCTTGTAGGTTAGAGGATCATTATTATCAACTAACAATGAGTCACCATCCTCGAAAAATAGAAAACCATACCATTCTAGTTCCCTAACCTCTCTTGTACTTCTACGCAGCTCTTGGGTCTCTGGAATAGTTCTTTCTTCAATGGGGCTTTGTGTAATCTGTTCCCGTACCAACTCTTGTGTACCTTGAGATTTATCTTCATTAAAGGCTACCTCGCTCTCACTATCTCTTTTGGTGATGTGCTCCCTCTCCAGAAATATGGCATGTCTTTCCACTACAACCTTTTTTTATGAGGGTTTGTATAGGTAATATCCCATTGTTTCCTTGAGGTATGCTATAAAGGAACACTTTGTGCCTTGGGGTCCAAGTTTTTTACCTGAAGAGGCCTTAACAAATTTATCACTTCCTCATACATGTAAATTCACTAATATGGTTTTCTTTCCACTCCAAAACTCATATGGAATACCATTTATCAATTTAGTTGGTACTTGGTTTAGTATGTGAACCTCTGCTTGTAACACATATCCCTAAAAGGATAATGGAAGAATCACATGACTCATCACTGATCTCACCATGTCTAGCAGTGTGAGGTTCCTCCTTTCGCTCACACTATTCCTCTGGGGTGTGTATGGAGGAGTGATTTGGGATAGGATCCCAAAATTTCTATAAGTAATCAATGATGTCTTGATTAAGATATTCTTAACCTCAGTCTGAGTGGAGTTTCATAAACTTCTTACCAAGATGGTTCTCAACTTCATTATTGTATTATTTGAACTTATCAAAAGAATCTTATTTATACCTCATTAAGTATATATATCCATATCTACTAAAATAATTAGTAAAAGTTATAAATTATGATTACCCTCCCCTTGATTCAACTGGAAATGGTCCACACAAATCGGTATGAACCAATTCAAGAAGTTCTTTAGAAATTTCACCATTCTCACTAAATGGGGATTTGTTCATTTTTCCTTGTAAACATGAATGACATAAACCAAGTGGTTTTAGTTTGAAAGAATCTAAATATTCATCTTGATGTAACTTTGTCAAACATTTCTCGCATACATGACCTAACTGATGATGTCAAATTTGGGTGTGTTATAAGTCTTGTGAAGTATCTTTGTTATCGATCACCATTACTTGGTTTGTGTAATCCAATATGTAAAGACCATTGTATAAATGTTCCCTACCAAAACAAATGCTATACTTTTAAAAAAAGAAACATTTGTTTCCAAAATTGAAAAAAATCCATCTGTATATAATATGGATACATAAATAATATTTCTAGTAACAAATGACACATAATGACAACCCTTTAACACCAATATCATCCCAGTTGGCAACATTAGGTGGTAGTCCCCAACAACTACAACAACAAGTTGGGCTCCGTTGGCTGCTTGTAGATCTACCCCCCCTCAGTCAATTTTCTTGAATCTACTTGGTTCCTGTATTTGGATACATATATGTGCACCATAAACTATATCTAATACCCAATTTGTAGAAACATACAGATTTCATTCGTTAAAAAATGCACCTGAAGCTTCCCCTTGCTTCTTAAACTAGGTGCAGTTCTTCTTCTAGTGTCCCTTCTTGTAATATGTAAAACAAACAGCCTCATGTTACCTTGCCTCCCCTTTGATATTCCTTTTCATGGAAGGCCATGAAGAAGCTTTGGTCTTAAATATATTCTCCTTTCCTTTCCTATTATTCACTATAATGACAAAAGGGTTTTTGCGCTTCGTATCTTTTTCCACTTGGAGAATGAGGATAAGAAGATCTGATAGATACTTCTCAATGTTTTTCATATAGAAATTGACAACAAAGTTATAGAAGATTTAAGGGAGTGGAGATTAGTGCCTAGTTCTTTGGGGTGTTTAAACCCTAGAATATCTAGGTGCTCAATGTAGCTAATGAGCTTGACTACATGAGGCCCAGCTATGGAACCTTCTCCAAGGTTACTCTGAAAGAGTGCCTTAGAGATATCAAACCATTCCTTTCTTGCTCTCTACTAGTAAAGACCATGGAGGTACTCGAGAATTCTATAAGGATCCATGTTTTCACGAGACTTCATGAGATCTCTAGACATTGATGATAAAACCAAGCATTGAACGTCAACCAAATCATTCCTATGTTTCTCATAGACCCATAAATCCTCATCACTCACCTCTTTGGTAGGCGGATTAGGTAATCCTGACTACGACACATAAGACTTCCATTCATGTCATAGAAGAACGTGAAGGTATCAAAACAATTCCTAGAAGTTACTGTTGGTGAGGATGTTGTCATTATCCAGAATTGATCCAGGGATAATGTGGTTGAAGAGCTTGTCATTTTTATTCTACAATTAAAAGAGAATATTATTAGTACTTTATTGATTATATTTTATGAGAAATAATAAATTTTATTATGCCTCCTTCTATTTTATCAAGTCCCAATGGCCATCATCATTGAAGTTGGAATGTCTAGTTTCCATGAAATTCTAGTGGAAATGATCCATATTACCCTTCACATAACCCCAAAAAGGTTTGGTCAATTTATTAGAAGTTATTTAGGTAGGCATGTCTTTTCCAACTATGGGCATGCATCTCCTTGATCTGTCGAGTGGACTCCCCAATCCTGAAATCATGACTTTGGATTTCCTCAACTCTTACCACCAATATTACACCAAGTCTATCAAGGGATACTTCTCTTGATGTAATATGGTTGAGTCAACCCAAAACCTTCCATAAGGGATTCCTATATAAAAGTAAGTGTCTCAACAAGGGTTGGTCAAACACATAGTTTTATTGAGTTTTTCCCTTAATCAAGTAACATAAAGATTCATCTGAATTAATATTTTATTTGAGGGATTTTTATCTCTTATATGTGAATTAATTATTATTGTTATCACATTCTTGTTAATATTAAGTGAAAATAACTTAAGTAATTAACTATATCTTGATAATATTTACACATAAGTCTTTTTATTTTAGTTCCATATTTCAGGCTTGTTTAATTCATTAATTATGTAATTGTGACAACACATCCATTATGATACATCATGAAACTGACAGAAATAAAATAAAGGGCATGATCGTGAGATTTTATAATGGTTAGTTTATCTATCGATTGATAAACAAACCCTGACCTAGGGGAGAAACTTCTTGAAACTTTTTGGTTCGTGTTTATAGCTTTCCACAGGTCCACCTCTGTATCTCCTAAGATTGGTTTTGTCTTAGCTACAACTTGAACTGCCTCCACTAGCTTGTGAGTTCCGTCCATTACATATGCCTTTTTTTAACTCACATATAGGTGAGGGGTAAAAAGGGGTTTTACATAAGAGAAACCTTGGGCATGCATGCCCTATATATTAACGAGGATAAGGCTCATGGGTCAACATATTTTATTTAAATATATAAATTAAAAGAAACCATATAGATACAAAGGTCATGGTCTAGCGCATGAAAATCTAAATGCAACAATATTTATGCATAAATAAAACTAACGTTCTTTTATTTAATAATTATTGTGTGAGATAAATCAATCCAAAATCAATTAATTATCATATTTAATTAGTCAATCCTTATATCTTAAACCATTTTCTGAATTTCCTTGAGATTCCCATCTATCATAATTTTGAAAAAATAAATTCATTTAAAATTATCATTGTACGTAATTTGTATCTTGGAGGAAACCCGGTGAATTCATATTCATAACTATTCAATGAGTAGAAATGAATATTACACAAAGGTAAAATTAAACACATATATATAAAACACCTATCATGTGTTGTGCCTTAGATTCACGCCCACATGATGGTATATGTCTCAAGGGTTTTCATAATATAATAATAAATTTTAATAAATCTACATAATTTGGATGAGTACACGACATGTAGTTCCAACCACATGGAGTGTACTCTTTTTCAACATCCATCCAAAGTAAACACCTAAGGAAACAACATGTGAATGTACTTCAAAAATCTTAGGAGTACACAGCGTGTCCAGTGGGCCACACACTATGTAGTTCCTCGTTACATGGTCTCTTGCTAGGAAAGCCATGTTTGGGGAACATGGTCCAACCCTAACCGAAAGGCACTACACATCATGTCCATATGGCCACATGACATGTAATACTGAAACCGCATGCCCGGAGTACTTGGTCAACACACGGAGTCATTAAGACTTAGACAAACTCCAATTACATGGCTTGGTTTGGAAGACCAGACTCGGTGCATTGAACCTTATCTAAACGGTGTCTACTTCCGAATACACATCGTGTGTTCTAGTGTTGTACGACCCAGAGCCTTTGGCACCTCCAGATGAGATCCTCTATTTTATTTTAATCAAAATTAAAAGAAAAGACCATTTCTATACAGTGAACAAGAAACTAAAGAGGAGGAAAAGATCTCGAGATTTAGATTTGTAGAATGATTAACTTGAATTGAAACAACTAAATTATTAAATGCCTAAATCATCAACGAAATATTGAAATAATTATAAACTATGATGTAACCGCTCTAATACCACTTGAAGGTTCTAAGAGCAGTGGAAGTTTGGTTGGGATGACACCTAAATTTAATGTTTACCATGATCAATGATTATTCTAGGATCAATATAAAGAATAACACCAGTCTCCACAGAATAGAATCAAAGATTTAGATAAAGAAGGAAGAGGCCTGAAACCATTAGAGAGGATCCTACACAACATGTTTATAATTAATTTCATTAATTTCATAAAGAAAATAATACATGAATATTTAGTATTTTCTTCGTTGATGATCTTGATTTTTTGGAATGACCCTTCTGGATTATCTTGTTGTGCTTGCAAGGATCAAAACTATAATCCCTCTAGCGGTGATCCACATGTGATCCGATGGCCTCCGATCGACACCGCTCGTTATTCGGGTGCTTGCATAGTGAAGTGAGTGTCTTGTGTCAGCCGTTCTTGGTCTCTTGTTCTTTGGCCTTGAAGAACATCTCTCATTCTTGAGAGCGGAAAGAAGAGGATTTGAGAGATAAATTTTTTAGCTTAATAATTCTCAATTCTCTGGGTGTGTGGTTCGGTACATGGCACTATAGACGTATGAGTATATTTATTGACATGAGGATTCAATTATAATAATTAATTTCATAATAGAAATTAAATAAATTCATAACCTTAGAGAAAACCCATGCTATTAATAATAATACCACGTCATTATTTATGGTGCACCAACTTGCACAAAATAGAATTATAAATAAAATTCCGCATTAAAAAATAATAGCAGCATTTTTTTAATATGTCACAACTAGTTAAATAATTATTTAATATCTTTCAAATAATTATTTTTTTACCGGAATAGACATGGTCCTCTCGAACTCCACTTCCATTTAGTGAACACCTGAATACATAAATAAATAATTTATTCTCTTAAATAAATATTTTATTTACTAACTGGTACATAAATATTAATTATATATTCAATAAAATAAATAAATATATTTTACCCACAATCCGGTGAATAAATTTTTATTTAATATATGCAATAATTATAAATTGAATAAAATTATTTCATTTTCTTGAGAATAATATTTATTAATCAAATTCAGATATAATTTAACTGAGACTACCATAAATTCTTAGTGTGTGACCCTCTAATATTCTTTCTCGTTGGCATTATGCGGGCTTGCCTAAAGTACAAGAGTGCTGCATATCAACGGGTCAAGGCACCCAGGAGAAAAAACTTAAAGTCGAAACAAATAGATCCACATATGAATGCTCACTATGTAATATAATCCCTTTGTCATAATATCTCATCAATTAGGTTTCATGACAATGTAATCAACTTTTGTGCTTGATACATCATTCTTTGACTATCTGAAATAAAATAGTAATTACACCATGACCATGGAATTTCACGTGATGGTTCCACTTCAATCAAAGGGATGAGATATCAACTTCCATAAATGGAAGGGGAAAATTCTTCCTCGACTTATCCATTAATAACATGCCACTCCTGACTCTCCCAAGGTACCCTACTTCCCGCCAACTTTCTGTGTGACAGTCTTCATCAGTAAATCAAAGTTCGTGAGTCGTGACACATATTAATGATAATATTAAAGTCTAAGGATCATTACATATGCTCTCAGATAGAAATATCTGCTGACACCAAAACATGCGGAATTCCTACTGGCGAGTCTGTTATGATAATCTCATGTCTTGGGGATTACCTAGTACGAACTTCATGAGAGGAAGTATCATCGGCTTTCGAGTACTCACACCTGATGGTATCCATGATATGTGTCCAATCATAGTATGTTATCCAACTGTAGAACAATAGTTACGAATATAGTTAAAGCATATCAAGGTTCTCATCATAGAAGGGAACAACCATGACCTTATCAAAGTAATAAATACTCTAGGATAGTATTACAACATAGTCATGTAGAACAATGAAAAATATGTAATAATATGTTTAATATTTAAATAAATTAAATATACATGTAATAAAAGTACAACTAGTTGGTTATAGGACACTAACTCTTACAATTAAGACATTTATAACATTTAATTTTAAGTAAAGGTAAAAATATCATAAACACGAGTCTTATTACTATTTTTTTTAATATGGGGTTATATAAGAGATATATTAGATTATAAATAGTATTTAGGAAGCTAAAAATATTTCCTACATCATGGTTATTTATTTTTTACTTTTAGGAATTAAATAATTTAATTTAATTATGATATAATGATGATGCAATAATAAAGTTATTAAAAAAAGAATCAAATAAATGATATTATAAATATAAAATTAAATATTATTTGAAATATTTTATTCCATAATAAAATTTATGGATTACTATGAAATGTTAGGATTGAGTTAATAAATTTTTTAAAAAATAATCAATTTTTTATGACTTAAAAAAACCAAGTATTAAATAGTGTCAAAATTGACCTAAATGAGAATTTAAAATAAATACTATTATATTAAATGATAAAAGAGTCATAAAAATATAAGATTTATACAACTAACATAGATAGTGATAAAATAGTGATAAATTATCCAATTTAGGTTCTATTGAAATTTTATGGTAACTATATTAACCATGTAGTGTTAAAATACAAGAAGACACGATAAGAGTTAAACTATTTAACTAAGGGTTAAATATAAAATATATGGTTAATTTTATGAACTAAACATGTCTAAAAGATATTAGTTAAGAGGATTTAGACCCATAATAATTTTACCCACTAGATAAATCAATTTGGAGAAATTATAAAACGAAAATAAATTTATAACAAATAAATATTTCAATATTTTACTAAAGTCCCCCCACCTATCTTATAAAAGGACACTTCTCCTTATCTTTAATTCATACCTCCAAAGCCCTATGGATCAGATGAAACCTACCAAATTATACTTAAAACTTCCCTCAAATCATCCTAGATTCCAAACTTTGGGCTTCAAGGCCACCTATGGAGTCTTTTTGTGTAAATCCAAAGAAGATACCCGAAAAGAGGTAATTATTTTATCACCCAATTCAAAGTTATTTCCTTCTTCTACTTCTTATTTCTCTATTGTTTCCATACTAAAATAATAGATTCTGTTCTGTATATATTTTTAGATTTTATTATAATCATGGGACTACCATATTCCTTATTTTACCCATTCTATGAAAAACAATATCACCATGCATGCGTACGTTCGTCTAACCGTCTCCAAGCTGTGGTGTAAACTATTTTTCACGTACATTTTATTTATATGGGTATAAAAATTAAAATAGAAGATTTAAATAATAAATATAACATAGTATTGTTTCTATAAAATTCATATTCTATCCAATTCCATACCACATAACCATTAAGGAAATGACACCATCGCTCTTGCGTACGTACGACATACCGTCTCCACGACGCGATGAGATTCATTTTCCACGTTCACCATACAAGAATGATTATAAAACTATATATTGTTAATAAGTAAGAAATATTTGACCTAAAAAATCTAATTGGATAATATCTATATATATATAGTTACATATATTTAATTCAATTACTTCCATTCAATATGATAAGAAAATGGAAACAACGTTTATGTGTAAGTATGACCTATGGTATCCATGAAAGGTGTGTTCTATTTCATATATCTATCTGTTATATATATTTATATTCAGAATATATATGATATATAAATCATGTTATAAATTTTTGAAGTAATTCAATCACGATCTAAGTTATACGATCAAGAATAACAACTCAGAACACGTATGATAAAGAAAGTGAATATTACACGAAATGTTTCTGTAACTTGGAAATTATTAATAACCAGGTAATATAAACCCATAAAAGAATCATATATGATATTATATATATTATTATGATCCTTTTATAAGTAATATGTAAGAATAAACATATTCAATAAGGTTTTATAATAATTCAGGTCATTACCAAGTTTTAAGAGAATACACGACGAAGGTATTCACATGTATGTTATGCGACCTTCCTTATAAATTTCTTAGATTGTAAGTTTATAAAAAAGTATTTTGGATAAGACTAAAGGATGGAATAGATTAAGTCGGACATTGGATAGTATTGTTTAATGTTAAAAAATTTCTTAATATTATTTTTGGAATATTATAATAATATAGTTTCAAGAAAAGAACAACCCATAGGTCGGGTGACGACCTATCACGTCGGGCAAGGCAACTAGAATCAGACCCACAACTGAAATGAGATAAAAATTTATCAACTACCACTGGCTTACGTGATGTACTAGTTTGTATAACATAGTTTTTTTATTTAAATGGTGTGGTAGATGAAGTGTAAATTCATTTTTGGAACCCTATATGATTTGGATAAATAGAATATTTTTGAGTTTCGTTATCTTTTGGAGGGAAAGATGAGTTTGTGGTAGAAATTAGTTAAAGGATGGAACTTTACCTATCAAATAAGTATACTTCCTTTTATTCTATTTATATGAAGTAATTAATTCTTAAACTATAGGGGAAAGATATTAAAACAAAAAATGTTTTCCTAGTACTTTCTTTTCGGATGAATCCAATGGTCCCTTAGGTCATCATGACTTCTAGCTTTGTGAATATAAACTTTTTCTTGAAAATGTTCCCTATCAATCTCCATCAGAACATGATGGTAAAATTTTTCTTTCTTTTCTATGTTTTCTTTCAATAAAGATATTGTGAAAGTTCAAACCATAAATTTCGATTGTGAGTTTAAATTGAAAGGACACAATTTATTCAATGGGGGGGGGGGGGGTATGTAACACCCTAATACTTCATGGTATGCTATCTTTGATAGCTTGTGTTTCACACAACATTGACTTGGTTTGCGTTACACGTATGCTTGAGTTTCTATGAAACACTTTAGTATTATAATTATTTAAAAGTTATATTTATAATACATACATTAAATTTATTAATAAAAATAGTAATACTTTTTTTTAAATATTATTCATAATTTTTCAATTAAATAGAATATATTTATAATGAAATGTATATGTTTTGGTATAATAGTTATATGTTTAGAAATACTATTTTCTTAAAGGAACTAATTTTTATGTCATTTTGTGAACAATAATAAAATTGATTTTAGGAACTATTAAAAATTTAATTTAGTAAAATAGAATTACTTTTTGAATTCAGAATATCAAAATTAGATTAGCGTAAATTTTCAGTTTTTTTCGAAAACATTAAATTTTAGATGAATAGTGAAAAACACCGCAATATTTTTTAATAACTGACTTTTTCATTTATATAATTATTTTAAATTAAATTGGGTTTAAAGTCATAATAGATAAATAATACATATATTAACCTAATTTAGGTAATTGGAATCATTTTTATAATAGAATAAGATATAGAAATTCATTGAACATTTTTCAAGTCTTTTTACCTGCATTCTAACCACATTTGCATATTATCATTAAATGTATGTTTACCGCTTCTATGAAATGAATTTCAAAAATTCGACATACATGGTTGTAATCAGGGTAAAAAATGTGGTCTAATAGGATCAAAATAATTTTTAGTAAATAATAGCTTTTGAATTTTATTTATCACAGTTAAAGGTAAATAAGGTTATTAAAGGTAAAAATAATATTATAATAATATAAAATTACCCCAAAACTTGTCCTAACCTTATTGGATGAGTCATGGATGAACAATAAAATACTTGGGTAGGAATTTTTTCATTTTGAAGACAGTTGGGAGTGATTAAGACATCTATAACATTTAATTTTAAGTAAAGGAAAAAATGTCATATACACGACTCTTATTACTATTTTTTTAATATAGGGTTATATAAGTGATATATTAGACTATAAATAGTCATTAGGAATTAAAAATGTTTTCCTACATCATGGTTATTTATTTTTAGATTTTAGTAATTAAATAATTAAATTTAATTATGACACAATGATGACAGAATAATAGATTTATTAATAAAGGAATCAAATAAATGATATTATGAATATTAAAATAAATACTATTTGAAATATTTGATTCCCTACATGAATTTGATGGATGAATATGACATGTTATTATTGATTTAATTCATTTTTTTTCAAAATAATCAAGTATTTATTACTTTAACAAAAATAAAGTATTAAATAGTGTCAAAATTGACAAAAATGAAATTTGAAAATAAATACTATCCTATGAAATGATATAAAAGTTAGAAAATTATAAGATTCTGAAAAACAACTTGTATAGTGATAAAATGGTCATAAATGACCCACTTTAGGTTCTCTTTACATTTTATAATAACTATATTATCCATGTAGTGTACAAATACAAGAAGACATGGTAAGGGTGAAATTATTTAACTAATGGTTAAATATAAAATATAAGGTAAATTTTATGAACTAAACATGTCTAAAACCTATTTTTTAAGATTATTTAGACCCATTATCATCTTATTCTTTAATAAATGACTGTATATCTATTATAAACTGAAAATAAATTTATAATAAATTAATATTTTAATATTTTCCTAAAGTGTCCCTCACCTCTCATATAAAAGAGAACTTCTCCTTATTTTTAATTCACAACTCCAAATCCCTTTGAATTAGACAAACCCAGTCCACCTATACTCCAAAATTCCCTCAAATCTTCTTAGAGGCCATAATTTGGTTAGAAATTCAACCTAAGGAGTCGTTTTGTGCAAATCAAAATGAGATACCTGAAAATAGGTAATTGTTTTATCATCTCTTTCAAAGTTCTTTTCTTCTTATACTTCCTCTTTCTATGTTGTTTTCATACTAAAATAATAACTCCAATAAATTATACATGATTAAATGTTATTATAATTATGGTATAAACATATTTTTTATTTTACCCATCCAACCAAAAACAATATCACCATATGTGTATACATACGACTTACCGTATCCACACCATGGTGTAAACTATTTTTTAGGTACACTTTAATTCTATTGGTAGAAATATGAATATAAAATTTTTAAATAATAAATATAACATAATATTTTTTATATGAAATTAATTTTCCATCCAATTCCATACCATTTAACCATGAAGGAAATGATACCGTCACTTGTGCGTGCGTACAACTTACCATCTCCACAATGTGATGAGACTCATTTTCCCATTCACCATCCATGAATGATTATAAAAATATATAATGTTAATAAGTATGAAATATATGAAATAATAATTCTACTGGGTTAATATATATATATATATATGTACATAAATTTCATTCAATCACTTTCATTCAATAAGATAAGAAAATGAAAAATAGGTTCATGCTTACATACGACGTACTATCTTCATGAATGGTGTGTTCCATTTCATATATCTATCTAATATATATATTTATATTCTATTTTTTATTTAACATTTTATGATATGTTTGACTATGTATGTGCTATTTCTATACCATTCATGATTTATAGTTAAAGTATTATAATTTCTTATGCTATTTTTAATATGAACATTTATGTTATGTTTCACCCTTTTCATAAGAGGAATACATTGGACTTTGTAAGTGTCGAGAGGGGCCCACTATATCCCCTTGATGCATTAGTAGGTATAATAAGGCCATTATTTTTGGGTTTTAGATAACGAATAACCCAATTATTTTTGGTTTCATAGATGAATCATTGATGGTATGTTTAAGATGTACCACATTATGCATTCCCACATCATGATATTAGTTATTGATTTTACATGTGATTATTTGACTAGAAAAATATCCATGATAATGTTTAAATGGAATTATTTGATTTATTTGTATCGTATTATGCTGAAGATATTGTTTTAAAAGGATTTTGTTTTAGTTTTATACCTTGATTTAAAAGTTTATGATTATTTATGATAGTTTCCACTATATTGTTATCCTTAATGAGCATATGAGCTCACCCCTTTCTTATGTTTCATTTTCTATAGGATGTTATGTATTATATTATGGTTGAACTATAAGGATAGTGTAAGTGATATGATAGTTTTGAAAGGGGATAATATGATGAATTTTCATTTCAAGATGTAATGTAAAACTTATGTCTGTATCTAGTAATTCTAGGGATAATAAACCAATCAGTCCTTCTAGATATTATTTTCTTATGATCATGCCAATGTAAAAAAAACAATTCACTAACTCTGGGAAAATAGGGTTGGGGGGTTACAATATATAATGCATAATAATCAGAGTCATGAAATTACCCATGTAATGGAATGGGTTTATAAGAATTTTATATAGAATTATTTGATGAATAAAATTTGGTGTTACAAATTGAATAATTTAAAACATATCTAGAATTACCATCATCATTATTGAGAAAAGACGAAATAACTCCACAGGAGTCCAAGATGTGTTTTTGAAAGAAAATAATTTTTAGGAAATCATTGTATTTGGATAATAAATAATTTTTGAAATATGCATATCCCCAAATTGAAAAGATAAGAATACTAAAAGGAAATCATTGAATACTAGAGGAATATCCATACTAAAAATTATGTGAAAGTGGGATAATCTAAAGAAAATGAGTTGGGATCTAGAATCCCCTTACCTTAAATCTAGTGTTATTTATTCATTTTTTTGTATCCTAAATTATAAAAATAGTTTTATTAAAACATTTAAACCATAGTGAATTATTTCCATTTTTTCACTATTTATAAATTATAATCATTGGATTTTATTTATTAATTACCGTTGTTAAATGGAAAATATTTTGATACCATGTTTTCTTAAAAAATTTACCATTTTTTGAGTTTTTTATTTGTTATTTAAGTTAATTGATAATTTATTAGAATAAATTAAAGAATAATAAACAAATATATTTAAAATTTTATATACCATATGTAATTTATTATAACATTCTATAAGGTTTATGATAAGGAATGGAGATGAAAATTTCTACGTTGGTGGTTAACTGACTGTTATCAGGAACGTTTTCCAAGGAATGAAAAAGGGAGGTATAAAATTTAAATAATTCAAAGTTATAATTTTTTATTATAATTTAAAATCATTAATATAATTTTAACATACCACCTAATTAATCTTATAATATTCTTTTGGAAATCCCTTTGGAAAAAATGAGAAGAGATGAAGAAAATGATAGAAGATTTGATAAAAACTAACTCTTTTATCAGTGTTTCTTCTCTTGTATGGCACTTAAAATCCTTGATGAATGGATTTATTTTAATTCATCATGTACCTAAGGTTGATAATGGTTTAATATAGAGGATTTGGGTTGATATTGGGCTTTGGTTAGTGGGTGAGGAGTTTTATTCCAAGGGAATGGAGAGGGGTTATTTATACTTGATGAGTGGGGTATTTTGAGTTAAAATATTGAATAGAATACTATATCCATGGTAAAAATTGTAATAGTGATATTTTTTATATAATTATTCTTCAATAAATAAAATATAATCAGTTTAGGACTTTAAAACCCTTTATAATTTGAATTGAATAATTTATTAAAAAGGAAAGTTTAAAAATGAGAAAATTGTTTTTTTATGGAATACTTTTGACTTTAGACTATGGGAAGTAATTTTTAGGCTGAAAAAACATGTTTATTATAATTCAATTGATTATTTATGAAATTAAATAGGTTTCTTCAAGCCTCGAGTTCTATAAATTATTAGGTCATTATTATATCATGAAAAATGTAATATCAGATACACATGTTACAAAAAACTCTATTTTTACCATTCACCTAGAAATTGAAGTATTTTAAAAAAATTTAAAAAATAACCCTGAGAGAACTTAAAAATGATGATTTAAATAATGAAATTAATTTTATCAAAATAATATTATAAAATATGACATTTTAATTTTAATTAAAATTATTCTTTTTTATGAAATAACTTTAAATACAATTTATTAAAAATGTTATTTTATTTTCTTTGAGTTTTTTCACGATATTTATTTTATAAAATTATAATATTTATATTTACTTAAATTAGTCATTTTTTATATTATTTATTTTAAATTTTATTATTTTTATAACAAATTACTATTCCAACGGTCATGTTACTATTCCCAAAAGTCAAGTTACTATTCTTAATGGTCTGTTTACTATTCATCATCATCATAATTATTTATTTCAATTTCTAAAAGAGTTCAAAACAAAGAAAAGATACAAACAAAAACGAAAAATATGAAGCAAAGGGGGGGGGGATAGTAGAGACCAAGTGCATCCCATATCATGAGCTTAATTACCTTCAGTGGTAAAGAGTCTACACTATTAAAGCAAGTAAACCTTATTCATTTATCCACCATTGATGCTAGAAAATCCATAACTTTTTTACTTTGTTTCTAAATGTGAATGATATTCACCTGGTTGTTGATTGAAACCCTGAACCGCCTAATAATATATGAAATTTACCAAGGGATAGTACGTGAACCATGCATGGAATTTTACAATGTTGTGGAATCCGTTTCAACCACCACTAGGCTGATGTTATTCTATTGGAATAAGTATAGAACTATGTATATTTCTATAGCCTCTTCCTTTAGAAATTCCCCGGTACTGAAGTAAGCTGAAAAAGAAATAATAATAATACCCCAAGGGTCTCTAAGCACTCCTCCTCCCCTCACGACACCCATGTAATATAAACCATCCTTGTTCAACTTTCAACCTGATAAGTGAGGATACCATCATACCCAACAAACTTGATTGGTAATCATATTCTATTTTGTGAGGGATATAATGAAAAATAGAGGTTTGAGGGTAGGATATGTAGATACCCAATTCTTGACGTATATGGACAACACATTACTTTTTCGGAATACTAAATACATGACCAGAGACCGTATTAGTTTAGTGTCTTCGAAAACTCAGAACATAATCTTTTGATCATAGTGAATGATCTTCAATATCTACCATAAAGATCTTCCCCTTTGGTTATCTTACCTAAAACATTTCTTTATATCCTTTGGAAAAAAACATAAAAAGGGTGAGCTCAAATGCTCAGTAAGGGTAAACATGGAGAACATAAAACAATCCCTAAACATTTGAACGTAAGAACATGAACATAAAACATCAAAATTATGGGTAATGACATAAATCTTGGTAGTGCGTAAGGCATAGATTATAAAATAATATTAACAATGACAAAATATCATGAGAATAAAACATCTAGTTGTGGAAACCATTAAGCACATATTATGATTTCCATAGTAGCCAAGGCATTGCTTCCAAGACCATCATAGTGGACAAAGTCCATTACTGAACCAGGTTTACTTGCCGTTCCATCCCTATATTACTGAACCAGATTCACTTGTCGTTCCATCCATGTCTATCTCATGAGATATAAATCTTTACCCAATGCATTGGAGGGAGATATAGGTCCCACCCATCTCATATTTAATTCATTCTGACGTGTGCCACAACACAATCATAAATCATGCATCATATTTCAAAGAATAAAATGGGTTACATAAACATCATCCCATATTAACATAATCCATATAAAACAAATGGACAAATTTCATCATAATAAATGTCACGACCCGTCCTCGGGGACCGTGCCGTGACTACCCCAAGCCCGCCTTCCAAAGGCCAGGGGCTGACGACTAGCATCAAAGGCGTAAATCTCGATAACTGGGAAGGAATTTCCTTTATAAAACAAAAACACGCTCCACCAGAGTACAAGAGGAAGTAAACACTAAATAAAACTGAAAAAAGAAGTAGTGCTGAAAGTAAAGGTTCCGAAAATACAAGCCCTACTGTAAAGTACAAGGAAAAATAAAAAACAACTGGAAAGTGACAAGCAGCTCCTGGATCGTCTTCCGGCTTCCCACCTGAAGGGTAGGTACAGATGTCCTCCTCGGCACTCCATGTTTGTCCGTCTCCTCCGGGTACCGTCTCGTCGTGTAGTCCACCGCCGGGTACCGTCTCGTCGTGAATTCCACCTCCTGGTACCGTCCAGCTCTACAAGCCTCGATCATGATCAGTGATGTCCGTCGTCTGCATCCAACACAACGAGGTGCGGGCATGGCCCGTGCAGGGGTGAGTATACGATACTCAGTAGGGACCCCTAGACCCTCAAGGTCTCACTAAAATCCAACAAGGATAAATAAAAAAGAAAAGATACAATCACGAAGTATCATCCAACACTACTTAGGTATATGCCCATACATATACCTAAGTCATCAAATCCAGTTTAGCTCCAACTCATGAGCCCAAGTACAACCCAGTCCACACAAGAAAGAAAATCAATCACATCGAAGATAATGATTGAAAGTCAAGACTCAGCTCAAACCAGGATTTTATTCATGACGACGAAACCAAAAATGCTGGAGAACTCCTCCTCTGTCGAGTACAGTGGGCCTGCCACTACAAACAAGGACTTCCCACTATCCTAGAACTGCTGAAGTACTCCACCTGTCGAGTACTGTGGGCCTGCTGCTACAACCAAGCGCTTCCCACTAACCTAGGACTGCTGAAGTACTCCACCTGTCAAGTACTGTGGTCCTGTTGCTACAACCAAGTGCTTCCCACTAACCTAGGACTGCTGAAGTACTCCACCTGTCTAGTACTGTGGGCCTGCTGCTACAACCAAGCGCTTCCCACTAACCTAGGACTGCTGAAGTACTCCACCTGTCAAGTACTGTGGGCCTGCTGCTACAACCAAGCGCTTCCCACCATGGGTCTGCCGTTACAACCAAGTGCTCCTCCACCGTGGGTATCTCTCTACAACCAAGCACTCCCCACTGGGTTATCCGAATCACATCAAGTCGATCGATCAATAGTTGTCAAGTCTCAGCCAGCTACTAGGTGTCTACTCTCTGCTTGCTCATCACCGGGAGGGTCCGCTCCACGTGCTACAGGTCGATACTCCATGTATCATAAAGTGCCACGAAGAATTATCACAAGGGACTGCCTCGTCATAGGGGTCTCAACACATCATACGGCGCGTCAATCAGACACCTGGTTTGTGAGTTATTAGCCTTTTCATCCCGGGAGCCTGGTTGGTTTCGTGTACGAACCAACCTGACCATATATCAACTGTACCTTGAACTCCCATAGGGTATACTTGTAGGGACCGTTTCTCAACATGATCACCAACGCCGCTGAAAGTTTGTCAAACGGACGTCCGGTCTGAAAGTTATCGGCTTTTCCGTTCCAGGGGCCCGGTTGGATTTTGGGTACAATCCAATCCAGCCAAATCAAAACTGCGTCCAAACCTCAGGTGAAGTATTCCAAAATATCTGTCTCACTTAAAGGAATCCATCAAAGTCTACGGCACATCAATCAGAAGTCCGGACCTCAAGTTATAAGCATTTCCGCTCCGTGGGCCCGGTTGGTTTCGGGTTCAAACCAACCTGGCCATATCCAAAGTTCTTGGAATCCTTGAGTTTAATATACCAAAACGACCATCTCGATCCAAGGATCGAATCGCAACTAACGGTGCATCGATCAGAGGTCCGTAGCCCATGTTATGGGTGTTTGAACGAAACTGCCCGAGAATAGGGGGTTCGGGCCCGGTCCGACCCGGCCCGATACCCCCCCTGGGTCGGCCCGGCCCGGTGAGGCTGGTTCGGCCTAACGTGGGTGCGGCCCGCATGGCAAGCGGCTCGGCCGCTCTGGACAAGCGAAAAGCAGGGGGGAGCACTGCCCCCCCACTTGATTGATAACGGCGTGGCTTTAAGTCGCGCCCTCCCCCAAAACCCGGAACAACAAAGCCGTTCCGGTCCGCCGTGGCTGTCTCCTCCGGCGGCGCGCCGCCGCCCCTGGTCGCTGGCGCCACCGCGCTGGGGTGGCCCACCGCCGCCGCTCTCCGTGGACCACCGGACACGCTCTGGTGGTCCGTTTTGCCTGCCGTCTTCACCAGCGGTCCTCCCGGGACCTACCCTTCACTCCGAAGGCTTTCAAATGTCGTTGCGGTCCCGTTCTGGCCACGGCCTCTTTGTGGTTGTCCGGCGCAGTGTGACGGCGCCGCACCCCTCTACCACGGCCATGCTCCGGCCGTGGCCTCTTCATGGTTCCCTAGCACAGCGCGACGACGCCGCGCCCCTCTCCTACGGCCCCGCTCCGGCCGCGGCCTCTTTTGGCCTTAACAGTGCGGCGCGACGGTGGCACGCTTCTTCGCCACATTCCACCTTGTTCCCGCGCGGTGCCGTTGCACCGTGCCGCCTTTATCTGAGCTGTAATGAATACATCAAAAAAGAGGTAGGAGGATCAGCCGTGTTCGGGCAGTCCGACTTCCTCCCGTTGAATTGATAATAGGTGGCCCAAATACTTAATGAAAAAGGCAAGGAATAATCATGAACAAAATCAAACCCCTAGCTTGTGTCGTTTGTCATCTATTGACGATATCGTGAGAGGATGGATGTCGGCTCATCGACGTCTTCGCAAGGGAGTAGATGAAGATGATGATGGTCGTTGGCATTCATAGTTTCCTCAAAGGCCTTTGATCCGGATCGAATGTCGTTTGTTGGAGATCTGATGGTTGGAGAACCGTTCTTCGTCGAGGGAGGGAGTCGTTCTTCGCGGGAGGATGAAGTTCTTTACGAAGTAGGAACTCCCATCTTTCTTCACACAAAGGCTCCCCTCAAAATATTTTCCCAGCCAATATTTAATGAAGCCTCATTCTCTTAAAAGATCTCCATGCCATTCAAAAAGTGAAGAGGTGTGACAATGTTAATTAATAAGGTTATTAAATCCCCTTAGTTGGCTCATTAAGTTTGGGAGGTGGAGAGGCTCCTCATTAAGAAGGGAAGTTTCCAAGAAATTAACAAGGGAGGTTTTAAGAGGTCAAGGGGGTTATGGGGAGGTGAGGAGTTAGAGGTTCGTGTGGGTCCCACCACACTAAACCCTCCCATGGGAGGTTAGGTGGGTGTGGGCCCCACCTCTAACTCCCCCTTTGTAGGATTAAATTAACCTTCCTTAGATAAATTTGTTCATAACAACATTTATCTATGTTAATATAATCCCCATTTATTAAACCTCAATCTGCTCAAAACGCAGCTACAACAAAGGTCCCCCTAAGCAAATACCGGCGCTGCGTGTTCATTGGTGCCTTCCGATTTCAATTCCGAGTACCGGTTCAAAAGATAGAAAAACCTGCTCTTTCGTTCACTGAACGTACCCGAGCTAAACTTTGGAAATTGATTCCGGGCACACCGGGCCTCAGAATCAGGTTCCGTCAGAAACTGTGGACTTTTAAAATTCCAAAGAAATTAAGAAAAAAATTTCCCTTGAAATTTCAGAGTCGTTACATTACTCCCACCTCAGGGCTTTACATCCCCGTAAAGCTTCAACACACACTAAGGAAAATAAAGTGGTACTGAGCACGCATCTGAGCCTTCCGCTCCCATGTGCTCTCCTGGAGGTTCTTGTGACGCCAGTGAAAGCGTACCTGAGGAATCAACCATCCACGTAGGACCCACTCCTGTCGATCCACGTTCTCCACTAGAACCTCTGTGAATATAACCACGTCATCGACGTCCAACCCCCCGTGGTAGATGATGTGCAAAGGATCATGCACGTATCTCCTCATCTGAGGTACGTGGATGATATCATGCACCCAGTGCAACAGAGGTGGAAAGGACAAGAGGTAAACCACCTCGCCTACCCTGTCGAGGACCTAGAAGGGTCTGATGAAGCGCGAAGACAACTTTCCACCCCAGCCCAAACTCCTTAATCCATGTCGAGGTGAGACCCGTAGGAAAATGTGGTCACCAGCCTCGAACTCGAGTGGTCTCCGCCTCCTGTCAGCATAAGACTTTTGTCGGCTCTGAGCTGTCCTCTTCCGCTCTTGGATGACCTGGACCTTCTCCGGTCCTACAAGATCTTCTAAGATTTCTTCTTTTCCGATAAGAGATATCCATTCTCATCCCTAGGATGAACCACATTCTTTGCCTAATACAGTCAATCCCGACATGGATGATACTAATCCATACCAAGGATGACGTCGTAAGGCATCGACACTACTACCAAGAGATCCAACCGTTACTCTCACCTCTAACGGTTGAGTCACACTATCGGTATCAGTGTGTGGTCACTGGGTCTCCTCCAATAGGTATCTCAAAAGTGAGGGTCAAGTTAACAGTTTTTAACCGAGACCTCTCAGTATCAACCAAACAAATTGACAGGATAGTAAACATCACATAGATAAGTGTATTTTATTACTGCAGATCAAAGTAAAAAGACACAAATACAACAACAACATGGAACTAGAAGTACAAGGGATAAAAGTAATCCACTATTTCTTCTCTTGTCCACTTGCTCCTGGAGCTCTATTGCCTTGTCCACTGCTCGGCTGTTGCTCAAGCACCCTTCGCTGCTTCTGTCTCAGTGGTTCCTCCAATGCCTGCGGATCAACTGTGCGAGGAGTCGGACAGTCAAGTGCCATGTGACCCTTCTTGCTGCATTCATAACACTTCCTGCTCCTCATATGGATGGCTCTGTTTCATTTGCCTCGCACAACCAAACCTAAAACCCAAGGTCTCCCACCTATTGGAATGGTCCTCTTGGACCTCTACATCATCTGTCTACTGCCTACAGATGACTCAGCTACTGATTGAAAATCCTATGGCAAAGGCAACAGCTTATGAGCATGATCAGAGTGTAGATTCCCTAGTATGAACTCCACCCTGAAGAAGGTCTTGAAGTCTCCTCATGTGAAGGTCATCTCATCACAAAACTGGAGCATCCGGCTCCACCATCTACCTGCTGCTACCTGAAGGAGGCTGGCAGCAGAGATCACCATGAAGTCCGCTGGTGTACCTACTATCCTGAAACTCCCACCACAACCTCCATCCAATACTCATCTGCCTATGGGTCCGTCTCCCCCCTAAACCTGGGTGGCCTCTGGCGCTGGAACTCGTGCAGTGCGCTCAAGTGACATGCACTCTTTGCTGCTGGGGCTGGTGGCATCAGTCGCACAACGGGTGGTAGTACCGCTGGTGCCTCCACTGGAATAGGGCCATGTATTGAGGCCTCATCACTCGGAGGGCTGTCAGAATGTACAACTCTAGGGGCTCTAGCTGGTCACTTACGGGGAGGCATCCGGAAAGAAACAGACGTGCCATGGTCAAAACAGTACCTGGTGAGCTGACATAAAGTAATCACAAAGAAAACTTTTGAAACAAACATGCAATCAATGTTTTCGTGTGTTGAGTCGGAAATCAGAAGTCAGGGTCCTGGTGTATGGATACGTCGGCCGCAGCACCAACACTGGACTCCCTAGACTGATAACCACACCCAATACCCTTAACAATATTGCTTCACATAGAAGAAAGATCAGAGTCCTGAGTTCTGCGGTAGAACCGAACTCCTTTGATACCAATTTGTCACGACCTGTCCTCGGGGCCCATGCCGTGACTACCCCAAGCCCGCCTTCCATAGGCCAGGGGCTGGAAACTAGCACCAAAGGCATAAATCTCGATAATTGGGAAGGCATTGCCTCTATAAACCAAAAACACACTCAACCAGAGTGCAAGCGGAAGTAAACACTATGTAAAACTGAAAACAATAGTTGTGGTGAAAGTAAAGGGGATAGAAATACAAGCCCCACTGTAAAGTACAAGGACAAATACAAAACAGATGGAAAGTGACAAGCAGCTCTTGGGTCATCCTCCGGCTTCCCACCTGAAGGGTAGGTACAGATGTCCTCCTTGGCACTCCACGTCTGTCCATCTCCTCTGGGTACCGTCTCGTCGTGTAGTCCACCTACGGGTTCCGTCTTGTCGTGAAGTCCACCTTTGGGTACCGTCCATCTCTACAAGCCTCGATCATGATCAGTGATGTCCGCCGTCTTCATCCAACACAACGAGGTACGGGCATGACCTGTGCAGGGGTGAGTATACGATACTCAGTAGGGACCCTGAGACCCCCAAGGTCTCACTAAAATCCAACAAGGATAAATCATAATGAAAAGATACAATCACGAAGTATCATGGAACATTACTTAGGTATATGCCAATACATATACCTAAGTCATCAAATCCAGTTCAGCTCCAACTCATGAGCCCAAGTAAAAACCAGTCCACATAGGAAAACAAGTCAATCACATCGAAGATAATGATTGAAAGTCAAGACTCAGCTCAAACCAGGATTTTATTCATGACGACGGAACCACAGTTGCTAGAGAACTCCTCCTCTGTTGAGTACAGTGGGCCTACCGCTACAACCAAGTGCTTCCCACTAACCTAGGACTGCTGAAGTACTCCACTTGTCGAGTATTGTGGGCCTGCTACTACAACCAAGCGCTTCCCACTAACCTAGGACTGTTGAAGTACTCCACCTGTCGAGTACTGTGGGCCTGCTGCTACAACCAAGCTCTTCCCTCTAACCTAGTACTACTGAAGTACTCCACCTATCGAGTACTGTGGTCCTGTTTCTACAACCAAGTGCTTCCCACTAACCTAGGACTGCTGAAGTACTCCACCTGTCAAGTACTGTGGGCCTGCTACTACAACCAAGCGCTTCCCACCATGGGTCTGCCGCTACAACCAAGCGCTCCCCCTCATAGCCTACAGAGGTAATCCTTCTGTCGAGTACCATGGGTTTGCGCTACAACCAAGCGCTCCTCCACCGTGGGTCTTCCACTACAGCCAAGTGCTCCTCTCTAGGCTTTCCGAATCACATTGAGTCGATCGATCAGCAGTCGTCAAGTCTCAGCCAGCTAATAGGTCTCTACTCTCTGCTTGCTCGTCACCTGGAGGGTCCGCTCCATGAGCTACAGGTCGATACTCCAAGTATCAAAAAGTCCCATGAAGAAGTATCACAAGTGACCGCCTCATCACAGGGGTCTCAACGCATCAAACGACGCGTCAATCGGACGCCCGGTTTGTGTGTTATTAACCTTTTCGTCCCAGGGGCCCGGTTGGTTTCATGTACGAACAAACCCAACCATATCTCAAGTATACCCTGAGCTCCCATAGGGTATACTTGTAGGGACAGTTTCTCAACATGATTACCAATGCCGGTGACGGTTCGTCAAACGGACGTCCGGTCTGAAAGTTATCGGCTTTTCCGTTCCAGGGGCCCAATTGGATTTCGGGTACAATACAATCCAGACATATCAAATATGCGTACAAACCTTAGGTAAAATATGCCAAATGATCCGTCTCACTGAAAGGAATCCATCAATGTTGACGACACGTCAATCAGACGTCTGGAGCTCAAGTTATAAGCGTTTCCGCTCCGTGGGCCCGGATGGTTTCGGGTTCGAACCAACCCGGACGTACCGAAATTTCTATGAAACCTTGAGTGTAAAATATCAAAATGACCATATCATTCCAAGGATCCCATCACAACTTAAGGTGCATCGATCGGAGGTCCGTAGCCCATGTTATGGGCGTTTGAACAAAACTACCCGAGAATAGGGGGTTGGGGCCCGGTCCGACCCGGCCCAATACCCCCCTGGGTCAGCCTGATAAGGTGCGGCCCGGTCCGGCTGGTGCGGCCCAGCCCAGCCGGTGCGGCCCACCCTAGCCAGCATGGCCCAGATCAGCTGGCGCAGCGTGGCCTGACGTGGGCGTCCCGGCCCGGTGATGTCGGTTCGGCCAGACGTGGGCGCGACCCGCGAGGCCAGCGACTCGGCCGCTCCGGCTGAGTGAAAAGAGGGGGGGGGGGGAACACTTCCCCACCCCCTTGATTGATAACGGCACGGATTTAAGCCGCGCCCTCCCCCAAAACCCGGAACGACAAAGTCATTCCGGTCCGCCGCGACTCAACAGCGGCGGTCTCCTCGGGTCACCGGCGCCGCCGCGCCGGGGTGGCACGCCGCCGCCGCTCTCCGAGGACCCCCAAACACGCTCCTGTGGTCAGTTTTTCCTGCCGTCTTCGCCAGCGGTCCACCCGAGACCTGCCCTTCACTGCGACTACTTTCAAACGTCGTTGCGGTCCCGTTCCGGCTACAACCTCTTCGTGGTTCTCCGGCGCAGCGCGACGATGCCGCGCCCCTCTGCCGTGGACCTGCTTCGGCCGTGGCCTCTTCATTGTTCTCCGATGCAGGGCCATGGCGCCGCGCCCCTTCGCCGCGGCCCCGCTCTGGCTGCGGCCTCTTTTGGCCTCAACGGTGCGGCCTGACGGTGCCATGATTCTTCGCCGCATTCCTCCTTGTTCCCGCGCGGTGCCGTTGCACCGCGCCACCTTCGTCCGAGCCGCAATGAATACATCAACAAAGGGGGAGGAGGATCGGCCGTGTTTGGGCGGTCCGACCTCCTCCCGTTGAATTGATAACATGTGGCCCAAATATTTAACGAAGAAGGTAAGGAATAATCACGAAAAAAATCAAACCCCTACCTCGTGTCGTTCGTCATTTGTTGACTATATCACGAGAGGATGGACGTCGGCTCATCGACGTCGTCGCAAGGGAGGAGATGAAGATGATGATGGTCGTTGGCGTTCGTCGTTTCCTCAAAGGCCTTCGATCTAGATCGAACGTCATTCATTGGAGATCCGACGGTTGGAGAACCGTTCTTCGTCGAGGGAGGGAGTCATTCTTCGCGGGAGGATGAAGTTCTTCACGATGGAGGAACTCCCGTCTTTCTTCACACAAAGGCTCCCCTCAAAATATTTGCCCAGCCAATATTTCATTAATCCTCATTATCTTAAAAGATCTCTATGCCATTCAAAAAGTCAAGAGGTGTGACAAGGTTAATTAATAAGGTTATTAAATCCCCTTAGTTGGCTCATTAAGTTTGGGAGGTGGAGAGGCTCCTCATTAAGAAGGGAAGTTTCCAAGAAATTAAAAAGGGAGGTTTTAAGAGGTCAAGGGGGTTATGGAGAGGTGAGGAGTTAGAGGTTTGTGTGGGTCCCACTACAATAAAACCTCCCATGGGAGGTTAGGTGGGTGTGGGCCCACCTCTAACTCCCCCTTTGTAGGATTAAATTAGCATTCCGTAGATAAATTTGTTCATAACAACATTTATCTATGTTAATCTAATCCCCATTTATTAAACCTCAACTTGCTCAAAATGCAGCTACGACAAAGGTCCCCCAAAGAAAATACCGGTGCTGCGAGTTCATCGGTGTCTTAAGATTTCTATTCCGAGTAATGGTTCAAAAGATAGAAAAACCCGCTCATTCATTCACTAAACGTACCCGAGCTAAACTTCAGAAATTGATTTTGGGCACACTGGGCATCAGAATCAGGTGCTGTCAGAAACTGCGACTCGTAAAATTCCAAAAAAATTAAGAAAAAAATTTCCCTTGAAATTTCAGAGTCTTTACAATAATAATAAAACCATAAAAATAATAGATACATTATACTTGCACCATAATCATACTAAATAATTCCATCTTAGATGTGAAATAGTTTTGAAAAAATACATGAAATAAATTCTTGAGAAAAATATACTTTCTTTTTCAAAATAATTTTCTTCTCTCAAAATGTCGTGCGGTTTTAAAAGAAAATTTTTTTGTAGAAAATAATCATGTAATCTTGTAGAGGAATCTTCATGTAAATAAGGAATTATGAAGCCGTTAAAAAATCCATTCACACCATATAAGTTAAGAAAAACATTCTTCTTGTACTTTTGTTGGAAAATTCAAAAAGTACATCGTATGGTAAAAAAAAGAAAGACTCCTTACATAGTACATAGTAAAAGTAAAAAAGGGGGAACATGACTTTCAAAATACATGGAAGAATAGTAAATACTTTATGAAAACATTTTATGGGCATGGATGAAAAATATAACCCCAGTAAATACTTACATATAAGCAATCTTGGATAAAAATGAGATTGCAAAATTATCCCTTACCTTACGTCCAATTTCTTCTGTACGTGTGAGAAACTCATGTATAGTGGGTTTAAACATATTAGTAACGGGTAACAGAACCATAATAATATTTATTATATCATATATGATTCACTTAGGACTTTTTATTACCCATTCTTTTGTCAATTCCAGGTTAAAGCGGCGTTTTTGGGTAAAATCGTTTCATTTATCGTACGTGTTTCGTCTTGTTGTTCTTGATATTATTACTTATATCCTAATTTACATAATTACATAATGTAAAACATGATTTATATATAATATATTTTCAGAATATACATATATATAATAGATCGATAAATGGAAAGAAATACTCCGTTCATAGAGATGGTAGGCCATACGTACGCATGAATGCTATTTTCGTTTCCTTATTAAATTGAATGGAATTAAGTAAATAAAAGATATATGTACATAAATCCAGTATCATTTTTATGTAATATATTTCATGATTATTTATTATATATACTTTATAATAATACTTGAATGGTTAATCATGGAGAATGAATCTCATCGCGTCATGGAGACGGTAATCCGTACATACGCACGAGCGATGATATCATTCCCATAATTATTGAATGTAATTGAAGTGGATGGTATAATTTATCAGAATCAGTATGATGTTGTAATAATTATATATAGTTATTATTACTACCATTATACCCATCCAAGTAAGGTGGTGGTGGAAAACATATTACACCACGACATAGAGACGGTATTCCGTACGTACGCACGCGCGGTGATTTATTTTCCGTAGGATGGATAAAAGGTGAAATAGGGTTGGTTCATATTTATAAAAACATATCAGTATTTTAGTGATATTTATGTTATTAATTTATTATGAAACAACAAAATAATAGGAAGTAGAAGAAGAAATGAACATGAAAGAATCGGTAAAGCATATTACCTCTTCTTCGACGCGCCACTTCTAAACCTCTTCTTAAGGCACCGAAGTTGGTCTTTGAAGAATACCATGACCTCTAGTATGTTTCTAGTGAAGTGTAGAAGAGAAATGGGAATGGGATGGCCGATCTTGAATGCTCAAAGTGGTGTGAGTAGGAGAGGGAGGAGGTGCCGTTTTATAAGGGAGGAAATGTGCATTTTTGGAAACCTCTAAAATATTAATTTATAATAAACTAAAATCCCTCTTAAAAACCTCCCAAAATGACTCAAATCCGAATATTAGATGATATAGAGTTATAATACCATAAAAAAAAATAAGATTTAGACATGTTGGTAATTTATTTTAAACCTTATCAATTTGATTTATCCTTATTTAATCTATTTAAATTTATTTGTGGTAATAAAATTTTAATTTTTAAATTGTTATAAATAATTACTTATGTGTTGTGAATTTTACAAAATTAGATAAATTATTAAATTTTAGACCATATAATTTTTAATTTGAAATTTTAAAATATTTTTGTGAATTTTAAACAATTTAATGATGTGTTATTTTTATAAAATATCAATAGTGTCAATTTTTACACTTTTCAATTATTTGAATTAAATAAAATCCCCAGAGAATATATATTCGATAAAAAATATTTAATATATTCCTAACATGTCATATTTATCTATAAAATTAGTAGAGAACATTAAATAGTTCATATAATATTTATTTTAATATTTTTAAAACCATTTATTTGATATTTCTCTTAATAAAATAATTACTATAACATTTTTGTATAATTATGTAATATAATTATTTGTTGCATAAAAATTAAAAATAAAATCCTATGATGATTATAAATCTATTAAATTTCATAATAATACTTTTACTAGAATTTATCATCTTAAATTCACAACATTTAAATTCATATATTTATTAAGTTATGAAGGTGACAACTTTGAAATTATTAAAAATAAAATAATATAAATGTCATAATATCTTTTGTACGGCCCCAAATGGTCCCAAAGTAGACCCTTGGATGATTATGGTATAGATATACTCTACCAACAGGTTTTGGTCAAGTGTTTGGGCCTTTGGATGAGTATTATTACTTTAATAAAAACTATATTATTGATTTTTTACTAAGTAAATAATTTCTGCATCATTAATGTATAAGCTATTAATGTAATTAAATATCACTTAAAAATTACAAATAAATAACCATAACAAAGAAAAAAATTTATATTTCAGATGATTATTTATATTCTAATTTATATTCTGTATAACCTTATATTAAAAATACATTAATTATTAACGTTTGAGTGAGACTTATTTCACTTTCTTTAAAATAAAATAAATTTAAGGTCTTAATCACATCCAAGTGGGTTCCAATGGATTCTATTTCGACACAAATATACCTTAGGATGAAATATAACCACCCAATTATATTAAGACAAATGTTAGGGTAATTTTATAATATTATATTTACCATTAATTTCCCGATTTACCTTTAACTATGGTAAATAAAATTTACCGTAGTTACTATTCATAGTGCCCAAAAATAAAAAGTAGCCTAGTAAAATAATTTGGACCTAATTATTCCAAATATGGAATCCATTTTTCCAAATTCGAATCACATAAGTTATCGAAATTAATTTAAAATTAATCCCGTTGTTAAGAAAATGAGTTTTAAAAGTTAAAACATTGCAAAAGTTTGAAATGATTTTACATATTAATTCAATGTAAAACAAATGATAATGACATAAATTATATTAAATAGTAAAAATATATTCTATTTATACTTTAAAAACATTCAATATTATAATTTTACCATATAAATTATTACGATGAAAAAAGTTGTTTTTAATTAAAATATAGCATGTTTTTACTATTCATTAAAATATGAAAGTTATCAGAATAATCTGAAAAATTTATCCAAAGTAAATTTTTATATCTTGATTTCAAATAAGAATTTTATTTTGTCAAATTGAACTTATAAACATGTCAAAAACTAGATTTAATGTGGGTGCACCACCAAAAGGCGACAAAACTGCATTTTTTGAAAAATACTTCTTTTATCTGAAAAATTGATTTTGTTCTCATACCTCATTCCAGAAAATATTTAAGATAGATTATAATGTTATAATATTCAAAATTATGTTAATAATATTTATAATGGCTAGTTCATAATAATATTATAACAATATATCGTTGCTTAGTGAAACTCGGTATTGCGTACAACACACACTATTGAGGAAGGTCGCTTTTGCGTGTAATGCATGCTAAGTCAGGGTTGCGTGTAGTGGAATCTCCCTTTGGTGTTGCATATAACATAATCAAAACTTATTTCAATTATACATTAAACAAAATATATACTTAATTTTGCGTAGAATAATTTCTACAGAAGGAACTTGAAATTTTGTGTAACACGAGCCAAGAATAGTGTTGCATATACTGCAAGCTAATACGGTGTTTCTTATAGTACAAGCTAATATTGGTGTAGTGTAGAATAGAATACTTCAAAGAAATTAAAAAGAATATATCTCATAAAATCTTGGGGTGTTACATTCTACCCCCCTTAAAATGAATTTCGCCCTCAAAATTCATCGGGGTTATAAATCGTTTACTACTTGAAAGTTTTTTTCATAGAGACCCACATCATAAAAAGTAATACAAAAAATTAATTTTAAAAAGGAAATTTAGAAACATAAAGGTTACCCAAAGTAACTCAACACTGGGTTTCCACATAAGATAATACAGATGAATATATGTATATGTAAGAGAAATATAACCATCATGTTCTAACAAAGAGTGGTAGAGAACATGGCTATGAAAAAGCCAAGAATCACAAAGCCATAAATTTGTGATGATCTAAGGTACCTTATGATTCACCAGATATGATGGCATTAGGACAACATTTTTTTTCAAGATCATTTCCCTAATGTTGAAGAATTTTTGAATTAAAATAAATACCTACTTGATTTTGGTATAATCTCACTATTGTTTGTGCCTTGAATAATTTCCACTTCATCTCTTAAAGAAATGAAGTTGAATTTCTCTTTTGTGAAGTGTTAGCGGATCATGCGATAGAATGATAGGTCATTCCATCTATCTCAAACATAAGGTTAGCAAAATTTATATACATAAGTCCATCTTATGGTGATATTATTCATATATAGTTCAAAAAATGGACTTATACTTCATCTATCATACCGATTAATAAAATAAAACTATTTTCTACTAACCAGGGACTTTCTGTAGGCAATTGGTAGGCGATAAAGGCCTGTCACACTTCGTTTGTGGGTTCGATTCCCGCAGCCTTGTCCGACGTGACGGGTTGTCGCCCGTCCTGCAGGTTGTCCTTTTTAAAACTACACTATTGTAACATTCCAAAAATAATATCAAAAAAAGGTTATATCCTTAAACAATATTATCTTATGTACAATGTAATCCATTTCAAATATTTAGGCTTATCCAAAATACTTTTATCGAAGCTCATAGTATAAATTCAAATATTACTATAAATTTCATAAACCAAGCATGTGAATACCATCATTTATCCCCCATATATCATAAGATATATCTTGTTGGTAACATTATAAACATGTGAATACCTTAATCATGTATTCTCTTAAAACATGAATTACCATAAAACCTTAGTGGAAACATGAATGCGATCAAAAGTTAACTCTTTCTATATACCAAAATCCAAAAATTTCTAAATACTCAAACCATGATGTCACTTTGTCCTTATATAAGTCATGAGCTCATGAATACTATCAAACATGTTATTTTCTCCTTTTCACTTTATTATCCGCATATAATCTTCTTTCCAAAAATATTTTAATCACTTTTCATTGTTACTGGTACCATATTCTTTTGGAAAACCACAATGGACCAATACATATATATTCCAATATACCATAAAAGTACCTCAACAACATTATTATTGAATACAAATACATAAACACTTCAGTCCATCCTATTAAATGATTGTCATAGAATAAGTCCTTTGATTTAGAAGTAAAATCTTAGGGCAGGGCATCGAGTTGGGTAATACCCATGTTCTCTACAGATAAAACATTGAACTCTATAGAATTCTATCACTCTATGACCCTTATCCCCACAGAGATAACATCTTCCCCTCCATTTGATGTATTCATCAAGGTTCATCTTTCCTTCTTTAGAAATCTCAATCTTCCTTTTTCTATTCTCCTCACCATGTGAAGATGCATAAAAGTATATCTTCCTCTTATTTTATAACTTAGGAATACAACTAAAGTTCACCTTGTTAATCATATATCGTGATGACTGATTCAGCATAATCATAATATCTTTCTCTCTAGGAATTACACAATTTTGTTGATCATAGTCACCAATTTGACGATTGGAATCAATGTTAACCGAATTCCTTCTCGTTCCCTCCATTGACTAAAACCATAAAACATAGTGTAAGAAATAGTTAAAATAACAAGGAACCACATAATCATAAAAAGTCACTTATGGGATGTCTAACTTATCACACAATCTTTAATTCATGACACCTTAGGTTCAACCAAGGTTATTCATGATCATCAACATAATTGTAGGACTGTAACCCATAGTTATACTAAACCTTAGGGACATCCCTAGACATACCTTAGAAATATCTCTAGGAATCTCACTAAATTTTTCAGATCCTAGTTTCCAAAGGTTAAATAAAAATTCACTCTGATACCAACTGTAGAGACCCAAAGCTTGACGTACATGGACAATACATTACTTTTTCAGAATACTTAATACATGCCCAAAGACCATATTAGTTTTGCGTCTTTGGAAACTTGGAACATAATCTTCTAATCATGTTGAAAGATATTCAACATCTCCCATAAAGATATTACCCTTTTGTTTTCTTACCTAAAACCTTTATTTATATCCTCAGGAAAAGAAAACATAAAAAGGGTGAGCTCAAATGCTCATTAAGGGTAAACATGGAGAACATAAAACAATCCCTAATCATTTGAAAGTAAGAACATGAACATAAAACATCAAAATCTTGGGTAATGACATAAATCTTGGCAGTGCATGAGGCATATATCATAAAGGAATATTAACCATGATAAAATAGCATGAGAATAAAACATGTAATTATGGAAACCATTAAGCACATGTTATGATTTCCATAGTATCCAAGGTATTGCTGCCAACACCATCATAGTGGACAAAGTTCATTACTGAACCGGGTTTACTTGTTGTTCCAGCCCTGTATTACTGAACCAGATTCACTTTCCGTTCCAGCCATGTCTATCTCATGAGATATAAATATTTAACCAATGCATTTGAGGTAGATATAAGTCCCACCCATCTCATATTTAAATCATTCTTATGTGTTCCACAACAAAATCATAAATCATGCATCATAACCCAAAGAATAAAATGGGTTTAATAAACATCATCTCATCTTAACATAATCCATATAAAACAAATGGATACATTTCATCAAAATAAAAAATCAAAGCATGAAAATAATAGTGACATTATACTTGAACCATAATCATACTAAATAATGTCATCTTATATGAGAAATAGTTCTGAATGAATACATGAAATGAATTTTTTGAAGAAAATATCCTTTCTTCTTCAAAATCATTTTCTTTTATCAAAATGTCGTGCGATTTTAAAAGAAAATATTTTTTTTGAAAATAATCATGAAATATTGTAGAGGAAGCTTCATAGAAATTAGGCATTATGAAACTGTAGAAAATCCATTCATGTCGTATAAGTTAAAAAAACATTCTTCTTGTACTTTTGTTGGAAAAGTAAAAAAGTACCTCGTATGGTAAACAAAAGAAAGATCCATTCCATAGTACATAGTAAAAGTAAAAAAGGGGTAAAAATGAATTTAAAAATACATGGAAGAATATTAAATACTTTATGAAAACATTTTATGGGAATTAATGAAAAATATTACCCCAGTAAATATTTACGTATAAGCAATCTCGAATAAAAATGAGATTGCAAAATTATCCCTTACCTTAGGTCCAATTTCTTCCGTACGTGTCAGAAAATAATGTATAGTGGGTTTAGACATATTATTAACTTGTAACAGTAACATAATAATATTTATAATATCATATATGATTCACTTATGACTTTATATTACTCGTTCTTTTGTCAATTCAATGTTAAAGCAGTGTTTTGGGTAAAATCGTTTCATTTATCATACGTGTTTCTTCTTGTTGTTCTTGATATTATAACTTATATCCTAATTTACTTAATTCCATAATGTAAAACATGATTTATATATAATATATTTTCTGAATATAAATATATATAATAGATCGATAAATGGAAAAAAATACATCATTCATGGAGAGGGTAGGCCGTACGTACGCATGAATGATGTTTTCATTTCCTTATTTAATTGAATAGAATTAAGTAAATGAAACATATATGTACATAAATAAAATATAATTATTATGTCATATATTTCATAATTATTTATTATATATACTTTATAATCATACTTGAATGGTTAATCATGGAGAAAGGATCTCATCGCGTTGTGGAGACGGTAATCCGTACGTACTCACGAGCGATGATATCATTCCCATAATTATTGAATGTAATTGAAGTGGATGATATAATTTATCATAATCAGTATGATGTTTTAATAATTATATATAGTTATTATTTCTACCATTATACCCATCCAATTAAGGTGGTGGTGGAAAATAGATTACACCACGGCGTGGAGACGATATTCCGTACGTACACACGCGCGGTGATTTCGTTTTCCATAGGATGGATAGAAGGTGAAATAGGGTTGGTTCATATTTATAATAACATATCATTATATTATTGATACTTTTTTTATTACTTTATTATTAAACAACAAAATAAGAGTAAGTATAGGAAGAAATGAACTTGAAAGAATCGGTAAAGGATATTACCTCTTCTTCGACGCGCCTCTTCTAAACCTCCTCTTCGGGCACTAAAGTTGGTCTTTAAAGAAGAACAAGACCTCTAGTATGTTTATAGGTAAGTGTATAAGGGAAATGGGCAGGGTTTTCCCGAGCTTGAAGGCTCAAAGTGGTGTGAGGAGGATAGGGAGGAGGTGCCCTTTTATAAGGGAGGAGGGGTGCACTTTTGGAAACCTCTAAAATATTAATTTATAATAAACTCAAACCCCACTTAAAAACCTACAAAAATGACTAAAATCCTAATAATAGATGATATATGGTTGTAAATACATCAACCAATAAGATTTAGACATGTTGGTAATTTATTTTAAACCTTATGAATTTGATTTATCCTTATTTAATCTATTTAAATTTATTTGTGGTAATAAAATTCTAATTTTTAAATTGATATAAATACTTACTTATGTGTTTTTAATTTTTGATAATTAGATAAATTATTAAATTTTATACCATATAATTATAAATTTGTAATTTTTAAATATTTTTGTGATTTTTAAGCAATTTAATAATATATTAGTTTTATAAAATATCAATAGGGTCAATTTTGACACTATTAAATTATTTGAATTAAATAAAATCCAAATAGAAGATATATTCGATCCAAAATATTTAATAGATTTATAACATGTCATATTAATCTATAAAATTAGCGGATCACATTAAATAGTTCATATATTATTTATTTTTATATTTTTAAAAACATTTATTTGATATTTCTCTTCATAAGATAATTACTAAAACATTATTGTATAATTATTTAATATAGTTATTTGTTACAGAAAAATTAAAAATAAAAAACTACGATGAAGATAAATCTATTAAATTTCATAATAATAATTTTACTCGAATTTATCATTTTAAATTCAATACATTTAAATTGTTATATTTATTAAGTTATGAAGGTGACAACTTTGACAATATTAAAAATAAAATAATATAAATGTCATAATATCTTTTATACGACTCCAAATGGTCCCAAAGTAGACCCTTGGATTGTTATGGTATATATATACTCGACCAATAGGTTTTTGTCAAGTGTTTGGTCCTTTGGATGAGTATTATTACTTTAATAAAAACTATATTATTGATTTTTCACTAAGTAAATAATTTCTGCATCATTAATGTGTAAGCTATTAAGGTAATCAAATATTACATAAAAATTACAAATAAATTACCACAACAAATAAAAATATTTTATCTTTCATGTGAGTATTTATAATCTAATTTATATTATGTATAAACTTATAATAAAAATACATTAATTATTAATGTTTGAGTGAGACATATTTCACTTTCTTTAAAATAAAATAAATTAAAGGTCTTAATCACATCCAAGTGGGTTCCAATGGATTCCATTTTGACCCAAATATGCCTTAGGATAAAATATAATCACACAATTATATTAATACAAGTGTTAGGGTAATTTTATAATATTATATTTACCATTAATTACCCAATTTACCTTTAACTATGGTAAATAAAATTTACCGTAGTTACTATTCATAGTGCTGAAAAATAAAAAGTACCATATTAACATAATTTGGACCTAATGATTCCAAATATGGAATATATTTTTCCAAATTCAAATTAAAGAATTTGCAGAAATTAATTAAAAATTAATCCCTTCGTGAAGTAAATGCGTTTTAAAAGTTAAAAGATTTCAAAAGATTGAAATGATTTTACCTATGAATTAAGTGTAAAATCAATGCTAATGACCTAAATTATATTAAATGGTAAAAATATATTCTATTTATAATTTAAAACCATTAAATATTATATTTTAACCAGATAAATTATTACAATGAAAAAAGTTGTTTTTAATTAAAATATAGCATGTTTTTATTATTCATTAAAATATGAAAGTTATCAGAACAATATGAAAAATTTATCCAAAGTAAATTTTTATATTCTGATTCCAAAGAAGAATTTTATTTTGTCAAATTGAACTTATAAACATGTAAAAAATATATTCAAAGTGGGTGCGCCATCAAAATGCGGAAAAACTTCATTTTTTGAAAAATACTTCTTTTATCCGAAAAATTGATTTTTTTTCTCAGACCAAATTCTTGAAAATGTGTAAGATGAATTATAATGTTATAAAATTCAAAATGCGGTTAATAATATTCATAATGGGATTTCATAATAATATTATAATAATATATCATTGTTTAGTGAAACTCGGTATTGAGTACAACACACACTATTGAGGAAGGTCGCTCTTGCATGTAATGAAAGCCAAGTCAAAGTTGCGTGTAGTGGAAGCTCACTTTAGTGTTGCATATAACGTAATCAAAACTTATTTCATTTATACATTAAAAAGAATCTATACTTAATGTTGCATAGAAAAATTTAAACAAAACGAACTTGAAATTGTGTGTAACACGAGCCAAGAACAGTATTGTGTATACTGCAAGAAAATATAGTGTTGCGTATAGTACAAGATAATTTGGTGTAGTTTATAATATAAGACATCAAAGAAATTAAAATGAATATATCTCATAAAATATCGGGGTGTTACAGGATCATCCTCCTTTTTTTTGAGATGGTGGACCATATAAACCAGAAGAATATGGGTTCTAATAATAAAGGTCCTCCCTATGCAAGAAATGATATCAAACTGGGCAAAATTACGTGCCTTCCAGATACACCAACACCCAGATAAAATAACTATTTATCAAGATTACTTAACAAAACTCACATCCCCTGAACCTTAGGACCATTAGAAAAAAATTGAGTCCATATCCATGCTGCGAGAAAAACCTAGTGAAATCACTAAATTGAATTCACACAACACGAGCCCAACCGCCTTCGTGGAACTTATCCAACAAGATTTTCTATCTATGTTCAACACAACATGAGCATCTAGAAACCATGGTAATACCAAATAATTTTATAATATCATCCGTAGGCATCACTCTATTTTAGATTCTCCATAAAATAAAGTTATGATTTGAAGGTATCTTATTACACTATAATTCTTCGCCCCAACTATCAAACTATTAGATAAATAACAAAATTATATGGAATTACTTTGTAGAGAAGTTTCCTAAGGTGAACTCGATAAAAACAGATTTATATATTTCATCGACTAGGGCCCGGAAGGGAGTCATTACCTTCATTGACAAAATATTTTTCTCATTTATCTAGGACATTCATCTAGAAAGAAATCTCTATGGGGACGCTTGGGTTAGAATGGATCGGCTGGTAAAGGTAGGAGGTATAAATGACATAAATCTCTCAAACACCATCCAATGCATGAATGTGAAATTGGAGTGTGAGGTCCTTGAGTAGAATACCCTTTGGGGTAGGTTCATGGATAGAAAACTAAACCGAAATTTGACCATGAAAAGAAGAATATATTATTCATTTCCATAGTTTTTTTCTAGGATGGTTTATTTTAGCTGATTGGAGTGATCCTAATTTTCCAATTATAGTTTTTATATTTTCTATTTTTTCCCATTTTAATATTTTTAATTTTATCTGATTTATTTGCTGACTAATATAATTATTTTCATTAATGAAATAAATTTTTGTGGGTTTCTCTATGTGTTTTATGTGTATAGTACTATATAACACACATTTTTCAGGAATAAAGTGTTATTTTTAAATTCCAAGTTATTGCATTTATGAGCCCAACATGTAAATGAGAGTTTATCCCATTCCCAAAAAGCGAGAATGAACTTAAAAATAAGTATCATTTTCCACTAGGGGTATAACTGTTGGTAAAATTTCATTTTATATTGGAGAAGTGTTTTACCAACAAAATTTATCTTATCAATAAATTTTTGGTAACAAATGGGTTGCTAAATATTATTGTGTTTAATAAAATAGTTCCATTTTAATTATAATAATACCATTAGATAATATATATGATGGTTAAAATATGTTTTTACATATTTGCTTATTTATAATATTATCATTGACATTTATAAACAATACCAACAATTAATATCTATTTGTAAATTATATTTTAAATAAAATTTTATGTAATGATATTTTAATATTTATTGCTAAAAATTTATATTATATTTATTAATACAATTATACTTATTATATATGTTATATTTATTATGTAATAATTATAAATTGGATTATTTGGAACTCTAAAAACCTGAAGCCTTATTATGAGAGACATGTTCAAACATAATTTAAAAACATTTTAAAACTCCAATAAAGGTTATATATCTCCCAAAAAACATGTTACAAACATGTTAAGTGTGTTCAAAATTTAAGACACTTTACATGTAACTCCATAAAAAATTATCCACAATATTATTCTCTCACACATCACCTATCACTATCATAGTTTTGAATGGTGGCGCGACCCACACATTGAATTAATTATATTTGTTTTGACTTTTCCATAGTAGTAGGGATAAATTATCCATGATAATATTTCATCCAACACATCGTGAAAAAATTGATATGGAATTTGGGTTTTCACCCCTCTACTTTCCCATCCCTTATATTCACCCTCTTCAGGTCTTCACAAGTTTCTATTTTTCCACTCTCTTATATATACTCTAAGATATAAATACAAATAATAAACTATTATATTCACAAAATAAGACCCAAAAATAAAATTAATAAAACATTAATTTTTCACCATTAATAAGGACACCAATTAAAATGTTTGAAAACTATAAATTTATCTCAAATCATTATGTATTAATAAAAATATACATAATTCAATATTTACTATATATTTAATTTCATAATTAATTAATTAATTAGTGTGAAACCAAAATTAAATGAATATATCTTGATTTTATTTAAAATAGTGAAAACTAATTTCCTTGTAAACTAGATTTGAAATAGTGACAAAAATTTTTTTTACCAAGGAAACATAATATTTTTCATATTTTTTAGACAAGAGTTGGTGCATTTATATTATGGGAAATAAAAAACAACTAAATAATGAAATAGAAAATTTACAAGGTAAAAACTGACACTTTTTCAAATAAATATAAATTTTAGCTACATAATTTGTAATTTAAATATGTTAAATAAGAAAAAAATTATGAAAAATAAATTAATTACACTAATCACACATTCTTGAATGAAATAAAAAATAATAAGGGAAATCTAATAGAAATTATTGAAAAATAATACTATTACTTATTGAAATGTTGTAAAATAATGATAACTGATTCTCAAAAAGTGATTCTATATTGCTTAAAATATATTTAAAAACTCCTAATGAAAAAATATTATATGTAATAACATATATGATAAGTTATTAACAAATGTTTCTATTTTTCTTATTAATAATTTTTGGGAATTTGAGTGTTTTTTAGAGCCAGAATACCACATTTATGTGAACTACTTAACATAAATACAATAAATGGTTTTCAATAAGTGTTTTAAAAAATAACCTTACTAGAAAAGTGTTTTTTCTAACTATGAAAACTCACCCATTCATTGTATATATTACACAAATCATATACTTTTAAATAATGCATCCAATTCTTTATTGGTGTAATCATTTTCCACCAAAAAAACCAAAAAAATAAGGACTTTTCACTTGCACCAAACAAAAAATTAGTTTATTTTTTGTAATTTGGATGGAATGGCTTAAATATGGGAGAAAATAATAATTAAATAAATAATTTACACATGAAACAATGAAAAAAATAGGATTATTTGATGAGAATTTGGACTGAAAGGCCTAAATGTGATAGAAAAACACTAACCTTTTGGAGCAATTTATGGGACAGATTTTCCACGAGATATAATAGTACCCATATCCTTTATCATATTTCAAATGATTCATACTTCCAAACCCCAAATCTTACCATATCCACAAAAATTAGTTGGATGATCTCCTTCACCAGAAACATACCCCGTGTCACTGTGTTCACATTACCTTGACCCACATTTGATATCCGCTCTTCTTGTTTATTCTCAACAATGTTTGTTAGCTTAGGAGGAACTCTGAACTTCTCTATCAATGTATCCAAATTTTCCTTGGAGTATAATAATTCCTTATATTCCTTTTGATAAATATACCATCCTCCACATCCCCACCCTGCCAAACCATGGTTCCATTATTCTAGAGTACTTGTGTAAAGTCTATGACCCTAGTATCCCATAGTCAGTGGTTTCTTTATTATATGGGAACTAGATAAAATGAATATGATACTAAAGGTCCAAATATTTTATTAATCTTGTAAAAATAAATACATACAAGAATATCAATTACATTTGAAAAAATAAAAACAAAACATAGCATATTATTTGAGAACACCAATATTCCCTTTAACATATCCCTACATATCAATCATAACATACATATTTGTATCCAAAGTAAATAAACATAAGAAAGGGGTGAAATAAAATGACCAATAAGTTTATAAGTACAGTGTATTATATCATGAATAAATAATAAATTATCAATATGTAATATTAAATAACTAAAACACATTCAATTTAATTAATAAATTTAACATGAAGAATAATATGGTTGTAATAACTGATGATCAAAATAATTCCACATAAATAATAACATAATCTTGAAATTTATCCATGGATACTATAACTAATAAAATAATAACATGGACATCAATAAATAATATCATAATGAATAAATTTATATTAATGGACATCATAACCATACCATCAAACCCTTATGCCAAGACATATTACATAACTGGGTAAGGCCTTGGCCAAATACCCAAGCTAAAATGTCTCATGATACCTACTGATGAATCGAGGGGATATAGAGGTCCCCTGTAGTCAATTACTATGTCCAATAAATTATTTATAAAAAAGGTGTTAACATACTCAATGTAAACATTCATATTGAAGAACTAACATAAAAAATGTTAATAATTACCACAATCAATAAACATAATAATAACCCATTCCCAATAATATGGTTAATGGTAATAAAATTTTACATTATCAGTAAAACTAAAGATTAGCCATCCAAATAAATAATAAGGATGATATAAATACAAAATACTCCCAATTAATCATAATTAAAATAAATGGATGATGTTATTGATGAATAGAAATACCATAAATTTCAATTAAAAACATTCTTTAAGAAAATATACTTTTCACTTTGAATTTTTTTTAATAATAAAAGTTTTCAAAATATATCAAAAATATTTTTATTTGAAAATAACCTTTAAAACTTATAAAGGAATCTTTAAAACATTGGATGGTCTTGATGGTGTGAAATTCCATACATATCATACACTTGAAAATAAAGATTATTTTCCCATTTTTGATAAAATAAAAATGGGCCTTCTTTGGAGAATGACATGAAGATTAATTTTAATTTTTTTTCACAAAATTTACACATTGGAGAAAATTAATTTAATAAATTATTTGTATAATGTTAAAAAAATAATATTTTTTTGAGCACATGGTTTTTTAGGAAATATAAATTTTTCCCAAAGTGTAAAATAAAGTTAGATTTTATTAGAAACATTTTTTACAACAATTATTTCGTACCAAAAGATTTGAAAAGGTTAGTATTTATTTAAAAGATCACGAATAAATATATGATAAGAAAAATAATTATTTTATTGGGGTGATATATCATATTTTTTCATCATCATAAATTTTATCATAAACAATCCTAATAAATGATGAGATTATAAAATAAACCATTAAAATTTTGGAAAACATGGAATCATAAGCCCCATGAAAGAAATAAAATACAATTAAAAATTAAATACAATGAATATAATAGTATTTATGATATAAATTATCAATATAGTAGTATATACACCACAAAAAGTCACTAAGTGGTGAATAAGTCATATGCCTCATGGATATAAAAGTGAGATGAGAAACCCTTACCTCATCCAAATTTTCTATTTAAATGTATGAAACTCCTGTATAATAAATATATTTCTGAACCATAATCATATATTTTTACTATATATGATTTATTTATAGTCTTTCATCACCAATTTATTAACATTTTATTGTTAAAATCACTATTTATGGTTATAATTGCTTGGTTTTTCATGTTTGTTTTTGTTCATTAATTTTAGTCCTTTTACTTTGATCATAGATCCATCATAACCAATATATTAACCACAATTTAAATATATTATACATTGACTATATATGAAATTAGAATATTCTATAAAATATATAGATAGAAAATGGATTACACCTTTCATGGAGATTGTAAACTGTACATATGCACGAACACCATTTCCATTTTCCACAATAGGTAGAAAAAATGAAAAATAAATATTCATTAATCATTAAAAATTCATTATTATGTAATATATATAAATTATTTTAATAAAATACATACTTATCAATTATCTATGTAAAATTAAATTGAAAAATATTTCACATCGTTACGTAGAGGCGGTAGTCTACACATACGCATGAGAGACGTTATTATTTTCCAATAGATTAGAAGGTAAGAAGTTATTTGTGATAATATATTTATAAAATTATAATTATCTTGTAAATATAAAAAATATTCAATGACTATAACCATAGTACCTTACCTGTAAAGCATAAGTGATTAACGAATCACATTTCTTCACAAGGGGCTAGTTTGCTATACAGACGAATGACATTATTATATCCCCCAAAGAATGGAAATTGAAAAGGTATATGTGATATAATAAATCCCTAAGTAGAATAATTTAATAAATACCATATAAATATTTTAAATCCATCATCACATACAACCTTGAATTGTGGTGATGGAAAACAAATTACATCGTTTCGTGAGGCTGTTGTCCTCCAAAATCATGATCAACGATTTCATTTCCAATTTGATTGAAGTGGAGATGGATCTGGTCTATGAAATTAACTTAATAAGATATAAGTATATAGATAAAACCACTATTACTATATTAACATATTTGAAATTGATTTTAAGGAGGTTGAAGAAGAAAAAAAATACACATTTAAGAATTTTGTCTCTTCCTTAGAGAGACTCTTTAGGTTTACTCATAAAGCCTTCTTAGGAGAGATTCCTTATAATGAATGAGGTACTTATAAAACAATTTGTTTTATTCTAGAATTAAATAGTTAAATTTGTTATAAATTTATAATGAAATAAGTTATATTTATAGAAATTAAGTAATCTATACTAATAAAAAAAATTAACCCCACCTTTGAGAGTATAAATAAAATTTATGTATCTTATAACTGAAATAATTATTTATTTATATCATTGAATATGTTAATAAATGTTTGGAAAATGATAAATTATGTGTTGGTATTTTTTTCAATCCAAAATGTTTATTTACAATTTTATAGCCAATATAATGAATTAAAAGAAAATTTATCTTCATACAACAGATTCATAAATTAATATTTTGTTGTCTTATTATTATAAGATAATTTTATGAGACCATATTTAATTTTTCAAAGTGTCAAAAAAGTAGTCATAATTTTAAAATCAGTATTTTTCAAATAATTGATGATTTTAATTAAAAATTAAAATCATAATATTTAGAAAATTATTTTCCTAAAATTGATTTCATTTTTTAATTTTACAAATTTAGAAATTTTTAAGGTAAATTTTTGGTATTTTTATAAAATAGTTGAATTTTTGATGAATAGTGAAATACATGAATTGAAGATATATATAAATTATAAGATAAATAAACCCTTAATTGACTTATCGCTGATGTAATCACCATAATCTCAAACTCACCTTAATTATTTTAATATATTTAGTGACAATTATCTATATATTCACAGTATTGAGAAAAAATAATAACGTAATTAATAAAATAATCAAAAAACACCCCTCTCCCCTACTATAAATACAACCCCACCACCTATTCTACCCACACCTCAAAAGCCTTGTAATTTTTTTAATTTATATCCAATTTAATTCCGAAGATTCTTCCTCACGTCGAAGACAAACTGGTCGCACTAGAAGGCCAAAACCAAGTGCCTTAAAGAGGTTCTCAAACAGGAGAATTCAAGAGGTAAAATCCTCTTTCATTTTCTTTCACTTTCCTTTTTATTTATTTTATTTTCTTATTCGATATTCAGCTACACTTATCCATGTTTAATTAAAATTATAGTATCTTATTAATACTATAATTTTATCACGTTGATGGAAAAATTCATCATCAAACTTCCTCTCCTCTCCCTTTTGATCTAAAAATGAAAACATCGTACGTGGTGTGTCGATTTACCACCATAGTGGACGATACACTTTCTTTTTTCCATTACCACTTTCAAGGATGGTTGTAAAACCATTATTATGAATAAATCAGATTTTATTAAACGTAATATAAGTTATAAAATGTTCTAGAACCAATATATAATCATGATATTAAATAAAATGATATAAGTTCATGATGCTTGTAAAATCCGTCAAAACAAATTAACTCATTTTCAATAATTTTTTATCTAAAAAATAATCCTCTTATCAGAAAAACAAATGATATTTGGTATATTTTAATATTTTTGAAACATATTAACACCATTTTATTCCACTTCTGTGGTTTTTCATCCAATCGACAAGAAAATCCATAATGAACCAATAATGGAAACCATGAAATAAATGCACTCGAAACAATGAAACTGACAAAATATTATCATTAAATTGGAGGAAAATTGTTAGAAAAAGAACATATGACATATTATCGATATTAATATAATTCTCTAATATATTAATAACACTTTTTAAACCATTATATAAGATAATTGAACATGTTTGAAGTAAGAAAAACCAGAGGTAAGGGACATTTATTTAAAAATACTCTTTTAAATTTCTATTCTTACAAAATTGAATAAGAATGTTTTGATGAAGAAACTATTCATGAATTATGATTATGTTTTGGTTCCTGGGAATTGTTTATGATGAAGTGTGATGGTTGCACCGTGAGGGTTACATTGTAAGGTAGCAATGAGGGTTACACTATAAGGTATCTATGAGGGTTAAAAATCACTTGGTATCCACAAGGGTTTCAATATTAAGTAAATAATCCCCTAATTTAACTTTATGGTTTTATTTATTTTATCTATGTTTTATGGAAATTTCATGTTTTCAAAAAGTAAGTTTATAATACTTTAAGGGTGAGAAGTATATCTTTGTGGAAATTATTTCATATGTTTATAATTATTAGTAGAATAATTGTTTCTTCATTTATTTTTATGTCTCTTACTGATTATTTTTCATCATCCCAAGTTATATTTTTTTCATACAGTTTAAGCATGGTTAAGAGAAAACAAGAAGCCAAGCTGAATATTTTGATGTTTTTTCATGAAGAGATTTCATGTTTTATTAAAAAAATTAATTATGGAATAAATGGATACTATTTTAGTATTACCCACATTCAATTATTATGGGTTTATATGTATGAATTATTTCCTAATATTCTAAAACTCTAAATAAAAAATATATTTGGTAATGTAAAGAAGATAATTCTAAAATAATTTACTATATTATTTCATTTTTAAGGACATAACCTTATAGTTGCTATCAGATCATGATTTAGATAACTTAAGGGGTTATGATGATTTTAATAGAACAACATAAATTGTTATTACTTTATGGTTAAGATGAAATGATATATAATTTAATTATTACCATTTTTCTTCATCTAAGATATATCTGTTTAGAATGGATTTTCATAGAAAAAACAGAGAAGCTAAATTAAGAAGGTAGGGAGAGGATGATATCTTTCTAAATCTACAACTCGAAATGATGGGAATTGGAACCAATCTATTTTTGATAGTGATGGATTAGTTGAAACTTGATTTAAATGGAGGAGAAATATATACAAGATAATGACCAGAGCTACATCAAAGGAACATGATGATAGTGAAATATTTTATGAGGCCACACCCACCTTCTTTCAGTGTATCTTTTAAACTAGTGGTGGATAAAGGGTATATTAAATCCATTAAAAAGATATTTGATTTTATTGGTTGTTTAGATAATCAAAAGGTAAGTCTTTCTATTTATCATTTTGAAGGTAAAGATGACCAGTGGTGGTAAATAGCCAAAAATATGAGGGATTATTGGGAGATCAATGCATTGTAATGGGATGAATTTATAATATTTTCCTTGAAAAATATTTTTATAAGGTGGTTCAACTACGGATGGGAATTCAATTCCTTGAATTTAAAAAATGAGGATGATTTTAGTGGCCGTGTGTGAAAGAAAATTCAACTAATTGGAAAATTATTCTCTAAATATTATTTGAGATATTGATAGTAAAATAAATCATTTTTACTCAGGATTGAAGCCATGATGTCAAAATAAACTGGATTCCTATGAATTAAAAAGTTATGAGAAACTTGTTCGATGTGCTGAGAGGGTAGAAATTTAGTTTTCTGATGATTATGTGTAATTTAACAAGAATCATAAGAAAATTTACATATGAAAAGTTCTGGTTAAGAATCACCCAAATAAATCTGAAGGTATGAAAGTATATTTTTTAGTTTGTGGGAAGTGTCGTGAAAAGAACCATGGGGAATTAATTAACAAATTTAAGAAGTGTTTTCAATGTGGTATGTTCGGAAATGTGGCCCGATATTGCAATGAAAAATAACTAGGGGATGGTATATTTAATTTTGATATGAAAACTATAAAGTTATTTAAATGTGGTGAGGTAGAGAATTATGAAAATACCTACCCAAAGAAAGATATGAATGATGTAAAATGAGAATATTATAATAAGAAAGGTGTAATGAGATCCTTCGAAACAACATTAGAAAATTTTGGGCCATCCAATGAAGTGGTATCTTGTACTTTTTTTGATTGTATTTCTCTGATGTTTTGTTTGATATGGGGCCTATACATTCCTTTATTTCATATAAATTTTCTTTTAAATTGTAAATTTCACCTCAATAAATGAAACCAAAGCTTATGTTCAAAACACTTGGTGAAATATTATAGAAAAAGGAATTATAATAAAATTCATGTCGTTTTATGTGGAAAGTCATTACCTATAAACATTATTTTTTCCCTTAGTATATTTTGATGATATTCTAGTTATGGATTGGATTTCTGTTTATTATGCTAGGATTGATTGTAGAGTTAAATAATGTTTTTTTTCAAAAATATTTTTAGTTTTTATACAAGAATGAATCCATACAATTGATATAATACTAGGAATATAAGAAACTATTAAAATCTAGAAATGAAAGTTATCTTTATCATATTATTGAAAACAAGTGAACTTCTCAAATTAATGATGTTCAAATGTTAAATGAATACCTGGATGTTTTTTCTAATGAGTTTCCCAGTATTATACCTGATCGGGAATTTGAATTTACTATTGACTCAGTTCTTGACGATAATACAATTTTGAGACCCCTTTATTGAATGTCTCAAGTAGAACTTATTTAATTGAAAAATTAGTTATAGGGTTTTCTTGATAAGGTATTCATTTGTGCGATCACTTCATTATGGGGTCCTCCTATTTTGTTTGTTAAAAATAAAGATTTTTTCATGAGACTTTTCATTGATTATAGATCCTTGAATAACAATACAATTAAGAATAATTATCCACTGCCTCATATCAATGAATTCTTTGATCAGATCCAAGGATCTCATTATTTTCCTGATACAGGATTGAGATCCTGGTATCCTTAGATGAAGGTGAATAATGATGAAATTATAAAAATAGCATTCCAAACTGGATGTTGGCCTTATGAATTTGTTGTTGTGACATTTAGTTTGAAAAATTCCCATATTTTATTTATGGATCTTATGAATAAAATCTTCTCTGAATATTTGGATAAGTTTGTTATTGTTTTTATTGATGATATTTTGGTTTATTCAAAGAGTTATGAGGATCATGAAAAACATCTAAGGATTTTTCTAAAAATACTTAAAGAAAATAAGTTATGTGGTAATTTTAGAAAATGTGATTTTTGGTTACAACCGATTTGTATTCTTGGGAACATTGTAAATAAGGATGTAATAACAGTCAATATTTCCAAAGAAAAAGTGGTTAAAGAATGGCTAAGACTTTTGACTGATACAGAGATTCATAGTTTCCTTGGACTAGAAGGTTATTATCAATGGTTTGTTAAAAACATTGCATGCTTATCCAGCCCACTAACTAAGTTAACACAAAAGGGGTTATATTTATTTGGAAATAATAATTTTATGTTTATGTTAAATAGATGATGTGGAGATTGGTGAATGCTCTAGTTTTGTCCCTGACTTCTAGAAATGGTGATTTTGTTATCTATAGAGATGTTTCATTGAAGGGAGTTTGTTGCGCTCTAATACTGAATGATAAAATAATTGATTATGATACAATACAATTGAAACCTCATGGATTAAATTATCCCACACATTATTTGGATTTAATAGTTGTGGTATTCACTTTAAAAATACAGAGGCATCATTTATATGGATCCGAATGTGAAATATATACTAAACATAAAAGTCTAAAGTATATATTCCCCCATAAGGAATAGAAAATAAGACATATAAGATGGATTGAACTGATAATGGATTATAATTGAACCATAAATTACCATCATAGAAAAGAAATCAAAGTGGAAGATTACTGGAATAAAAAACAACATGCATCATTAACCATGTTACATTTGGAACATGAACCCTTGGTTTATGATTTGATTAATTTTGGGTTAGAAGTAATCGGTGGGGGAAATTCCTCTATTTTGTTTTAAGTTTAAGTGTAGTCATCTCTATTAGACAGAATTAAGAAAGTACAAAATAAAGATGATGAGTTATAAGAAAAAGGTAGAATTGGTGAAAATAGGAAAGTTTCTAGAATTTAATATTAATAAAGACCTTGTCTTAAGATTTGGAAATAGATTATGCGTGCCTTGTGATTCTGATATGAAGAAATAATTGTTAATTAAAGCTCAAAGTTCTACATTTTCAGTTCATCCTGGAAGCACTAAGATGTATAGAGATCTTCAGGAGTATTACTGGTGGTATGGAATTAAAAGAGATATTTTTGATTTTACAATGAAATGTTTGACTTATAAAAAGGTTAAACTAGAGTGATAAATATAAAAGGGGATGCTTCAGTTTTTTCTAGTTCTAGAGTGGAAATAGGAAAATAAATCCATGGAATTCATGGTGGGACTACCAAATACTCCTAGAGGTAACAATACAATTTGGGTTATTATTGATTTTATGACTAAATATACACATTTCCTTTCTATTCGAGGATCTATTTATCTAGATCATATTTATTAACTATACCTCAAAGAAATTTCTAGGTTTTATGGAGTTCCTCTATCTATTATATCTGACCAAGATCTCAGGTTCAATTTTAACTTTTGGAAATGCCTTCATAAGTAAGTAGGAACTTAATTAAATTTTAGTACAACCTTTCATCCTCAATAATATAGACATACCAAGTAAAAAATTTATATGTTTTAAGACATGTTACATTCTATTAAATTAATTACCAGTTAAGTTTGGATAAAAATATTTATTTAGTTGAGTTTAATCATAATAATAGTTTTCATTCTAATATACAGATGGCACCTTTTGAGGCATTATTTGGAAAGTGGTGTTGAACTCTATAATTGTGGGAATTAGTTTGAGTAAAGGAAGTTTATAGGAATATAATTATTATAGGCAGGGCTAAAAATGTATAGATAATATAAAAACATGTGAGGATATCTTAGAGTTGACAGAAAATTTATGCAGATAAAAGGAGGAAGGATTTTTCTTTCGTGATAGGTGATAATGTTTTTCTAAAAATATATCCTTGGAAAAGTGTTATGAATTTCGGTAAGAAAGTAAAGTTAATTCTACAATTCATCAGACCATTCAAAATCATCAATATTTTTGTATAAGTTTCCTACCGAGTAGCTTTGGCTTAGAGTTTATCTCTGGTACACCATTTTTTTCATGTCTTGATTTTAGGAAAGTATGTGCCAAATTCATCTCATGTTTTTAGCCTATAAGTAGTTTTGCTAAAAAATATCTTTTCTTATGAAGGGAAACATGTTCATATTCTTGATAATAGAGAGAATGTATTTTAGAATACAACAATTCATTGGGTTTAGGTTTTGTGGAGAAACCACACAGTTGAAGAAGAAACAAGAGAATATGAAAATTCTTTAATGAAATGGCATCCTCACTAGTTTAAAATGTAAATAAAAATTGTGGGGATGTAATTTACATAAGGTGGATAGATTTTAATGACCTAGGTAGTTATAAAATATTTTTTTTCATTTAGAAATTTAATAGTCAAATTCATTAAAAATTTGTAATGAAATAAGTGATATTTATAGAAATTAAGGAATAGATAATAATATAATAGTAACCTCACCTATGAGAGTATAAATAAAATTTATGTAAATTATAAGTGAAAATATGATATATTTATATCATTGAGTAAGTAAATTAATGTTTTGAAAAAGATAAATTGAGTGTTGGTATTTTTGTGAAATATAAATGTTTATTTGCAATTTTATAATTAATATAATAAATTAAAAGAAAATTTATCTTCATAAAATAGATTCATAAAATTAATGTTTTTTATTATGATTATAACATAATTTTATGAGTCCTTATTTAATTTTTCAAAGTGTCATAAAATCAGTTATAATTTTAAAATCTGTATTTTTTTGAATAAATGATGATTTTAATTAAAAATTAAAAATATTATATTTATAAAATTATTTTCATAAAATGGAGTTAATTTTTAATTCAACATGTCAAAAATATTTTAGGTTGATTTTATGGGATTTTTCTGAAATAGTTGAATTTCTGATTAATAGTGAAATATAACAATTTAATGTATATATACATTATAGTTAAATGCACTATTTATTGAGTAATATATGTTGTAGTAACCATAATCTCTAACTAACCTTAATTATTTTAATATATTAATTATAATTATCTAACTATTCATATTCTTGCGCCAAAATAATAATCCAATGAATAAAATAATAAAAAAACACCCCTCTCCTGCACAAAAAATTCCACCTCTTATATCCACACCTCTAAAGCCTTGTATCCTAATTAATTTCTACCCAATTACCTTTAAAATAATATTCCCCTTGTACAATAACTTCTCGTATCACCAAAAGTGAAAAACCAAGTGCCTTAAGGAGGTTTTCAAGGAGGAGAATTCCCAAGGTAAAACTCTCTTTCATTTTCTTTTATTTTCCCTTTTATTTATTTTATTTTCTTATTCTCTCTTCACCTCCGCATATAAAATTTACGTAAAAACTCCATTATATTATATATACTATAATATTATCATGTTTATGGAAAAATTTATCATCAAACTTCTTCTACTCTTCCCTTTATTCTAAAAATTAAAGCATTGTCCGTGATGTGTCGATTTACAGACATCTTGGATGATACACTTTCATTTTCCATTACCACCTTTAATTATGGTCATAAAATCATTATTATGGTTAAATAAGATTTTATTATACATATTATAAGTTATATAATGTTTTGAAACCAATATATAATCATGATATTATATAAAATGATATAAGTTTGCGATGGTTGTGAAAACCCCCAAAATAAATTAATTCATTTTCATTAATGTTTTCTCTAATAAATAATCCCCATATTAAAAAAAATTATATATGGTATATTTTAAAATTCTGGAAACATATTAACAATATTTTATTTCAGTTATGAATTTCTTTATCCATTCAACATGAAAATCTATAATGCACGAACCATGGAAACCATGAAATAAACACACCTGAAACAATGAAAATAACCAAATATTATCCTTAAATGGGTGGAAAGTTGTTATAAAAAGATAATATAAGGTATTAAATATATTAATATAGTTATTTAATATATTGATAACACTCTTTAAACCATCATACAATAGGTTTGAATAGGTTTTAAGTAAGACGAACCCGTGGTAAGATACTTTTCTTTAAAAATTCGGTTTTAAATTTCTATTATTATAAAATTCAAAAGGAATATTTTTATAAATAAATTATTCATGTTTTATGAATATATTTTGGGTATTTAGTGTTTTTTATGATGAAGGGTTGGAACTATATCTACCTCCAATACATTGGGTATGTTTATATTGGATCTCGACCATATGGTTACTCCAAGCATAATTGCGATGGTTACACCAAAAGGTAGCCATGGGGGTTACAATGAAAGGTAACCGTGAGGGTTACACTGTATGGTAACTTTGAGAATTAAAAATCATATGTTAATTGATAGGGTTATAATCTTAAGTAAGTAATTCCCTAAGTTACCTTTATGGTTTAATTTATGTTCTCTATGTTTTATAGAAATCTCATGTTTTCACAAAGTAATTATATGATACTTTAAGAGTGAGAAGTATATATTTGTGAAAATGATTTCAAATGGTTTTAAGTATTCATGAAATAATAGTTTATTTATTTATTTTTTATGTCCCTTACTGATACTTTTGTGCTCATTTCCATGTTTTAAAATGTTTTTCATAGTGTTTAAGTAGGGGTAAGAGAAAAGAAGAAGCCAAGATGAATATTGTAAAGATTTTTCATGAAAAGATTTTAATATTTTATTAAAAAAAATTATATTATGGAAGAAATTAATACAATTTTAGTATCACACACTTTTTATTCCTGTAGGTTGATATGTAGGAATTATTTCCTAATTTTCTAAAACTCTAAACTGAAAAGATCTTTGGGAAGGTACTGAAGTGAATTCTAAAATCATTTACTAGATTATTTAATGTTTAAGGTCAAAAACATATATTAAATATCAAACTATGGACTCTAGGATGTGGTGTGGGAAATAAGGAATATATTTTATCAGGTATTTTCTCAACAAAATAGGTTTTTATGTGTAAAGAGGGGAGGAGAGTGGGTGGTCTTTTATAAGCAGAGGAGAGGATATACAAGTAATCTTTGAAAAGATAAAGTGGTATGCACATTTTCTCATCCCACAAGCCTCCCAAATGTGTAATTATTAACCCTTAGTGGTGATAATGGTAAAATATGGATGTTAAATGGGTTTTGGATTCATTTTATGTCATTTTAATCCTTATCTTCTTAGTTTAACCGATGGTAAACCTATTTTTTACCATAGTTGCAGTAATTAATTTTTATAATTTTTATTATTAATTTTGGTAATATATTATATAAAACATATAAGATAATATAAATTATTCTGATTCAAAATGTGTAATCCATTTTTTGAAATTTATTTCATATAATTTGTAAAATTCAATTTAAAACTAAACTCACATATGTGTGGAAAAAATGGTTTCTCGAAAGATAAATTTTCAAATGTTTAAAAAGTTTTTATATCATACTTTAATATTAAATTGGTTAAAATTAAAAAAATTAGTCAAATTATTATACATTTTAAAATTATAAATTTAAAACTTATATAAAATATAATTTAACTTTTTAAATAATTTAAAAAGGCAGTTTTCAATAAAATTATTATTTTTTACTATTTATCCAAAAATAAATCTTTTTAGCAAAATACGAAACAATAACCCAAAAATAAATTTGAAATGTTTATCTCAAAAATGAATTTTAGTTTTTAAAATATGTTTTATAATAGTTTTATAAATTACTTTTAAATTATTTTTAAAAATTATAACTAAACCATGTTCTAAAAAAATATAGTCTATAAAAAACAATTCTTTTTGTTTCAAATGGTTCTTGTTTTATTTATAATAACAAAATAACCACTGAACTTATATAATATAATTTTTAAAATTGTTTTTCTTATTCAAACCCTCTATCATAACTTCTATGGTAAAATGATGATGTTTAATTAAAAATATTTCAATATAGTATCAGATTTTGTTGAAACCCAGCATTACATGCATCATAAAATATCAAATAGATTGAATTTATTTAATAATAAATATATCATAAAGTCTCAGGGTATTATATTCCCTTCTAATATTGAGGATTCGGGTCATATAAAATATCAAAGTTGATTTTACCCTTTTAAAATCTCAGGGGCGTTACAATCCACCTGTTTATATAAATGGAAACCTCACTATTGAATATTGATATTTCAAATTAAGGGTTTTACTTTTTCAAATACATTAATTTGAAACCCACATCATAAAAATGGTTAACAAAACATCCTCTTAATATGAGATAAAGTGAAGTATTATTTTTGTCTATAATAAAACAAAACTAGGTTTCAATGTGGTAGAACATTGGTGGGATGTGAAGATATAGACATGTAAGAAAATAGTAAATAATTATATAGATTGATAGAGATAATTGATCATAATAAAGCAAATGATAAATTTAAAGTTAAGGAGATAAAAAACATAAATATATGATTATTTAAAAGATGATTTGATTCCTTAGATATACAGGTACTATGATAAAAAAATTTCAAGTTCCTTTTCCAAAAGTTGAGGAATTATTTTATTATATAAGAATAATAGGAAATATAATTGAAAGATATAGTTATATTTCATAAGAACAATTTCATCCTTCAGTTTTTCGTTGATCAATTTAATCTTCATTTCTTAATATAATACATGAACATCCAAAAATAAATTTTTTATGCACAAACTTAAATTAACTTTCAATGGATCGTAAGATCTATAAAAGTGTGACACATATTTCTTATTATCTTTAAATATTTCCCAACCCAACATAGTAGGCACAAGTTATCCAATATAATAAAATAATCTCTAAACATAAATAGTAAAACCACTATATCAGGATTAATATTTATTTATCAAAATTTTTAAGTAAAAACATATCATATTAACCAGAACATCATGCAGGATAGTGGTATGTGCTACATCCTTGTTAGAATTTTGATGTGGGTTAAAGCACCATGAACTTTCTAGATGTGATGGGTTTTCGATCTATATGTGGGTTATAAAGTTTTCCAATTTTTTAAAATATTATTCCTATAATGTTCCCAAATCATAATAACCCATAATTAGCCCAACATCAAAGGTAATATAAACCGTAAAGGTTACAATTACCATTATAAAAACTTATTTATCATAATTATCTCAATATCAGGAACATATTAATGGTTATCCTCCATCAATCATGTGTTTTTTAAGAAGATAAACCTTATACTAATTCACTTTTCTTGGTTACTGGTACCATTCAACATATACTCCCAAATCCTTAGAAAAATTATAGTAGTACCATCCTTATACATTTCATAAATATTATTACCAGAATATCATTGATAAATTATTACTATAACATTTAATTTAAACATAAGTACATTAATCATTACACTTATACTATAGTAATATCAAAATCTTGTACTTGATCCCCTAGCTTCATTTGAGGTATATTCTCTTGACGGTCCAGGAATTAATTTTCATAGTACCCCATCTTCTTGTTGTTGAATCATTGCGCATTAGAGGATTCTTTATTTGACTTGCAAGCACCAGCACAGTGGCCTTTCTATCCACACATTTAGAAAACTACAATTCCCTTTAATAAAGTAATAGAGTGTTTCATTCCACAAATATTTTAGGGGATAAAATGCATCTTTCCCTTATTCCATTTATCCATCTTTGGTTCAGCCATCTTATTATTCTATTTCGTCCCTTTGAAGCCTTAAGACTTATAAAATTATTTCTCTGTTTTTGTAGCACATGATACAATATCCCCATATGATGATAATGTTTGAGATACTATTTCCTTTAATTATTTTGGATTAATCCAATTAGAGAAACAAACCAATCTTACTCTTTTGATTATATACATAATCTATATAATTCTTTCATTTCCTTTTAAAGTTGGATTCATACTTAGAAAATACTTCATCTTCCATTTTACATATATTTAGGAATTGTATCTCTTTATCCCCTCATCACTTTTGAGTAATATATTTTTTTAATAATATTATCTTATAATACTTCCATTCTATGTTTGATATTTCTTCATCATCTATTGTGTTTTGAATAAATGAAAACCATTAATATGAATTGCTTGATAGATGATAAACTTCCATGAATTTTTTCCCTTTTATTCTTTTCTAAAGTGATAAATTAATTTTCTAAGGAACTTAACCATTTCTCATTGATAAATTGATCTGTAGTCCCATTGAATGATGGAGGTTGTTGATGCATGAACTGGTCTACCATTGTTACACCATCTTATGGATCAGTAGGCTGCTCCGTACAGGTAAGGTTATTGCTCATAACATGTGATAGTTTCCCTAATATATTTATAATATAATCATTTATAGCTATATATCTTTCTCCAAATTCATTATCTTTCCCAGGAGGGTAGTCTCTACTTGGGGTACGTGAATTGATATGATTTCCATTCCTTCTTCTAGGCTCCATTTCTAAAAAATTTAATATTTTATATCAAATCATAAAATTATGAAACATGAAGTATAATACCAAAAATAGTGAAACAAATATCATAAATTGAAAAATTAATTCCTGGTAAATTCCATAATCATAAACATGGATTCTTTGGTAATGTTTTAAAATAATAATTTTTTTTCCAAATTCTTCATAACATTTTCTAAATTTTTTTGTATTAACCCTTGTATATCCCCTAATATCTTCAAACTAATTACACAATAAGGCCCATTTTCATGTACCAAGTAATGATCAATTAAATCCCAATTCACCTGTTTTAGTGTCATTACCCCTAAATACATCTGTTCTAGAACCATGTCCACTTTTAGTATCCATATGGGGATGTATTTCTAGGAAAAAGCACAGAATATCTACCTTACCAAAACATGAGGAAGTTCTTCTATACATATACTCAATGTCTATCATATAGATATGTTCCCTAATATATGTTTTATTAAATATAGTTCCAAGATTTCTACTAAAATTCCTCTAATACCAATTATAAAGACCCTGACCCTAGTATCTGAGAGTTGGTGGTTTAATTATTACATTTGAACTAGATACAAATAATTACATCCCAAAGGACTGAATATATTATTTGTATTTAAAAAATACATATATACTTGAATCTCATTTACATTTGAAAAAATAGAAATATAAAATGATATTTTGTTTGAGAAATCCCTTATTCTCGTTATCATATCTCTATATTTCAATCAAAACATATATCTTGGAATTCTAGGGAAAGAAATAGAAGAAAGGGGTGAGATCAAATAATATGTAAGGGTATGAATACAATATAATTTATCCTAAATAAAAATGAATAATAAATATAGAAAGGTAAATAACTGAAAAAAATCTATTTAATCAATAACATGAACATGAATGATAATAAGACTTGAATAACCGATGATCAAAATAATTCCATATAACTAATCATTTAAGCCTGAATTTTATCCATGAATATTCTAAATAATTAAATAATAACATGTAAATCAATAACAAATATCATAATAATGAAAATCATAAAAGATGACCATACTATCAAGGCCTCATGTCAAGTTTTTTTATACAAATGGGATGGTCCTCATCCAAATACCAAATCTAGTTTGTTTCATGAGGCCTGCCGATGCATAAAGGGTCTGTAGTTGGACCATATTTTCAAATAATAATTCCAATTAATTTCACATATAAATGTGGTTAAACATAATCAATATTAAAATTCATATTGAAAAATAAACATACTAAATGTTAATAATTATCCCAATCAATAAACATTATCATAAACTATTATGAGTAATATATCGAAAGGTAATAATATTTTACATCATCAATCAAAATGATATGGAAGCATAAAAATAAATAATAACGATGATATCAACAAAACATATCTTCAATGTAACATAATTATAATAAATGGTATATTTCATTGATGAATACAAATACCATAAAAATTCCATTAAAAACATTCTTGTAGAAATTATCCTTTTCACTTTGAAGATATTTTTAAAAATAAAATTATACAAAATATTTTGCAAATAATTTTCATTAAAAATAACTATTGAAACTTATAAATTAATCTTGAAAACTTTGTGTGTTCGGGAAAATGGTAAATTTTTTACATGTCGTACATGTTAAAATAATGACTCCTTTCACATTTTTGTTAAAATCCAAATAAGCATTGTTTGGAAAACAACAGGAAGATAATTTTTAATTTTATTTTGTAAAAAGTAAAATTTGGGTATAAATTTATTTAATAAATAATTTTTATAATTATAAAAACATTAATGAAAACATTTTTAGAAAATATGTTTTTAGATGAAAAATTATTTTCTCCCAAAGAGATAAATAATTGCATATTTTTATTAAAAAATTTCATAATCATCTTAAGTATAAAATATAGTAAATTTCTAAAATTAATTTAAAATATAATTATTAATAATAGTAAAATAAAATTAACAAGTTTAATGAATGATAGATCATAATATTTCATCATAATAAATTTAATCATAAACAATCTTGAAAAATGATGTGATTGTGAAATAAACCATTACAACTTTTGTTTCTTGTGAATCAATAGACCCAGGAATGAAAAAAATTAAAATTAAAAATTTAGTTACATAAATATAAATTAATAAATTATATAACATATCAATGGGTCAATATATAGACCACACAAAATAACTAAGTGGTGAATATGACATGTGTCTCACAGAAGTAAAGGTGAGATTAGAAATCCCTACCTCTGGTCTGATTTCCTTCGTATATGTTTGAACAACATGTATAATAAATATTAGTTTGTTATAAATATATTGAAATACCATAATAATATATTTTATACCTTATATTATTTACTTATAGTATTTTATCACTCGTTTATTAACATTTATTTAATAAAATTACTATTTTGGTTAATAATTGCTTCATTTTTCATGTATGTTTTGGTTTAGTTATATCAGTCATTTTTCATTGATCTTGGATCCATCATATAAATAATTTTATCCATGATTTAAATAGCATATATATTCATTATATATATAATTAAATTAATCTAAATAGTTAGATATAGAAAATGGATTACATCATTCATTGAGATGGTACTCCGTACGTACTCGTGGTCGCTGTTTCCATTTTTCCTCAATGGGTGGATTGAAAAGAAAATAAGGGTTAATTTTACATTAAATAGTAATTATTATTTCATATATATCTTTTTTTTTCAATCAAATAAAAACTCATTAAGATCAATTAATAAATTAAATGAAAAACATTTCACATCACCACATAGAGGTGATAATCCACATGTTCTCACAAGCGACATTATTGTTCTCCAAAAGATTAGAAGGTAAGATTTTAGATGTGAAATTATATTCCCATAAGTATGTTTTGGTCATAAATATCACATATATTATTTAATTGTAATTTTAATACATCCATGTAAAGTGTAAGTGAAAAACGAAGCACATCGCTTTGCGAGGCTGTAGTCTGCTGTACACACGAGTAACGTTATCTTATCCCACTCAAAATTGAATTGGGATGGTATAAACTATATAATAACTAAATAAGTATAATAATTTCATAAATATAATATAAATATGTTACAAAAAATATTTTATCCTTCCATGAAAGGTGGTGATGAAAAATGAATAGAGTAGTTCGTGAGGCGGTAATCCACCATACACATGATCAACATTTTTGTTTCCCATTTGATGAAAGTGGATATCGATATGGGTTATGAAAGTAAAATAATATAATCTCAGTATATATATATATATAATATTTGTGTTATTATATTATAATACTTAAATATGATTTAGATGATGTTAAAGAAGAAATAAAACAAATACACACGTATAATAATTTTACCACCTCTTTGAAGTCCCTATTTAGGTTTATACCTAATGCCTTATCATGAGGGATTAATAATCAAAATAATTACTCTAATATGTAGGTAGGGAAATATGGAATATATATGGGTAGGTATTTTCTAAACCAATGTGTTTTTAAAGTGTGAAGATGTGAGGAGAGGGGGTGTCTTTTATAAGTGGGGGGGGGGGGACATATAAATTTTTTGAAAGGATAAAGTGATTCACAAATTATTATCATGCAAATATCCACCATAATGTGTCATTATTTAACATTATAGGTTATAAAGTTGAAATAGGTCCATAAAATTGGTTTTTTAAAAGTGTTATGTCATTTTTATCCTTTATCATCTTACTTTAACCCATTGTAAACCAATTTTTACCTTAAATGCAGTAATTATTTTTTACTTGTTTTACTATTAAATATGGTAGAACATAATTGGAACTTGTTGGATAACATTAATTATGTTGATTAAAAATATGGAATCCATTTTTCAAAATTTATTTCATTGATTTGGTAGAATTAAATTTAAAACTAAACCCAAAAACACATCAAAAACATATATTTTTCAACTAAAAACAATCCAAAGTTTAAAACGTTTTTATATGATAATTCAATATTAAATTAACTAAAATGAAATAAAATTGTTAAATTGAAATATAATTGAACTAATTATACTATAAAACTAATTTAAAATATAATTTAATGTTGTAAATAATTTATATAAAAGTCAATTTTCAATAAAAATTATTATTTCTCACTAATAATCAAATAATTAATCTTTTCATAAAAATATAACAAATCCCTATATATTTAAAAAATAAAGTTTATTTATCCAAATAAATTTCCATATGTATTATAAATTAATTTTAAATTATGAGTGAAAATTATTATTATACGGTCTTTTGGAAAAATATAGTTTTTCTAAAAACATTTCTTTTTTATTTTAGATGATTATTATTTTATTTATAATAAATTTATTACCATTGAATTTATTTTATACAATTGTAAAAAATTTAATTTTCATAATTTAGTTAGTCCCATTAATACCCACAAACATGGCAGTTAGTTTATAATGGTTATATTTAAATAAAAATATTTTATAGAGTATCACGTTTCATTTAAATCTAGTGTGGCATGTATCACAAGCTATAAAATAGATTGAATTTATTTAAAGAGAAATATATCATATTGTATTGGTGTGTTGAATTATCTTTTATCCTTGGAATTTTGTTTCATATAATCTATCAAAGATGATGTTCCTATTTTAAAATCTCAGTGTATTATAATAGATGTAAATTTTTGAAGTCACACAAGTTAAACATGCTCAGGTTGAGTATAAACATGTTTGAGTTGTAATTAGGTTGACCCTTTTGACCTGAATCATATCTTAGTTGTTTTTGGTATGAAAAATCATAATTGAAATACACTATTAATCCCATGAAATTATATTTCTTATGTGCTTCATTTAGGAAAGATGGATCATGTTATGTGAGTTGTTCAGGTTAACTGAGCCAGGTTTTAATTTATTTTTATAAAATGAAGTAAATTATTGATGTTCAGGTTTACCCATTTGTAAATAGGTTATTTTGGGTCTACTGGTATAATAAAATAGGTCATTTTCAAGTTGATGATAAAATAGTTCACTGAATGTTCAAATTGGAATAAACCTGATCGACGGTCCCAATTTTCCAACTATACTTTAGTGAAAAAAACATGTTCCATGCATTTTATACTTACCAATAGTTGGATAATTAGATCAAGCACTATTTACCATAGGCTAGCTATTGATCATCAAAAATCCATTTTTGTTAATAATTCACAAATACTCATTTAAAATCTTTGTATACCCCTAAAACCCTTCCATCTCTGACCAAGTACTACTTCCCAATTTCCTAGGAAATCTTTTGTGAACATCTCATGGCTGTCTTCAATTATTCTTTGAAGAAAAACCCACTATTTGAGAATATTCTTACAAACAAGGTCTCATGAATTGTTAAAAAGAACATTATGTCATAGTCTGTAACTTGTGACAAGTAATAAACAAGATTTCAAAAAAATAATTCATTAAAATATACTAATTACATTAAATTAAGATTCTATAAATTTTTATAATTACACAATTGGATGGATTCCCATTCCTAAATATTTAGTATTGTGATGAATTACAATCCCTAAATGTGTGTTGTGCATATGAATAAATTTCTAGTTTTCATAATTTATCAAATGAAATAGAAAAAAGTGAATATCTTTCCTCTTTAGGATTTCAAATTTTTATCAAGTAGTTATTTCAAATTAAACACCATCAAAATGAAGATATTACTAAAAAATATTTTAGTGTGTACCTAATGATTCAAAAATATAAGTAAATTACAAAATTTCAGAATCATACTATATTTTTTTTCAACATTTCAAATGTATATGATGTTATATTGGAATGTATAAGAGACTTCATCAATTCATTAGGAAATAATAAAAGAAACAATGTTAATTTCCATGTTCCTTGAAACATTAGTGAAAAAAGTGAAAATAATACGAGTGAGTGAAATCATTATAAAAAACAATTATCAAGTAATAAGAAATTTTCATCAGGTTTTGAGAACTTTAGAAATGCATTTAATTTTTCTTTATATAGTTTCTTAGGTGAAAATAAATTTGTGGAAATTGATGGATCCTAGATGTTAAAAAACACTAAATAATAAATTGAATTTACAATTTTGATGGAATGATGAAAAAGTGTTTACCCCAATTAACCCAGAATCAACCTCATAGATATAGGAATATCCTTTACAACATCTAATCATAGGGATGTGATAATGTGTTCTTATAAGTGTAAGTATTATTATTAGAGGTTCTCTACTCATTATTTTTTATTAAAAAACTGACCACATATTACAAAACATACATTTCAGTATCTCTGATATGATAATTTGTTTTTGGGGAAGTAAATATTATTATCTAATTCCATATTGAAAAAAACTTGGAACATATTGATAATGTGATTAACAAAAAATAGTGTAACATTACAAGAAGCCCTTATAGATCAATAATTACAGATATCTTAATATAATTATGTTTTTGTAGGGAGTAGAGGATGTGAAATATTTAACCATTGAAAAATAGGTTCACCAACCCTAACTTTTTTTATGTGAAATTCATAAAGGACCTCTGCCAATATAATATGCTATAGAAATTTAATAGAACTCTAAAATTTATTCTAATATTAATACAAAACTTCCATTAAGTAATTATTTAAAAGTTAACTACATAATTTTTTTCATAAATTATAAAATCCATACATGTATAATAAGAAATAAAAAAACCTTAAAATAACATATAGTTTAATAAATTTTAAATAAGAAAATAAACTATGATTCATTAACTTGAAAAACTACTAGTTTTTAATAACATAAATATATCATTGTGATGTTAAAAATAGAAATTAAATTAAATATTGATACAATTTTTTATCCAAGGTTAAACATTTTCATCTTTGATCATAAGGATTTCATTGTAAAAGCTTCTAGAATTATAGTCTCTTTATATAAAATTCAATAGTATAGTAAATAATCAATGTAGAAAAACTAATATAATGTATTTTCACATCACATAGAGTGGAAATCATACATTAATCAGGAAAAGAGACAATGTTGTGACATTCCACAAACCAAATAAATAAACAAATTATAATCAGATAAAAAATAGATAAACAATATTCAAAAAATAATGAATTAATCCCCTTAGAATTAGATTATTTATAGTGTATTGATGTGTTAATCAATATATTCTAATTACAGGTGTAAAATTTCAATTCAGATTGTATATTTTACTAAAATTTATATAGTAATTTTTTTAGTTTATTTAATATACATTAATACCTATAATGAGCCATAGAATGAAGCCTGTTCAATTTATATTTCAATAAATAACCCATTCATCATTATAAGATCCTTTCCCCAATTAAATACTAAAGACTCTATACAATAAGTAATTTATATGGATAAAAATATATGTTATTTTCAAATTGACCAATATATTAGCATTAAAGATAATATTTATATTGGGTTAATCAATTTTATGATGAATAACATTGTGTTTTTATTTGGGAATGATAAAATTTATAATGGCTGATTTCACTAAACATTCACAGGCCAATATTGGGAAATCGAAATAGAAATTTCACATTTTTCCCCTTCTAATATTTTCATCCAAATTTTACCCTTTAACTTGATTCAATAGCAAATGTGAAATTTTTTTTGAGCATGATTTTCTATGCTAACATAACCATAGGAAAATTATTCCTATACAACCATTGAAAACTTTATTTTAGAGTAGAACCCAAAAATTAATTTTAAGGTGTACCTATAATTCTTATTATTCAATCAATCATTAAGATTTATATGTATGACATGTCATCATGAAGATGGTTCACATTATTATGTTTTATATTAACTTCAAATTCTCTATAAATAGAAAATATAGTAGTTTCAACTTCTTTTAACTAACATAGATTAACTTTCCTGCGATTCTGTGATGGATATAACTAATATAAATAACTCTATGAGGATTCATATTAGGAGTTTTCTAAGGGAGAATAATTTTAGTGGGGGTCTTGGAAGGTTGATGAATATTATCCAAAATAACATTATTAAATGTTGGGATCAAATTATTTTCTAGATATAATTATTAAATTAGAATTCTAAAATTTGCTAGAAGACATGAATAAGAATAATAAATCTCACTTCGTCATAATTTTAATGAAACACTAATTAGAATTCAATTTAAACACCAAGAACACATTATTTTAGGTTCTTAGAATATATATTGTAGAAGTTCATACCTAATAAGATACCCAAACATTGATCAATTTTTTGTGAAATGGTTTTTTTCTATGCCACTCCTTACACTAAAATCCATTCTCTTCCTTTGGTTTCTTGCACCTCAAACAAAACCACTACATGAAAAAAGAGGATCTCAATACCTATTTGTTGTATCTTAAGCACCTTAGTGTCCTCAAGAAGTTTTTACTACCTATCTATGAGGATATAATAGAAATTGAATGGATCCATTAGGGAATCAATGGGGTTTTCATTGTTCCCCTCTAGGAATTTTCTTTGAGATTTAAATTATTGGTGGTCATAGAGGGCCAGGGAGATGCATAGAAGGGGTAGATCATAGAGTATGATAATTAGATTAGGGGTGTCTATGGAGCCATCAATAACTATAGATGGAAATGGGTTTTCAATCACATCAGTTATAATTTTTCCTATCCTGGAGAAAATGGAGGGCTTAAATGTAAAGGAGGAAGCTATGAAGTTGCAAAAGGATAAGGTTAGGTATTTCATATAAGGAATGATCATCCTATACTATTACATCCCATTGGTGAAACTAGCTATCCATTGATGATTGCATCTGTAAATATTTCATTTAATTTGTTGTATCATTGATGATATAAACTTTAATTTATTATCATTTATCATTTAAAGATGTTTATTTTTAGTTTTTTTGAATGGATTAGAAAATACCATATTCTAATATATTTCATATAAAATATATTTAAAATACTATTTTTTTATTTCTGATCGAGTGTGTAAGAATCCTAATATTAATCCAAAAAAATTATTTAACATCAATATAATATTTTTTGTAAAAAATTAGTGACAAAAAACTCTAATGATTTTTTTGTAGTTAACAAAAACAACTAATAGATTTATATGTTGATTTTTTGATAATAATATTTAATAATGACAGATTCATTTGTTGAAAAAAATTCATTGGTAACAATATGATAAGGAAACAATTTTAGTTTTTAGTAAAGAATATATTTCTATTATAAGTTTACTAACAACAGACATATATATTTGTAGAAATAAATGTTTTTACTTAAATTCAATACCAATAAAACTTAGTATCTATTGAAATTTCTAATTTATATCAACATATATATTGTATTTTACTAAATTTCTCATGGTATAAGTCAAAAATTTCTTAGTGAATAAAGGTTATCCGAATCTCAAGGTAAGTAGATATGTATTCATCCCAAGCCTAACTTGTAGTGAATTTCATGTTGGGTATCCTTGACATAATATTTCTATGAGTATGATTACATCACACATTATTCCACTATTTTATGAGATTTATAATTTTATTCTATTATGGATATTTTTGTTTTATTTATTTTGGATTCATGTCCTTGGAACTAAAAATAATTATTACATGCCTAATGATTATGACCTATGAATTGATGTGTATGATTTTGAAATATTAAACTCATGTTCGTATACCCTTATGCGGATTTTATGATTAATAATGATAATTTAATGATATCTCTATTATTTTTCATTACTAAGAATCAACACCTACCTATTATTATTCTTTACTTTCCACAGCGTATGACGACTATTTTTAAGTATGATATGACTATGGAGGGTTCTAGTTTTGAAGAAGATTATCTGAGATAATGTAGATATCTAATGTACTAGTGGTTTATGTATCCAAAATTCCAAATCCACTAAACCTTTATGGTTATGGTGTGGTTTATAATTATATATAATGAGAATTCATCTTATAAAATATAATATTTATTCATGTAATGTTTGGGTCACCTTAGTTGGTATTAGATAAATGATTACTTATTTTTGTAAACTGAGATAAAAAACTTTAGTGAGAACATATTGGATAAGACTAAGTGTATAAAAACATAATATGTTATATAAATATAAGTATTGTGGTTTTCCATGAAAATACATATAATTTTGGATACAGGGAAGTAGATGTAGTTATAGTATAGATTCATATAGGGGTTACAACATTGAAAGGGAAATCTTGGTTATTAACTCAATAATCCCTAGTGCACTATGAGTGGGCCTAATACTATACATGTAACTGGACATGTTGGGTGTATATTCTTGGGTTATTTCACTTTTATTCTAATCCACTATGAATGATTTTGAATATATAAAGACCATATATGAATTAGGTTAAACCTAAGGTGTCATAGATTGAAAATAATGAATCTTGATTTAGACATCCTATAAATGATTTTTATGATTATTTGGTTTCCCAATATTAATAATGTATCCTAAATGATATTTTTTTAGTTTTAGTTAATGGATGAAACCAAAATGAATCATTTTAACACTTAATGGGATATAAAATTCAATGGTTTTTATCCCGATAAACCGAATGATATGTGATATGTAATGAAAATACTCATTTTTATTCTTGAAAAAATTATTCTATCCATGAATCATGTTGAGCATCCAAACAATCAAAGGTGAGAATAAATTTTTATTGGGTCATTCATGAGGAAACATAAACCTTTTTTGGTGCATCTACTGATCCATTAATTTTTGAGAAATGAATCGGTATGATGATAAATATATTTTACACTCTCTAGTGGCCAATCAAGAAATAATTAATCTGGTTTTTAATATTTTATAATGAGAAGATGATTAATGATAGACTCTTATTAAGAATGTGAGGCAATATTGTGTAATTTAATATATACAGTGTGGTGAGTTTAAAAGGTGAGTTTTTTAACATGTAAATTCATATTATAGTTCATATGAAAATGGAAAAAAGAAATCCTTGAGCTAAAGTATAAGGTTGATGAATCCAATATTACCTATGAGGAAAATTATACAAGAGTTTATAAGAATGCTTCTACCATTACCATCTAGTGTAAAAGAAGGATTGATCGATTCTTCTTTTCCTTAAAACCAAGTCACTTGAAGGAGTTAGCTATAATAGACTTAAATGGCTAGGAATAAACTACCTCACGTACTCATGAGGACAAAAATAGAGATTAGATTCACCCATAAATACCATGGTTTTTATAAGAGAAGATATATGGAATTAAAAGTGAATTTTAATAATAAAAACGATGGGGGGAAGAAGATGATTCATCCATTATTCTGGATATATAGAAAGACACATTATGAAAATTATCCTATGGGGCTTGTAAATGATATATATATATATATATATATGTACATTTTCGGGAAATCAAATTCCATTGTGATTAGAAGAAGTTAGCTAATACAACTAATGGAGTGAAGGAACGACATAATACAGAACGAACACTCGAGTGTTTAAAATGCAATAAGTTTGGTCATTATGTTTATATTTGTTTTAGTTTGTTGGTTAAATTCAACGCTAAATATACAAAACCTCTTAATCCTAGTGATAAAGGGAAATATGTAGTGATCTCTATTATTGATGTGGGGTATCACAACAATGTGGTGGAAGGTAAAATTTCCATCCACTCTACAATCACAAATGTATTATTTGTTTCTAGATCTGTCCACCAATTTATATCTGAATAATTTAATAAGGTTATCACATTACCTCATCAACAATTAAATGATGAATTAGTAGCAAGGGATTCAAATGGTATGATGACCACATCTCACGACTATGATTCTTCTCAAATTATATACTGTTGAAATATACTTTCTGAAAATGATTTTTTTTCTTCATTTAGTTAAATTAAGTGTTATTTTGGGAATATATTGGATTTATTCATCTAATTAACATTTCAATTTCAGAGGAAAAAAATAAAATCTGAACTTCCAAACCAACCTTGGATTATCTATCAGTTTGAGGATAAATATGAACTTCGAATTGAAACTATATATTTTTTATTGGTCTATATTTTTATTCAAATGTGGTTTTTATCAAAGAAGGTTAGGGAGAGACTCAACATCTAAGATATTCCAATTATATATGATTTTTTTGTATTTATTTAATAGTTTCATATTCCTCCTTAGAATCATGATATTAAGTTTTCAATAAAACCCATACCTATTCCTACACTAATTTCAAAGAATGCATATATAAATATCTTGATTAAACTTCAAGAATTAGAGAAGAAAATCCAAGTTAATGTTGATAAAGGATTCATTCATCTATGTGCGACACCATGGGGTTCACCAGTACTTTCTGTTAAGATAAAATATAGATCATTGCAACTTACCATTGAATATTGAGAAAATTTTATGATCTTAATCACGAATAAATATCATATAACCATGATTAATTATTTGTTTTATTAGTTATGAAGATCGCAATATTTTTAAAAGATTGAACCTTGGTCTATATAATATTAATAGAGGGATAAAAGTGAATAGATAGAAAATAAAACCTTCTATACAAGGTATGTGGACTACTAATTTATAATGATGCCATTTGGACCTACTAATGCCCCACTATCTTCATATATTTAATGAATAGAGTAATTAGATATTACCTTGATTAGTTTTTGGTGGTATTTATATATGTTATTCATATATATTCCACGATTAAAGAATATCATGATGTTTAGATGAGGATTGTATTGAAGACCCTAAATATGGATATGTTTTATGCTAAAATTACCAAATGAGAATTGATTCTTCATAAAGTTTAATTTTTCAGTTTTATAATATTTATAATAGTTATATCAGTGGATCCATCAATTTTGGAAGTTAATAAATATTTTCATAGACCAACCATTGTGATTGAGATTCATAGTTTTCATTGATCAGTCTGATTTTATTGATACATTATGAATAATTTCGCACATCTATCAAATCCACTAACAAAGTTCTCTGAGTTGGGTGCCATTTTACATTAGACTGACGATTGTAAAGAAAATGTTATTAAAGTAAAGGTTTGTTAGTTTACCTATGCTCACATTACCTTGCTATATTGAGGGATTTAGGATTTATAGTGAATCATAAAAAAAGATGCCATGTCTTGTTCATATAAAAATGACATGGTGATAATTTATGCCTATGAAAATATGTGGTACATGATAAAAAATGCCTAACTAATGATTTCTAGTTACCCCTGATAATATTTATGTTAATGATATGGAGGAATTATCTTTGTGTAAAATGATGTGAAATATATACTGATCATATAATATCTTGGACTTTAAAAACCCAGAGCCAATATTTATATTACATTATTGGTAAAGAGTATAAGAGTTATTGAAGGATCATACAGTTTATTAGTCTTAAAATAATAGATACATATATTAAATAAAATTGAAAAAAATAAGATAAAACATGAATATATTGTGAGAAGGTGATTATCCCTTCCATTATATCCTTGAAAATTACCCATAGTCCTCCTCAATGTTTTTTTTGGGGGATGGGAAAAAAATAATCAGGATATTAGATGTTATATAATGAGTACTATAAAATATAAAATTACATAATATAATCATGGAATAAGTGATATCACATGAATAAATGAAAAAATTAACCCCTAATTAACTAAAACAAATGGCATGCTATATCCATGACTATGAATGAAAAATGTGCATAATAATAATCATTGATCTCATACTTATTGAATACATAATGTCAAACATAAAAATCATGATGTCAAGGACTTATTAAAAGACACTTTACTTGTTGTTAAGACTGTAGTCAAGACATTATCCCACTATGATAAGAGGAATACACTAAACCCAGACTTTTTTATCTCATGATACATGTAAGTGCATTGATATAATATATAATGTTGGGCCCCACCTATCACTTTTTTTTATGTCTAATGAATTCACTATAAGAGGCATAATGAACTTTCATACCATTATTTAAGGAATCTATTATTGAATAAAATATATCTATCTTTATAATGAGATATACAGACATCAAATACATACCCATTTAATAGAATATGGATTATGACTAGAAGATCAACCCTTAATCAACAAGGATGTTGTGGGGTATCATCAATATAACATGAAGTGCATTTATCAATGAAATATCATGGTGAGGGTACTTAATATGTAATAAGTTATCCATATAATATAGTAATTAGGGTAAATAGATTTCATTACTAGGAGACCAAGGAAATGGTTGGAAATATCTATCATCATGGTTCATTAAGAGCATGTGAATATTATAATACATATCCCTAATGAGTGTCTTGAAATGTGTGTAGTATTAGGACCACTCATCATGCATAAATTTGACAATTGATTCAATTGATAACCAACCATTTTAGGGGTGTTAACCCCATGGTTCATCTGTTCAACAACCACATCCACAATCTAATATCCAGACATAGATATATTTTCTTGGATGATACAAACAATTTTACTTTACCAAAACATAAGATAAATTTTACACTATGGAAAAGTAAAATCTTGAATAAAAGTAACATGATAAAATAATAAAAATATAGAATTATAAATCCCTAAAATTTCATGAGTATCATAGAAAATTTCAACCTTGTAAATGTATTCACTAGACTAAAGAAAATAGGTTTTAATTACAACATGTGTCCCAGAGAATGAAAATTAAGATGAAAAAACCCAATTATATATTGGGTATTAATTAAATAATAATTTACATGAAAAAAATAATGGTTAAAGATGATATTTAAATACCATTAAAGAAATAATTTAATCATATAAAATCTCCAATATTTAGTTTATACACCACATAAATGACAATTATGTTCATATTACAATACAAGTCTAAAGGGGATGAAGTTGAGATGGAAAACCCTTACCTCTTATCCTAACATACATGAATGAAATTTAACATTATGTACCATAAACATAGATATATTAATCAAATCATTAAAAACCATACTCATATCTATTTTCAATCACACTCTTTATAAATGGCCATTCTCTACATGAATTATTTTGATTTTCCACATCTGGTGTTTATAGTTTTGATTGTTTGCAATAGTTTCGTAATTTCAGTATTTATTATTTATTATTTTAAATTTCATTACTAAAAAGAAATTAAATACACTATTAGGTATTATTTATAATAATTTATGATGTTTCGAATTCATTTCACTATTTTTTAGAACTTATCCATGAAGATGAAGTCAATAATAACCATGTTTAGAATTTTTTTGATGAACAATGTGTGTTTCCTTAATTGATGAATGCGATATTGATGTAATAACTATAGAATAGAAAAAATAATTATTCATACATTTTTATAATATTATGTAAATGATTATGTTCTAATATTCATTAATAGTATAAATTTATTATATTTTTCAAGTATGTGGTTAAATCGACCTAAACATGAACACACCCTTATTTAATGAATGTATAAGAGGTCATTTTCTTATAATATCAATATAACAGAAGCATAATGTTATTATTTAGTATTTAAAAGTTATATGTATGAGAATTATAAGTATATATAAAAATAAATAATGCATAATAAAATATTACACATTTTGAGTAAAATACTATCCACTTTGTATGCCTATTTAAAATGATTAAATTAATGATTATTATTGATTTACCATATGATTAGTAGCATTTAAAATTTTTCATCAAGAAAAATTAATGATATCATAAACATAATATTTATCCTTCAATACCATCTGTATATCCAACCTTGTAAAGTAATGAAGGAAGACAACACATGTTACATGGTGGAGGTAGAAGTCTTCATGACACATGAACAATAGTTTTTTTCTTAATGTAGGGGTATATGAATAAATATTGGAAATACGATTAATATTGTAAGATAAAAATATATAATTTATAACAATATCATTATATTTGTCTGTCTATAATAAATTTAATAGAATATGAAGTCAATCAATTTTCCATCAATCATTACATTAATCTTCCATTGTAAGTTATCTCCATCCTATTGGTACTTATCTATTTATTCTAGTAATTAGGTTTTATATTTTTTTTGTGAAATTAATCAGGGAACTTCTTTCTAAGAAATAACCATATCCATATTTACTAGGTATCATTACATGGGATCCTTGTTAATCCTCATCATGGTCAGAACACTAAGGTCTCTCCTACTTAATTCATCAACTACCTTGTTTTCCATCCCAGGGTGGTAGTGTGTCAAGTAGTAATAGCAATTGAGTGGTTACTACCATCATCTATACCTCATGTAGATATATTTTTAAGAAAATATATAAATGAAACTATTTTGGTTTATATATTTGACTCATTTTCACCATAGAGCTAGTACCTATATATTTTTAAAGAAACGATTACAACTGCTAGGTCAAGTTCATGAGATAAATAATTCTTTTTAGGTATTTTAAATTTTAGTAATTCATAAGAAATCACTCTATCATCCTACAAAAGGACACAACCAAGTCCTTTATTTTATTAATCACTTTAAATTACAAGTCATACTTTACTAGATGGTAGATTCAATACTGGTGTGTTAATCAATCTCTTCTTCAGTTCATCAAAACAAAAATTTATATTACAATGACAATGTAAATTTAACCTCTTTATGTGTTAACTTGGTTAATGGGTTTGAAAAATAAGAAAAACAAACTACCTTTAGTAACCTACTAGTCCACTGAAACTTTGGATCTTAGTTATGTTCATTAGTGTAGGTCATTAATTGGATACCTTTTACTTTGATGGGTGAACCAATATAACATCACTAGAGATAATGGGAATAAGAAATTTATCTTCATTGAGCCAAAATTAAAACTTAATCTCATTCCCATGTAATTATGTTTTTGTTGAGGTTCCCCCAAATTGTTTTTAGATTACTATCATGATCCTCATATATCTTATAGTATATCATCATATAATCAATAAATACCACCAAAAAGTTATCATGATACACTTGGATACTATATTCATTAGATATATAGAGGTAAAAGGTGCATTAGTATATCCAAAAGGAATTACTGTAAACTGATAATGTCCATAAATTGTTCAATATTCCATCCTCATTATATCTTCTATTTTAAACCATAAACGATTATAACCATAGTGGAGATAAATCATTGAAAAGTATTGGGGTCCACTATGTTGAACAAATAATGCATAAATTCATAGAAAATTATAATTATTATTTATAGTAATGGAATTTACCTCCTTATAATCCACACACAATATCATGCACCCATCCATATTTTTCATGAATAATATAGTTGAACCACTGGTTCCATACTATAATTAGCATTAGATGTGGTTCTTGCATCATGATTGAGTTCAATGTAGTACTAAACATCATGATCTTGTGGTTATGTAGGCAAGTCTTTAGAAAAAACAATAATGAAAAGTTATACCATGGGTACATCCTCAATTATTAAGATACCATCCTAATCCATAGTTCACACTTTACCTTATACTTTTCACCAAATTTCATTAATGAGAGAAACTAGGGGTGAATCCATAAAATTATTAAATTATGAATTTCCCCTATAAATACAAGTAAATTCAATTCACCTCGTTGAATTATATTCTACTTGTCTTGAAAATATTTTTTTGTTTATAAATTTAAAGACAAACCATAAAAATAATCACATCAAAGTCAAACAAAGGTATAATAATTAAATTTGAAAATAGGGTATTCACATGAATCATAATTGGAACTACCTAAAATATCATCATTTATATTAGACTCTCAGTTGGTGTCTTAACTGATATCTTTATAACAACCACGATAAAGAAATATTTAATGTTGTTGTCACACATGGATGATATAAAATAGTTCTAATATGAAGAATAAAATATAAAATTTCTTTCATTGTGGAAACTATCAAAGTATTTTCCACCGAATCATTAGAAACTTCAACATCATCCATGGTAAATGAATAATCTCGGCCTTATACCATTGGATTTTTATGTGGTAAATTCCCTTGAATTTTTGGGTATTGGTTTGCATAATTTCCATTATAAATTTGTTAAAGCATTGAAAAATAATATATTCTACCATTCCCTTTCATTGGAGAGATTTATTTCCTTTTTATTCATACTCGTAACAAAATTTCATTCCCTTCATGTAAAACTAGGATTTTTCATACCATTATTATCAAACCAATGAAATTACATTCATCTATTCTTCCTTTTAGGTATATTGTTCTTCCCATGATGTCTAGTTGACCTCGTCTCCTCCTCCTGATTTCCCTTTAATAAATATGTCTTGTAAGAATCATTTTTCAATAATTATAGTGTTTGAGACAATATCCTTATATGTATAATAGGGAATATTGAACAACTCAATTTTAAGGTTTAGCTTTAACACAAAAAATATATATACAATCTTGGTTTATAATATATTTATATAGTTTATATCATTCTTATATATACTTTTAATTATAGTTAGATAATCTACAACATTCCCCCCTCATTTTTTATAAGGTTTAGGAAATACTTTTCCATTTGTTTTATTTTCTAAAGTGGAAATTATTTTTCATTAAATAAATCCTACAAATTTAAACATTCCACAAACTTGAGACCATTTTACACTTTTGTGTTTTGAATTGGTGACCACCATTGGTCTATATATTCCATCAGATGATAGACCATAATGATGATATTTTTCTTTTGAAAAGTTCCCAAAATGATTATTTTATTTTATAGGGACTTTTCCATTGTTCATATACCAATGGATTAATAGCTCCACTAAATAGTAGAGACTTTTGCATCATGAAGTGATCTTTCATAGCTATACTAGATTTTTAATCTGAAGGATGCTCTAGGTGAGTGAGATTATTTTTCATAACTTGGATCAACTACCCCAATATGGTTATGAACTAACTAACCTAAACTCTAGCTTCATTAAATTGTTTAGGTTGAATATACCTATATAGAAAATGGGTTTTGTTAATATTATAATTTCTCTAATTATTGTTCATATTTATATAATTCCACTCTAATAATTAGATAATGTTATCATCAAATGAAATTTAAACTATGTTTCCTGGAGTGTTCACTATAAATATGAAGGAATTTTTATTTAACCTATCATATATTATTTTGTTAATATAAATCCAATTAGAACGATTGCTATAAAAATAATTTTATACCAATAGTAACATACCTAACTCTATAAACTCAGAGTCAATAGTTACATTATATTGTTATTACAATTTAGAAGTGTTCCCAAAGGATATAATAGTTTTTCAGTCTTGGAAGACAAGATAGATACATGCATACATTAATCGTTAAAAACATAAGATAAAAAATAAAAGTATTCTGAGAACTTGATTACCCATTCAAACATATGCCTTAAAATTACATATATTTCTCCTTTAGGTTTCTTGAGAAATGGAAAACAAAAAGTGGTCAGATCATAGGCTTAGTAAGAACTAGAATTTAGAGGAATATTATATTAGAAAAATGGAAAAAGTGTTATAGAAATAATAAATCAACAACACAAATACATAATATCACAAAATAGAGGTAATCTTATATATATGAAAATAAATTAAAAAAGGATAAAAATAATCATAAATATCATACTATTGGAATGAACAATTTTGGATATCAAAAAATTATTGTCGATAAATTTTTTGAAGACACTTTACCTGTCATCAAGACCACTGTCAAGATAGTATCATTCTATGGTAAGAGGCATAAAATAAAATCCCAACCTATTTTGTCTCAACCTTTTTTTCGATGCATCAGGTGACTGTATAATGTTGGGGACCACCCAACAGTTGTTTAATTTAAATTAATTCACTACAACAGCCATTAAGAAATTTTATACCTTCCCTAAGGAAACTATTTCTAAATAATTTTTTATCTATACATTGAGAAATGTGATATCCAAAAAATCCCCATTCAATAGAATATTGTGGACGTTAATGAGAAGATACCATAATCAACTTGGATATGATGGGTTATCTAGAAATTATAATGAAGTTCCATAATCAATGTAATATACAAGTGAGGAAACATAAAATGTTATTTATTATCTTCATAAGATATTAATTAGACTCAATAGATTTCATTACTATGAGACTAAGGGAATGGTAAGAGAAGTAATCATAATGGTTCATTAATATCCTATGAAAATTCTAATGCATATCACTTGAGAGTGTCTCTATCGGAGTGCAGTATTATCCCACTCATCATGTATCTTGATGATTCTTGATTTAATGTTCTGAAGTACCAATTTGGGGTTGTTACACCTATGTGAATATATGGAACATATGTATCTACTCTCCAATATCTACAAAGGGATGTAATTTCTTGAAAATTACATACACTTTTACTTTACAAAAAACATAGGATGATTTTTCCACCATGGAAAAGGTTACTCTAAAATTAGTGGAACACGATAGAGGTATAAAAATATATAATTGTAAATCCCTGAAATTAAATAATTAATAAATAAAAAATCTTTTAGTGGATATGTATTCACCCCACAAAAGAAAATATGTGGCGATTACAGTATTAGTCATAAAGAATAAAACTTTCAATGAAAAACCTCAATTATGGCTTAGGTAGCAATTCAATCATAAAATATTGAAACAAGTGGGATTAAAAATGATCTTAAAATACTATAAAAAATATAATTTAATTATATAACAACTCAAATGGGTTGTATATACACCATGTTTAGGAAATTAGCTACATACTACCTAACCTTCCTCAGGGAGAGAAATTTGTGAGGAAAAACCCTTAACTCTTATACTAGATTCCATGATAGGGAATTATCCTTAGTTATTATATAAAAATATATCTCAGTCACTTAGTTTTTAACTTTATGCATATCCATTTAATTCATACTCTTCATAAATGGTCATTCCTAACCAGAATTCTTCTTATTTTCCACATTAGGTGTTTATAGTTTTCATAATTTATTCTAGTTTTGTAATAGAAGTGTTCATATTCATTATTATTCAAAATATAATTATTATTAGGTAATTAATTTTAATATTATGTACTAATTAAAATGATTTTTGGTGTTTCAATTTTTTTTCATGAGTGTTTTAGACTTTATCCTTGAAGGAGAAGTCGATAATAAGCTTGTATTTATGTTTTTTTTGAAACAATAGAGGGTGTTTTCATAAATGATGAATTAAATATTGATATAATATATCTTGAAAAAAATTATCATATTATACCTTTAATTATATTCCCATATCCATTCATGTTATAAATTTAATTTATTGTTAAAATAAGTGGTTTAACTGACCCAAACATGAACATACTAAGATTAAAAAATGGTTAAGAGATGATTTTATTGTAATATAATTATACCAAAATCATAATTATATTTTTCAGTATTTATTATTTATTTTTATCATAATTACATGGAATTATAAAAACACATGATGGATATGAAAACATTACTCAATTTCACTAAAAGATTATCCACTTTGTATGATTATTTTATATGACTAAAATATCGATGATCATTTGAAAGTCATATGATTATTAGGTATTCAATTCTTTCATTGGTAAACATTAATTATATTATAAAAATAATATTTATCCTCTAATAACTTCCTTATATCTCACCTTGTAAACTAGTAAAGGAAAACAAGAAGCATTATGTTGTGTATGCGATAGTCCTTACAACACACAAATAATAGTTTTGTTTTTATTAATGGATGCGGTATGAGAATAAATAACAGTAATAACTTTAATATGGTAACATAATTGTATATAAATGATAATAATATCATTATATCTACGCATCTAGAATAAATTTTAAAGAAGTTAATGATGAAGGAAAAAATAACTAGTTGATAATACTCATGTCCCTAAATTATATTTTTCTTGGAAGTCCCTTTTGAAATGAAGGACTTATGATAAGTATGGGTGAGCATAAGATTTTGAAAGTGGTATGTGGTTTTTTTGAGAGGAAAGTTTTAAGGATAAATTTTAATGAATGTCGATCCACGAAGCGGTGAGGATGTTACCCTTTTATAAGCGCGGTGGCTAGTTTTGGGAACAACCCTTAAATTTTGAAAAATGTATGGTTACTATTATAATTTCAAGGAACATAAAATAAAAAAGGTGGATAGTAAATGGAGCATGGGTTCAAACTCAACTCAAAAACTCTTTTTTTGAGATAAATTTTAATGATTTATGGGTTTTTATATTTTTATATTACACCCTAATTTAATTTTACGTTTGAAACAAATTTCTATCTTTAGCAATAAATTTTAATTAAAATGTAAAAAATGGCCATTTTACCTTGTTTTACTCTTATTTTTCCAAATCTGAGAATCATTTAATCAAATAAAATTTATAAAGGTGTAAAAATATTACATAAAAATTATTTCACTTAATCATGTAAAAACTATTTTGAAAGAAAGTATATTTTTATATTTAAATCTATATAGAAGATAAAATTATCTTAGATAGTGATTTTATTGACATAAATTGAGTTCTTAGAAAAAAATAATTTATATGAGTATTCCAAAAAAATAAAAAACTAAATATTACTTGAAAATACATGATTCAATAAAAAGAGAGAATATAATTTTAATATTTATATAACATTTTAATTAGATTATTTTTTTTAGGTTTTCTATATTCGTAGAATATTATAAAATGTATGATTTTCTCTCTTAAATTTATATTTTATTATAAAAAATATTTTCTATCCTTATATATCATTATTATATATTGGTGATGTCATAAAAAGTACATGTGTTGTGAATATCCTACTTTTTAACCAAAATCCGACCTTCATAAAGAAAGATAAAAAATCCATACTAAGATAATTTTGAAATGTTGAATTAAAAAATGGATTTAGTTTTTTATATAAAAAATTTTGAAACTTAATTGTTAAATAAAATATTGATTAAAGTCCCTTTAAAGGTTTAATTCATGAATTTTTTTGGGATACAATATTTTGAGACTATAATAGTGGATCATATGTTACAAATTATAAAATATTAAAGTATATATTCTACCAAAAATATTTGAATATGTGATAAATAATATCTTTATAATTTATTTAAGATTATGAATACTCATTACATTATGACCTTATGAAAGTGAACATGGTGGATAATTCTTTGATTTGAAATGATCATGATAGATTTTCTATGAAGACGATAAAAAAAATCCAATATTTGTGGATTTGAAAATAATGGACCATGAAATCATAAAGTAAGGGGAATAATATTATATTTTTAAAATAAGTGTTTTACCATATTTCCCTGTGTTGATTTAAGAAGAACAAAAGGATGATGTAGAGTTGAAAAATAATTTGGCAAATTTTCTACAATTCATCCTTTTATTTTGATTGAATGATAAGATTCAGAACCAAGTATGCATTCCGTTAATGCTAGACATTAAGGTGGTGTTTTTCAAAGAATATTATAGTCAATAATTCTATATTCATCCTAGATGTATGAAGATTTATAGATATATTAAAGAGTTTTTAAGGCATGAACACATGTAGAGATATATTATAGAGTATGTTTCTCAGTGCATGATGTTTTAGTAAGTTAAGGATGAGAGACAAATATCTAAGATGATGTTACAACCATTACCCATACCAAAACATAAATGGGAAAAATACCATGATTGATTTCATTATCAAAATTTCTTAAAACAATTAAAAGCCAAAACTCTCTTTGCATTATTGAGGGATGCCTGTTGAATTCTCCACATTTCATTGATATAAGAGAATACTTCTCTTTAGTTTAAATTTCGAAGATATATATTAAGAATGTGGAATGTTGCATCAAGTTCCACATTTCATTATATTTGATCATTATTTGAGGTTTTCCTAAATGATTAATATAATTATTTAGAATGATCTAGATATAGAGTCATTATTCTATACTAAATATCATCCTCAGATAGGTGGTTAGTCTTAGAGAACCATGAAAACCCTAGAGGGTATACGAAGGTCATGTTCTCTTGATTTCAAAGGTGGTCGTGATCAATACTATTTTGAGGTAAAATTGACTTAAAATAATTTCTTTCACCAAATAATTAAAATGGATACATTGGAATCCCATTATAGTTGGAATTGAAAAAATAAAAATTAAAGGGGTAATGTAATAGAAATAAATCTATTGGGACTTGAGATAGTTATTGAGAATGAAGAGAAGGTTAGATCTATTTAGTATCTCATTTTGGCATCTCAGACTTTATTAAAAAGTTATGTTAACATTTATTGATGATATTTGAAATTAAAAGTTAGTCTGAACATATTCCTATGAATTTATCTATGTAATAAGGTTATGATATTGGATGGATGAGAATGTTGAGCCCTAGATACATTGGAACTTTCAAGAACCTTCATTGAATTAGGATGGTGGATTGTCACTTGTTGCTTCCACCGAGCCTCTTTAAGGTTTACAATGTTCAATGGATCTATTTTTAGGAAGTACATACCTGATCTATCACATATATTAAAATCTGATGTGAATCATTGGAGAATGATATTTATTATGAATATTGATTAGTATAAATCTTGGACCATATAGATATGGTGATAAGGGATAAGACCACTCAAATAGATAATATTTTCGGGAGGAATTAAAAATTTGATGAAGATACATGAGAGTTTGATGATATGATAATGAAAATATATCCTTATTTTTTTGTATCAATGTGAAACAATTTAATTATAAAATTTATTTTAATTGGGGTAGATTGTGACATCTTATTATTTTATATGTATTTTCGATTTAAATAAACTTTAAGTATATAATATCTTTCTTTACACGTAACATAGACTGTATATAAATCTTCGACATAGTATATCATTCTAAGCTAGATATTATATTTACAAGTACTAATAGTGTTATCAAGATACTTAAATTTATATATAAATCTTTTCCTAAATTCAAATGTATTGATCAATGCTTATAAAAAAATTATTAAATTATTAATAAAATAATTTAATGATTACAAGAACTATTTTTCAAAGAAATGGTTTTTTTCTACCATATAATTATTATTAACTAAATAATTATATTGATAACTATTAAAAAGAGAGTATAATAACATTTATAGGTATTTTATGAACAAACCACCCTAAATTAGTTGTATAAAGTCTAGGAATAAAGATATTTTCATTTAAAGGTAAAAGAAATTTTTTTCCTTAAAACCTTTTTTTCGGGGCACAATGTGTTTTTAACATAATAAATTAGATAAAGAATTATTAATCAATGGTTCTATTGATATTTATAAATTATATATTCAATAAAATATTTTCATAATAATTTTACTGTTTTTACCTTACAAATAATGAAAGTAAATTTTGTTTTAAGCTTATAAATGAATTTTTAAAAAAATTGGGTTTTGTTGCTATCTTCTCACTTATATAAAATTTAATTTCTTAAAATTATATAAATTTAAATATATAAAATTGGTAAAATATTTTTAATATTCTTAATTTATATTATTTAATATTGTAAAATTTTTGTTTGCTCATAAAGAATAGTAAAAATAGGTATTCTTTATTTCTACATTTAAGGTTAATATAGGTTTTATAGGGGTGTTAAACTAATAGATAAGGGTATGAATCTTACAGAAAAATCCATAATTAATATTTTATAAATATATTTAAACATTATATTATAATAAATTTAAATTATTGGTCTTTTTGTGCCATATTAAAATTAAAGTGACCTTTTATTATTGAATTTTTTTTAGAAAATCTATATGTGTCCCTTCCCCCAGTAATAAAAGGGAACATATTACCCTATATTATGGAAAAATATAAATATTTATATAATGAATATATATGATATATATGTCATTATTAATATTTTTTAAATTATAAAACCTTGATAAAAATCCAAGGACCAGAACATCTGATTTGAAACATTGTTGAAAAATGAAATAATAAACAATCAGAAATGACAATTTTAAAAAATAAATTGTAATAAATGCCTATTGAAATGTTATAAGTTTAAAATATATGGTATTATAAGTATGAATATATTTATGGTATATAATTATAAAAAATTTAATTTATTTTGATGTGGTTAGAGATCCTATGAAGAATTACATACTTTAGGTAAGGGTATTTCATTACAATCTCATTTTTACTAAGATTTATTGTTCTAAAATTTATGATGATGATGTTATTTAATCAAACTGATATTAATATTATTATTTTATTATAAAATGGTTATTTTTGGAGATCAAATGTTTTTATATAATTTTATTATCTATAAGTACTCAAAATTTTGAAAGAATTATTTTAAGGAAAACCAACTCTACATTTCTATTCAATGAGGAATCCATTCTCCCTTGTACGTATTTTCTGTAAAATGTTTCTAAAAATCTATTTATTGTTATAAAATTATTTATTAAAATTTTTTTTATAATTTTTTACTGTCTAAATAATTTTTTTAAAAGAAACTATTATACCAAGAGATTTAAAATAAGTACTCTATGTTTGATAGCGTATACGACACACAACACCGAGCTTGAATGGCCTATGAAATATATGACCCCTATAAAATAGTATTTAAATTGGTGGTTACAAATAGGATTGAAAAAATTTATTAAATAAATATATATATATATATATAAAAATTTAATTCAATATAAATCTATTGATTAATTATTATTAAATAATCACTCAATTTTTAGTAAAGGCATTTTATTCATAAAAAATATTTATTTTTTAAAAAATGATCGTTATTGTTTTTATGATCAAATACTATAATTAAATTATAAAAATTTTATAAAATGTATTTTAAAAATAAAATTCATTTTTTAAATCATAATATCAATATTAACATATGGTGAAATTTTGGGCTATTTCTGAAAATAATGATTTTTCAGTGAATAGTGAAAAATAACACTTTTTGTAAAACTATTATTTTTTTTCAATAAATCAAGTAATTTAAAAGACCCATTATTCATAGAGTATTATTTGAAATAAAATATGTTTTACGTTTTTATTTAATCCAATTAATTAGATTTGAATCATCTTTATACTAGATTTTAGTATTTGTTTATCTTTATGCTTAAAAACACATTTTTCTAATAACAATTTTAAAGTGCATATTGTTTCTCAATTTTAAATAATTAAAATAACCTATAATGAGAAATTTTTAAAATGAAATTTATTTATTATATATATATGTAAATATTAACTTAAATTCTTTGATGATTATTACTTGTCGTAAAGTTAATATAATATCATTTAATGCTTGAAAAATACATTGTTTTGAAAAATCACATTTTTATCATGTCTGTGGGTTTAATTTAAAATTTTATTTTTCCATTTATATGAATTAAATTTGATAAAATGGATTAAATAATTTTAATCATCATTATTTATTTTTTTAATAAATTCAAATTTTTTTTGGTCATAATTAATTGTGAAAATAGAAAAAAAAATCTTCTACCATGGTTAAGGTGAAAATAGATTTATCGATGGTTAAACTAAAATGATGAGAATTAAAATGACCTAAAAACATGTATAAATTAAATTATATGGCCATATTTAGACTATTAGTAATGGTTTGTTTTGAAAAGTTTAATTCATGTTTAAAAATTATAATTATTCCATTTTTGTTATTTTGGATATGATGGAACAATTACGTCTTTTACAATGGTCAACATACAAAATCCGTTTTTAGAATATGGATCAAACATCATCAAAACACCTCACATGGAATGAACGGATTAAATATTTAAATATTTCAATAAAATTAATAAAATCAATGACATAAGTATAATTTTTTAAATGTGGAAAATATTTTTAATAAATAAAAAAAATTAAAATAAGCTTATTATACAGGATTAAAAGGACACACATGGAATATATAGACTCGAGGTAAGGGGTTCTTGTCTCACTTTTATTTTTGTGAGACATGTGCCATATTCACATCATATTTTTTCATGCGGTGTTTATATAACCCATTAATGTATTTTTCAAATATTTTCATCAAAATTCATGGGATTTATGAATCCATATGAGGTTATCTCTTTCATGGGGTAGTGATACAGAGATTACCCAAGCCATAATTGATTTAGTCATGATTTAAATTTATTGACACATATTTTATTGTTATAAACCTAATTTCTTAAATATGGTTTATATATACTTCCCCTTTACATGTTATATCCTGAATCCTTCATAAATTATGGTATTTTAAGTTCCAAATTGAATTATTTCATCCAATGGGATATAAAATGAATGATACCATGTGTTAAAGGGTTTCATTACTCAATTTCTTTTCATTAGGTTATATTACTTCTTCATTGTCTTTTATATGATATGATTATCTATAAAGTGACATATAATTGTATTATGTTATATTTATACTTGTTTTTTGTGGATTAATTTTTTTCACATAATATCTCAATTTATTAACTCTCAATTCATTTATATGATCTTTGTAAGGATTATTCATCTCATATTACCTTTATTAGGATATATATTTAATGATATGGACCAATATTCTTTTATAAGGTGTATATATACTTCTCCATTGGCATTTTAATATCATGAATCTCTTTATTTTATTTGTATTTAATGTTTTATATGAATTTATTCTTTCAACGATCTTATGATTAAATGTTTCCAAAGTGGAAGAGGCATTATGCTACAATGTCCTTTCTTTCTAAGAATGTTTTTGTTAAATATTACTTGAGATGAATTAATGGGATATTATTTTCATTAACCACATATCTTTTCTTCTTCTCTATTTATTAATGTGTTCCACATGTTTAGTTTTAATTTCCTCCTTTATCAACAAAATAAACATCATGAATTTTTTTTGTAAGTGATATTGATCATACATTTTCGTTTTGATGGTCCATTTTTCTCTTACATATCCATATTTTATAAGTTGTTTTAAAAAATGTTCATTTAAAAATATAAATTATTTTCTAATCCTATTTCACATTGTCTCCTTTATTATTTTCAAATTGTTTTAAAAGGAAATTTCTTGACTTTTTCCAAATGGGTCACTTTGGAATCATTTTAAAATTTGTTAGAAAAAAATGTTTATTTTTTCCATTTATCACATGTATGGATTGTGATGTCCCAAATTTTTCCATTTATTATTTTTGAATGTTATATGGATTGATTTTTGAGACCAGGTGCTAAGACGACATTCAATTTAGAGACTTGGGGTGTCCAAAATAAATGTTTGAAAAGCATAAAAATATTAAATAGCAGGTACACATAGTTTTCTTGAGAAAGTGGAATAAATTATTAATGGGTGCCTGGACCAGAAATCCGAGGGGACCATTGAGTTCAAAAAGGCGGTTTTACCCTAGACATGACCGAATGTTGTCCGACACAATTTAGTTTCGGAAAAGTCATCATATGAGTTTAAATGAATAAAATAAATTAAGAAAATTTATTTTATTTCAATTGTTGACACAACATGGAGGTTTATCCTTAAATAAATATTTTTTTTCCAGAAATCCAGGGTTCGCCTTATCACCTTGTAATTCTATGGAGATGTTAGAGAGAGTACCTTCGAGGGATAATTTTGATTAACGACGATGAGACCTCAGATCAGTGATCAATGTACACCGGTCTTGATAGATCTCTCCAACAATGACAACACAGTGACTGTTATTCATTAGAAAAAGATCTGAATATAGGTATGGAATTTTATTTAATTAATTTATTCTTATTTCTTGATTCATATGATGGACTTGGACCAATCCATGAATATATTGATATTTGATTTGATCGTATTTGTGGGGTGAGATTATTTTTGTGGGATTTATTGGGAGTTTTATATTAGGATTTTTTGGGATGCATTTATTATTCTAATGGTGATAAACCAAGATCGACAGAAATATCGATCGAGGTTCATCCATCTTGATTGGTTTTTTATTTTCTCTCCTGGTTCATGTGTTCTTCATTCTTCCACATTCTTTGAACCCCTTGGGAACAATTGATTTTTGTGCCTTAGATTGTTGGCACAATGATATGAAACCATATATCCATCATCGAGATGACTCAACGAAGGTGTGATAGTGGGTGCGACAATTGATCGAATAATGGTGGGTGCTGAATTCGTGTTCTTCAAAAGTAATGAAAAAGCTATGATCATGTTTTATGAGATGATTGTAGGCATGATCCTTCCAATTCGGTGTTAGGGTGGTAAAATGAACCTGTATGAAGAGTTTCAAGGTGAATCAAACACCTAGACATGATCTGGGGTATTGATGGTGCAAGTAGGAGGAAAAATATTGGTTTCGAAAAACCCTGATACAGACGGTGTGTAGTCCTTGACTACATGGCGTGTAGTCCCCTTGGATGGACTCTGCATGTAATTTGGTCAATATATGAACATGGGGTGGTGTAAATGGGTTGCCCACATGGTGTATACTCCCCCACATGGCTTGGCATAGATTAGCTACATAGGCTATCCCATGTACTGGTACACGGGTAGGGATACATGGGTTGAAGTCGTGTACTGGAACACGATCGGTGTACACGAGTAGACCCCAGTTAAAAGGACTCGTTATGTAACCCTTATACATTTTGTGTATTCATAATTTACGAGATAGTTTTTGAACTTCAAGGGCTGTTGTACGGGGGAAGTACCCCAGGAAAAGGGACACAACCTTTTCTCCTACAAGACCCTATATACCACTATCTACATGGATTTATTCTATTGTCTTCCGTATCTTGGAAAAGTTTTGTTAGGATTCATTCCATTTATTATTTCCATGAATGTTTGTACAATTTGTTTCCTACTTCTAGGACTACGATAACCTCAGCAGGACTTCCTAAATAGAGTTGTGGGAATCCCCTTGAGAGGCCCAGAGTGGGATCCTATATTCATCTTCATGACCTAGCTAGAGTTCATTGTATTGATGTGGCCAACACTATTTGGGCACATATTCTCTACATAGAAGGTTAACCTAGATTGAGTTGGTGGTATCTCCTCATATCCCTGGATGTGGTCCTCATCTATTGTATCATATTCTCTTTACACTATCCTCATATCTTTCTCATGTAGAGACCTGATGAGCAGTAACATTCAGAGGGGCGTGATCTGCGCTATTAGACCCCATGATCTTAAGTCAGAATTTGTAATCCTTTCTTTGAAAATGTGCCGACACTACTGGATATGTGAGTAGTTTGTCATCTACTCATATCATAAGAGTCTCAAGTATATATTATCTCAGAAGGATATTATCTTGAGATAGATGTAATATCTAGAGTTTCTCCAAGATTATGAATTTGAAATTGTCTATACTCTAGGTAAAAAGAATGTGGTAGAAGATACTATCACTAGGGGATCTAGTTCATAGTTTCTGAATGAGGTGTCAGATAACTTGGCCTTTTTGTAGTTATCCTTTATGGATGGAGATGGAGTAGATTTTCTTTAGTCGATGGTTCTCACTCCTCCACTCTTATAGTGACTTAGGGAGGCACAAATTGGGGATAACAAAAATGAGACCCTACATGCTCAGATAGCTACAAGTCTTGATCCTAATGAATTTTATAAATGTGGGGAGCCCATATTTATTTTTAGAGGATGTAGGATGGTAGCAGTGATGTTGAAAGAGGAGGTTTTGAGGGAGTTTCATATATCCCACTTGAAGGTAAATTCAGGTGTGGAAAAGATGTACCAAGAACTCTGACAATAGTTCTGGTGGACAGGGATGAAGAAATGAGTTATAGAATTTGTTTCTATAAGCCTTACCTACCAACAAGTGAAAGATGAGATCCAAGTTCCAGCAGGTATGTCTCAACCCCTTGAGGTTCAAAAATGTAAGTGGGATGAAATATCTATGGTAATTTTGACTGGATCATCACAAATTTTCCATGGACATGATCCCATTTGGGTGATCCTTGACTGAGTCACCAAATAATCCCACGTCCTAGCTATCTAAGAACAGATTTCAGTAGAGAGATTGGGATGACTCTAAATTCAGGAGGTAGTTCGACTTCATGGAGTTCCATAAAATATTGTATCTAATCATGATACTTTATTTACATCTTAGTTATGAAAGGGATTATATGAGGAATTTGGGACCCAGTTACACCTGAACACAAAATTTAACTTGGAAACTGACTACTAGAAAGATCAGACCATTCAGGTTTTAGAGGACATGCTGCAAACTTTCTTGCTATATTTTGGAAATATTTAAGAAGATAACCTACCATTGGTGGAGTTCGTGTACAAAAATTTCTACCATTCCACCACCGGCAAGAACCATTCTAGGATTTGTATGGGCAGCTATATAGCTCAACCCTTTGATGGACTAACCCAAGAGAGTTAGCACTCATGGGCCCGAAGTTGGTACGAGCTACAACTGAGAAGGTTTAGATCATCCAGGAGTGGATGAAGATTGCACAAAGACCTTAAAAGTCTTATGAAGATAGGTGGAAAAGGCCCTTGGAGTTTGAGTAAGGAGACCATGCGTTCCTATATGTTTCACCTCACATGGATTATAGATATTTGGATGGGGAACAAGCTATCTGCAAGGTTCATCAATATTTTCCAAATACTGAGTAGAGTTGGTGAGAAGGAGTACCTCTTAGCACTATCTCTATAGTTAGACCAGCTACACAACATCTTCCATGTATCGTATCTGAGGTGGTACGTTCCTGACCAACCACACATTATTGACAAGGGAGAGCTGGACATCAAAGATAGAGAGACTTTCACTAAGTACCCAATAGAGATTGATGATCAGTAGGAGAGGATCAATCATGGGTGATCGATAAATTTAGTTCATGTTCAGTGCCAACATGACAATATTCATGAGATCACTTGGGAAAGGGATGCTCATATTCATGCTCAGTAACCCCATATTTTTTAGTAGACACTGTTTTGGATTTTCGAGGAAAAAAATACCCATAGTGGAGATAATGTAATGTCCTAGATTTTTCCATGCATTATTTTAAAATATTATATAGATTGATTTCGAGACCAAGAGATGAGATGAAATGGGATTATGAGACCTGATGTGTCCAGAATAAATGTTTGAAATATATTTAAATACTAAATAGCACGTGCACATAGTTTCCCGAAAAATCAAGAATAATTCCTAAATGATTTCCCGGATCAGAAATCTTAGAGCACCATTGAGTTCAAAATAGTAGGTTTACCCTAGGTGTGACCTAACATTGGTCGTCCTGGGTTAATTATTGAAAAGTTGTTATAGTCGTTTAAATGAATAAAATAAATTAAGAAAATTGATTTTATTTCAGTTTTTGATGTAGTGAGGCATTTTATCCTAATATAATACCTTTTACCTAGAAATCTAGGGTTAGCCTCATAACCCTAGAATTCAATGGAGACATTGGAGAGAGAGCCTCTGGAGGATCCTTATGATGTTATATTATGGGACACCAAATCAGTGATCGTCACACACCAATATTGACAGATATCTCTAGTGAGGAACATACATCAACTATTCTTCGTTAGGGAATGTTCTGAATCAAGTTAGGTAATTTAATTTATTTTTTTTATTCCTCTTTCTTGATTCTTAAGGTGAGCACAAACCAATCCACGAACAAATTAATATGCAGGTAGATCCTATTTGTGAGTTGAGTTTATTTTTGTAAGATATATTGGGAGTTTTATATTTACATTTTCATGGATTCATTTATCATTCTATTGATGATGAACCAAGATCGACACAAACATCAATTGAAGTTCATCCTTCTTGGCAGGTTTTTTCTTTTCTCCCCCAGTTCATGTGTTCTTTATTCTTCCCTATGCTTTTAACCCCTTAGGAACAATCAATCATTGTACCTTCTATTCTTGGTACAATTATCTAAAACTATATATCTGACATTGAGATGACTCAACAGAGGTGCAATGGTAGGAATGGCAGGGTATCAAATGATAGTGGGTTCCGAATTTTCATTCTTCAGTGGTAATAAAGAAATGATATGATTACAATTTCCGATCCAATTTAAGGCCTAAATCCCCCCTATTCGGTGATAGGGTGGAAAAACCACCCTGTATTAGTATTTTAGAGGCGAAATAAACACCTAAACAATATTTGAGAGATTGACAATGCGACCAGGAGGAATAAGATGAGTTTCTATAAAAACCCAATATACACAGCATGTGGTCCTTGACTACATAGTGTCTTGTCCCCTTATATGGACTTGGTGTGTACTTATAGAATTATATGGACATGGGGTGGAGCACACGGGTTGCCTATATAGTGTGTACCCCCTGCGATGTCCCGGTGCAGGGTGCTGCCCAAAGGTTCTCTAATCCCGGTTAGTCACATAGCCTCAAGCGCATTTCCATGAACGCTAGAGGCTGCCGACTAGAAGTGAGGGACTTTAGTGTGATAGTGAGGAAACTATGACCTCATTAGCCAAGTATGCACAACATAATAGAAAATAATAAACATTAGTGAAAGCAATAATACCATACAACTAGTAAAAAGTGGAATACTGATAGTAAATAAAAAACTAAAGCACATACATAAATGATTCATGTCACATATGTATAGGAAATCATACAAAAAAGTAACAATGATGGAATACAGTACTAAACCAAAGTAAAAAATAAAACAAATAAATACCAACAACATGGAAATATCGAGCTTGGTCCCGTGCTCTCCATATCTGCAACAATCATGTACCTGATGATGTAGAGTGCTTTCCCGTATCTATACCTGCAACCATATAATATTTTTGGGTCAAAAAACATGGCCCAAACAGGGTGTGAGATGAATCCCAATAGGCAAACACCACAAGATCTATGCCTATCTATCAGTTAGTATATAGAATGAAATAATGGAAATAAAGCAAAGGAACTAGGAGTACACAAAATTAAATAATCCTACTATATCCATTTACACTTATTAGAATTTAATGTTCAACATTTACTCAAGTAAGTATCACAAATTGGTTTCTCAGAAGACTACCTAACATGACCGAATCCAAGATTTTTCTTTGGCTTGTTTGGCACGTCACAACCATTAAATATTTACATTAACCCTCTAGGTAGCTCCCACAGTCCAACCCCACTGGCCATGTAATGCAATAAAAAGGAAGACACTATAAGGAAGCACTCACCATCAATTCCATCTATGGTCTTTCCACAACAACTACAAACTCTTTATGGAAGTATTCAATGTCAATTCCCCCTATGGTCTCATAACTTTAACTATAGACACTCTGAGGGAGCACACACCATCAATCCCCCCTTGTGGTCTCGTAGTGTGAAATATAACATACACTCTCTGGAAGAACTCAATGTCAATTTCCCATGTGGTCTAACTACACCAGGTTATCATATCATTATGCAATCCGATCATGAATAAATGATATCAAGCAGTCCAAAGTAATCTCAACTAATACATGGATAAACAATTCCAATGCATATACAAAAAATTTAACAAGAATAAAAAGACAATTAATTCCATCCTATCAAACAAAGGAAGGAAACATGGTCTACCTCATAGGAAACCAAGACCAAATGGACCTAAACATTCAAACAAGGAAACAAACCCTTGGTGTATTCATTAAACTTGCAATTTTATAAAATATCACATCATCAATCCCTTAATACAACAATCAATCTAAGTAATATAAAACAGTGTTCAATTTCCTTAACCCAAAATACCTGAAACATGGGAAATCAACACTTTGTCATATAAAGCTCAAATAAAACCAACGAAAGGAAACAAACTACCTACGACAATGTTTTATGATGAACACTCTTGAATTTTATCCCTTGAATCGGCCTAGAATGATTTATATCTATACAAACATCAAAAATGTTCAACCATGAATAACTCTTAAGAGAGGAGAAATCAGGAATAAAGATTGAAGGAGAAGGAAGGAATCCCCGGGGGGATTCCAATGCACCCTACAGAGTTCGAATCAGACTTTGGATGGAGAAACAATGGATCTAAGAATATTCACTGCTCTCAGTCACTTCTAGTCAAACTAAGACTAGAAGAAGATGAATATGAAGAATAGACGCGACCCCGACCCAATTAGTCGAATAAAAGAAAAAGAACGTGGCGTGTACTATTAATAATCATGATATGTATTTTCCTCAACTAGAGGTCTGTCACATCACCCCACATATCCATGTATCGACCATTACAAACCCAAGACACATATGGACGCAGTTACAGGGTACACGACCTGTACACCAAAATAAATGGCGTGTACTTATAAAATTTCCAAATTCTCCCCTTTTTTCTCATAAAATCATAAATTAAAGATCCATACATGGATAGAAGATATGGGTTCTTACAAACTTCCCCCTTAAATAAATTCATCCCCCAATTTTCCTAACAAGGTGGTGAAGAAGAATCCGCAAACAGATCCAGCCACTACGATCACACATCGATCTCCCTCTTTCAAGTCTCGTCCTTCACTCAGCTGTGATACCATAGCACCCATACCAAAGGAACAGAATGGAAACATAGAACCTTCATGTTGTGATCAAAAATTCAGATAGGATACTACTCGAACAAATTTTCCACCTCTAACTCAACCTCATTGGGTTGAAAAATGTGATACGAACTTGAAAAGTAATGTTGTAACTAAGAAATGTGGAAGACATCATGCATATCCCAATACCTCTAAGGTAACTGCAACCTATTGGAAACTGGACTGACTCTCTCCAAAATATTAAATAACCCAAAATATCTCAGTGAAATCTTTCCCAGTCTCCTAATCCTCCTGTGTTCCAACCTCAGTGTGACACACAGGAAAACCGAATCTCTAACCTCGAACTCTAGAGGTCATCTCCATAGATCTGCATAAGATTTTTTCCATGAATGTGAAATAGAAATCCTCTTCCAAATCAACTCCACCTGCTCTGTGGTCTCTTGGACAAGACGAGTTCCCAACATAGCTGCCTCTCTTACCTCCATCCAACACATGGGATATTGACATGACCTACCATAAAAAGCTTCATAAGGTGCCATCTGAAATGTTTCCTAGAAACTATTATTATTTTAAAACTCCACTAGAGGTATTTACTTCTCCCAATAACCTCCAAAATCTAGGATACATGATCTAATAATGTCCTCCAGCACCTAAATCATGCACTCTGACTGACCATCTGTCTAAGGATGGTTAGCTGTACTCAGAAGTACTTGTGTACTCAAAGCCTTAAGTATCCGTTTCCCAAGACGTGTAGTAAAGTGGGAATACCGATCTAAAACAATAGAGTTCATAACCCCATGAAAACATACAATCTCTCAGATGTACAACCTTCCAACTCATCAACATAGAAGGTTTCCTTGATCAGTAAAATGTGTGTAAACTTCGTGAGACCAAGATGAACTACCCAAGATGAAGTATGAAAGTCTTGCATCAGATCCTCATGTATGTATGCTAACAACCATACACATCCATGAAAGCGTAAGACATCATCCTCACCAATGGTCCAACCAAGAGTAGGGTCCTCTCCTGACACACTCTCCCATAAGATGAGGCCTTCAAAATCTGGTAGCTTCCTCATTCACAATCGATCATATAGAGTAGAGGTAACTCCTACAGAAGAAAGAAACATCTGCCCCAATCAATTGTGAACCTCCAAATGTATTTTAGAGAATATAGCCACGAGTTTCCACTCACTACTAGATTCTTGAACTGCCAGTATCTGAGTCCTCCTACTCAATGCATCAACCACGGTGTTGCTTTTCCCGGAATTATAGGAAAGCTCAAAGTCAAAGGACTGAAGGTGATCAAACCACCTTCTCTATATCAAATTAATATCATGCTGAGTAAAGATATACTTGAGACTTTTGTGGTCAATTTACACCACAAAATGATCTCCCAAAAGATAATATCTCCAACAGTGCAAGGCATGAACAACTATAGCCAATTTAAGATCGTGCGTTGGGTAATTTCTCTCACGTGGCCTCAACTACGGAGACTTGTATGCAACGACTCCTTCTCCTTGCATAAAAACTGCTCCCAAACCTATACATGATGCATCATAGTAAAGAATATAACTCTTTCCCATCTCTAGAAAAATTGGTATCGGTTCTGAAGTCAACCTTCCCTTCGGCTTCTGAAAGGTTGACTCACATGAATCTGACCAAGAGTACTTTGAACCCTTCTTAGTCAGTCCCGTTAGTGGCGCTACTAAGCATGAAAAAATATTTATAAAATGTCTGTAGTAACTATAAAACCCTATAAAACTTCATAACTCAAAGAAATTCTTTGGATTCTCCCAAGAAACTACTGTTCTCACATTCTATGGCTCTACTGATACTCCTATATCTGAGATAACATGACAAAAAAAGTGAATATGGTCCATCCAAAAGTGGCATTTTGAGAGCTCATCATATGACTTATAATCTCCCAATGTACTCAAAATGATCAGAATATGGATAGCATGGTCATGTATAATGTGAGAGTACACCAAGATATCTTCCTTGGGGACTACCACAAAATAATCCAAATGAAGATAGAACAATCATTTTATCAGTTCCATAAAAACTGAAGGTGCATTCGTGAGACCGAATGACATAATCACAAACTATTATTGACCATACCTACTTTGAAAAGCTGTAAGAGTATATCTGATGGAATAATTCCCAACTAATGATAACCGGATCTCAAGTCAATCTTCGAGAAAAGTCAAGATCCTCGAAGATAATCAAAGAGGTCATCAATCCTCGGTAAGGGATATCAGTTCTTAATAATAAACTGGTTCAGATTTTGATAATCCATGAAAAGTATGAGGGTACCATCCACCTTATTAGAAAATAGAACATCCAATTACCCAAGAGAAGTATTGGATAAGATGAATACCTTCACCTAAAACATCGCTAAATACTTTTTGAGCTCCTACAACTTTGTTGTATCCATCCTATACGGAGGACTGGACACTGCTGCTACCCCTGGCACAAGCTTAATAGAAAAGTCTACCTCTCACTCCAGAGGAAAACCTGAAAAGTTATCTAGAAAGACATCCTTAAAACAATCGACCAATAGAGTAAAGTCGATCTATTAAGTCCCAATGTCATACATATATAGACTAGAATTATGGACTGTAACGCCTCTCAACCCAGGATGCTTGGGTCCATCTATGATATCATGGAAATCACATTTGCCATTATGTAGAAAGAATCCACCATCTGGTGATGTAAAAATCACCAATGACAATAGAAATTGACAAAATCCTGGAAGGGAACTAACCAATCCATTATAAGAATGATGTTATAGCACATCATATCTAATACATAATTGTAGAATAGAAAGTGACACCCTCCAACCTCAAGAGGGAACTCATTGCACTGACATACACTAGCCGTTATAGTCCACAACGTAGTGTCAAGCGTCATGATATTATCATAAGTAAAGATACAGAGCCCACAGATCTCCAAAACAGGCACAAATATAGAGCTATGGGAAGCCCCTATGTTGAAAATAGCATAAGATAAAACTGAGGCAACCAAAATCGTACCTTTAACTGTAGAGGGTCTGGGATCCTAGTCCTGCTGGATCTTCTCCAACACAAAAGATTGACCTCCACCACAGCCTTGTGAAGCTGTCTAAGATCCATGAGCTGATCCACCCTAGGGCTGTCAAAAACCCAATGTCTGACCACTGTTTCCATTACCACCACCTTAGCCGAAACGGCCTGAAGAACTCCAACCCCCAATATGATATGGGACTGGTGGTCCAACTCTGATACGAGAAATCAAAACAGATCCTCCCTCACTGGCTACTAGAATAAGGGAGTTTCAGAAACATTGAAGATGTCCCATCTTGATGATTTATTGACACTCAACTTGGTCTCTCGGACACTGAGTTTTCTTATGTATTCCCTTTCCACACTGGTAGCACACCACATAAATTCTTAAAGGAAAATCTCATCTACTCGGATCTCCACACGTAGACTCCCTACAATGCTTCCTACTATCAGTCATCAGGGTACCAACTCTGGATGCTGAACCACCATGGACCACAACACCAAAATACCTTAGGCCGCGCTCAGTGATCATCACCTAGTTGACTATAGAATATATGAAAGTGAACCTGAAGATGTTCACCGGAGATCAGATGTCATGCGTGAGACCATCCTCAAACTTTCTTACCAGAAATAACTCATCACGTCTAGTTGTCTCATGAGACCTGCCGATGCATCGAGGAGCAATAGGGTTCTCCACCAGTCACTTACTAAGTCCAATACATTCATCATATAAAAAGTTTAAAATATTACATAAACATTCGTATTAAAACTAGCATACGAAATGTAAATAATTTAACCATAAACCACGAATGGTATAAAAATAGCACATCCCTAGTCAAACATATCAAAAAACCTTCAATACATTACGAATGTTTTGTATCATAATAAATCAACATAAAATGAACTTAAAATCCATCAAATGATGTTGACATAGATGAAATCAAAACCATTTTTAGAGAAATATCTATTTATATTTTGAAATCATTTAAGTGTCACATAATTATAAAGGAAAAATTTATTTTGAAAATATTCTTATAATATTGTAAGGGAAGCTTCGATGATGTTATAACGGCGGAAAATAGCCACACCTGCCGTATAAGTTAAAAAACATTCTTACCTTAATTTTGTCGAAAAGGTCATAAAGTACTTTGCTTGGAAAACGATGGAAAGATTCCTTTTAAAAAATATGAGGTCAAATAAGGGTATAATTGACTTTACCCCATTATCTAGTAAATAGTAAAAATGTTTTGAAATACATTTTTAAGAAACATGGATGTGGATGATAAAAAGGTCCCAGTAGATAATTACGTATAAACAAACTCGGATCATAAAGAGATTGTGAAATTAACACTTACCTTGTACTTTTCCTTGGTCGAGGGTAGGTTAAAATCTTTTATAGTGGTGCAATAATTGTTATTAAATTATACAAGAATAATATACATTAATATGATATCACATGTGATCTTTTAATATTTCTTTGTTAATAATATCTCAGTATTATCATCCTTTCGGGTGTTAACTGATTCCTTTTACTTTATAAGATTTATTATGTAAGTAATTTTTGTTATGGATAAGATGTATCTTATTAAAATTAAGAATGATATTAAGTCTTTAAACATTATTTTTAATCATCTAATGAAAATTTTTCTTGAATGGATATGATGGGGAATGAATCTCATCGCGTTCGTGGAGACAGTAATCCGTACGTACGCACGAGTGATGATATCAATTTTTTGATATTAAAATAATATATATTTTGATGTTATATCATATATACATAATCATTATCATCTTATACTTATTATTTACTTCAATTACACATCATTATTATACCCATCCAAATAATATTGTATTGAATAACAATTACACCACGACGTGGAGACGATAATCTATACGTAAACACGTATGGTGACATGTAATTAAAAGGATGGATATAATAATGAATATGGATGTAACATATTTATAATAACATCACAATATATATAATATACTGGAGTTAACATTTTATATTGTAAAAAACAAATAAAGAGGAAGTTGATGAAGAAAGGAACTTGAAAGAGGTGATGAAATATTTACCTCTTCATCGGGTTCTTCCTTTTGATTTGATCAAAAGGGATCTTTATGTTGGATTTATGACTAAAGGAAGGCCTATAGGTTGAATGGAAGAAAGTTTAGAGGGTATTTGGGTAGGTTTTTTCCGATCCAAATGGCTTTGAATGTGTGAATTAGAGAGAATGGTGAGTGCCCTTTTATAAGACGGGTGAGGGGAACCTTAGGAAAAGCTAGAAATATTATTTTATAATAAAATAATTTTTGGTTTATAATGGATCCGAAATGGATTATTTAAAAGATAAGGTGAGGATGGATCAAAAACCTATCAACCAATAGGTTTTAGATAGGTTTGGGTCACTATATTAACTTTATCTTTTAGATTTAACACTTAGTTAAATAGTTTGGCATTTACCACATCTCTTTGTATTTTTATATTATATGGTTAATAAAATTACTATATACTTCTAAGATAACCAAAAGTGGTTAATTAATGATAAACCTATCATTATATAAGTCTTTTTTTCCAAACCTTAGATTTTTGGGAATATAATATCAATTAATAATATAATATTTGTTTTGAAAATTATTTTATGTTAATTTTGACACTATTTGGTATTTTGTTTTATCTAAATTAATATCAGCATTATTAGTTCAAAAAAAAATTCATATAACCAACCCTAATATGTCATATTAAAATATAAAATTAGTGTAATTCATAAAAAGTCTCAAATTACATTTATTTGGATATTAATAATGTCAATTATTTTAATCTTTCATTAATTAGGTAATTACTGCATCATTATTGTGCCATAAATAAATTAAATTATTTAATTTATAAAAAATTTAAATAAAATTCCATTATGTATGAAATATTTTTATCTTTATAATGAATATTTATAGTTGAATTTATCTTATGTGTAACCATATATTAAAAAAATTTAGTTATAAAACTTTGATTTTAACTCTTTTAACTCTTCTTTGAATTAAATGATAATAAATCTCCTAATCTAAATCAAGTGGACCAAAGGGGTTTATATTTTATTCCAAATGTTTTTTTGGTCTAATTCCACTTATCCAATAGAATTAATACATATGTTAGGGTAATAATAATATCATTTTACCCTAAATTACCCTATTTACTTTTAACCACGGTAAATAAAAGTAAAACATTACTATTCACCAAAAATTATTTTCATCTTATTGAACCAAATTTTACTTACTGATATTAACCATGTTTCTAATATTTTTGAAATTGAACTAACAGAAGCGGTAAAATTAAGTTTTTTTTTAAATTTGCAAATGCTCCAAGGAGGTGGGTAAAGATGGTAAAGAGTTCAATAATTTTTTTATATATTTAAAGTTATTATAAACTGACTGTAATGAATTACATTGAACTTATATAGGTATTATGTATCTATTTTTACCTGAAATAAATTTAAACAAAATAAATAATTATTTAAATAAAAATTTGATTTTAAACTATAACTCTGTGGTTTTTACTATTCATCAAAAATTGAAAGTTTTCTGAAAAATACGAAAAATTCACCCTAAGATAATTTTGATATTAATAATTCAAGAATTATTTATATTTTACCAATTTAAAAACATATAAGTTGAATTAATTAACTTAAAATTAATTGTCATTGTCAAAACCAAAAAGCGTATTTTTAAGAAATAATAACTACCAAAAGATGGACACTTGTTTTTGTGCAATTATAAAGTGAAATTACTTACAATGACCATAATTGGATTAAATTGTAAAAATATAATCTAATTATACTTCCAAACCATTAAAATTTATAATTAAACACTATAAATTATTTTGATTAAAAAAGTTATTTTCAGTTCAAATATAGTATTTTTCACTACTCACCCGAATATGAAAGTTATCAGATAAACACCAAAAATTTATTGAAACTAAATTATTATGTCCTTATTCTAAAGAAGTTGTTTATTTTGTCAAATTGAATATATAAAAGTTTAAAATATTGGATTTCAAAAGGGTTCTCCATTAAAAGGCGGTAAAATTTCATTTTTTGAAAAATAATTCTTTTATCTGAAAAAAATGAATTTGTTCATACATTATGTCTAAGAAACTCATAATATAGATTCTAAAATTATAAGGATTATATAAAGTTCAAAATTCAGTTAATACTATTCATAACTGCTTTTGAACGGCTAGTTTGGTAAGTCATGGTGCGCTTGAACTCTATGTTGCGTGTAGTGAAAGTTATTACATTACTTTTAAGAAATAACATACTATGAAATCTTGGGGTGTGAAATTATTCCCTTCTTTAGTAAATTGAATCCTCACAATTTGAAATTGTTCTTCGAAAATGAATGGTTGAAAATAGAAAATACCTTTGTGGGAAAACTCACATCGGAAATTGGGTTAATAAAATCTAGTCTTAATAAGAGGAAAAGGGGAATGAAAAAGTCACCACCAAATTATGATCTCAATTAGGAGAACATTGGTGGGAATTAGAGACACATAATTGGAGGAAAAATGTAATATTGAGTGATTGAGTTCATCAGTCACAAACTATTATAGAATTGAGGGCCTCAAAGCCATCAATCTATGATAATTTAAAATATCATCTATTCAAAAAAACATATAGTATTAGGACAATACGTTTTTAGTTTTAAGATCACTTACCTAAAGTTTAATAATTAATATCGTCATAGAATAAGAGAAGAAAAAAAAATATTCTTGACAAGTAGAGTTCCATCCTTTAACTAATTTATACCACAAACTCATCTTTCACTCTAAAAGATAGTAGAACTTAAAATATATATTCTATTTATCCGATTCATATAGGGTTAAAAAAATGAATTTATAATTCACCTATCAGACCCTTTAAAAAAAGAAATTACATTATAGAATCTAGGGACTTCACATAGTTTAGTTGTTAGTGATAAATCCCAATCACACTATGGTTGTGGGTTCAATTTACATAGCTTTGTCCGACGCGATGGGTTGTCACACGATCTGTGTGTTGTCCTTTTTATAAAAATCCAAAAATTACCTTTACAATAGTATCCAATTTCAAAAATAATCCATTCCAACCTTTAGACTTATCCAAAATATTTCTATCCAAATTCACAATCCAAAATTTATAAGGAAGATAAACACAATGAAGATTCTTGTTTCCACGTAATAATATGTGAACACCTTCATCATGTATTATTTGAAAACATGGTAACACCCTGAATTACCATAAAACCTTATTGATTATATCCATTCTACCTTATCCTTTATATAATACTGGATATATTCTTTATATCCAAAAATATTGAATATTTCAACAATGATGAAATAAAAAAACTATTAATCTGTTCCAAGGAAGTTAAAAATATCCAATATAATTTATCCAAATCCACCATCTCTTATTCCAAAATCACTACCTCATTATCAGGACCATATTAAGGATTACATTTCCTTCAACCATGTATTTTTTCAAAATGTGTAGCTAACTATTAAGTCACTTTTCTTAGAACCATATAATCTCAAATCCTCAATAAAATAGTTCTGTAGTATAATCCTTATTTATCTCCATAATTCATATAACCAGTATATTCCTGATATAACAATCAAATGAAATAATTCTATAATAACTACATAAGAACACTAGTCATTCTCTTCATCTGAGGTAGTATCATAACTTTATTATTATCCAATAAGAAACATTTTCCAGTATAACCTGATGACTAGGACATTGATTCGCGTAGTGTCCCAACACCTTATAGATGAAGCATTTTACATTTGAAACCTTTTTCTTACCCTTGCAATCACGTACTTGGTGTCCTTTTTATCCACACTTATAAAAAAATTTCATTCTCTTCAAGCATTTACCATGGTGATTCTTTCCACAGTTATCACATATGGGAAAATAATTCTCTTCCATCTTCCCTTTATCCTTATTTTTCTCTTCTATCCTTTTCTTCTCTTTCTTCCCTTCAAAGCCATAGGATTCAGAGAATTATTTACTTAGCTTATTAACACATGATACTATTTCTTCATATGTTGAGAATACAAGAGAGACTATTTACCTTCTAAATGTTGGATTAATACCATGAAATATATGATCCTTCTTACTCTTTGGATCATACGTATTGTTGGAGTTCACATTCCTTGTATTAGGAACCATATCTTTGGCATACACTAGGTCAGTTTATGAATTGCAATGAATAATTCCAAACAGGTAAAATACCTAACGTAAATTTAACAGTTTATGGATATAATCCATAATCATAAAAATATTTTCTTTGATGTGGTATATACTCGTAAATCCTTCATAATAATTTGTAAAGAAAATGAAAATTATCCTAAGCATATCTCCAGAGAGTTTCATAACCAAGAGTGCAGTAAGGCCCGTTTTCGTGCACCAGTTCACGTTCGAGTCTATCTCAAAGCGGTGTTTTTAGGTTTTACCCCTAGGTACATTTGTGCCAGAGCTACCTCTACCTGTTCATATCCAGACAGGGATGTATTTCTTTGAAAACTCAAAAAATATCTACAATACCAAAATTCTAGGAAGTTCTTCTATACTAATCCCCAAAGTCCATATTAGGGCTATGTGCTCTAATCAGTGTTTATCTAAATCTAGTTTCTAAGGTTTGTACTAAACTTCCTCTTGTACCAACTGTAACGCCCCAACCCCAGAAGTCTTGAGTCGTTGCATTATTAAATAACATTGGAATGATCAAAAGGAAATCAGGTCTCGAAAGACCGAGTAATTTAGTATTATTGGAAACAATATTCATACATAAGTTCAACTTTACAACTTGAAAAGAAATATAACACAAATTTATTCCATTAGAAACATCCAAGCCTCCTAGATTAAGCTTTCATTTCACTAATAATTAACTTCTTCATAACTTGGGAAAATGAAACATAAGAAAGGGGTGAGATAAAACGATCAATAAGGGTACGCAATATAGCGGAAGATAACATAAATATTAAGCATGGTGAATAAATGGAAACACATGCCTTTACCAGTAATAAGCATGAAAAATTTTATTGGAAGAATATGAGATTAGTAAATAATTCCACAATAAAACATAATCATGGGTATTCTACTAGTTGAATGACTACATGACCATAAATATTATTTTCATAATGAGGGAATGTATAATACCAGACATTCTGAAACATTTTGTCAAGGCCTCGACCAAGATGTCTAAAAATGATTAAGGCCTCGGAAAAAACCATGTATCAAATTGGAAAAGGCCTCATCAAATTCCATTTATAGTTTTCTCATGATACCTTCCAATGAATCGAAGAGCTATAGCCAGCACCACCCATCACTTACTAAGTCCAATACATTCCTCATATGAAAAGGTTGAAATATAACATAAACATTCATATTAAAACTAGCATACAAAATGTAAATACTTTAACCATACACCATGAATAGTATAAAAATAGCACATCCACAGTCAAACATATCACAAAAACTTAAATACATTATGGACGTTTGGTATTATAATAAATATACTTCAAATAAACTTGAAATCCATCAAAGGATGTTGACATAGATGAAATCAAAACCCTTTTTAGAGAAATATCTCTTTATATTTTGAAATAATTTAAGAGTCATAGAATTATAAAGAAAAAATATATTTTGAAAATATTCTTATAAGATTTTAAGGGAAGCTTCTATGATTTTATAATGGCGGAAAATAGCCGCACCTACCGTATAAGTTAAAAAACATTCTTACCTTAATTTTGTCGAAAAGGTCATAAAGTACCTTGTTTGGAAAACGACGGAAATATTCCTTTCAAAACATATAATATCAAATAAGGGTATAAATGAATTTAACCCATTGTATTGTAAATAGTAAAAATGTTTTGAAGTACATTTTTAAGAAATATGGATGTGGATGATAAAGAGGTTCTGATAGATAATTACGTATAAACAACCTCAGATAATAAAAAGATTGTGAAATTAACCCTTACCTTGTACTTTTCCACGGTCAAGGGTATGTTAAAGTCCTATATAATGGTGAAGTAATTGTTATTAAATTATACAAGAATCATATACATTAATATGATACCATATATGTTATTTTAATATTTCTTTGTTAATCATATCTTAGTATTATCGTCATTTCAAGTGTTAACTGATTCGTTCTCCTTTATATGATTTGTTACATAAGTAATGTTTGTTATGGATAGGATGTATCTTATTTGTATTCAGAATGATATTAAGTATTTAAACATTATTTTTAATCATCTAATAAAAATTAGTCTTGAATGGATACGATGGGGAATGAATCTCATCGCGTTTGGGGAGACGGTAATCCGTACGTACGCACAAGCGACAATATCATTCTTTTGATATTAAAATAATATATAATTGGAATGGTATATCATATATACAAAATCATTATCCTGTTATATTTATTATTTACATCAATTAAATATCATTATTATACCCATCCAAATAATAATGTATTGAATAACAATTACACCATGACGTGGAGATGGTAATCCGTACGTACACACGTATGGTGACATGTCATTGAAAGGATGGATAGAATAATGAATATGGTTGTACCATATTTATAATAATATCATAGTATATATAATATATTGGAGTTATTATTTTATAATGGAAACAACTAAGAAAGAGTAAGTGGAAGAAGAAAGGAACTTGAAAGGGGTGGTGAAATATTTACCTCTTCTTCGGGTTCTTTCTTTTGATTTGATCAAAAGGGCTTCCTGAGTTGAGTTTATGACTAAAGTAAGGACTCTAGAATGAAGGGAGGACAGTTGAGATGGCATTTGGGTAGGGTTTTGATGAGCCAAATGGCTTTGAAAGTGTGAATTAGAGATAAGAGGAGTTCCCTTTTATAAGAGGTGTGAGGGAAACCTTAGGAAAAGCTAGAAATATTATTTTATAACAAAATAATTTTCAGTTTCTAATGAATCCAAAATAGATTATTTAAAGTCTATGGTTGGGATGGGTCGAAAACCACTCAACCAATAGGTTTTATACAATTTTGGGTCACTATATTAACTTTATCTTTTATATTTAACTCTTAGTTAAATAGTTTGACATTTACCATGTCTCTTTGTATTTTTATATTATATGGTTAATAAACATACTATATACTTACAAGAGAACCCCAAGTATTTCATTAAATATACAAATATAATTATATAAGTCTTTTTTCCGATCATTAGATTTTTAGGAATAAAATATCAATTAATAATATAATATTTGTTTTAAGAACTCTTTTATGTCAATTTTGACAACTATTTGGTATTCTATTTTTTCTAAATTCATAATAGCATTATTACTTTGAAAACAATTCATCTAACCAACCCTAATATGTCATATTAACCATGAAAATTAGTGTAATTCATAAAAAGTCTCAAATTACATTTATTTGGATATTTATAATGTCAATTCTTTTAATCTTTAATTAATTAGGTAATTACTCCATTATCATTGTGTAATAAATAAATAAATTTATTTAATTTCTAAAAACTATAAATAAAAAACCATTATATTGGAAATATTGTTATCTTTATAATGAATTTTTATATTCAAATTTATCTTATGTGTAACTCTATATTAAAAATGTTTTAGTTATTTAACTTTGATTTTAACTCTTTTAACTCTTCTTTGTATTAAATAATAATAAATGTCCTAATCTAAAACAAGTAAACCAAAGAGGTTCATATTTTATTCCTAATGATCTTTTGGTCGAATTACACTTATCCAATATAATTAGGACATGTGTTAGGGTAATAATAATATCATTTTTACCCTAAATTACCATATATAATTTTAACTGTGGTAAATAAAAGTAAAAAGTTACTATTCACCAAAAATTATTTTCATCTTATTGAACCAAATTTTAATTATTGATATCAACCACGTTTCAGATTATTTAAATTCAACTCATAGAAGTGGTAAAATTATGTTTTATGTAAATTTGCAAATGCTCCTAGGAGGTGGGTAAAGAGAGTGAAAAGTTCAATAAAAGTTTTATATATCTAAAGTTATTATAAATGAATCCAATGAATTATATTGAAATTATATAGGTATTATGTATATATATTTACCTAAAATAAATTTAAATAAAATAAATAATTATTTAAATAAAAATTCAGTTTTAAACTATAATTCAGTGTTTTCAGTATTCATCAAAAATTGAAAGTTTTCAGAAAAATACAAAAAATTTACCCTAAGATAATTTTGATATTCTGAATTCAAAAATGAATTCTATTTTACCAATTTAAAAACATAGAAGTTTCATTAGTTAATTTAAAATTAATTCCCGTTGTCAAAACCAAAAAGCGTATTTTTAAGAAATAATAACTATCAAAAGATTGACACTTGTGTATGTCCAATTTTAAAGTGAAATTACCTACAATGACCATCATTGGATTAAATGGTAAAAATATAGTCTAATTATACTTCCAAACCATTAAATTATATAATTCAACACTATAAATTATTTTTATTAAAAAATTTGTTTTAGTTAAAATATAGTATTTTTCGCTATTCACCGGAATATGAAAGTTATCAGAAAACACCAAAAATTTTTTGAAACTAAATTTTTATGTCCCGATTCTAGAGAAGAAGTTTATTTTGTAAAATTAAATATATAAAAGTTTCAAATATTGGATTTAAAAAGGGTTCACCATTAAATGGCGGTAAAATTGCATTTTTTGAAAAATAATTATTTTATCTGAAAAAATGAATTTGTTCTTACATTATGTCTAAGAAACTCATAACATGGATTCTAAAATTATAAGGATTATATAATTTTCAAAATTCAGTTAATACTATTCATAACCGCTTTTTTTTACTAGTTTGGTAAGTCATGGTGCGCTTGAACTTAGTGTTGCGTGTAGTGCAAGTTATTGCATTACTTGGAAGAAATAACGTACTATGAAATCTTGGGGTGTTACAGAACCTCCTCTGATACCACTTTGTAACATCCCAGTATTGAGTTCCGCCCAAATTTTCCCCGTACCCGGTTGTTCACATGTCCTCAAGTGCATTTCCCCAAACACCAGAGGCTGCCAACTAGCAACGAGGGCCTTAGGTGTGATAGTGAGTAAACTATGCCCTCATTGGCAGAGTATACATAGAGGTATAAAAAACAATAAATTGTAGTGGAAGAAAAAATACCATACAACCAGTAAAAAGTAGAATAATGAAAGTAAATAAACAACTATATCACACATATAAATGATGCATGTCACATATGTCTATGAAAACTGCCAAAAAAAGTCACAATACATGAATATAGTAACAAACCAAAGTACAAAAAAATAACAAATAAACTCCAGTAGAATCGCAAGCCTGAGTGTGGTCCCATTCTCTCCAGCTCCACAATAATCAAATACCTAATGACAAAGGGAACTTTCCCATATCTATATCTGCAACTATATAACCTGTTCGGGTCAAAAAATATGACCCAAATAGGGTGTGAGACGAATCATAGTAGGAAACCCCCACAATATCTTTGCCTAACTATTAGTGATTATATATAGTAGGTAATAATGGAAATGCATCAATGTAATTAGGAGTACACAATGGTAATCAATCCTAATGTGTCCATTTACATTCTTTAGAATTTAATGTTCAACATTTACTTGAGTATAAAAAACAAGTATCTCAGAAGAATAACTAACATGACCAAATCCAAGGTTGTGATTTGAAGTTAAAGATGCATAAAAACCATTAAATATTTACATTAACCCTCTAGGTAGCTCACACAATCAAACCCGTATATCCAAGTAATGCAATAAAAAAGGAAAAGACACTCTGAGGAAGCACTCACCATCAATTCCTCCTATGGTATTTCCATAACAACTACAGACTCTCTAGGGAAGCACTCAATGTCAATTACCCCTATGTTCTTGTAACATAAAATATATAAACTCTATGGGAGCACTCACCGTCAATCCCCCCCTGTGGTCTCATAGCGTGAAATATAACACTTTGAGGAAGCACTCAACGTCAATTCCCCCTATGGTCAAACTACACTAGGTTCTCACAGCCCTATGCAATTCAATTATGCATAAATGATATCAAGAAGCCCAAATTAATCTCAACTACTACATGGATAAACAATTCCAATGCATATCACAAGCATTTAACAAGAAGAAAAATTCCAACAGTTATATCCTATCTAGCAAGTAAATGAAACAATGTTTGCCTCATAGGAAACCTGTACCAAACTACCCTAAACATTCAAAAAAGGATATAAACACATGGGGTTTTACTTAAAGATGAAATTTAAAAAAATATCACATCAATATTCCCTTTATCCAACAATCAATTTGAGTCATATAAAATAGGGTTCAATTTCCTTAACCCGTAATACCTGAAACATGGGTTATCAGAACTTTGGAATTTAAAACTAAAAGTCAATCAAAGAAAGGCATCAAACCCCCTACCTTGATGTTGTATGATGTGAAATCTCAAACATCTGCCCTTGAATCAGCCTAGAATGATGTAGATATCCTAAAATGTCAAAAATGTTCAACCCTGAATAAATCTGGAGAGAGGAGAAATTCGAAAGAGAGATACAATGAGAAGGAAGGACTCACCAGTGGGATTCCAACACACCTGCTAGAGTTTGAATTAGACTTTTTATGGAGAAACAGTGGCTCAAAGAATATTCATTGCTCTCGGTTTCTCCTGAAATAACCAAGGGCAGACGAAGTTGAATATGATGATTAGATGCGACCCATACCCGATTAGTCAAATAAAAGAAAAAGTACATGGCATGTACTGTTAATGAACATGCCATGTATTTTCCTCAACCAACCCCCAACATTAGTGGTCTTCCACGTCACCCCACACAACTATTTCTCAGCCATTACACTAACAATAAACAGTTAGATGAGGTAATAGGGTATACGTTGTGTACTACTAAGCACACAATGTGTACTTATAAAATTTCCAAATTCCCCTTTTTTTCTCAAAAAATACCCAAAATAAAGATCCATACCTGAAAAGAATACCTGAGTTCTTACACCCCCCATAGGGCTTGGATTCAATCTTCTACACTAGATATCCCATGTATTGGTACCTAGGAAGGGATATATGGGTTGATGCAGTGTGCTGGCACCCGATCAGTGTATATGTGCAGAGCTAAGATGAAAGAAATTGACTTGTAATCCTTCTACACACCATGTATTCCTCTTTTACACTACACGGTTTGAATGACATGGGCCGTTGTACATGGGTAGTACCTAAGGTCAAGGGATACGATGTGTTATCCTATTACACATCATCTATGCCTATCTACATGGATTTATTCCCCTGTATTCCGTATCTTGGAAAAGTTTTGTTGGGGTTCATTCCCTTTGTTGTTTCCCTAATGTTTGGTACAAATTGTTTCCTACTTCTACGACTATGATCCCTTTAACAGGACTTCCTAAATAGTGTTTGTGGAATCCCCTTGAGAGGCCTATAGTGGGATACTTTATTCATCTTCATTCCCTAGCTGGAGTTTGTTGAATTAATGTGGCCAACACTATTTAGGCGTCGATCTTCTATATATTAGGTTAATCCAGATTGAGTTTTTGGTATCACCCCATATCCCTGGCTGTGATCCTCATATTTTTTATCATATTATCTTCTCAATATCATCATATCATTCATATGGAAAGACCTGATGATAAGAACCTCTCAGAGGGACATGATCAGTTCTATCTAACTTAAGAGTTTGTTCTCCCATATGAGTGCTTCATGGAATCTTTAAGCTTGATCTATAGGGATGGTATACCGTGGTTGTGGATTACCTCTAGACCGTGTGTCTAAGATTGAGTATATCTGTATATTCTTATTATATATGTTATAGACATATACTTGAGTAGAGATGAACTGTATTTTCCTTTGTTTTATTTCTTTGTGGTTACGGGGTGTCCTACTGAGTATTGTTATACTCACCCATGCACTGGATTTTCCCGCACTTGTCGTCTCTTATGTAGATGATCAATATTTTGATGGAGTCCTAAGAAGACCTAGACTAGATGATGCTTAGTGAGAATAGACTTACCGAGGTGTGATCCTATGACTTTCAGACACCAGTCCCTGTACCTTTTACTTATAGGTTGGACTCATGTAAAAGACTTCTTGGGGGGTTGTATTTGGACCTGTTTACTTTACACTACTTTCTATCATACCCTAGTTATGGGATATAGTTGTATACATGCATTGGTTACTTAGTGGTTTTTTATATTTCACCAATTTGTGGGTAAGGAGATGCGTATGTGCTTAAAGGTTCATAATAGATTCCTCCCATGTTAGTGATATGCCTACTCAGTGCTAGTCACTAGCCCCTGACCTGTTAGAATTGGGATTGGGGAGACACAACATGGGCCCTACTGGGACGGGTCATGAAAGAGTGGTATTAGAGGATTTGGTTCTACTTTAGGACTGGGAGTCTATGTGATTGGTTTGGGGAAATAGTATTAAGTGTTTCATGTTCAGATTTTAGGCTTGGGACTCTAGTATTGTTGTGGTGGCCGACGTATCCATATACCAGGACTTTGATCAACTGCTTTTCGACTCAGTACATGAGAAAACTTATTTTTGAGAAAAAATGGTACATACATCATATATGAATGGGTTGTGGTTCTATGTACTTATTGAGTCATATCTCTTAAAATATTAATTTACCGTGGTAAATCTTATTTGCTTTAGGATGCCTCTGTGACATATTCCGACAAAGATTTAGTAGCATGATCATGAGGATGAACCCTTAGTGAGGATTCTTTGATACAAAGACTAGTTTCCTAGATGTTACCTCCATGTGGTGCACCAACCATACCTCCACCTATATAGTAGCATGCGATACCCACTGCTCTAGTGGATGATGAGCACAAGTTGAGCACACTTCATGATTTTCAGTGGAAGATACCCCTCAGGTTCTGAGGTGATCCCAATCCATAGGTAGCTAAGGAATAGCTTGAGGTGGTGACCCAAGTTTTCCATCTAGTCAAGAAACTAGTAGATCATATAGTGGTCTTGGGAGAGATCCTTCTACATGACTCAGTAGGGCGATGGTGTAGTATGATTACCCATAATCATGATAAGGTGACTCTTTCATGAATAGAGTTTGAGCACCTATATAGAGAGGAGTTATCACCAGTTTCACTGAGGGTTTTTTTGTAATCAAGAGCTTCTTCAGCTCTAGTATGGAAGTATGATAATAACTGATTATTCATCGAGGATTAAAAACCATTCCATGTACACGATGGATATGGTTCATGATTAGAAATTCAGTTCTTGGACCTTTGAGTGATGTCTGAATAGATACATTTGAGCCATTATTATCTCAATATTCATTCCAATTTATGCTGGGGTTATTGAGAATGCTTTGGTGGTTGAAAGCTTCATGGATGAGAAGATACATCCAGTGATAGTCAGCAGTGGGAAAGCATGGGAAGAGACCTTGAAAGTAGTGAATTGATGTCAGTCTCAAGGACCTGGACATTAGATATGCTTCAAGAGGAGGTCCCAGGAAAGAAGATCTACAATTCAGGGCTCATATCCTAGGGAGAGGAGGTTCTATTCATGTGATTGTAAGGGAAATCTTGCTAGAGATTTTTTAACCCACTATAATGATAACAAGTAGATAGTGGATGGATCACTGAGGTAAATACAATGATAGGAGTAGAAAGATTGTAAGGGTGATAGATGTGGAAGAGGAGATGGGAGAACAACGAGAGGTGGTCAATGTTTTAAATTGTTACCACCACCACCCCTAGGTGGTCTACGCCGGACTCAAGGAGCTGGATGATAGGGGTGGGGACAATTTCATGCAATCAATGAATATGAACCAAGGCCTCTAGGAATGATTTTACATACAATCATTGTATTTTAAACTTTATATGCAGTACAGATAGACATAGGTTCTAGTAATTCCTTTATTTCCACATATCTCATACTACACCTAGAGATTCCAGTTGAACTATTTACCTGACCCTTACATTGGGAGACACGTACTGGAGAAGATTCAATGATCAAACACTTGTTTTTTATTATGGGACATGACCGTTGGAGTAAAGATTTTTAGTTGAACCTATTGGTTGCAGTGGTGAGGCCTTACGATGTCATTCATTGTATGTATTGTTTATCTACAGCCTATGTTGAGATTGACTATTTTAGGAGAAGGGTGTAGTGTGTCCATTATGACTGAATAATGTTTTCCTTTGTTGGAGAAAAGGAACCCTAGATAGTATAGGATGAACTCATTTATAGGAGGGTATAGTCGATTACTCATCAGCTAGCTAGACACACCCCTGGTGTAGCAGAAGTTTTGAGATCCCTATTTCCTGTAGTGGTGGAGGATTATGAGTATGTTTTTCCTAAAGATGTTCCAGGCTTACCTACCCTTTGAGAGATAGACTTCTACATTGATCTACAATCTGAGATGGAACTGATATCTTCCCTAGCATATCAAATGGCTCCTGCGAAGCTCTAGGATATGAGGGTTCAATTGGAGGACTTGTAGAGGAAGAACATTGTGAGGCCCAATGTTTCACCGTTGGAAGCCCCATTTTTTTCCAAAAAGGAAGACATAATCTTGTAGCTTTTTGTAGACTACTGATACCAGAACTAGGTAACTATGAAGAACAAGTATAAACTAATAAGGGTTGATGAAATTATTGATCATTTGATAGGAGCATTATGGTTCCCAAAGCTTAACCTTAGATTAGGCTATCACTAACTTGGATTATGGGATGAAGATATACTGAATATACAATTTAGATTTCTTTTTGGTCATTATGAGTACTTGGTGATTACCTTCTTCATGAATAATTCCACAAAATTGATCATGGGACTCAAGAACCAAATCATTTTCATTACATAGACAGGTTCATGGTAGTTTTCACTGATGATACCCTTGTGCACTCAACATATGAGGAGGAGAACATGACACACATAAGGATAATTCCGGATTGACTCTAGGAGCACCATATTTAAAAAAATATATCAAATTGATTGTTATGGATTCAGGTGGTCCACTTTTCAGTACATGTTATCTCAGTGGATGGAGTGGCATTGGAGCCAGCCAAGATTGAGACAGTGTTAGCATGGGATCCACCTAAGAGTGTGACAGAGATGTATAGATTTCTTGGGTTTGTAAGCTATTACCAGAGATTCATACATGATTTCTCTTGGATATCATCGCCCATGAAAGTTTTTACTTAAAAGGGGAATCCTTTTATGTGGACAGAGAGGTTCCATCATGTTTTTTTGTAGTTGATGAAGAGTTTGACGAGCACACCCATCTTGAGATTGCTGAAGGAAGGTGTTGAGTATGTAGTGTTCTTAGATGCATTAGGAATAGTGCTAGGTTGTGTCCTTATGCAATGGAAAGAAATTATTGCCTATTGTTTGCACTAGTTGAGACCCCATGAGTAGAACTATATGTCCCATGATCATAAGCTAGTATTAGTAATCTTTTCTTTGAAAATTTGGCAACACTACTATATAGGTGAGCATTTTATCATCTACTTAGATCACAAGTGTCTCAAGTATATCTTCTCTCAGAAGAATCTTTACTTGAGATATAAGTGATGACTAGAGTTCCTCCAGGCTTATGACATTGAAATTGTGTATACTCTTGGGAAGGGGAATGTGGTAGAAGACTTTCTCCACATGGGATCTAGTTCATAGTTTCTGAACGAGGAATCAAAGTAGTTGGTATTACTGCAGTTATCCTTTGTGGATGGAGACAGAGGAGCTTACCTATAGTTGATGGTTGTCACCCCTCCACTCTTACAGCAATTCAGGGAGGCTTAGATTGGGGATACCAACTGTGAGTCCCTATATGCTCAGATATCCATAGGGAAAGCTCCTGATGGATTTTCTATAGTTGGGGAGCACATCATTATTTTCAGAAGACACCCGATGGTACCAGTGAAATTGCAGGAGGATGTTCTAAGGGGGTTTATTATGTCCCCTTTGGAGGTAAATTAATGTTCGAAAAAGATGTTCCAGGCCTCTGACATCATTTTTTGTGGTCAGGGATGAATAAAGGAGTTGTAGAGTTTGTTTCTCAAAGCCTTACATTAAAACAAGTGAAGGATGAGAACCAAGTTCAAGTGGGTTTGGTTCAACCCCTTGAGGTTCTAGAATTGAAGTGAGATGCAATATCTATGGAATTTATGATAGGATTACCACGTATGTCTAGGGGACATGATGACATCTATGTTATCATTGACAAACTAACTAAATCATCCCATGTCCAAGCTATTTGAGAACAGAGTTCATTTGAGAGCATGGGACGACTCTACGTTTAAGAGATAGTTTAAATTTATGGCGTTCCATCAAATATTATTTCTAATTATGATGATTTAATTACATCCGAGTTGTGTAAGGGATTATATGAGGTATTTAGGATCCAGTTTCACATGATCATAGTGTTTCACCTGGAAACTGACAACCATACAGATAAAACCATTCAGGTTCCGGAGGACATGGTACAAACCTGCATACTATATTTTGGACGTATTTGGTAAGATCACCTACCATTGGTGGAGTTCATGTACAAAAATAACTACTATTACACCAAATGTATTGAACCATTAGAGGCTTTGTATGGGCATCCCTACAACTCAACCCTTTACTTGACTGACTAAGGGGTGTTAGCAGTCATGGGGCCAGAGTTATGAGAGATAAAACTAAGAAGGTGTAGGTCATCCAAGAGTAGATGAAGACTACACAGATCCCTCATAAGTCTTATAATGATAGGTTGAGAAGGCCTCTAGAGTTTGAGGAAGGAGACCATCTGTTTCTATGGGTTTCACCGCAAAATGGATTACAGAGATTTGACCGGGGTGACAATCTATCTGCAAGGTTCATCGACCCTTTCTAGATACTAAGTAGGGATAGAAAGATGAAGTACCACTTAGCTCTACCTCCATAGTAAGACTAGTTACACAACGTATTCAACGTATCAAATATGAGGAGGTACACATCTGACCAATCGCATGTTATCGACTAGGGAGAGCTGAACATAAAGGATGGAGAGACTTTCACTAAGTACCCAATGAAGATTGAGGATTAGGAGGAGAGGATCTTTCATGGGTGATTGATTACTTTAGTGCGTGTCTAGTGGTGGAATACGAATATACAGGAGAGCACATGGAAGAGGGAGGCTCAGATTAATGCTTAGTACCTTTATCTTTTTGAGTATACATTGCTTAGGAATATCATGGATGTAAATATAAAAAGTTGGGAGAAATTAATGTCACAATTTTTTTTTTATTATTTTTAAATATTTTATGGACTGTTTCGAGACCAGTCACTGAGATGACGTGTGATTCCAAGACTCTATGTTTCTAGAATAAATGTTCGAAATATATTTAAATATTAAATAGCATGAAAATGAAGTTTCCCTAAAATTCTAGAATAACTTCTAAATGGGTTCCCATATCAAAAATAATAGGGCATCATTGAGTTTAGAAGTGAAATTTTACCCTAGGAGCGACTTAAAATTGGTTAGCATGGGTTTGTTGTGAAAAAGTATTCACTGACATTTAAATGAATAAAATAAATTAAGAAAATTGATTTTATTTCAGTTGTTGATGCAGTGAGGAAATTTATCATTAGAAAATACATTTTTTAGAAATCCATGGTTAGGATCATAACCATGGACTTCTATAGAGACATTAAGGAGAGAACATCTGGAATACCCTTTCGAAGAATGATGATGAGACCTCAGATCAGTGATTGATGCACACCAATCTTGATATATGTGACTAGTGATGATGATGTAGTTACTGTTCTTCATCTGCGAATGATCTGAATCAAGGTAGAGTTTTTTATTTAATTTTTATATTCCCGAGTCTTAATTAATACAATGATAATAGACCACTCCCTGAATAGATTGATATCCAATTTGATTATATTTGTGAGATGAGATTAATTTTTTCGGATTTATTATGAGTTTTATATCAATATTTGTCTGGATTCATTTATCTTTCTAATGGTGATGAACCAAGATCAATACAAACATCAATCGAGGTTCAGCCCACTTGGATGGGTTTTTCTTTTATCCCTCAGTTCATGTGTTCTTTTTTTTCTTCCTTATGATTTGAACCCCCTGTGAACAATCAATCGTGGCACCTTATATTCTTGGAACAATGATCTAAAACCATTGATCCATTATTGAGATGATTCAATGGAGGTGCAACGGTAGGCAAAACTATGGATCGAATGATGGTGGGTTCCGAATTCACGTTGTTCGATGGTAAAAAGGAAATGATATGATTTTTTTTGATCCAATTGAAGGCCCTAATCCCGCCGATTCAGTGTTTGGGTGAAAAAATAACCCTGGATATAGATTTTTCTAAGAAAACTGAACACCTGAATGAGATTCGAGAGATCAATGGTGTGAGAAGGAGGAATAAGATTAGTTTCTAGGAAAAACCAATACACACAACGTATAGTCCTTAACTTCATGGGGTGTGGTTATAATGGATGGAATCTACGTGTAATTCAGATAGGATAAGGACATGGGGTAGAGTAAATAGGTTGCTTACATAATGTGTACTACCCCCCCACAGCTTGGTCGGGATTAGCTACACAGACCACCATGTGTACTAGTACATGGGTAGGGATATAGGTGTTGACACTGTGTATTGGAAGACTTTCATAGTACACCATAGGACCCCAGATGAATGGACACACTATGTAACCCTTCTACACACCATGTATTACTCTTTTATAGGACACATTTTGAACGATAAGGGCCCCCGTACGGGGGAAGTACCTCGGGCCAAGGGATGTAGTGTGTTCTCCTACTATATTCCATGTACCCCTCTATACATGGCTTGATTATCTTGTATTCCATATCTTGTACATGTTTTTTAAGTGTTTGTTCCCTTTATTGTTTCACTAATGGTTTTCACAATTTTTTTCCTACTCTTAGGAATAAGATCCCTTCAGTAGGACTTCTGGAATAGAGTGTTTGGAATCCCTCTGAGAGGCCTAGAGTGGGATCCTCTATTCATCATCATTCCCAAGGTGGAGTTCTTGGTATCAACATGACAAATACTATTAAGGCATTTATCCTATACTTAGCAGGTTAATCCAGATTGAGTTTTTTGGTAACACCGCAAGGGCCTAGTTGTGATCCGCATCTTTTGTATTGTATTCTCTTTAAACTGTTATCATATGTTTCTCATGGAGAGACCTCATGTGTAGTACCTCTTAGAGGGATGTCATCAGTTCTATCAGACTTAGGATTGTGTTCTCCTAGACGAGTGCTTTATGGAATCTTCGAGCTAGAATTCTAAGGATGGTATACTATGGTTATAGCTTACCTATAAACTATGTGTCTTAGAGTTAGTATATATGGATAGTATTGTTATATGTGCTATATAAAAATACTTATATAGAGCTGATTTTACTTTCCTTTGTTGAATTTATTTTTTGTTTCGGGGTGTCCTGCTAGTTATTTTTATACTCACCCCTGTATAGGCATTGACTATATGTGTCATGTCTTGTGCTGTCAATAAACCTTTTGACAGAGTCCTAGGTGGACCAGGACTAGACGGTGCTTAGTGAGACCAGATAGATCCAGGTGTGTTCCTATGGATTTCATACAGAATTCTCAGTACCTTTAACTTATAGGTTGGACTACTGTTACATACTTATTGTAGTGGGCTTGGATTTGGCCCTATTTACTTTACTTCTTGTCATATGATGATTGTTGGATATAGTTGTGTGTATGCATTGGATACCTAGTAGTTTTTATATTTCACTATTTTTTGGGTGTGGATATGTGTGCGTGTGTAAATTTACATAAGAAATACCTCCCATGTTAGTGATATTCATACTCAATGCTAGTCACCAGACCTTGGCCTATTGGAGGCGAGATTGGGGAGTCGCAGAAAAAGTCCTAATCGAACGAGTCACAACACGAATATTCCCATCAAATTAAAATTTATTCTCATTGAATATTAATTTATAAATTTCTAAATTTATTATAAAATAAAAGTATTTTCACAATATTTTATTGAATTTTAGTTTTTAAAATTGATTTTCAAAGTGAAAAGTAAATTTTCCACATGAATGTTTTCCAGAAACCTTCAATGATATTTTGATTCATCAATGTAAACAACCCTTAATGTTACTTGTTTTTCATTTGGGATATTTTGTGATGATACTATCATAATTCTTCCTTTGGATGGATCATGATTGATTTATAGATATTTTCAAGGAACCCATTTCTTTTCCATGGGTTAATCAAGTTGTGAAAGGGGTAATGGATGTTTTTAAGTGTTTTATGAAGGGATGTGAGATCTATCCACTTTATTTATTATATGGTTAATGTAAATTTTTATAAATTTTTTTGATCCCCTTATAGATCACAGGTGTGATCAATACATCTTATACGATGGGTTGAGCCACATTATAGCTCCTAGGTGAGCCTGATGTCATTTTTATGATGGGCGTTCCGATATAGAAATAAAATGAATATGGTAATGATTATTTTATTTAGAGAATTATATTGTAAGTAATTAAAATGATTATTCTAATTCTAAGAGTTCTGTAATGGTTATATAAATATATTTCTCTTAGATACCAACACATTTTTTATGCTTGTTATGGGTTATAAATGTTTCATTTGATCAAGATTAACATCACATGGTTCATGATTATTGATTCTTATTACTCTTTAGTTTCTTAAATATTTATTCCTTATTTCATGATTCATGATTGAAGTATTAAAGGGTATTAATTATATTATGTTATTTTCATGGACTTGAATTTTTTCCTCATACCATTGTGATCAACTTTTTCTCAGTGATGACATTAAAATTTTCAATCTTATGTTTACCCTTACTAAGTATTTGAGATCACATTTATTTTATTTACTTTTCCCTAGGTAATCAAATATATTTAAACTAAATTATTTATAGTATTTTTTCATATATATGATGATAATGATGACATAACATGGAATATGAAAAGCAAGGCATATTGGTAAAAATAATATCTTGAACTCATGATTATTTTTTGGGTAAGAGTTTTTCAAAATTTTCTAAATCCATAAACCAAAAAGGGCTTTAGTTATATAAGAGGTCCCATATTTATTTTTTGTTGATATATGTTTTGGATTAAAAAAATTTGGTCACATTTATTGATATCAAGCCATAAATGTAATGATTATGGTTTTAGTACCATATCTTAGAGTGAAGGTACATGGTTGTTATTGTCGATATTAGTGCAGGGTTTATATAAAATTGGAGACCAGAATACTTTTATTAGAATTTTTATTAAGAATTTTAGATACCATCAAGGGGTTATGAGATTATGATTTATCCAAATTTCATAGTTTTGAACACCCCTTGTGAGATTTTAAGTGATGATATTTTAATTTGGTGAATGGAATTTTCGGAGACGATTTATTGGGTTTAAGTATATGTAAAGATTTGGTTTAATGTGAATTTTTCTTTTAAATTTTGTGAATATAGGATTTATGGTATTGATAAAATTTATGATTTATATGATCTTGGATATTGAGGTAACTATAGGAACACATGTTTTATTGTATAGACAAATTTGGGATTGAAAATTGATTTGGTGACTAAGTGAATAATGTTATTTCCGAAAGAAATCACTATATTTTTTGGAATGCAATCTAAAATGTTTGAGATGACCTTTGAGGTTGAAAAAATATTTAATGTTTAGGTTATTGTGGTCATTTGGGATATATGGTTATTTATCTGTGGAATTATTTAGTTTAAAAATTGGGTATCACTGTTGAATTTTAGAGATTAGTGTTGTATATTACCATAAGCAGGTTCATTCATTTTGGAATTATCATACCTTTTATGAACAATTTTTTTGGTTAATGTAAAAATATATGAGAAACATTATTTTATTCTTTTTTTGAATTATGTGATCTGTTAAATGTGGAATTACCACCATATTCTTACAAAAATATTCTTAAATTCCCATAATTTGGAGAAAAAAGTGTGTTTGTGATGGAAATTGATTAAAGGGTGAAATTATACTTGACAAGTAAGTATATTCTACTTATGGTTTTAATAATGATGGTAATAAATTATTTAACTCTTGGAAAAGGATCTTAAAAATTAAAATATGATACATTTACCATCATTTTATATGAAATTGATGGTCTTTTCACACCTCTTTAGTTTATGGTTTTATGGTTGTTGACTTTATCATGATCATTCAATTTCTTGTGATCAATGATATATATCACTCTACATCATTAATTTTATATTGCACTTTTCCTCTATGTCCATATCTTTACATAGCAACAATTTCATCCTATTTGGAAACTTATTTATGGGCTATTCCAAATGACATTCATATTTTCTTTTCCCACTTTTCAAAAGGATGTTTTATTAACCCTATTTATGATGTTGGATCTCAGGAAATTTGTTTTAAAATAAAAAACCACTAATTATCGACATCAAGTTAAAATTTTTAAAATGAAAATTATAAAAGGTGGGGGGATAATGTACCAAGCTTTGATTTAAAAAGAGTAACATTATGTTAGATAGTATATATGACACACAACAATGATCTTAAATGACCTGTGAAGTATTTGAACATTATAACCTAAAAATTAAATTGATAGATATGAATAGGATAAGATAAATTATAAAATATATATTTATAAATTTTCTACTTAATATAAATTTATTGATAAATTTATTGTATATAATTACTCAATTTTTAGTTGACATTTTCTTCATCAAAAATCTGTTTTCTTCAAAACTATTTTTTATTTTTTTTACGAGAAAATATAACAGTTAATTTAAAAATATTTTAAAAATGTATATTTTAAAAATAAATTAATTTTTTAAATAATAATATCAAAATTAAATTCGTGTGAATTTTTAGTATTTTTTGGAAAATATTAATTTTTCAGTGAATGGTGAAAATACTGATTTTTGTAAAACTCGAATTTATTTTTAATAAATTACATATTTTAAAAGTCCCATTATACATTAAATTTTATTTCATGTAACATAAGTATTATATAGAAATATTTAATCCAATTAATTACATTTTAAAGGTATTTATACTGGAATTTATTATATGTTTATTTTGAGTCTTAAAAATATATTTATCTGAAATCTGTTTTGAAGTGAAAAATGCTTCTTGATTTTAATTCATTAAAATAACCCCTAATGGGGAATAATTTAATTCATATATATATATATATATTTTATAAATTTAAATTAATATAATGATTCTTACTAGTAATAAAGTTAACATAAGATCATTTTATGTATGACCTCCACTAACTCTGAAATAACAACACCAACTCAGACTTTGTTTCTAATAAGACTCATAAGATTAACATCTCGATGAAACTAAACTCTCTCCTTTCCTTTAAGGAAAACATGCATAAACAAGACTTCAAAATAAAATGTCTATCTGATGGTGGTTTTAATACTAAATTTTATAATTCTCTTCAAAGAGATAGAAAAGCTTGCAGACCTTTAACCTCTCTCAATGATGGAGACAATCTTCTAGACAAGGAAGAGGACATTGAAAATCATGATGTTTCTTATTTTGAATCCTTATTTAATGGACCTTTCATCAACAAGGATCTATTTCATGGAATTATTCTGACAGTGGTCACTAAGGAAGATAACATTTTTCTTTTAATCATTCTTATTGATCATGAAATTAAAGTGATTGTATTTTCCTTGAATCCTGATAGTCCCCCAGGGCCTGATTTTTTCAATAATGGATTTTTCCAAGAATACTGGGTTGTCATTCAACAGGATGTCTAAAAACTAGTGAGATATTTCTTTTCTGGTGGTTTTCCACTACATGGGTTAAATTCACCATTCCTCACTTTGATTCCCAAAATTGAAAATGTCTCTAAGATTCACATTTTTTGGCCAATAGCCCTTATCAACACCATTTATAAAATTAGTACTAAAATATTTGCCAACAGGCATTCCAAAGACACTAGCAAAATTATATCTTGGAATAAATTTGGTTTTCTATAGGGTAGATCCAGCATGGACTGCATATGTCTTGCCTCTGAAGCCACTAACACCTTAAAGAAAAAAATAAAGGTGGTAATATAGATATTAATCTTAAAATCAGGAAATCTTTAGATACCATGGAATAGAACTTTATCTTTAAATTGATTCAAGGTTTTGGATTTAATAGCTCCTTCATAACTAAAATCATTACATTATTCTACTTATATCTATTTTTATCTTAATAAATGGATCTCCTAGAGGCTATTTCAAATGCACTAAAGGTGTCAGAAAGGGTGATCCCCTCTCTGCCATTATTTTTTCTATTACGGAGTATTATTTAAGTCACATACTCACTCTCCTAGTAGAACAAAATAAACTTACACCCATATGTGCTTCATATAATTTCAATGTCCCAACACATGTTCTATATGTAGATGACATTATTATTTTCTTAACAAGGGGACAAACGAAACATCAAAACTCTCAAAAATGCTCATTCTCACTATGAAGAGGTCTCAGGTCAGGTCATCAATTAGAACAAATCCTCTATTTTCTTTTGAAGAAAGTTTCCAACAAATAGAAAAACCAGCATTATCAATGATTTAGGTATTAAGGAAGGATCTTTTCCTTTCAGTTATCTTGGAGTCCCCATATTTTTGGGCATGCCAAAATTAAGCTATTTCAATAACATTGTTGATCAAATTATTAACAAAATATCCTCTTGGAAGGTTAAGACTCTCTATGATAGGAAGAATATGCCTTGTGAAGTAGGTTATGGTCTCCAAAATGGTTTACTCCATGATGGTTTATAAATGGCCTATTGGTCTTAAAAAAATGAATATTCAAATAAAAAAGTTTTTTCGGTCTGGAAGTACTTTGAATAAGAAGATTTTGACTATTCCTTGGTCTACTTGTTGCAAACCTCTAGACAAGGAGAGATTGGAATTAAAAATTTTAACCTATTTAATGAAGTAATTAAATCCATAATTACTTGAAATATGATTCACAATGACGATCCTTCTTTTTTTCCTTCATCAAAATTAGGTTCCTTAATAAACTGAAAAAAGGAAACATGAATTTTCTCAACTCCTCCATCCAGCCTTCCATTAAAAAACACATGCAAACCTTATAACCTAATCTAGATGAATTATATCCAGGGACTCCTCTATGAGATTCTAGTTATAAAACTAGACTGGTGCCCCTCTATCTACACAAATCTTAGATCAAACCCCTAAAAATATCAATATGACCATCCAAGATGTCATTAATTCACAATTTTACAACCTTTCCATGAATTCCATTCATGTGGTTGACAACTATACTTTATCAAACATGGATTATTTTCTTACACGGGAGCCTTCTCATAATGGAATCCCAAACTCAAAGAATTTTTAGACTCATTACTTCCATGACGATAGAAATGACCTCAGTTAGTTCAAGATTTTCGACAAGCCTTGGATTAAACATTCAAGATTTACTCTTATTTACAGTGTCTCCTATAATAGGATCCCAACTGATGCATGTTTAAAATCTTTTAAAATTTACACTTGTTCTAAATTCCATCTTTGTAACCAATATAAAGAGGATACCAATCACTTATTTATTTCATGTGCCACCTCCACTGCCCTTTGGAATTATATTTTTGACATCTTTGATTGAAGATGGATGATTATTGACTCTGTTAATGCTTAGATAAAGCATTGCTTGGATATGGATAGCTCTCAAAAAATCAAAAATATTTTCCATGATGTCGTCCCTGAGCTATTTAATGTGATCTGGTATGATAGAAAATCAATTTTTCAGAATAATTTCTCACTCAACATAACTGCAGGTCGAACTCGAATTTTCATTCCCTTTCATGAAGCTAACTTGTTTCAGAAGGGGAATTGGAACAACATAGTATAGGATTTCATGATTATGAGAAGACTGCTGGTTGATGGTATTTTTCGTCGACTATGGAACATGTTTGATGTTTTTTGGTATCCACTCATTCTGGATAGATCAAAGTAAATGTTGATGGTGATTCCAAAGGCAATCTAGGACTGGTAGGATGTGGGGCCATCTTTCGGAATAATCTTGGTCGAATCCTTATGTGTATTCTTGGAGGATGTGGTATCACCTCTTCTTTGAAAGCTAAAATAATGAGTGTCTTTCATGCTATCTCCTATGACAAACATCAAGGTTGGAACAATATATGGAATGAGAGTGACTCGACTACCATTGTCCATGTGCCTTGGAATGGGGTGGTTCATCTGGCCTGGTCAATCAATACTCTATGGATGGAGTGCCTCCATTCACTCCAAGATATCAACCACATTTCCACTCATACCTATCATGAAGCGAATGCTATTGTAGATGGTCTTGCAAATGAAGGTGTAAATCAGGGCTTTACTGGGACAGTGGATATCCTAGATGACTTTCCCCTTTTTGTGAAATATTATAATCTAATACCAACTTTAAGGCTCATGTATTCTTGACTTTTAATTTTAACAATTCATTGGTTATTTAACCAAACACCTTCTTCAAAAAAATGATCATCTTATGCTTGAAAAATACATCTATTAAAAAACTGATTGTTCTTCACATATGTGGGTTTAATTTTAAATTAAATTCGAGAACAAATGTAAATTGAAGTAGATAAAATAGATTCCATATTTGGAATCATAATAATTTGTGTTATAAAATAATTTCAAATTATTATTTTTTGTTATAATGAATAGTGAAAATTGAAACTATATATTTTTAAGTGGTTATGGTGGAAATGGGTTTTCCAGAGTGTTAAAATAATAAGATTGGGGTTAAAATGACATAAAAACATTTTAAATTATATTTTTTTTCAACATTAGGAACTTATATTATCTATCTCTTGACAAGGGTTCATTTATTTCCATTTTTAATGTGTGAAATGCGGGTATAACATTTTCCTTTCCAAAATACCAAGTGTATCCTCTCCCCCACTTATAAATGGTCACCCCTATCCTATAATTTTAAAACATTAAAATCCATCGGGTTAAGAAAATAGCTTCCCCAACAGATTTCTCAATTCCTTTCACACATCCTAGAAGTGTTGGTTTGATTATAAAACCCTCATATGAAGGATTTTGAAGAAAACCTAAGGAGGTCATATGAATAATAGGTATCATTAATAACTTAGTGTTATAAATTATTTCTTTATAAACATCCTTAAAAAATTATTCAAACATTCACTAATAGAAAAAACAACATTGAAGTTGTGCTCTTTATATCAGTTGCATAGAAACCGATGGAAAAACTTAGTGGCAGAAAAGTTTGGTGTCAGTTTTATATAAAATGATGTGAAAAGTGCATCTATCAAAATTTTGGTGTCCTTTTTTTATAAAAAAAACATCTAAAAAATTTTGAATGCTATTTTTTGGTGTTAGTTTTATATAAAATCAATTCCAAAATTAAAAAATATATCTTTTGGTGTCAGTTTTCATAAAAAATAATGCCAAAATAAAAAAATACCATTTAACATTTGTTTTTCTGAAAATCAATGTCAAAAATGATAATAAAGTTATATATGTTTCTTAATATTATTATTGATAGGACATGGAGCTAAAACGTCCTTAAGGATAAAAAATAATGGCCATCAGAATTTGGAATTCATTAAGAGAAGTCTTGTAGAAGTAAGAGTTTTGATGGCTATATATTTTGACGAGTGAGTCTATTTATGCTCAATGACTAGTGAAATCAGATATTAAGAAATGAATTAAAACATGGTAATCATTTTTTATGTGGGTTTCATTGAAAAAATGACACGAAAAGAAATCACCAAGTTTTAGTTCATCTTATAAGATTCGATTTGAGTAGTCGTGGAAATAAAATGGACTTATGGATAAAAAGTTATGAACATAGGAAGTTGGACTTTTTAAAGAAAATTATTAGATAAGTAAAACTTTAAATAGCTATAAATTTTGATTTATATGTCCATTTGATCTCAATGACTAGTAAATTAGAAGATTAAATTATGAATTACAACTTTTTAATCCTTTTTGGTACTGGTTATAGGAAAAAACAGACACCAAAATTTAAAAAATAATTTATTTCTTTGATTTTCTTCCTAAAACTGATGTCAAAATCTATTAACAAGTTTTTTCTCATCTTCTAGGCTTTGAATTTATATGTAGTGGAACTAAAATAGACTTATGGATCAAAATTTATTGCCATCGGATGTTGGAATTCTTTAAAAGAAGTCTTAGGAAAGTCTATATTTCAATTACTATAGTTTTTGAACCGTATGTCCATTTGAGATCAATAACCAGTCAAATCGAAGAATAGAAGACAAAATACAACTTGGTAATACTTTTGATCACCCCTTTCAGTAAAAACTAATTACAAAAGATAAAAAACACATTTGCATCATTTATTCCTAAAACTAATGTCAAAAAATGATTACCAATTTTTAGTTTATCTTCTAATATTTTAATTGAATTGTCATGTAACAAAAATGGACTTATGGATCAAAAAGTATAGCCATCAGAATTTGTAAATCTATAAGATAAGTCTTAGAGAATTCCAACTTTCTACGGCAGTAACATTGGATTTGTAAGTCCATTTGAGCTCGATGACCAGTAAAATTGAAGCTTATGATATGAACTATAACGTTGTAATAATGTTTTATGTTGGTTGTTGGAAACATTTGATAAAACTTCGTATTTTTTGTTATCTCTTGAGAACTTTTTTTACAAAAATAGATGTGAAAAATGTTTTTTCAAGTACATGGGTTTGGCATTTCAATTTTTCATAAACCACATTTTAATTTTTGAAATCCCTCCTAAATATTAATACATTTCCACATAAAATATTTTTATTTAAAATATATAAATATTTATTCTCCTTCTTTAATTATTTTCAACATCTTCAATCAAAACAAATTATCAAATATTCTTCAATAAATGATTTAAATAATGTATTTATTCTCTTCATTCAATTTCTTTTCTATTATTTTCCTTAATCGCTAAACATCTGGATGATTTTAATTATGTCGATAAAGATTTATTTTGATGATATTAGAAAGATAAAAATTCCAAATCATATTTACCAACTAAATTTGAAAAATCATTATTGATCATTTTTCTCATTGCCGTATGTGCTCTTTCTTGAAAAGAATAGAAATAACAACAAACAACACATTGATTCAAAGGAAAATTACTAAATTATTTTTAATTAAGATGAATATTTAATTATTATTTATTTTTATCATTTTTTTATGTGTTAATTTTTATTTCTCAAGTATTCTTTTGATTGAATAGTATTAGTTGAAACTTATAGAAATCCAAATCCAGACGACCATAAATTTTGATCTGTAAGTCTATTTTAGCTCTATAACCAGTCAAATTGAATATTAAAAACTATATGCAAACTATAATAAAATTTATTATGTTTCCATTTTGGTTTTAGTTAAAATTTACTCGAAAATTATATTTTTTATGTTTAGTATCAGTTTTTTGGATAAACCAATGTAAAAATATGATTTTTAACAATAGTTTTTATATAAGAAAACATTTAGAAAGATGGTGAAATTAGAGATTTGACACCAATTTTCCAAAAAAATAACATCTAAAGGTAAAAAATTATACTTTTGGATGTAATTTTATAAAAACTGACAATGAAAGAACCACTTTTAACATTAGTGGATAAAATATAGGTTAACAACAGCTGTTAAAATTAAAAATAACTGACATTAATGACACTTTTTCTACCAGTGATGATGATATAAAATAAAAAATATATAATATATACTTAGACATTGTTATGATATTATAATAACCTAAATCCATCTACTCTTCCATCATATGGGAAAACAAAACCATCCTTCGTGTGTACGGAGGACTACCTCATCGCGAACTGATGCAATTCATTTTCCATCACCATCTCTTAGCGCTGTTCATGAAAATGGATTTAATATTTATAAATGATATTAATTAAATATTTATAATTATTAAAAGATAATATATCATATATATTTTTAACTTTACATTCATTGGAATACGATAACATCATTCGTGTGTACGTGTGGACTACTGCCTTTATGAAGTGATGTGATTATATTTTCATCACAACATCACATGAATAATATAAATAAATGTATTTAAATAAATAAAATTATATTTATGATATCATGATAATTATGTAATGATAAAACAACACTTACCTTTTTTCGACAATATTTTTTGAAAAATGGAAACATTTTTATTGCGTATGTACAACCTACCATATCTGTGATTCTAATGTAGTTAATTTTTCATAACCATTATTCATTTTTTTTGTTTTAAAAGTATAAATACTATATAAAAATTATAATTATATCATATTTAATATTCTTTAGATGATGCAACAATGACTCTAATGACCACAATCAACATACCAAATCTGTTTTGAAAATATGGACCGACATCCTCAAAACACCAGATATGGATTTAAGAGAATAAATTTTTAAATATGTAATTAAAATAAATAAAATAAATGATTTTAGTATAATTTATTAATCAGGTAAAAGTTAATAATAAATAAAATAATATATATATGATTATTATACTATATTAAAGGACATACATGGAATGTTTGGACACGAAGTAAGGCTTTCTCATCTCACTTTTGTTTCTGTGAGATGTATGCCATGTTCACCATATATTCTTATTTTATGATGTATATAAAGCAAATGAATGTGATTTATGATAATTATGATGAAAATTATTGGGATTTATGAATCTATATAATGTTCTCTCTTTCATGGGGTTTTGATATATATATTTCAAAAACCACCATGTATTTCATCTCAATTTACATTTGTTGAGGCATATTTTATTTTTATATACCTAATTTGTAGGTAACCTACCCTTATTATGGATAAATACCCTAGGATAATTTGTTTTTATATTTACCCATACCCAAGTTTTCCCATGGGTGAAATTACATAATCATTACATTCAAGATAAACAAAACAATGTTTCCTAAATATTTTCCTAAGAATAATCACAAACCATGTTTCATAAATATTTTAAAAGGAATAATAAAATTAAATTGTAAGAAACAATTTTCATTAAAAAATTTATATTGTGATAATTATATGTATTATTGTTAAAAACCCATTTCTATTTTGAAATCATATTCTAAAAATCTTTCAAAATAGAAAAAAATGCATAAAAAATAGCTTCCAAAGGAAAACCAATTTGAAACCCCCTTTCAATTACTCCAATGGTAAAAAATAATTTCAATAATCAATTTCATAATAAAAATATAAGTAAATAATCAAATCATATATGGAATTCCTAGTGATATTCCACAGGATAATGAAAACTATAAGGATAATGATGAAACAATGTTTCTTCTTCAGGTCTGGTGAAGTTAAATAATGAATTAAAATTACCACATACCTAAATCTAATGAAAGTAATGCAAATTATCTATGTCATTGCTAGATATAAAAATCAATCCTTTTGATAAATCAAAATAATGAATAAATATAGGGGATTATTAATTAGAAGGAGTCCATTTTTTAGATTATGAAGAATGGGAAGCCAATATCTTAATCCATAAAAGGTTTTCTAAAAGAGAGGGGTATAAAGAAAAAACATAACCAAGGAGCCTATTAAATTCTAAGAAAAAGAATTAGGTTTGAATTGACGGAATAAGGGGGATTTATAAAACTTTTTGAGAAAAAAATGACAATTATGCACATAGTAATCCACGTCCTTAGTGATGAGAATGACATTATAGTGGCCTCCACATGCTAGATAAAGGCTATAAGAATTGATTCTATAGTTGGAAGACTCTATTGGATGGATGGTGGCACCAGAAGGCCTTTAGGATAACTTCTAGTAAGAACCGACTAATCAAGGGCCTCATATAGTGACCAACCATTAAAATTTAATCTCTCAACCTATGAGTGACAAAAAATTCATCAGGAAAATAACTTAAAGTGCTCTATACCCAGTTCCACATATCTTTGTGTGATTGTTAAAAAGTAAAATAATGTACACAGTATAAAGGAATAGTGTATCTTATGTTATGTTGTTTCCTACAAACCTTGTAGTGTAATGATTAGATAACCTATTTTCTCAAACATGTTACCCACTTAGAATATTTAATTTTTTACACAAATTTTTAAATGGCTCTTTCAAATTAAATTTTCAATATCATATAACCCTATATTTGAAAACATGGATTTATTTGTATTCTTGGATCTCATTTTAGGGTTCCCCCTTCCCCCTCATCACCTATAAATGGTGTCAATTATTTAAGTTAATCTATTTATTTTTAATGATTCATTAGGTTATCTTATTTCATGAGGAAAAGGAGAATACTTTTCTTATATTAATTTTTTTTATTTTTAACCCAATAGATGAATACCTATCTAATTATACATTTTGGCTTGAGAAAGTCTATTATTTCATTTTAAATCCTTTTATAAATCTATTATAGAAATTTTTACTTTATTATGTTAAGGTGACAATATATTTTTATTTGATAATTTCATTTATCTTATCGATTAAAATTAATTTTAAAACATTCTATCATCTATGATTGTTTAATCCCATAAGTAATGTCATATCTTCCACCTCTAGGGTTAATGATTTGGTTTAACATAGGTTTATATTGGTAAATCCTCCTACATTATCATAATATTTTATTTTATGGTGTAGTAAAAAAATTTGGGAGAGTGAAATTGAACTTAAAACCATTTTCTTATTAAAGTAAGATCTTTCTTCACCTAACTAAATTTTTAAATGGTGGTAATATATACATACATACATATATACATAAATAAACACACCCACACACACACACAAACACACACACACACACACACACACATATATATAATATTTTATGCATGGGATTATGTCTACACGAACTCTATGATTTTGTAACATTATAGTTTTTATATTAGTTATTTCAAACTATCATAAGACCATGGTAATATGTTCTAGAATTATGATATTAGAATTATTTATATGGGTTTCCTATATATTTTTACATTGAAAAACATTTTTCATAAGTATATTAGGATTAATATGATAGTATTGGAAATATAATGTGAACATTTCCCTCAACATTATTTCAATTCCTTAGTGATGAGATATTGGGTGGCTATGGGCACTCTAACTACCCATCAGCATGAATTCTCTATCTATAATTTAAATTTTTTCATTTATTTTTTTATATATGGTTATGAAATTATATAATTGGCCAAAAAATTCCCAACTATATATTTATATTAAATAAGTGCGATCCTAGTTTGGGCAATGGTATGCAAAAACTTTTATTTACAAATTATAGAAACTTTCTCCCATTATTTCAATGTTTTGTGTAACTAGATAGATATATATTTATTTAAATAAAAGTTAAAAATATTTGATAAGGATTTTGGGTAAGGGTTATGATATTTGTATATTATTTCATTTGTGTAATATTTACAATCTGAAAACCAATTTCTACATTAGTTAGATTGTTAATACAATATTTATTTTATAAAGAGTTTATTTATTTTTATATTTTATTCACTATATACATTATGTTAACACTATATTACCCCTAATATTATGATATTATGATATATTTATGGTGTTGAGAATCTATGTTTTGTGACATTCACACAACATAGGCACGTCTTTCACACCCCTATTCCTCCAGGAGGCACATACATAATTTTTAAGATCGTTTATTTTAAACTTTTTTTAGATTGTTATTGTTGGTTTTTGGAAGAGTTTTTTTTGGCATGTTCATTGATAGTGTAGGGTTTTAAAAAATTTTGGGTAATTCTAAGGTAACTGTGAAGTAATTTTTGGTATCACATAGGATAACGCACAATTACCATGTAGTTTAGCCAAATTGTATGATCATGTCCTAAAATATTTCAAAATGGGAAAAAGTGATTTCAAAGTGTTGGTGAACAATTAGTCAAACCATGAATCCATACCTATTGGATACTTCAATAGCATATAAATGATCATATTTTTAGGACATGGGTTTTCAAATCATGCATCAAATCCGTGGGATGATAATTATTTAATCTAAAAATTATATATAAAACCATAAAAACCTCTTTTTTTGTATCATTATACCTCCCATGGCCTAGTTTTTAAACCCTAAGGATTACTATAAGAGATTTTGGAGATCTTATCACTTCTAAATATTTATTTGGATGAATTAATTGTTACTGGATCTCTAAAATCAAGTGTTAAAATATGTTCATCATTTTTTTCTTGGGTAGGCTCTCCTAATATTTAATTGAATTATATATTGGTTATTTTATCACATAATATAAGGATTGTTACCTAATATAATTATAATTATATTATATCCTTTATTGAATTTATAGATTTTACCTTGATCTTTGTTCCTCATGATACACCATTCAAGAATTGTTGTGGTAAGTGATTCTTCTCATTTCCTCTATTATAAAAATTGATTAATTATATATTATTGATTGGGAATTAATGGTATAGTTCCTTCCTAATTTCCTAGATCCCTAGTCTCTTCATGGTTTCTAGATACTATGTGGGTGTTTGAATTTAAAGTGTTCAGAGGCATGTGGTTTCATATGAAGGATTTGTTTTAAGAAATATGCCTTCTTGCTTAGTTAAATTTGTAATGTTTCCTACAATCACATATATGGTGTGGGGATCCTAGCTGACCCATATCTATTATATTTTTGGAATTATTATCCATGTTTTAGCTCTTTGGTAATTTTTTTCATTCATGTTTGGACATTGGAATTCATTTTAATGCTTTGAATACTTTGAATGAAAAAGAGTACAGTTAAATGTGAATTGAATAATGGTTTTTTTTGGAATAGTTTTGTGAACAATTTAAAAATGTGAGAATTTATATCTTTTGTTAAAAGTTGTGAAAACTATATTCATGATATTTTATTGAACGATCATAATTGGGTTGTCTCATAAAAAATTCTTATGGAACATATGGTGGGATCCTACTGGGATTGTTTGGTCGCACCTGACAAATGAATTTAGGAATGTTTAAATTTTAATTTATCTAATGATGGTAAAGGAAAGTCAAATTATATATGATGATTGTATTTGAGTTAATATGTTAAGAGAGTTTAGTGGTGAAATGGGTAGATGTTGACCCACATATCACATGGTGATGGGTTGTATTTTATTTTTAGTACTTTAGTTTTCCTTCATTTATTTTAGATCTTATTTTTTCTTGTATATTATTTTCATATAATGTTAAACTTTGTATATGTATGTAGACTTTACTTTATAGAAATTCCATTATTTTTCCCATTTTTATTCTCAAAATAAAAAATATTTCAAAAATAAGTTTATGATTTTTATGATTTAGTTACCTTCCCCTGGGGATCTAGAATTTCATTTAGGCAATTCTCTTAGATTTATTGGTTTTCTTGTTTAGGGATGACCAATATTGGTTCCAGATATTTTTTTATCAAAGGGAATGATTTTGTTTTGTGTTCATGATCTTATAGTATTGGGATATTGTTTAAGACATGAGATAGTAATTTTAGGATATAATGGGTTTTTTTATGAGTGTCGTCTTAGCAATCAGTTACGATGATGTACGTTAAGTATCTATGGAATGTTGGGGAACTGTATATCTCATGTTTTGTTTTAATCATATCATAATTCATTGACTGTGTTTTCTAAATAAAAACATATATTTTTGATCTCTCATATGGTCTATTTCCATTAATTTATATATTAACATAACCCCTAGAAGACATTCTAGTGTTCCTAAAGAGGGTGTTGCGGATGATGTTCTATGATGAAACCCTCCATTATTTGAGAATATTGTATAAGAATTTGCCTATTAATTATAAAACAAGGATAAAATTGTATTACATCCCTATGATAAAGGTATAATGGTATAACTAAGAACTATAGGAGAAAAATATCCAATCCAAAAGTATCTAAACTACAGACCACTATCCGTACAAGTCATGAATGAGCTTTTTGAAGCAAAAGTATGGTAGGGGAAGATCAAAAAGATTTCCAACTTTTTGTAACTACAGGTTCTTTTAGGGTAAGGCATACCACATTTAAACTTGTGGGACCTAGTAAAAGATGGGTGACACAATGATTCTGGAAAATCAACTGGACAGATTTTGGTTGAAAGAATTTAGTACCATATTTTTCCAACAATTCTATCTTGAATCAATTATTATGGATAAATTTATAGAGTTGCACATTTTTCAGAGATGTGATCAGACTATTACTAATAACAACAACATTTTTATTGATATTGTTCATTTTTCTACTGAGGTGGGATCAAATGATATATTAAAGGATCAGAGGTTCCGTGTGGTATCATGAGAAAATATTTTTTTTCAATTTTTCAAGTTGAAGCATGAATCCTATGCTGAGCTGGTTGAAAGAGTTCTTATGGAAGAGATGAAACAGGTAATAATTTCATGGTTTGTTTAAATTCATCTTCCACCTAGTTTTCCTTTTAGTGGATCCCATGTAATGATTTGTAATTTTAAAAAAAATCTAAAGGTAGGTGGTAGTGTATCTCCATTGTTGACTTACTCCATACCTTCGGTATAAGGTATAAGTGTTACTTTGAATTTCTATAATTACGGTGAGACCAGTCACATGAGACAGTTTATCCCCATACCTTAAAAGTTTTGAAATTCATGTGGATGTGGCGGTTACATAAAGAAATTCAATTAGGATCTTTCTCCTTTTTATTGTAGCTTAATTTCAACAAACTATAAAGGATCAACATTGTAGTTGAATTTTTCAAATTCAATAGGGGTTTAGTAAGAAGTCTCTAAAATAAATTAGTTACTTATTAGCTAAGATTCTGTGATACTATGTGATTTATGTCCATCAACAGTGATGCATACTATATTTACTACTCCATCATCAATAATTAATTTACTTGATGTGTTTTTCCAATATTTCAAATCAAATTTGTTTGATAATATTTTAAAATACCCAATAGAAATTATACCATATGTAATGGAGCTATTGATGCCTTTTATATAAAGATGGAGTAGGGTGTCTGATGTACATTGTTTTCTCTATTGATATATGAATTTGTGATAATTTAATATTTCCTTACTCTAAAAATAGACCAATTTAATATTATTATTGGTATTGATTGGTTGATTGAGCACAATATTCCAATTGATTTTTATCATCGTTGGGTTTCCATTATTACCACTAATTATATCTTCAAGGTATTTTATAGAGAGTGGGCTCTGAGGTCCAATCAAGAATAAAATCCTCTATTGGAACATGAAATATTTATATATTCTTTCTCGATTTAAATTTAATATAAGACCTCAGTTTTTGGTTTTCATTTGGTGTTAAGGAAATTTCCTAATGTGCTTCCTAAAAAATTTTCTTTTCTTCTTCTACAAAGATAGGAAGAATTCTCAGTCAATTTATTTTATATATATCATCTGATATCTATCCCATATTATCACATGGAATTGGATGAAGTGAAATATTTGAATATTTAATTTGATGATTTTATGGTGAAAGATTTCATTCTCTATAGCTTACCACCTTAGGTCATAACTATGCTTTTCTCCAAGAAGGTTGCTGAAAAAGTTATCATTTTTTGGATATCGAAAACATAACAGGGTAACAATAAATAATTAACACCCTTTTCCCCATATTGATGACTTGTTTAACCATTTGATAAGAGAAAATAGGTTTTTAACAGTTTACGTTCAACTTGTATATCTTTAGCTCAGAGTTACAGAGTCTTATATTATGATTATATAATTCTAGAATCTTTTATCCAAAATAACACCCCTTTAGTGTTCTTGGTCATGATGATAATGATATTCCACCAGTACCATAATGCTTTTGTAATGATATTGGTGGAGGGTATTCATGTTTATTTGAGATACGAGGAAGTTAATTTTGTTCACATGAAATATATATTAGAAATATTGATAGATCATGATATTTTTAGTAAATGTTCTAAATAAATTTTCTTTATTTATGAGGTTATGTTCATATGACATGTGTTTTTAGAACAATTAATCTTAGTTTATCCAGATAATTCCATAATTTTGTTATCATGTGATGATCTATAGAACATCTATGAGATTCATAGATTCTTCATTTTGGACAGATATTATCGATGGTTCATAAGGGATTTTTGAAAACTTGCATTATTGTTTACTTATATTAAGTTAAATTAGGTTAAATTATCAAGTTTTTATGAGTTTTAGACTTTCATCTATTTAATTGAAATATAACCTCTACATGTATTTTGATCCTTCCAGAAGATGGTCTGGTATGTGAAGTTTATTATGATTCTTTAGGTGTAGTGTTGGGATAATTTTTTATTTAGGGAGATAATGTGGTAACATATGTATATTTTTTTCTTTATACACAAAATAAAAATTACACTACTCATGATGATGAACTCACAACTGTGATGTGTGATCTTATCTTTTCGGGAAATTATATTTATGGGGAAATGTTTACAGTATATTCTAATCATAACAGTTGATGTTATATATTTTCTTAGAAATAATTGAACCACAAGCATATGTGATTTATAGAGAACATTCATAAATTTAATTACGATATCACTTATACCCAATGAAAGGGGAATATTTTTTCTAATTCCCTCAGTTGGAAATTTTCTTCTCAATTAGTGATGAAGTCAAAGTTAAAATTTGAACTCATGGAGCTATTTTCCCAAATGAAACTAAATGTGATATAATAATACAATGATATTTTTATAGAAAGTGCATAGTTGAAGATATCACTTATTGTTTCCATTATTTATGAGGAGGAATAATATAATGAGTTCAATTGTATCATAAATTCTTTATATTGTTGTCATAACATTAGTGAATGGTCACTATATTTGGTAGGTGTTCTACTTTTCAAGAGTTTTAATATTTTTGAAGTATTTTTGAGAAATTATTTCATGTAGGATTTTAATTACTCTTGGATCTTTCACCTAGGAACTACTAAGATGTATTATGATTTGAGACATCAATTATTGTGGCTTGTGTATATTGTGACATAGTTGAATTTGTGTTTTGTGGCTAAAAATACCTGTATATAATGTTTGAGTGCGTAAATCCTTATAGATTTAATTATCATATTTTGATGACAATTTTGTATTGAGAATAGATTTCTATGTATTTAATTATTGGACTACATCAGACTCCCCATGAAATGAATGCCATTTGGGTGGCGATCAATTAGTTAACAAATTCATCTCACTTCATTCTTATTCAAGATACCACCTATGTAGAGAATTTGGGATATTTGTATATATAAAAGATCATGAGGTTTCATGGGGTTTCATATACTATCATCTCAGATAGGTACCCTTAGTTTACCTATCAGTTTTAGAAAGGTCTCTATTTCTGATGGGTTTAAAATTCATGGTGAGTACAATGTACCATACTTGGATGGATAAAAAAAATGAAGCATGATATTAAAATTCTATAGGATATGATCGATGGTGTTTTCATGGACTATGGAGGTTCTTAGGATATCCTCTTTGTATTGGTTGAGTTTTATTACAAAAATAGTTATTGTACATGTACTGAAATGGATTCTATTAAAGATAATTATGGTTTCCAATGAAAATAACCTCTGTTATGGTATAAGGTGGGAAAATATTCTCCAGTTGGACCATGCTTTGTTAAGGATATTTCTGTGAAGGATTCGGTGATGTATAAACTCTTAGTGACCTTTAAAAGTTAGCATTAATATTATTTAGATCATCAAATTCATCCTTTATATGTCATTATCAGTGACTAGATTTTCTTGAATGTCTCAACTCGATTGTTTAACCATTTAAACATAAAATATGGGTTGTTGTCTCCATGATATTGGGGACTATTTGAGATCACTAAGTGTATTGGAAATGCGGAATACCATTTATCCTTTCCATATTATATGATTTCAATTAACAATTTATTCTATGTGTCAAAACATGAAAAGTATCATCCCGATCCCTCTCATATTTTAAACGAAGAAGATCTTGATTGGTAATTGGATATGTTAGTGGTTGAGTAGGAGTCCTATATTAATGATTCTTTATAAAAATTACTCTATGGGAAATCTATTCTAGGGGTATGAGATTTGTGGTTGAAAAGAACAGATTCTCATGAGACATGGTAAAATGAATCAATGATGTGGTTGCAGTGACCTCACCTAACATTTGTTCAGAATTCATCACCTTGAGTTTCATGGGATAAAATTTTCTATAGTTTGAATAAATGTAAAATAATGATGTCACCATTTGCTAAATAAATCCTTTATTTTAACCATCACTTGTGTTAAGAACATTCGGGTGGTTGTGTGTTGTTACTGGGAGTTTTTGTAGTTTTCTTATCATGTTAACTGTTAGTGCTATGTTAGGGAAAACAATGTGGCATTATAAGGTAACTGTGTAACTTATTTAGGTAGACTATAAGAGGCATCATTGTTGGAGAATGGTTAATCTATACAAAGGGGCCTTCCCCTAAAACTGTTCAACGTGGGATAGAGATGTTTCACTTGGTTGGCACACTATAAGTCAAAATGTACAACCAGACCATGCGACTCTTCTAGTATACTAGAAAGTGCTACAATGTTGGAAGATGGTTTGAAAAACCATGTTTCTACACCATGTGACACTAATTAATTAATAAAAAAAATTATTTCTAAAATATGAAACACATCCAATTTTTTCTCATTATTTCTCATATAGTGCTGGATCTCCCCATTGGGACTCCTCTACGAAATTTTGAAGATCCCTCCCCTATTGAGATTGATTATGATGAATCAAGTGGCATTGAATATTGGAAATCAATGTTATGGATAAGTTCATAATAGTTAATCATTTTTTCCTAGATACGCTCTCTTTCTCTTGAAAGGATTTTTAGATTGGTAATATTATCATCTAATATAAGGTTTGACTCAAGATAAAATAAAAATTTTATTAGATCGGTTATAAAATTGGGGATTTTTATCCAGATCATTGGTCCTTTTGATATATTATTTAGGATTAATTTTGGTATGGGATTTATCTCATTTCCTCACAACATTCCAAAAATTTAATTTTAAAAAAACTCAATAGCCTTCCTAAAACACACCACTATGCATTAAGATAATTGAGATGTATTATAAAATTTCTATAATATAAAATTGAAATAACCATTTAATTATTGGTTATGTAAATGAATAAGTGCATTATAAAATAAATTTATAGTACACCTACTCAATATACATTTTTTGAATTATTCTTAAGAATTAAGCAATCAATTTTTACTGAAGTCATTTTATACTTACAAAATGCATTTTCTTTTACAATGTTTTTATTACATATTGCGCGTGAAAATTATAAATAATTTATTTTATTATTATAAATTTTATTTTATAATAATAAATTAAATATTTTAATTAACATATCAATGTTATGTTTTGGTGAAATTATAGGATTTTTATGAAAAGACTGATTTTTTAGTGATTTTTGAAAAATATCATTTTTTTGTAAATTTTCTATTTCTTTCTATTTGGAAGTCTCATTTTTATTTGAATTATGACTTTAAGTGATATTAGATTTTATTAATTATATATATTTTAATTAATTACAAACTAATCATCTTCATTCTTTATTTTCATATATGTTCAATTTTAGGCTGAAAATACATTTTTCTAAAAACGATTTAGGTTGGGTTTTTTGAATTTATATTAAAATTGATTTCTTGCACTACTATAAATTGAATATATAAAATGGGTTTCATATTTTTAATCAGGTGGTTAAAATTTGAAAAATATCACCCCTTTATATTTTTTCATTATGAACAATAACCTTTGTAAATTTTATCCCCTCAGTAAGGTAGAATGGGTAATTATGGTTACTAATAATATGATAAAGTCTAAAATTAACCCTAACATTTATATTGAATATTTTTTATCTATTGGTTTCAAAAATAATCTTCTAATATTCCAATATATGAGAATATTGTTCAATTTTTATTTGAAATTGACCTATATATTATTTTATGTAAATATAATGTAAATGTGTTAATCACATGATTTTAATATGGATTAATTTTTTTGATTGGTATAAAATTAAATTAATTGTGATTATAAATTGTTATATAAAATATAAATTATTTTTTATCAGGGTAATTTATTTTTAAATTTTAGTGATGAAGTAATCACCTTATTTATTTATGCAATGGCAACTAAGTGTTTTTATAAGTAGCATAAGAATCAAGAAAATAAGTTTAAAAAATCTAAAAGTTAATTTTTTTGGTTAATATAAAGGGAACCATTTTTTAAGATATATATAACATATTATAGAGTATTTAAAGGTCTATATTTAAATTATATTTACTTCATGTTGTTTTTAGAGTCAAATTATTTGATTATTTCTTAAAATGATATTAATAGTATTTTATCTAAAATAAAATTTTATTAAATTATGCCACTTTGGCTGTGATGTAGTGGTTTAAGGAAGAAGTCCATAACAATAGTGCTCATTGACGTGTGACGTTTGATTCTTGGGAGCCCACTCTTGGGTGAATTTCTCAATACAATTCTCCACTCACATTGCCGGGTCACCCGGTGTCTCACCGAGTGGGCAGAAGGGCGCATACCACCTACCAGAAAGATTACTGCGTCAAACCATCATTGATCATACTATTACGCCATGTGTTGCTCTACTATCTTGGATGGAAATGGATCCTTCCCAATCGAGGTTTCTATGGATGACCTCTTCATGGGGAAGGGGGTTCATGGCTGTGGAGGGTTCGAAAAGGCCACTCGTATGGATTCCCTTTATAAAAGAGAATATTTTACTGAATTATTTAAAATTCATAAAAATAATTAAATATAGAAATTTTTAGGATAAATTTTATAAAATTTCAAAATTTATCCATATATTATGCAATTTTCTCAAAATAAGTAAAATTCCAACCCTTTAATATTGAAAAAGTCATTACCACAATTGAGGTAAAAATTAGTTAAACAATGGGTTAATCCAAAATATATGGCACAAAATGATATCAAAACCTATCAAAAAAATAATGTGTAATTAAGTTAATAATATATCCTCCTTATGTTAAAATAAATTTCATTTTGGTATCATTTTACATTAGGATGAAACATATTATATTATAATAATTTATATATTTTCGAAAATGAAATTAAAGATATTTTTCTAATTGATTTAAAATTTATTGAAAACCAATAATGATCCAAGTGATAGTGTTATTATTTAAAATATCAAAAATGGTCCATTTATGGCTCACGTTGCTTTAAATGGTAAAATTATTCTCCCTTAAATAGTAAAAACCATTTCTATTTTGGTAATTGTCAAAACGGGTAATGGGGGTTACAACAAAGAAATAAGGAAGAAAAAATCAATTATACTTGTCTAAGTTTTACTATATGAGATAATTTAAAATCTGACTTAGAATATATTAAAAATAATACAATTTGGATCTACATGAAGTTTCAAATTAATTTATATTAATTTCATACATCTTATAATTCAAAGAGTTCCCCTCTCCTCACTTATTAATAGGGCATCTCTTCCCTTCACTTACTCAAACCATTTGTGCCATATATCATGAATGAATAATTGAAAATTATATTAAAAACCTTCATAGGCACTAATTATATGTTATGGTCTCCCTAAAATTCCTTTCCAACTATCCATAATATAGGTTCTAAAGGAAATTTACCAAGGAAGGGGAAATCATATTTACCAACTCTCAAATTTCATACTTCTTATACATACTATAAATCATTTATAACCATAGTAAAATAATAAATAAAGGATCATAATTATAATTATATGATATTACAATTACTTAGAAACCATTTTCCATAAATTTATTATCCTTTGAAAAGTGGAAGCGTCACTTATGCATAAATACGAATTACCGTCTCCATAAAATGGTGAAATTAATTTTTCATCAAAATTTTTTTTTGGGTGATTATAAACACGAAAAAATGAATATATTTATGTTATTTTTTGAATAATTAGGACTCCATAATTATAATATTACATCTACATTCTTACCCTCTAATCTGTTGGAAAATAACAACATCACTCATGTGTACGTGTAGAATACCACATCCAGGCAGCGATTCAATACCTTTTTCATTTATTATTTACATGTATTTAACAAGGATAAATTTAATTAATATATATATTATATTTTAATGTTCTGTAAAGTTTAATTATTATTTACATTTCGTTAACTCCACCTGGTGAAAAGTGAAATGATGTTCATGCGTACGTATTGCTTACTGTCTCGAGGAATGGTACAATTAGTTTTTCTATCTATAAATTTTTTAGAGGAATATAAATATATAATAGTTGAATATAAATGAGAGATATATATATATATATATATATATAATTATCATTATTTTTACAATGTATCTATTTTCAAGGTATAAGTAATGAAACTACTAAAAAAAATCTTATGAAAAAAAAACAGGTAACACTCTAATACAATGATTTCAATAAGGAGTTAATAATAAATGAGTGTTGAAAGGTTATAAGTGGATAATATATGATATTATAAGTATATAATTAATTATTTTATAGAATTATATTAAATTTAAATTTATTACGAAGGATTTTTGAGTTTTTTTAAGAAATTCATAATTAAGGTAATTGTTTATTGACTAAAATTGTATTCTATGGAGAATATGTTATGTTATGAACCTATATTCATTTATGAGGCATATATAAAATATTTTTTTTCATGTTATATCATTAATATACTTATTATTAAAATATTTAATGTTTCAATTGATGATATTAATTTATGATTACTATGATTTAAAAGTTACCAAAGTGGTAAGGGATTTATGTTTCAATATCATTTTAATTAGGATTTTTTACACTTGATTTAAATTAATGGAAATTATTTGAAAAATTAATTATAACTACATTTAATTTTATTATACACAAGTTATTTCCTAATAATACAGTTTTTCCTTTAATTATCATCACTATAAGTATTCACTAGACTAAAAGTACATTTTTAAGGGAAACAATATTATTTATCTCTTTGGATAAAAATGTATTTTATTCTATATAATATTTTTAAGAAAAATGTTTTCAATAATGTTTTAGTTTTCTCATATGAATGTTTAAAGTAATTTTTACCTAAGAATTAATTTTTAAAAATGTTTTAAAATAAATATTCTTTCCATTTTATGAATGAGATGCTTTTGACTTGATTATCAAAAATGTGAATGGAATATTTTTTAAGATACACAACATGAATAGAATTTTACTATTTTATGAACACTCATTGATTTGAGGATTTTGTTACAATTTTAAATTTTCTCTCCCAAAAATATTTTTACATTAATATTTAGGATGTTTTTAAATTTTAATATGTGTTTTACTAATAAAAGAGTTATTTTACTCAAGAAATTTCCTAATGATATTTTAAAGAAATGTTTCATCTATGATGAAATCCTTTGAAGTTACTTTTACATTATGGAGAATATAAATCCAATGATACCATATTTATTATTTATCAGGATTTTTTTTACCATTATAGAGAAGAAAGATCAATGAGATCCATTTTATTTTCCATGGGTTAAGTAAGGATGATTATTTTATGATCTTATGGAACACGTATGAATGTATTTATGATTATGTCATGGGTTGTCCTGAAATTATGTATCCCTAAAATTTATTGGGAAATGATTATTGTTATATGATATCAATGTGTATATTAGGGGATATGCAAATCCTGAAATAGGGTACATTTGAGGTATTCCCATGCCTGTGATAGGGAACTTGGGAGTTTATCCCAAACTCGATGTAATTAAATGATTGGTTTTCCTAAGCATAACATATCAAGAATGCCTTTGTGTGTAGTCTTAAAATAATATTTATATGATTATAATTATTCCAAAATTTATGAAACTATTTTATTGTAGTGACCTTATTCCAATAATCCCAGAACTGGTGCTTGATGCCTTTACAGTAGCATAAATTATAATTAAATCATTTCCCAAAGGAACGAATAGTTTAGTAGTCTGGTTAAATTAGATACATACATGAGCCTTTAATTATAATTGAATACAAAAATTAAAACATGCTTTTTATGAGAATTTAAATTTATTCCTTCCAACATATCCATTCATATCAGTCATAGTAAACTTTGTGGAATTCATGGGGAAAGGAAACAAAATAAGGGTGAGCACAAATGCTCAGTAAGGGTTAAATACAATAGAATCTATCATGAATCTAGAATGAAAGATCTATTTAGAAAGGTAAATATTTGAACACACATGATTTTGAGATTAATAGATAAGGAATAAGCGATATGGAAAGGTAAATAAGTGAGAAAAAGTTCCATTTAATCAATATGATGATAAAAAAATGAATCCATATATTTTTTTATAGTGAAAATATCATGGATAATATCGACATAATTCTGAATGTAGGCAATTCCTAATAATTAGACTACATGTTTCCTAGGTACATGAAACTATTAACATCAAGAATTTTTACAAAATGGTTTAAAAAAAGGGTATAAATAGATTTTGTTTGGCCAACCTTATCTCTAGTGTCAAGACCCTTGACAAGACAGTTTAAGTCATATTAGTTACAATTGAATAGATTTTTTTCAACTAATTTCATCTCATGAGACTATAGATGAATCAAAGGGATTGAATTAACCTGTCCCAAACCCATATATTTCATGTCCATAGCATTCATCATATAATAATCTGACTCTTTATCACACAGTTAAACATGATTTAATTACAAAAACATGCACTTAATACATGTCCGAGGATCGAGAGGTCTAGTGTCCTGGGAAATTAGGAACATTACCTAACAACTAAAAATATAAAATACAACATCTTTTTTGAAAACATAATTTACATGACCAACTCATTCCATCATACTTAACACTGTATGGGATAACATGAGGACATACATAAGAAAGGGGTGAGCTATAAATCACAGTAATGAAATAAATAAGGCATAACATTAGGAATATAATAAATGTTTGGAAATAAACATATTAGTGGATAAAAAGAGAAACATGAACATAAAGTCATGATATATTCTAATTATAATAACATGAAAATATATAAACAATATAAAACATGATATTATAATGATCCAAGGCTCATTGCACATGGATTAAGATGAGTAAACCCTCACTACACATGAATTAACACGAGTAAACACTCATTGCACATGAATTAGCATGAGTAAAACCATATTTCATATGAAATAACATGATTAAACCCTAATTGAACAATAATTAGAATGATTAAACCCCCATTTCACATGAAATATCATGATACTAAACATTACCAAATGCATTGGAGTGCTATTCGGGTGCACCCTTAATAAACATTTCATTTTTTGTATAAGTGTGCCACATGGATCATATAACATAGAATCATTCAACATAATAAGTTATTCAAAGATTAAGTAATGTGGAATAAAAACATGTAAGTAACATTAAATATGTATATATGTGTAAAGGTGAATACCCTTGATAGAGAAATGGGTATGGTATTCACTACACGATGATTTTGTCTTGGAAAATCACGGTGCAATTTCTACAGCATAACATCGTTATTTAAAAATTCATAAGTTGGTTTGATGAGAGATAAAGGTGTATCTAATAATTTATAAATAAAATATATAGTACAATGATCATGGAACATAATATCCCATCATATGAAATGGAATTTATATTCATAATATGGGATAAATACTTGAAGATAAATAAGAAGTGTAAAATCCCATACAGAATTTTGGCATGGTAATGGGTGTACACGGAAGGTATTCATGAGAGAGAAAGTTGTATATCATCATTAAAACATAAGGATGTAAGTATGGGGGAGGTTTTAATTCATACACCAACATTTTTAATTGAAATTAAAAGGGTATTACAACGTAACGAAACTTGGATAAAAGTGAGAAAGTAAGGAATCCATTACGAAAATTCAGCATGGTAACAGATGTACATAAGGGTTCATCAGAAAAATAAATGAGAGTGAAAGGGGATCTCATGATTTATAAATAAAATTTAATTTTTTTATTTTTTTAATAACATATCCCAACATAGAAATAAAATAATTTAAAGACATAACATGAAAAATTGCTTGATAAAAGAGGAGGGTAGAAGATCCCTTACTTGGATGTGTGATCCCAAAGGCTTGAGAGAGGCTTGGGAGAGGCTTCGTGGGATATTTGGGGAGCCCTTGTAGGACTCTAGGGAGTATGGTTAGGAGGGTGGTGTAGCACTAAATGGTTTGAGTGAAGAGTAATGGGATATGTGGTGGGTTTATATCGTAATTGAGAAGAAATTATTTATTATTTATTATTTGGACACTACGCATATAAATATTCAAAACCACAAAGAATACCGTGGTTTTTGACCATGGTTACTCCAAAAGGGGAGTTTTTTACAATATTTTATAAGTTAAAGGGCCAATAATATTAAAATATCATTCTTCCTTATGTGTAATTGAGTCACACTCTCATGGAAATTATTTTAAAATGTTAAAATATTTGTAAGTCTTAGAGGTCCCACTAAGGCATTATAAAATTAAGAAAACAAATATAAAATCACATTATTTTTAAGTTAAAACAAATTTTTTCCAAATAAAACTTTTATATTATTTTATTACATCACAATTGGGTCATTTTTATGTTATAAAACACATTATATATTTATGCAGTATTTAATTTTTACCCCAAAATTTGATTGTCTCAGAAAATTATGAAAAATTCACTATTGGATAATTTCGACATCCTGATTCCAAAAATAATATTAATTTTATCAAAAAAAATTTATAAATATGTGAATTTTCACTTTTAAAATGAAAACCTACATTTATTGATAATTCACGGGTTTTGACAAAAACTGTTTCAAAACTTGATAAAATTCAGAATAGAATTCATAAAATTTTTACAATAATTTATATTTAATGAAAATTAATTTAGTAATTATATTTTATTAAAATATTTTTTTATTAAAAAATCCTTCAATTCCCCAAAATAGAATTTAATATTAACTAAAAAAACCATTTTTTCTTTAAAAACTGTTAACAAAGTGATAATAATAAAATGAATGTATATTCTTTGTCATATACAAAAATAAAGCACATAATCATAATGATTAGGTCTTGTTACATACTCCTTTATTACACCAGAATATTCCCTAAGAGTATGGTGTGTAATGGTGGGGCATTCTTGGATCCGTTCAGTGAACTTGGTTTGGGTCGTGATATCGATGAGCTTGAACTTCTCCCATAAACAGTTTTGCTCATGCTTAACTTGTTGGATCTCAGATTGGTCTTGGTCTAGTGAAACTCATAGAAATGCTATCTCCCTCAAACCTTCTGATAAATGGGCTTCAAAGGGAATGATCCTCTTGGTAGAGGCCATTACATCATTTGTCTGTGTCAAAATATTTTATTAAAACACTATATTTATACTAGTCATGTGATCAATGTTCAACGACTATATTATCAATGGTAATGATAATTAATAGTTATTTAAACCCAATAATAATAAAAAATAGTGCATGTGTTTTCTCTATCCATAAGACATTAAAAGAAAGGTAAATTTATTCATAATGGTCTGGGTCGTTATAACATTTCCCCCTTAAGAAATTTATCCCTCGAAATTTTGTTTCCCCACACTAAAAAAATGAGGGTAACTTTGCTTGATCACTTCCTTTGGATCCCACATTTCTTCTTCAAACTTGTGGTTTCTCCAGAAAAATCTGACAAGGGGCATTTTTCTATTTTTTAGAACTTTGTTCTCTATGATATAAGATTGCCACATACTTATCTTCATAGGAGTGGTCATTATCAAAATGTACCACCTCTAGATTGAGTACATGCGATGGGTCATGTATGTACTTCCTCAAGAGTGACACATGGAATAGGTCATGTACTTGAGAGAGGTTCAGCGGGAGTTCTAGTAGACATTCCACTGATCTGATGTGATAAAGGATATCAAAAGGTCCGATGTACATTGGACTAATATTTCCTTTCCTCCAAAATCTCTTCACTCTCTTCCATGGTGATATACAGTAGAAAGCCATGTCCCAAATATCAAACTCTAGGGCTCGTCGACATTTATCTTCCTATCTCTTTTGTCAAATCTGAGCAGCTTTGATGCGCTACTGGATGGACTTAAAATTTTCCACCATTTCTTGAACCATTTTTGGACCTAGATGTATTTTCTCCCCAAATTAATCGGAACATGATGGTGTTTTGCACATCTTCCCATAAAGGTCTTCATAAAGAGCCATTTGGATGCTTGAGTGGAAACTATTATTGTAATAGAACTTACTAGAGGAATATGTTGATCCCATCCTCCTTTGAAGTCCATTGAGAATGATCTCCACATGTCCTTAAGTGTTTGGATAGTCCTATTAGATTGGTCCTCAGTTTTGAGGATGATAATCCATACTGAAGTTTATCTCAGTAATCAGAGAATGTTATAGACTCTTCTACTGCTTAGAGTTGAATCTTGGATCTTGATGGGATAAAATCGATTTGGGTACTCCATGTAGTATTTCTACGTCTTTGATTTATATCCATGCTAGTTGATCTAATGTTAAATCCTCTTGAGTTGAAATAAAATGTACAGTATTTGTAAGATGATCCACAACAACCTAGATAGTATTGTTTCCTTTGAATTCCTTCAGAAGTCTGGTGACAAATTCCATGGTGATGTTCTCCCATTTCCATTTTGGTATAGGTAATGGATTCACCATCCCCTTAGACTTATGCCTCTAATAATTCACTTGTTAACATACCTGGCACATTGATGTATACTCAGTGATCTCCTTCTTTATGTTATCCCACTAATAATATTCTCATAGATCTCGATACATATTTGTGTTTCTAGGGTGAATACTGAAATTATAACTATGTGCATCATCCAAAATATTTTTCTTTAACTCAAAATTTGATATAAAACATAGTCTTGAACCAAATCTCACAATTAATTCTTCATTAATATTGACCTGCGAGGATTTTCATTTTCTGATAGTGTCGGCTTTTTGATGAACTCCCACATCATTCTTTTGAACATAGTTCAAACTTTCCAATATAGACGGGTGAGTAATCATTTATGAATGTATTGATGGTGTTCTCTTCTTTATGATTCCCAAGTCTATCTTCATCAAATATAATAAGATTGGATCCTTTTTAATTATCATCAATGAAAGAGTTGCTGAATCCATTTTTCTTGGAGCATCTTACACCTTGTTCTCTTTCATAGGGTGGTAATGGATTGATAAGTCATAGTCCTTGATCAGCTCTAACCATCTTCATTGGTGCATATTAAACTCTTTCTGTGTGATTATATATTAAATCTTCTTTGATCCATATATATATTTCACACATCTCCCCAAAGAGATATTGACACCTTATTTTTAATGAAAAGATCATTACCAAAAACTCTAGATCATGTGTGGGATAGTTTTTCTCATGAATTTTTAACTTCCTACATGCATCTGCAATGAATTTGTCTTTTTTTCTTCAAATTTTATTAAAGGGAGACATAAAATTTTCAAGAAGAAGATTCCCACAAACTTCAACGTGTGATACAACACTTATAATAGTTTTCCATAATAATTTATTATGATTTATGCTGGGGAATCAATGTTATAAGAAAACATATATGATATACTAATAGGACATGAATTTAAATACATTAAGACATACACTAGTTTTAAGTAGTGGTTAAATGTAATTCATTCATCATTATCCATATTAGAATAGGACTTCCCCTGCTCCCTTGATCAAGGAGATTTTTGATGCTCATCATGCTTATTAGCCTTTATAATAGAGAATTGTCATTGGTATTGCCCAACTTCTCCCAATTTATAGCATTGAACTATATTTTATGCCTTATATGGAACTTTTTTTTTCCATTCATCAAATTATCCATCTTGGTGCAACAATTAGATACTTTGTTCCCTTTCTTTCCACACCTAAAACATCTCCTAGTCCCCTTGTGGAATTTCCCTTGGTGCCTCTTGGTAGACTTGCTGCATGGTGAAAATTGGGAATTCTTTCCCATATCACCGTTGTTAGATAAGCTTTCTTGATAATTAATCTTCCTCTTACTTTATTTCCTTGGGCATTAAAAAATGTTTCAATTGTTAATCGTGATTTTTTATAGCTTGTTTGGCATAATTATAATATTTTCTACTTGAGCTCCCATTTGATTTGGAATCTCATTGGGACATTTATCACGTTTCCCTTCTCATTGGTTGTTAGGAATATTCCTCATATTATCGGCCATTGGATAGAATAAAAGGAAAATTAGTGATGAGTTTCTTAAACATTTTAACAAATAATGGGGAATCGAAACACATTAAAGGGATAACTCATAAATTACATTTATCTCCTTAACTTATAAATTTCTAGGCTTCAATATATGTTATCCATGATCTAATTCCCAACATATATTCTTAGGGACATTTTTTCAGTTCCCTTAATAATGGTTTATACCAAAATTATGAATTTACCAATATATATCCCTGGGGAGTATCGAAGAAGGAGTGCAGAAAGACCCGTTTTCATGCCCTAGTTGCCGTTTGAGTCTTGGTCAAAGCAGTGCTTTTGGATTTTACCCCTAGATACATCTGTGGGACAACCAACACTAAATGTTAGTATCTATATAGGTAAGTATTTTCTTGATAAACCACTTACTCTATTCTCACAAAAATTTTGGGATGTCTTTATTATACTTAGTCTTATCCTTAAGGATTTGATTAGAGTTTTCTAATAATATTCCCAACACTGACTAAACCTATCCTATGATACCAATTATAATGAACCTTATCTTTATTACACACTAAAAATTGATTTAATTAGATAAACATGCACTTAAGACCACTCTGAGAATCGATAGGTCTTGTGTTTTGAGAAATTATGAACATTACATGACAAAATATAACATAAAATAAATCATATTTATTGAAAAATTCGTTTGTATGACCAAATCATTCCTTATTAAATAACACTACATGGGATAACGTAATAACATACATAATAAATGGGTGAGATATAAAGCATAGTAAGGGAGTAAACAAGGCATTACACGAAGAATACAATACATGTTTGGAAATAGGTATATTAATGGAGAATAAGTGAAAATTGAATATAAAGGCATGATATAACATGATTATCATAAAACGGAAATGTGGGAAAAACATACAACATGATATTATAATGATTCAAGACTCATAACACATGGATTAACATGATTAAACCCTCATTGCATATGAATTAGCATGAGTAAACTCTCATTGCACCTGAATTATCATGAGTAAACCATCACTGCACATGAATTATAATGAGTAAAACCTCATTTAACATGAATTAGAAAGAGTAAACCATTATTTCACATGGTGTATCATGATACTAAACATTACACAATGCATTGGACACAATCAGGGCACACCCTTTATAAACATTTCATTTCATGCATAAGTGTTCCACATGGATCATATAACATGGAATTATTCAACATCATATGTTATTCCATGATTAAGTAATGTTAATAAAAACAATTAAGTACAATTAATTATGTATATATGTAATAAGGTGAATATCCTTTATAAAGAAATGGGTATGATATTCACTATATGATGATTTTGGTTTGGAAAACCGCTGTGCAATTTCCGCAGCATAACATTGTCATATGGAAATTCATAAGTTGGGTTGATGAGAGATAAAGGTATATATTATCATTTATACATGAAATATATAGTAAAGAGATCATGTAACATAATATCCCAACATATGAAATGGAATTTAGATCCATAATACGGGATAAATACTTGAATGGAAATAAGAAGAGAGAAATCCCATATGGAATTTCGACATGGTAAAAGGAGTACACAAAAAGAATTAATGAGTTAGAAAGTGGTATATAATCATTAAAAAATAATAAGGGAAGAATTGGGGATATTATAATTCATACCCAAACATTTTTAATTTAAATTAAAATGACATTACAACATAATGAAATTTGGATAAAAATGAGAAAGGAAGAAATTCCTTTTGGAAATTCAGCATGGTAACAAGTGTACATAAGGGCTAATAAGAGTGATAAATGAGAGTGAAAGGAAATATCATGATTTATATATCAAATGGGAAGTAATTATGTTATTTAATAACATATCCCATCATAGTAATAAAATAAATTAAAAGAAATAACCATAAAATAATGCATGATAATAGAGGCGGGTGTAAGATTACTTACTTGGATGTGTGATCCCAAGGGCTTGGGAGAGGCTTGAGAGAGTCTTCTTGGGAGCTTGGGGACAAATTGGGAGAATTTTAGGGAGTATGGGGTGTAGGGTGGTCGATATCAAAATGGTTTTAGTGAAGAGGAATGCGATATTGGGTGAGCTAATATAGGAAAGGAGAGAGAATTATTTATTATTTAGGTTTTGGACACTACACATTAAAATATTCAAAACCACTAACCATACCATGGTTTTACTATGGTTTCTACTAATGAGGAGTGGTATTAAATATTTTATAAGTACAAGGGACGAAAATATTATAATATTAGGCTTGATTATGTGGAGGTGAGTCACACTCTCATTGAAATCATTTTAAAATGTTAAAATATTTTATAAGTCTTGGAGGGTCAACTAAGGCATTATAAAATAACCCAAAAAAATATAAAATCACATTATTTTAAAGGTAAAAATATATTTCCTAAATATACCTTTTATATTATTTTATGACATCAATATTGGGTCATAATGATGTTATAAAACACATTATATATTTATACGGTATTTAATTTTTACACAAAAATTCGATTGTCCTAGAAAATCACAAAAAATCACTGTTGGATAATTTGGATGTTAATATTAAAAAAATAACATTAATTTTATCTAAATAATTTTCAAAAATGTAATTTTTTTAATTTTAAAATGAAAACCAACATTTATTGAAAATCCACAGATCTTAACAAAAACTGTTTTTAAACCTTGGTAAAAATTACAACTGACTTCATAAAAATTATACGATCATTTATATTTAGTAGAAATTAACTTACTAATAATATTTTATTAAAATATTATTTAAGTCAAAAATCAATTAATTCACCAAAATAGATTTGAATATTAACTAAAAATACAATTTGTGATTTAAAAAAAATTTACAAAGTAACAGTAATAAAATTAATGTATATTCTTTATTATATAAAATAATAAAGCACATAATCATAATGCTAGGGTCTTGTTTCATATACCTTTATTATATTAGAATATTCCCTAAGAGTATGGTGTGTGATTTTGGGGTTTTCTTGGGGTTATTCAGTGAACATGGTTTAGGTAGTGATCTCGATGATCTTGAACTAGTCCCATAAACAATTTCTCTCATTCTTATGTTGTCGGATCTCAGCTTGGATTTGGTCTAGGGAAAAGTATAGAAATGATATCTCTCTCGAAAGATCTGATAAATGGTCTTATGCGGGAACTATACTACTGGTCGAGGCCATCACTTCCTTTATCTATGTCAAAAGTTTTTGTTAAAACCCAATATTTATACTAGTCATGTGATCAATGTTCAATGACTATATTATCAACAAAAATGATACTTAATGGTTATTGAAACCCAATAATAATAAAAAATAGTGCATGTTTTTTATATATCCATAAGATATTAAAATAAAGTGAATTTTATTCCTAAATGTTTGGGTCGTTACACATCATATATCTAATAATCGATTTAATTCATAAGTAGTGTGCCTAATCAAGTATCCGTATTGAGTAAAGGATACAAATTTATCATTATTTTCCTAGTTAATAAAATAAAATTAATAGTAAACACAATATTTAAAAATGGTATGCAATTTATGAAATAATCATATTCATCAAAAAAATAATATCTATATTTATGATAAATGTAATAAACAATGAATAATGATTTTAATAAGGTGATTGTTTCGAAATAAATTTAATAGTCACAAAATATTTCACAACAAATTTATCACAGGGTAATTTTCAAATAAATTCCCATTGGAAGAAATAATTAATGTTGAAACATAAAATACCATAAAAAATGAATTATTCATGATATTAAATTTAAAAGTGGTATTATATACACCACAAAAATTTGAATTGGTTCATAATAACAAATAATCCACAATGGAATGTAAATTGAGATAAAATCCATTACCATATGATTAATTTTGGTTAAACACCCTTTAAAATCATGTATAATAGTTTTTAGAATGTTATTAACCTATTATAAAACCATTTAAATATTTATGATATCATATATTATTCATCAATGAAATTACATTACCCATTTGTTAATAATTTTTCATTATTTTAATTGTTTTAGGTTATAACTTGCTTTGTTTTCTGAGTATGTTTTCACTTGTTATTTTTTTCTTGTTATGTTGATCATGATTTTATCATCTAAATAATATAAAAAATAATTTTAATATCATATTTATTCAGTATATATTTTTTAGGGTTATTAATAAAATTTAGTGATAAGAAATGAAATGCACCGTTCATGGATACAGTAGGCCATACGTACGCCTGAATGATGCTTCCATTTTATTGTTATATTAAAAGAAGTTAAAGTAAGTGATATATATTTATATTATAATTAAATAATGATAATTATGTTATATATATAAAATATTTTTATTAAACCTATTTTTAATATATTTCTTGTAACGTGTGAAGGAATCAGATCGCTTCGCAAGGTGATAGTCCGTCATACACACGAATGACATTATTGTATCCCCAAAAATTGAAAATCACAAAGTTGTGTGTTATATAATAATTAAATAATCATAAATGAAATTTAAATATCATATATATCATATATAAACAATAAATACATCATTATTATTAACCTTTAATGGTTGTAATGGAATAATGAAGGCCATCGGTCTGTGAGGTGGCAGTCCACCGTACACACGAACAATAATTGTATATCCTAATTTATAAAAGTGTGTGTGGTTCTTGGTTGTTACATTAACATAAAAATGAGTGTTTTTAATATATTTTTTATTATATAAGTTTCATATAATTATAATTTATGGAGTTGGATAAGGAAATAAAATAAAAACTCTTTTAGAAAAACATTACCTCTTCTTCAGGTATCCTCTTTAGGTTTTCACTAATTCCTTTATAAATTGGATTTATAAAAAATATAATGATTCTATTATTAGGTTAGGGAATTTGGGAAGTCAATTGGGTGGGGTTTGGATGAACCAAAGTGGTTTGAGAGTCATTAATAATGGGGAGAGTGGGTGCCCTTGTATAAGAGCGGAAGAGGACAAATTTGGCATTTTTGAAAAGAAGTTTGGTGTACCGACGTTTTTAAATAACAAGAGGCTTCCATAATGGAAAATATTCTATCCATTAATGGTTAAGGTATAAATATGTATATTTAATTAGTATTAAGCATGTTTTGGGTAATTTGTATACCTTATACACTATGTTTAACAACTAAGTAAACTTGTTTTTACCTCAATCACTGTAACTAATTTTACCTGGATTCACTTGTTATTATGCTAAAAAATTATGTTTACCTTATTATATACTATTAAATATTATGATTATAAATATTTAATCCATTTTTGATAATTAAAATAATAGAATTTTTAGAAATCAATTTATAATTAATCACGCTGATGGGATGAGAAAGGGCGGGTTTAAAGTCAAAATGTTCTAAAGTTTACTAGGTTTTTATATCTAAATTCAATATAAAAAAATAAAAGGACATAAATTGGATTAATATATGTATAACTGATATAATTCTACTTTAAAACATATGTAAAATATAATTTAGCATTATAAAATATTTATATGAGATTTCATTTTCCAAATAAACTTCAGTATTTTTCACTATTCATAAAAATGAACTTCTCAGAAAAATACAAAAAATTCAACCTAAGATAATTATAAAATTACTATTCCAAAAAAATGAAGTTTATTTTTTCAAATAAAATTTATTAAAGAGTCAAAATTTAATTTTAAAACCATTTCTTCATTAAAAGGTGACAAAATTCCAATCAGAAAAATACAACTTACTATACATAAAATTGGATATGTTATTAAATTGTAAATAAAAAATATTTTAGATGAATATAAAACCATTTAATTAAATATAATATATAATAATTTAATTAATATCACTCAATATAGTAATTAATTTAATTTTTTTTGGATAAAACTGCTTTGGCGTATAAAAAATAGTTTTTATTAAAATATTTTCTTTATATTCAATTGGTTTTTATATTTATTTATAATTAATTTTTATATATTGAATTCAACCATATATTTTCATAATTTTTTGAACTATATTCATAAACTCTAATTTAATGGATAAGTTATATCTTATTATATTAAATAATAATATTTTAATAACATATTGTAGTTTGGTAAAACTTGGTCTTGCATATAACACAAGCTATAGAAGAATGTCATTGTTACATCAAACACAAGCTAACTTAGTATTTCATTCATTGATCGTTATATCATAGATTTGATTAATATAAAATAATAAAGATACTATAATGTCTTAGGATATTATATTACCTTCTATGCTTGGTGTTGCATGTCATACAAGATATTTGATTAAAATTATATTATTTTATAATTTCAGGGTGTTACATTCTCTCCACATAAAATATATTACATCCTCAAAATTTTAACTTGATCTTGGTAATCTAGGGTTTGCTATTTTATTTTTTATGAAAAACCCACACTGTAAAAGTGTTAATAAAATATCCTCTTAAAGAGAGAGAAATGGAATTACAATGGTCATATGGAATAACATATAACTAGGTTTCTTTATTAGAGAACATTAGTGGAAAGTGATAATATAGACATGGAAGAAAAGAGTAAATAATTTTAGAGAGTGATTGAGGTCATTTATCACAAACAAATGAATGATCAATGAAAATTTTAGGGCCTCAAATCAATTAATCTAATAGGTGTTAAAAGGTCATTTATATCATAAAAATGATAGTAAAAAAGATTGAATTTTATTTCAATAAATTTTTTACAATGTTTAGGATTTAATTTAATACAAAAGAATATAAGGAAATGTACTTACTTGAAATATTTTTATTTTAAAAGAAGAATTTCATCTTTTGGTTTTTCTTCCATTCCTTAATCAAATAAATTAACATCAAAAAATGATTTTTTTGTGACTAAAGTACTAAAATTCACTTTTAATATATCATAAGATCCATAAAATATTGAAAAGTCTTTCCATCCACCTATAAATATTTTTGATGACAAATATAATTAATACAATAACCTCTAACCTCAAAATTAATACTATTAGTTCATTATTAATATTTATTCACTAAATTATTTAGCTGAAAAATGACATAATAACCAAGATATCATGTAGGATAGTGGTAATTACAGAACCCTTTTCTTCCTTAAATCATGAGATATATCCCTACTATCTCACCAGATGTGATGAGTTGTAACCCTACATGTGGGTTTTATTTTTGATAAACTACATTAATATAATTCCTATAACATTTCCAATAAGTATGATCGACTTCTATGAAAGGAAATTAATCATTAAATGAAATTTTTACTAGGGTTCTCAATAAAACCTATTTTTTAAAAGTTAAATAATCCCATTTTAATATTTTTATAATGTCATTAATGATCATATTAATCAGAATGGTAATAAATATCTTTAGACATATGTCTATAAAATTTATATACATTATTTCGGAAATAAAATTTCTACTAAAAAAAAATATTTTCAGAAATTCTCCAAAATGTCATTAATATCAGTAGACTCTCATTAGGTAAAACATAAAAATATGTTTTTAATTCTTTGATATTATAATCAATCTTAAACTCATAAAACTATGATGGTATTTATAATACTTAAGTTAATGAATATATATGTTCTTATAAGATTTAACACAATCCATAGATGTTTCTTAATTATTTTTACCAAAATACCATTGGTAAAAATACCTCCACAATTTAATTCTTAAATCCCAATACATAAATACTTCATCCATTTTATTTCCACACAGTTCCTTCCTTGGTCTAGGGATTAACCTTTGTCATTCATTTTCACAATCTATTAATATCTTTTATAATGGGTAGCAAAGAAAATGTGAATTATCCTAAGAATATCCTTCAAGAGTGTCAAACTAGGTGCACAGTAAGGCCTGTTGTCATGTAGCATGTTATACTTGAGTAAATCCTAACACACCCTTTTTAGAGTTATTACCCCTAGGTACAAAGTCCACTTATAATATCTAAACATGGATGAATTACTTGGAAGACCTACATAATCTCTACCTTACCAAAACTTTAAGATGTTCTTCTATACTTATCCTAAAAGTATATCTTAGTGTAATGTTTCATAATATTCATTATTCCAAATCTAGTTCCCAATGTTTCTACTAATCCATTCCTGATACAAATGTTAGTGACCCCAATCGCAGAAACCCATAACCGGTGCCTGCTACCATTATATTGGAAAAAGATACAAGGAAATAACATCCCAAAGGACCAAATAGTTTACATGTCTTGGTAAACTAAATACATATATGATTATTTCATTAAAATTTAATACAATAATTAAAAAATAATCTTTTTCAATAATATATATTCATTCCACATAGCATATCATTTAATATCAGTCCTAGAAAACTTCATGGAATTTTTGGGTAAAGAAAACAAAATAAGGGTGCTCTCAAATGCTCAGTAAGGGTTAAATACAATGTTTGATACCATGAATAGAAAATTAATAATCAATATGGAAAGGTAAATAAATAAAAACCCCTTCAATTTAGATTATTAGATAAGGAATAATCAATATGAAAAGTTAAATAACTCAACAAAAATTCTATATAACCAATAAGACGAGATTGAAATGCATCCATATATTCTATCATAGGGAAAATTTCATGATTATTAATAACCAAATTTTGAATGCAGACAAAACTTAATTATTAGATTCCATTTTTCATAGGTAAATGAAACCTTTATCATAAAGACATTTCACAAGATAAATTAAAAGATACAGGGTACAAACTGAATTGGTTTGGCCAACCTTTCTCAAATTTCAAGATATTTCACATGGAAGTTTAAAAGATAATGGTTACAAATGCATATGGTTTTTCCAAATGATTTAGTCTCATGAGAATACTGATGAACCAAGGGGATTTTATTAACTAGTTCCCAACCTATGTCTTGTATTTCCAAAGTATTCCTCGTATATAGAATAATCATTTTAATTTCTAAATAGTGTACCTTATCAAATATCTATATTGTGTAAAGTTTAACAATTTATAAATACTTCCCAAGTTAATGAAATAATATTCAAATTAAACACCATATGTATAAATGGAAAATGGTTTAGTAAATAATCATAACTACGACACAAGAATATGGATAATTAAGAAAACATAATGCCTAATGAAAAATGATTACAATAAACTGAATTTTTCAAGAGAAAGTTAAAAATCACAAAATATTTCACAATAACATTATCATTCATGTATAATATTTATGTTATATATATCACATATTTTTATTAAACCTATCCTTAATTCATTCGATGTATTGTGTGAATTAATCATAACGCTTCGTGAGGCACCGGTTTGTCATAAACACGAATAATGTTATCGTATTTTGAGAAAATATAAATAACAGAGGTATGTGTTATATAGTAGATAAGAAAGAATAAATACATTTTAAATATATTATGTATCATATATAAACTATAAATACATTATATTCCCAACGTTGAATAGTTTTAATAGAAGAACGAATGATATCAGTTCATGAAACGGTAGTCCACTGTACACATGAATGATGATTGCATATCCCATTTAGTGGAAGTGTGTGTGGTTTTAGTTAATAAAATTAACATTAAAACATCTCAGTATATTTTATACACTAATGATTTTATATAAACATAATATAAATATAATTGAACTAGTTGGAGATGGAAATAAAATAAAAATACTTTTTGAAAGACATTACCTATTCATAGGGTATCCTCCTTAGGTTTGAACTAATACCTTCATAAGTTTGATTTCATCTAGAGAAATTAATTATAGGATGTGTGGAGGTAATTTGGGATTTTAATTGGGTACATTTTAGATAAACCAAAGGGGTTTGATTGGTGTTATGCATGGGGAGAGTGGGTGGCCTTTTATTAGTGAGGAAGAGGACACACTTGGAATTTTTGAAAAGAAGTATACCCATGTTTTACCTAAAAATAGTCTTAAATAACACACTAAAGTAGATAAAAGAAGTTTTAAGGTCAACATATCGAAAAAAATGCGTATTGGATAAGTGTAGGTTCATTGTTACACCTTATACGTAATGTTTAACGACTATGTAAACTTGTTTTTTTACCTTATTCACTATAATTAAGTTTAACTTCATTCACAAATAATTGTTCTAAAAAATTAAATTGACCTTATTAGAAATTATAAATTATCAATATTCTAAATATCGGATCAAATATTTCCAATTTAAATCACTAATGTGGAAGAAATTAATCTCACAATTGGGATGAGAAAGTGGGTTTCTAAAACGAAAATGTTCAAAACATTACTATGTTTTATACCTAAAATAAAAATTAAAATGATTAAAATGACATAAATTGGATTAATATATGTATATTTGATCTAATTTTAATTTAAAACTAATTTAAAATATAGTTTAACATTCTAAATTATTTTTACAAAATGTATGTTTTCATTTACAATTCAGTATTTTTCACTATTTATCAAAAATTGAGTTTTCTCAAAAAAATAAAAAAAAATTCACCCACATATAATTGTGACATTAAAATTTAATAAAAATTTTATATTTTCAAATAAAATTTATAAAAGTTTTAAAATTTCTTTTTAAAATAAGTGCACCATTGAAAGGTGAAAAAACATCCTTTAGAAAAAAACATCCTCTTATACGTAAAATTGGATTTGTTGTTATCTTATTACTTAAAATATGTTAGATTAATGTAAACAAATTTATTTAATATATAATATTTAAATTTAATTCATATCATTCTTTAATATTAATATATTAATTTTATTAGGATAAAATGGATTTGGCATATACAAAAATATTTTTTTATAAAAACATTTCCTTTATATACAATTAGTTTTTATATTTGTTTATTATTAATTAGTAACCAATCAATTCAAAAATATATTTACCTAAGTTAGTAAATCCTATTAATACCCTTTTATTTTATATCTAGGTTACGTCTTATTATTTTAATTAAAAATATTTTAATAATATATCATTTTTTTTGGAAAAACTCGATCTTGTGCGTAACACAATCTATAAAAGAAAGTCATTTTTGTGTGTTATGCTTGATATCTAAGTTTTGTGTGCAATGCAAGATATGTCACATATGAAATTTATATAAAATAGTAAAGATATTCTAAAGTATCAGGATATTATATTCCCTTCAATGTCAAGTGTCTCATATCATACGTGCTATTGAATAAAATAATATTCTTCCAGAATTTCGTGGTGTTACATTTATGACTTGATCTTAGGATAGTGTTATATTCTCATGGATCAAGTTCTTTGATACATTTATGATTCAAGTCTTATGATCTACCACACATTTTTCCATTACTCATGTTAATGATCTAATAAATAAAGGTTATGATTTTAAATTGTTAAGATCAGGTTCCCTTACAATTTATATTCATGTTATGTTTAAATGATCGTTGATATCTACATTGATTACACTTACTAAGCATATAATCTCATCCATTATTATGTTTCTTTTTCCCATGGATATGATGAAAAGTTTTATATATGATGTGTGTAAGAAGGGTTCTATTTTTTAAGATATATGTGGGAGACCATATAAGTATTTTAGGAACTAGTTGTTTACATATCTAAGTATCAAAGGAAACAAAATATTTATATTTATATAATGGTTCATAATATTATGAAATGAATAATAATATAATAAGATATAATATTTGTGTATAGAAAATACGGGTTGCTAAAGATGGTATTATAGATAGTTTTAGTCAACTTTAGAAACTAGGATGGGAAAACATTTTTTTACATCCTTTTGGATAATCCTATGTATAGAAGAATATCCTATCTTATGAAGAAGAAATGAGTGTGGTTTTCATTCCAAAAAAATTCTATGAAGATATGATAATTTGATGTGGTTTTATAATATATACATATAGTTGTAATAACTTATAAATAGTTGGTTGAGGATATACCATCCCTTATTCTAGTTCATAGTGAGTGTTCCCTTACTACGCGCCTGTCTTGACACTCTTAGGGGATATTTTTGGGTCAATTGACATTTTAGTTTTGTACCATCATGAATATATAGTGATCATAGATGACCAAGTTTAATCATATTATTTCATAGACTAAAAAAATTGTTTCATGATTTACACATCATATAAATGATTTTCTTTGATCACGTGCTTTCCAACTATGATAATTATTACTGACACTGTGATTTTTTATTTTAATCAATGGATGGAACCATAAGAAATCATCTTAAAGGTTAATGTGATAGAAAATGTAGTTATTTTGAGAAACCAAATGGGATTATTACTAAAGTGAAATATATTATGATTAGTAGAATTCAGTTTTCATGATTTATGGCAAAAAATCTATACATTAACCAACTCTCAGATTCAACGAGTAAGAGAAGAATAGATTTTTTTGAGAACCATCTTTTGAAAGAATTATTGATTTCATAAATTTTGGTAAACCATTATTTAGATTTTCTTTTTGACTTAGGCCTAAAAGACTTTCCCTTAATCTAGTTGGTTCATTATTGGAAGAAGGGAGTAGAATGATGGAGGATAATACAAAGATAAAACATGACATGAATTAAATTCAAAATTTGTATTCAATACATGATTTGAATTTCACTATACAGGCCCTGTGATTTTTTATTGGGAATGGATTCAATAAGCTCTATGAATTCAATATACACCTTGAATTAATTTCGTGACATGAATTTGTCTGGCCAGACAAAATTCACAATGTTCATTGGTTTCTCCAAGGGGGAACCTGAGATTTACACAAAATATAAAAGAGAGACATTATTAATATCTAATGGGTTTTTAAATGGGTATAACCACTTTATTTTTCTTACCCCTTCTTCCATATAGGATCCCTCTTACCACGAATCTTCTCCAATTATTACCCTAGGTTCTTTTCTTCCTCCATCATCCAGTCTCCAATTGATCCACCATTCACCACGTTGGTTATCCAATGATAAGATCATTGATCCATTTTCTTATTTTATCGATTTATTCTTCCATATTTTGCACTATTTTTTATGAAATAATATTTCCTATTTTCATGGAATTTTTTAATTAATCTGCTTTTTCTATTCTCGTTCATTTGAAAGGATGAAAATAGATGAGTGGTTATCTACCAACCTAAGACAGGTGGTCTAGTTATTTTCCCTAAATGCCTTAGTATATTTATCATGTTCCATTATACTGTGTGTCACACTCCTTTGGTGAAAACTCCTAAATGTAAAATGAATTAGATTAAATTATAAACCATGATTAATGTTTTTTTAGAAACATGTGAATTAACAATGTAGGGTGATCACTCTAATGTGATCCACCCCAAAGGGCATGCCTTCCATAAAGTCCTATGATCCCATTTTATGGAATATTTTTAAACCACCTTTTGAGGCGTGTGAAGTACACCATTGAAATCTATTTTTGTACTTTGATTAAATTGTATGAGTGTTCATGCATGATAAAATCATACCCTTACCTATATATGATGGTGATGCAAGGGTATAACTTAAAGAAACCAAGGCTGGGATCATGAAGATTTATAAATAGAGTTGTAAATGAATCTCATTGGGGAGAGTGTGATACTTGGTTATTTTATAGCATACCTTGAATGAGATCACTAAGAAGATGCCTTATATACCTTACCTATGAGAGATACATAGATTACTAGTGGATTAACTTGGATATGCTCAGTGGGTTTTGTTGGTATTCCATTCTATGAGTGATACTTTGATCCTTATGTGGAATACCATATATGATATTAAAGGGTTATTCCTTAAGTCCATGTCAAGAGAGAAGTATGGTTTCCACTTACAGATCACCTTGGACGGAATCTTATATTGATGGGTACTTATAGTGTGCGTCAATTGTTACCCGGGTTCCCTTTTATAGACCCCATTAGATGGGCTTATGATTCCTCTTAATTAATAAATGGTGATACATTTTTATTATGTTCAAGGATGTGTCCAAGAATCCTAATAACATGCTTCGGTTTGGTCCCCAGTTACATATGGATATTCGATGGCATAATTATACTTTTCTTACAAGAGTTCCACCAGAATTATATGATATATTTATATATATATAAATCATATCTATACTCGTTGACCTTGGTTTATAGATATCTAGAATAGGTCGAAGCAGGTAGTGTTGGTGAGAGTCCCAGGTGGAACCTGTTCTGACTTAGTTTATTTTTTATTATTTTCAATACCCTTATCCTCACATAGACACTGCTCATTATATATGTACAGAATAGACATATCTAGACACCATTAGTGGTGTAATATTAAGTATATCCTACACCTTATTCGGGAGACCTATTCCACTTGAAAATATTTTCTGATTTTAGGGTTAGACAAAGGTAAGTACTCAGCTTTTGATGTATTATTTTTCAATACAAGGATGGAGTATAAGAGAAGTAGACCAAGCCTATGATTATGATACTAGTGGAAGAAGATTTGGGAATTTTTGTCTTTTTTTCATCATGTTGTATTTTATGCTTCCCTGTATCCCTTGTAATTTAATTTTTGAATAGAAACATGTGATGATCAATATTTTTGTATCTAATATTGATTTAGTTTCTAGATGACTATATTTCTGGACGATTTATTATTCCACTTCTAGTTATTTATTATTATTTCTACTAATAATCATTATTAATCATTTATATGATACACTCTAATCAAGATGATATAGTCTCCCCATGGATAGAATTTATTACCTTGCAACGAGTCAGTTTCATTTTGTGTATGGGGAGAAACACATGAGGTAATTTGGCCAACCGTCTCAGGGAACTGATTAGTGGCTTTAGGGGTGGGACACTAAAAATTGGAATCAAATGGGTTTTCTTTTAAATTATTATTTTTTATTAGATAGGTGACTAGAAATATATTTTAATTTGGTAATGATCATGTGCTTGGGTGTAGCATACCTATGTAGAAGGGAATCCCAAATCACCTGGGATGGGATATTGTTGTTATTGGTTTGTTCCTTTTATAGTTGTTTTGATTTCTCTACTAGACAACAGACATGTTTTGTTAAATTATTATTGTTGATGTTATTATTATTATAGAATTATTATTTCCATAGCCTAGTATGAGAAGAAATTTTATTCTCACACATCATAATAGGAACTTGAGGATTCAAATTCCATGAATTATTCTATACCATATATGTATATCTTATTTCTTGCATTGTCTTTATTTAGTGTGATTTCCAGGAGTTCCTTGATTATTATATATGGAAATGTGATAATGATTCTAGCATGGAAAACATATTTGGATTTATTAAATTATATAAATCAATCTAAATGGATTTTACCTTATATATTGATGATTGAACCTCAATTGACAAATTATACCATGTCTGAGACATATATCACTGGTTCAATGGGCTAAAATGTTTGACAATATTAAATTTATTTCAATTATAATTTTGGAGTAATGTACTTCAATAAATTGGGAATGGTAATTCATTTCATAAAATCATTTTACAGTATAATTTAAACCATTATACTGGATGTATGGGTTATGCCATATTTAAATAAAGCACCAATTTTAATTAATAAAGAGCATGAGACTTTATAAAATGGTAATGGTGACACATCTAACTAAACTATTATATCTATATTCATATAAATGATAATGATCTTAGTGAAAGTTAATTTTTTTAAATAAAATGATTACTATTAAATAGGGATTCCAATTACAATGTAAATGGTGTTTTCCTCTACACCATTTAATTGAAACTATATATTCCAGAACCCCTATAGTGTTATATAAGACCTTAACCCTAACCCGACATTATTATAGGGTAGCAAGATTTCATCTTTTGACTTTTGTGAACATTATTATATCCTAGACCCAGATTTAGATGTAGGAAGAGAGGCATGACTCATTTATAGGAAGGCTGTGTACTTATCCTTTCATGCTATACTAATCCTATCTATTGTTAAATACTATCTGAGTTGTGTGTTTTGAAATTGTAGAGCTTTTTTGCCACCATGACATTAAATTGTAATCTAGGTGGGTGAAAAATTCAATTAAATGGATGTGGTGTACCTTGATCCCCCACTATTAGCTCCTATAGTTCCACTAGAGGCATTTACAATTCTTTCTCCACTGATTGTTTTACTGAGATTCAACATTTAGTACCAAATTTTACTAGTGATGATTTGAAGATTTTTAGGTGGTTTAAGGATGGACATGCATACAATATCTGATCATTGGTGAATATATTTTGTTTGAACACCATTTCAAAGATCATAAACCATGTACCCATCACTGAGAATATGATGAGGGATACTGGAAGTGCGAGTCAGTGTGGTTTAGTTTCAAGGCTAGTAGGTGATTTATTTAGTTGAAGGAAACATCTCTTCGAGTCTACTTGTGGTGGAAGCACTAGCTAGATGAAAATCAATGATAGTTATATGTAATATCACCAGTTGGTAGGGCATTCTATAAGAAGTCCCAATGTACGAGGGACCCAATTGAGGGTTGGACTTATGGTAGGATTTTTCACCTTCAACATTTTTTTGAACCTCCCTCCAGTTCCAAGTGATAAGGGATATTTATTGAAAACATATTTGGGTACAAGATTAATTGCTATACATCATGTAGGGATACAGTCTAGTACATGCAGATTTGGCTGAGGAGGTGGTTTTAGTCAAGTTATTCATATGGCAGAGGTATATTTCTAATAGAGCGGACCTGCCTAGGTTTTCCAGTTTTCATTTTAAGGCCTTGGATATAGAAATAACTTTTTAGTGTAACCTATACTTGAGGAGAAGAGTACATAGCCTTATACAATACGTGGTATTCAACTAGTACCCTTTACCTGAATTTCTACCTTGTTTTATACATTCCCTTCACACTCTTTTATATATATGGAAATTATAGAATGTTTGGGACCATAAATTGAATACTTTTGTGGATATCTAGTGCTGGGATTTCCCTCTTGAATAGGGTGGATATCTCTTCATCTATAATATATTTTTTCTTGAGATGACAAGCTTTAACGTCATTCTTAGGATTAATTGCTTGGTTCCATTCCAGAACATTGTTGATTTCTACTTCTAAAGGGAGTATTTTACATCACTCAAGGGTAGTACTTATGTTCATATGGGAAAAATGTCATGTCTGGGTAGGTTAAGATGGAATGAAGCATCACACGATGGGTGGAGTGACAACCCAGGTGGAAATTCTATTTACAATTGATCCGGGAGTGTGATGTACATAATTCCCTCCTATGGTGGATCATTTTAGAGATTCCTTCCTTGATGAATACTCTAGAAAACCTCTTGTGAGATAGGTGGAGTTCACCACTAATCTAGTTCTAGGAGTATCCCCAGTTTCCATTCCTCATTAAAACATGTCACCTATAGATCTCTAAGAACTGAAAAAGTAGTTAGAGGACTTGTAAGTGAAGGGTTTTATATGACACAATACTTTTCAATGGGGTTCAACTATCACTTTATAGAAGAAGGAATATGGTACCCTCAGGTTGTGGATGGTTTACCATAATTTGAACCTTCTCATGGTTAAGAAGCAATATCCACTACCTTTTATAAAAAACTTCTTCAACTAGCATTAAGGAGTGTGGGTTTTCTCCAAGATTTATTTGAGGTTTGGCTACTATCAGGTACATGTGTGACTGTTAAACATACCATATAAAACATTCTAGAGATGACATGTATTATATGAGTATCTGGTTATGCTGTTCATCCTTATGAACATGCTAAAAGTTTTCATGTGTTTAATGAATTGATTTTTTGACCCTCATATGGAGTTTTTTATAGTGGTCATCGTAATCGACATATTGGTTTATTCTCATACCCAACACGACACTGTAAAACATATTTGGATTATGCAAAATATTTTGAGAGAGAAGAAAATATATGCCAAGATCAAAAAATTCCACTTATGGATTGATATGTTTTAGTTATAATGTCACATAATTTTAGTGTAAGGGGTATCTATTGAACCAATGAAGGTGAGAATTTTAGTTTCCTGGGATAATCCCAAAATGTATTTGATATACACAGATTATTGGGACTATCCAGCTATTTTAGGAGATTTATTTTTGAATTTTCATGCCTTTTATAAATTCTTATAAGGTTGACTAAATATGGTGTTAATTTTATATTTTTAGATTCTTGGGAGACATCAGTTCAGGACTAGAATGAGAGCCATAATTTAGTGCATATCTTGATTCTACCAAATATTAGTATGAGCTATATAGTTTATTGTGATTTATGAGGAATTGAAATAGAAGTAGTTTTGATGTAGAGATATGAAATTTTTGTGTTCAGATCCTACAAGTAGAGTCCTCATGAGAGGAACTACACTACACATAAAATCAAGGCTAGAAGCTATGGTTTATGCTTTAACCTGTTAGTGGTATTATTTATAGGGTTAATGATTCTTCATATACATGATCCATAAAATTTTCAAATACACTTTCACACTGTGTGACTTGAATCTCAAGTAGCACATGTGGGTAGTGTACCTTCAATAATTCTACTTTGACCTCCCCTATATATCTAGAAAGGGAAATTGAGTTGTTGATACCTTAATCCAGAAGTCTTAGATGTAGGTTGTCCATGAGGAAAGTAGTAAGTGGATGTTAATGGACCAATTTTCTAAGATACACATAGTAGTTGAGGAATATTATGGGAAGCTTATTTTTGTATCTTTATGATTGAAATCTTCTCTTTTGAAATAAGTAAGGATGATATAATGCTAATATCCCAAGGGAATAGTTATGATGGATAATGTCTCAAGATATGACCCTTCTCCTTTTTGGGTTATCGATAAGGATGAGTATCTACACATTCTTGGACATATATGGGTTCCTTCATACATAAAATAAGCGTGGATGTGGGAAAATCACACCTCCTTTTGGTCACTAAATGATGGGTTTACCAAAATGTACCAATAAAAAAATCTTTAGTTTTGGTGCATAGGTATAAAGAGACAAATTTCAAGTTTATCCAATAGTGTTCAACCTTTTAGCTGGTGAAGGTGGAACACCAGTGGTATATAATACTTTTATGGTGTCTATACATCTCATAATGGAAATGGGAAAACATCACTATAGATTTCCTGATAGAGTTTGCAAGATACCATTGAGGCAGTGACACAATATAGTTGATCATTGATAGGTTGACCAAGTTCATTCACATTTGACCTATTCGAGAGGCCTTCTTAGTTGAAAAGATCAAGATGCTTTATATTCATTATATTTCGAGCCTTTATGGTTTTCCATATTTGATAGTATCATATATATATTCTTGACTTACATCAATATTCTAACAAGGGTTGTAAATAGAATTGGGTTTACATATTCTGTTGAGTACAAAATACCACCTTTAGAATGAAGGTTACTCTGAGCATACAATAAAATTTTTGGAGGAAAGGCTTTAGAGATATTTCCTAGATCTTAGAGGTTTATGGGAGAATCATCCTCCTCTTGTTGAGTTTTACTATAAGAACAGTTTCATGAACTATTCATATGGATCCTTATGAGGTCCTTTATAGTAGTTTGTGTGATTCAAACTAATGCTGGTTAGTGGTAGGTGAGGGAAAACTATTGGTTCCATATATAATTCATGAGACTTAAAAGTATGTACAACTAATTCAGAAGTGTATGACTACACCTTAGTCTATTAAGAATTATTATACCAATCATCACTATTGACCTATATAGTTTGAGGTTTTATATTGATTATTTCTAAGAGTTTTTCCAATATTGGACCACAAAAAGATTCAAATACGGGGCAAGATATCACCTCATCACATCGGTCCTTTAGATATTATGGTGAGATTTAGGCCGATAGCCTATTAGATGGCTTTACCTTAGAGGTACCAAGCCTTGCATGACATTTTACATGTATCACATCTTTTCCAATATTATTATGTATTGTATCATTCATTTGATCCTAAAGAAATTGAGATTGTGGTGGATACATCATTTGAGGAGAATATGATACATATCATTGATCATAGAACTAAGATCCTTATATGAAGGTTAGTTCCTTTCATATGGGTGCTTTGGAAGCATGAATGTGTGAAATAAGAGACCTGGGAGAGAGATACCAATGAACATTATTAGTGTCTAGAACTATTCTTAGATGATGTTTTACCAACCTCAAATGGGAAACTCAGAGATGAGTTGTTTTAAGGATGGGAGGTTGTAACATCCTGAATTCTTTGAGTGGTATGGAATCATTATATTTTGTTAAAACCCCATAAAGTTTATATTTTTTTCCTATGCTTGAAGAACCATGCCTTTATGTCAATTGGTTAATTATGGAAATAAGGGAGAAGATGGCTGGAGGATGGATGTAGAAAAAATACATGATGTGAATTAAATTCATGATTTTTTTCAATCCATGATGTGTATTCAATATATGATATGAATTTCTCTAGCCAGGGCCCATGATTTTTTACTCGTTTTGAATTCAATACACATTGTGAATTAAATTTACAATGTGAATTGGTATGGCCAAACCAAATTCATGATGTGCATAGGTTTTTATTGGTGGTGGTAGGGGGGATACGATCTTTAAAAATGTGTAAAATACACACATCATGAATATATTGTGGGTTTTTTAAAGTTCATAAGCCATTTACTTTTCTCACCCCTTCTTCTTCCACATATGATCCCTCCTCTCGTGAAGCGTCTGCAATGCCTAACGGGGGTTGTTTTCTTCATCCCTCATGTAAACTCTTATTGATCCTCCATTCATCACTTTGGTTAGGAAATGGTAATTTCTTTGATCCACAATATTATTTTCTTAGTTTATTAAACCATATTTTTTTTATTTTTGGGTGAGCTAATGTGCCTTATTTTCAAGGTTTTTTTTATTCTTATGATTTATTCCATTATAACTCATTTTGAAGGCAAACAATTGATGAGTGGTATTCTACCAAACTAAGTTAGGGGATATAATTTTCTTAACTAAAAGTCCTACTATATCTATCATGTGATATTGTGCCACATGATGAACTCCTCTGGTGAAACCTCTTAAATTTATAACAATTTATATTTATTAATATACCATGTTTAATATTGTCCTAGGAACAAAATAATTATCATTGAAGGATGAAAAACCCAATTAATTCCACCCAATAAGGTATAAATTACTTTAATTTCTATGATCCACATGCCATGAATTTTTATAAACCTAATTTTGAGGTCTGTCAAGTCTTCTATTGAAATTAATTTTTCTGCTTTTCTTAAGTGATATGAGTGTTCGTGCTAGAAAAACTCATACACTTACCTCAGGAAGAGGGTGATACATGTTTTCAAATTCAGTAAAAATTAGATAGTGTCACCACTATTTATAATTTTATTTATAAATTAATCTTAATTATATATGAGAAATAATTGTTTTATTTTATAGAATATATTGGATGGGCTCACCGAGAAGATGCCTTATGTTTTTGACCTATGTGTGATACCTCGATTCCAAGTGGATTAAATTAGATGGACTCAATTGTTTATAATGATATTACATTCCACAAGTGAAACTTGGTTACCTATGTGAAATACCATAGATAAGCTCAAAATAGCATTCCTTTTGACCTTGTCAAGAGTGATACTTAGGCTCCACTTACAAATTTCCTTAAATATACTCTTAAGATGATGGGCACTTATAATGATACTGGGGAGATACATGGGTTCATATTTATGGATCACCATGGCTGGGCTATGTATTCTTATTAATTAGGAACTAATAAAGACTATTTATTATGTTTATAGATGCATCCTCCAAGCCAAAAAACATGCTGGTCTTTAGTTCATGTTGAGACATGGCTCTTCGACAACCAAGTTTTGGTTTCCTTACATGTATGCGAACATAATTATATATTTTCTAAACACATACACACAAATATATATATATATATATATATATATGAATTAATATATATATCATATCTGTCTAGGTTGACCTTGGTTTATAAATTTTTGACGTTGGATGAAGCGGGTATTCTTGGTCTGGGGTCCCATGAGAAACCTGGTCCAACATAGTTTATTTATTTATTATTTTCATTACCCTTATACTTACATGAACACTGATCAATATATGTGAACTATCTATATAGTTTTATCCAATAATAGTGGTGGCCTACTGAGTATATGTTACACCCATTTCATGTCGCCAATGGTTCCTGAATAGACTTCATCATTCCAGGATTAGATAAAGGGAAGCACCCAACTTCATATATTTGATCTTCAATATTATAATAGAGAATGGGTGAAGAGGGACAAGCCTATGACCATGATTTGACTGGATTCATATTTTGGTATTTTTTATTTTATTTAGATCGTTGTATATTAATGTACCCTTTATCCCATGTACTTATCTTTTTGTATAGAATCATGACATGATCATCATTTTTGTATCTGATATTGTTTTTTCTTCCTCATGTTTATTTATCTGTATGATTTATTACTCTCCTGATACTATTTATTTATGTTTCCAATGAAAATAATGATTATTCCCCACTCTTATACACTATAATCAAGAGAGAATAATCTCCATATAGAAACACCCTAAGCTCTTGCTACTAGTCAGAACCCTCTAGCATATAGGGAGGTGAACATGTGGTCATGTGTCAAACCATCTTGGAGAAAAACTTAGTAGATTCCGAGGAGGGATGCTACACTCGGGTAGTGGAGGTCTTGGAGAAAAGAAGGCCCATATTATTTTATTTTAGAAATGAGGAAAGAGACACTTAGTATAATGTATCAAATGAATTGGAAGATGAATAATGTGTAGAAAATAATGGTAGAGAGAAATGAAGTGATGAGAAAAAAATGAGGAGTTCAATGGATGAAATTATATTTCAACCAAGGGAACCTATGAATTATCCAAGTTAATTATCATTTCTAAAGGTCAACTCCTAGACCTAGGAAGAACCCAAGTTATTCCAATCATTAAAGTTAAATGAATTATGTTTTTATTTATTTTTACTCAATAATTATATTGTAGAAATATTTTAAAATAATGGTATTTTGGTTATTTTAATGATGAAACATCTAAGGATTTTTTAAAGTAGTTTTTATTTAAATATTTTCAATAATATGCCGAATGATACTAATTAAATATAGAAGTGATCTATTAGTATGTATATATTTTTATAAAAAACACTATTTAGGGAATGGTAACACTTAATATATTACTAATGTTAAGATAATAATTTTTATTTATGATAATGAGATGATTGGCATTGATAAATTAAATGGGATAATATTGGTGACCTTGAAATTTATTAGGCGTTTCATGATAATGTGATATTGATCTTATTTGATGAATTTTATTTAATTTTTTAATTTATATAATATACTCAATAGTTTGTTATTTTATTTTAGAAATAAGGATTTTTGTAAATTTTGGAGGAATATATGTTTTAATTGAGGTTTTATGGTGATTCAGGTTCATAATTTTCTTTAGGAGAATATATGATCATTGTATTCTCATCTTTAGTATGTGACATTGTGAGTTACATTATATCGTTCAGTGATATATGTTAATGTTTATGTTGAAATAAAAAATTTCATTAAATATTTCAGATTTTTTTGTTTTGAATCTGGTTAGATATATCATTGGGGAGTCTTAAGGTTAACTATTTATTAAATGGATTGATTTGATCTATGCGAGTTATTTTTGAGGTTTTAGAGATTAATTTACTATATTTAAAATCATATTATAACAATTATTTATTTGTTAAACTTGTATAGAAATAAGGAATAATTTTCAATTATTTAATGGACCTTATGATTTGTTAAATGTTAAATTTAGTTCTTTTAGGAATGAAAATTTCTTCCTATAGTAGGAGATGAAGTATAAATTCATTGAAAACATCGAGAGGATAAAATTATTCATATAAAATAGAATGAAATAATGTAAGTATATGTCATTATATTCTCTATATTGATAGTAAGTGGATCCCTCAACATTACGAAATAGTTTTTTGAATAAAAATTTGTTTTTTTACCTTAGTTTTTAAAGAATTTATAGTTTCTTCACCCCTCATTAGATAATGGTTTTGTAGTCATTTTCTTTTTTATGACCATGTTCTATATCACTCTCCACCATTATTTGGACATTACGTTTTTCTACATGTTTATATTTTCACTTATAACTAATGTTCTTCTATTTTTTAAGATTATTATGGGTTATTATATATATCCCTCATATTTCCCATCCACTATTTTTAAGATAAAGATTTATTAACCCTTTTGACAATGTGGTTTTTCTACAAATATATTTTCAGATGTCAACCCCTTGATTACTAAGATCAAGATAAAATTGTGAGAATGAAATTTAATCAAGGGGGTATGAATGTAACACCACACAAATTTAGTTTAAATGAATTACTATCCTCATATATTTAGTAACACGAAACAGTTATCCTTATACATACTGAGATGTATTATAAATTAATATTAATTAAATATGTCCTAGCTATTGAATTGGTGGTTATGAATATGATTAATCATATCATAAAATATATTTATAGTATTCATAATCATTAAAAATATATTGAATAATTCTTAGTATATAACAACTTGATTTTTATGAAGTAATTTTATACTTCAAAAATGCAATTTATTCAAAAATAATATGATAAAGAAAAAAAATTAAAATTAAAACTTTTATTTAATATATTTCATTATTGGAGTTAGATCATCCTCAACCGTGATTAAAATTTATGAGAATTTTGGGATTTTTTTGAATATAAATTATATAATATTCTAAGTAAATATTAATTACAAATGTCATTGTCTTTCTTTTTATATTTTTTTTGTTGAAATTTATAAAACAAAATATTTTAATTCATAAATGGTTATTTTGAAGACAAATTAAATTTTTATCATGGAATTATTTTAAATTATAGTGATAAAATAATTAATTTAAATGATTATACAATACTGATTTAGTGAATGTGCAAATAGTAGAAAAATGAAGTGAATAATTTTAAAAACTCAAAACATAATACATTTATATTTTTTAAAAGTGTGTCTTTAATTGAAAAGATAAATATATCATTTTATATATATTTTAAAAGTTTGTAATTTTAGTGTTTTCGTGTTATTTTGAAAGTCAAATTATGTTAATTGTTATTAACATGAAATTAATAGTATTATATGTTAAATAATATTTTAATAAAATTATTTAGAAAAAATAAAAATATTGAGATATTCCAATTTTTATTATAAATTGTTTAATATTTCATCCAATTTTCATTTATTATTCATGTTTCAACTTATATTTCAAATTATAAAACATTAATTTTGAAAAAGCGATTATTGTAGTTAATGTTAAAAATATATAATCAATGGGTTAATCGAAAATATCAGGACTAAAATGATATAAAAACCAACCATAATTTTATTGGGTAATTATAGAAATAATATATACTCATTATATTTGAATAAATTTTTTTATGGATCCATTTTACAGGAGTTATACACATATTAGATTATAATATTTCATGTATATCAAAAATTACATTAATGACATTTTATATTATATAATAATGTATTAAATTATTTAAAATTAAATAAACTATTATCATTTTAATATTTAAGGAGTTATGGTTTAAAATATCATCCATGTTACATTTTTTGGCTACTTTCCTTTTTTTGGTAATATTATTGACCATTAAAGAGTAAAAAACACTGATATTGTTGTAATTGTCAAATGGGTTAAGAGGTGACTAAAACAAAAAGATAACAGGGAAAACAACACATGAACTTATAAAAATTTTATTATATTAGAGGATTTATACTCATACTCATAATATCCTATAAATATATCAATTTGGATCTATCTAAACTTGAAACTTAATTTATATTAATTTTATACTATAAGTAATTCCAAGAGTGCCCCTATCATCATTAATAAAAGGGCACGTCTTCTCCTCTATTCATCACACACATTGAGCCATATATCTCAACCATCCCATACCCAATTCATTTATAAAATTCCATAGTATTTAATGTTTTCCATTTTTATTCTTAAAATACCATTCCATTTTTCCTTAAGAATGTATCCAAAGGAAGTATACCAAAGAAGATGTAATCATCTTTACCGACTCTCTTGTTTTTTTTCCTCATCCACATCCATTAAATATTTTGTAACCATAATAAAATAATAAATATGGTATTAAAATTATTATTATATATTATTATGATTATGGGTAACCATTTCCCATCACTTTTTAGTCATATAAAAATGTAAAACATCGCTCATGTGTATCTACGACATGCCATCTCAACATAACTGTGAAATTTGTTTTAATAACCATATTATTTGGATTGTTATAAACTTGGAAATAAGTTAAATATATTATATTTATGAAATAATTATTTTTTTGGCTTATAATATCATATCTACATTCTTACTCTCTAATCTCTGGGAAAGTGATAACATCAATCATTTGTATGTGTGGACTACCACCTCTACGAAGCAATGCGATTCATTTTTCATTTATAATTCAAATGGATGGTAATAAGGAAAGATTTAATGAATATATATGATATATATGATACAATAATTATTATTAAAATGTGAACTATTATTTACCTATTTTTTGTTCCATCCATCGAAAAGTGAAAACAATATTCACAAATATGTATGACCTACTGTCTCCATGAACTGTGTAATTCATTTTTCTATATCTACTTTATATGGATGAATTTGAATATATAAACAATTAATATATATTATATTTATATGATTATTAAAATAATGTGTTTTATGGAACCGTTATTGAATTACAAGGACCGAAACAACCAATCAAAAAATTTCATGAAAAATGAATAGTTGACACCCAAAAATAATGATTTTAATAAGTAATTATTAATGAATTTGTGTTGAAATATTATAATTGGATAATATAAATGATATTATAAGTATTCAAATTATTTTAGTGTAGAATTATAATAAATTTAAATTTATTATAAATGCGGATATATCAATTTATATGCAAATTGAACTTGATGTAAAATTTTATCATTTAATATTGTCTTCTTTGAGACATATGTTATGTTATAAACCTATGTTTTATAATCCGGAGTATATATATCCCTTTTTATTTGTTATACCATGATTATAATTATTATCATGATATTTAATGTTTCATTTTATTTTATTATTTAGTGAGGCCTATGATTCGAAAGTTACAAAATGGGTAGGGGTTTTATGTTTTAATATCATTTTAATAGAAATTGTTAATGCTTGAATTTACATTGTAGGGGATCATATAATTCTTTAATGATAAGTCCCTTTATTTTTATTATCCTCTATATATTTAGTATGAAAAAATTATTTCCTTTAATTTTCCACTATTTATTTCCTGAAGATACCGAAAGAATATTTTTGAGGAAACCGACATTATTTTTTTCTTCGGTAAAAAGTCATTTTTCTTCGATATCCATGTTTTTTTAAAATAATTTAAAATTTTTTCTTAGTATTATACTAAGATTTAATAAATTCATTTTCCCATGATTTAATTTTTAAAAAGGTGTCTAAAATTGATATTATTTTCATTTTTCAATCAAGACAGTTTTGACATTTTTACCTTAAATGAGAAATGAATCATTATTTTAACATACTCATAATAAATGAAATTTCATAACATCATTACTGTTCAAATAATTGAATCTCCCATTACATTATTCCTTGGTTATCTTCAATGAAAAATTTTTCCTTAACATTTTTAAATTTTTTAATTTTAAAATGCGATTTAAAAATGAAAAGTGTACCTTCCTCAATAAATATCATAGTGATCATTGAAAGAAAATTTCTATCTAAGATAATTCCATTTGATTTTACATATTCTTTACTGGGAATATTATCCATCCATACTATCTTTATCTGTTTTTTGGATGGTTTATTGTTATAGTGATTAAATATTCATAAATCATATTTTATTTTCCATGGGTTTAGTTATATTGAATGTTTTACGATCCCATTTAATACATATGAATGGATTTATGATTATGTGTAGGGTAGGACTGAATAATATATTAACATAAGTAATTAGGTAAATATTAATATTTTTTGAGCTCAGAGTGTATGTGGATAGTTGTCCCAAGTCCAAAAGTTGTTACGCATGAGGTTATACCATGCTCAAAAGTAGGTATAATGGAGGCTATCCTAAGGCTGAAGAAGGTACGTGAATAGATATAGGTTTTATAATATGTTGTAAATATCATTGTGGTTATCCTTGACATAATATTTCTATTGTTATTATTATATATCACTTTAATCCACTCTTTTAGAACATGAGTTTATACTAATGTTATATTCTCATGACTCTTATTTATTAATCCCATTATGATTCATGTCTTATGAACTACTAATAACTATTCCAGGACACATGTTTGTTATTTATGAATTATTGTGTATGATATTAATGGGTTATGATCATGTTCTTGTACCGTTTATAGGCTTTTTATGTTTAAATACTCATTTATATCTCTATTATTTACAATTATTGAATATATGAGATAATAATTTATTATGTTTTCTATTACCCTACATAGGAAGAAAAGTTTTAAGTATGATTCATATAAAAATGTTTCTAGTTATGAAGAACTAAGTGGGTGAAGATACATATCGTTTATGAACCCATCATTTATATTTACACATTTTTAAATACACTAATACATTACCATTCAACCATGAATGTAATGTTATGAAATGAATATTCATATAATAAGATGCAATATTTATGTTTGAAAAGTACATGTTACTATCGATTGTATCAAGGAAAGTTTTATTTACCATTTAAAACTAGGATGAGAAAAGTTACTAAGAACCCTTTAGATAAAAGTTTTTATAGAAGAACGTCCAATGTTTTGATAAAAAAGGAGTGTGGTTTTCCTACCAAAACATCCCTTCCACAAAACTATATGTGAATATAGTTTTGGAAAAGATTCATAGAGGGGAAATGAAGCCAAAAATTATTCGTAGATTATATCTCAAATGTCATTTTTGTGCATGGTGATTCTACCCTAAGTTTTCACCACATTTAAAAAATAAAGGGGATATTCTTGGGATAATTTACCTTTCCTTTATGAACCATCATGAAATATTTGAATAGACGATGATCATGTATAGCCTGCATTAAATATAAGGTGGAATTGATCGAAAATAATGTGTCATTATTTTGATATCTTATAAATGAATTTTGAAGATTATGTTGTTTCCCACTATGATTATTACTTCTCACCCTATGATATTTGGTTTTAGTAAATGGATGGAACAAGGAGGAATCATGTTGAAAATGACTGTGATTGAAAATGTGGAAATCATGCGAAACCAAATGGGACTATAGCAGATGTGAAAGGCATTGTGATTATTCATTATTAGTTATAAAGATATATGATTAACAACTTATACCTTAATCTACTCTTAGAATCAGTAATGAAGAGAAGATTAGATTTCACAGAGATTTATGTTGGTGGAGGTCATGGAGGAAAGAAGGTTCAATTCCATTCATATCATAATTTTCGAAAGTGAAACCAAGTAGAATGCATCAATGGAATAAGAAAATTTTTTAGGTGATAAAAATAAGGAAATAGAGAAATTAATTATTTATGAAAAATGAGGAGTTTGATGGAGAGAAACAAATTTCCTTTAAGGGTTCCATTTATAGTATTTTATCTTAAATATGGTTAATTTAGGCATTCTTCGTGTCAAACAACTCTTTTAAAGGTTAACTCCTAGCCCCAGGAAGGACCTATGTTATACCAATCATTTAAGTGAAATGATTCACGTGTTTTGGTTTTAGTATTTTATAATTATATTTTAAAATTATTTTAATAAATTATATTTTGGTTACAAGAAACATGGAATATAAAATGATTATTCTATAGTAGTTTTTCTTTATGGATTTACAATAATATGTTTAATGGGACTTATGAACTAGAAATTGGCATAGTAATAAAGAGATATTTTTAGAAAATACATGATTGAGGGACATATAACCATTAATATGTGTCCAATGTTGATATTATAATGTTTAGTTAAGGTAAAGGGATGATTAACATTGATAAATTAAATGGGACAATATTAATGACCTTGAATTTTTTTAGTGATTTTATGTATATGTGATTTATTTCACATTTGATTAATTTTATTGAATTTATAAATTTATAGAATATACTCAATTTTTTTGTGATTTTTTTAATGAATAATGATTGCGTTAGTTTTTGAAAAAAATACACATTTTCATTGAGAATTAATGGAGACAAATGTTATTATATTTTTTAAGTGAATATATTATCTTATTATTCACATGTTTGGTTTGTGATATTAAGAGTTACTATATTTTTTCATGGTATATATATTAAATTTTTTCTGAAACAAATGTGTCTTCAAATATTTTAGATTTTTGGGTTTTGAATTTTCTCAGATTTATTTTGGAGGAGTCTGATGTTAAATATCTATGGAAGGGATTATGATGAAAATTGTGTATTATTATTAATATTATAAAGAATTAGGTATTATAATAGATAAACAGTGAAAAACATTATGGTTTTATTAAATATTTTGGGAAATTATTATGTTTTGTAATTATTTTATGGATCTTATGATTCAGTAAAAGTTAATTTTACTGTTTGAATCATTAAATGTTTTTCATAGAGTAAGGGATGAAGTTGAAATTCATTAATGGAAAACCAAAGGATGAAATATTTCTTTTGAAATGAATTTAAATCAAGTAAGTACAAATTTTTTTATTCTCAATATTGATAGTTAATTAGTTCCTCAAGTAAGTATCCAATAGGCACTCAATATTTATATATCAAAGACTGGGTTCTCCTATCTTGTCAAGGAGAACATGGGAAATAGAATATGAGGCTTATTATGAAACATGTTTCTAATATAAAGATATAGAATTTCACATTGAAAAGTTAAATTTTATTCATCTTTTGGTTCAATATTTTTCAAAAATAATCCTATAAGATTTGTTTAATATATATTTAACTTGAATGCAGTAGTTATTTATAGAGTGGATACCTAGAACAGATCTAATCACCATCCCACCATAATGTATCGCTCTGACATAGTTAATTATGGGTTTTAGATTATCATCTTATAAAATTTAGTAGGGAAATAATGCCATTTAATGCCTGATTTATCTTCAATAATCAAACATGCATGTAAATGAATATATATATATTATAGAAACACTATAGTAACTACCTTAATCTTCATTATTCAATGGATAATTTTTTATGAAGAACATGATGCGTCATATTGAAGCTTCGAACCTTTATATGTGATCTACCAACTTTTTGATCTATGTTTATAACCTGAGGATTACTAAAACATCCAAAGTGGTTATAGTACCATCATCCATAGATAAATGACCATTCTAGTGGAAGATATTACACTCTTGTGTTTCATGGTAATGGGGAAAACAAATATAAGTAGGATCTCATCCATTTATATGAATTATTGATGATATTTGTTTTTAAGTGCGTGTCTTTTATATCAAATGCATTGGGTTACATATCATGGAACCCTTACATTGCCTCTTGTTTGGTTTATTAATTAAACCATTTAGTGAAGAAGTTAATTCCATGAATAATGCACCTCATGGATTAATAACCATGAAAATTTGCTTTGGTGGTTTTTGATGATTCATGCATTCAATTCTTGTGGGGTTTGTATAATATTACCAAACATATGATACGATATAATAAATAGAGGCACAAAGTTCCTCTTTTTTACACATTATGTTTATAACCTGAAACTTACATCCAAATCATATTATTATATATAACATGGGTTATATCATTAAATATTATATTCCCCATTCATTTCAAATCATAAAATCTCTCACTTGTAAATATATCCTGTATGTACATAATATAAAACTACACAACTATTATGAATCCATCTAAATATATTTCAGATATGAGTTTTCAAACTCTCTTTATTTTAGAGGAAAAACATAATACCAAATCTAATAATTTTTCAATGGACTAACTCTGTGACTATATGGTATTTAATAGGGTTGATTTTTGTGGAATCCTTATTATATAAATAAAATATGAGAGGCCTATAGAAAAGAATTATTTCAACTAAAGATATTAAGGGATCTGGTGTGATGTTTTTCTAATTTACTCATATATTATACAAACATGTCTTCCAAAAAATATATTATATACATGATATATATACATATATAATAACTTTGACAATGACACTGAGTGACCCCTAAAAATAGAATAATATCAATCTAGTATAGGATATATCCTAGTTAGTTATCCTCTAAAAAAGACTAACATGTTGGTTTGACAGGTCACATGCTTTTAATATTTTGGATGGGTTCATCACATTTCCCTTGTCTAGGTAGCTAAAAAAATCTCACATGACTCAACTAATAATGGACATTAATTTCCTCAATCTATTTTACTGAAGGGCTATATGTCATTTATTTTCAAATGAGTGGAAAAATCCCATATTGGTTGTGCTCCAACTGATGACAAGATCTGTAGCGCACCCAAGAATACCCTTATCAACAAATTCATAATGAAATTCATGATAATTGTATCTAAGTATGAATGATTTCATGTTTGGTATCTCACTTAAATTAGGCAAAACATATTTTCTATATTTATACACCCCTATGTTTATTTATGATTCTTTGTAAATATGTTGTACATAATTTGTGGGCCAGTCCAAATAATAAGTCCCCACATATTATCTCATAATTTCACTACACATAAAAATATTGACATATAATCACAACCCAAACTTCACTATAATAATAATTGATTGAGGATAAATTAAGGTCTGATATGGAGGTAATATTATCACTTCACCATAAATGTAATGAAAATTGAATCACACATGAGTAAATGATAATTGGACATTTCCTTGTATTTTATTATCATGTTAACAAATATAACCATTACGTCAGTATCTTAAGTATTGTATACCTAGATAATTTATATGACCCTCATGTTTCTTTTACTCCAATAGTTTCATTCATGGATCTACTATATTTTCATCAATTTCAACCCAATAGATATTAATATCACACATATCAATAATCTATCACATATGATGGAAATTTTGAATTATATGTTTGGTAATTTAGTGAGATGATGATTATATTTTCATAGTGATTGATCTGTTTTATTCGTAGTAATGTTTGATCCGTCCCTTATTCTAGGAACATGCTATAGTTCAGAGATGAATTACCTGGTCGACAACTTCCTTAATTACATCTGATATAGTGATGAAATGTTCCTCTATTAACAATTCATCTATGATGGATTATTTAAAACTCTTCCAATTTATATCTCTACTATTTACTTGAAGGATGAAATTATATTTATATTTAAAAATATTTTTATCGGATTAAAAATTTACATCTATACATCCATTTACCAGAAACTAATCTTCTCATATAATAATCAAGAACATATCCTCAATCCTTCTCAAGTGTTTGTGAATGTTATTCAGAGTGATCTAGTGACTTTCAAAAATATTGGATTCATATCTAATTGTAATTATAAGAGCATCAGTGACATCGGGTTTAGTACAAAACATGTAATATATGATAGTACCTATGACAGATTCATAGTGAACTATATCCATCATTTACAACTCTTTAAAAGGATCTAAAATCATCCCAATATTTCATTAGTTAATTTAATAGAAAATACTGGGCTACCCTGACATGGTACCAGAGTCATGCCACCCCTTGGTCCAATGAGAATTCTCATTCCCCATAAGTTAGAAACAAGTGACAGGGAATCAAGAAACATCCTCTTCAAATTTATTACTCCATTTAAATGAATTAAACAATAATGGATATAGGTAAATAATATGTTTTGGTATATCCATACAATGAAATACCATGCATGTGAAATAAGTATCTATTATTTGAAGAGCTAAACCGCACCGATCATAACCAAAATAATCATCAAAACTCATATTTAAAAATTTATTGACACTGAGTGCACAAAAAAGTACATAATAATGAAACTAAGAAGAATATTAAGACAAAATTTTGAAATGTATAATACAAAAAATATAAACGTACAAAAAAAACATACCCATATAGTGGAAATAATAACTCCATGTTTACTATGGCTACTCACCACATCTTAGCATATCCTCGCTTGTAACAACATAGTAAGAAATGATAAGGGGCATAACTGATCTCGTAATAGAGAACTTATGATCTTCATATATGAATTATAGTATATCAGATGTGAGATTAATATTACAAAAAGAATATCACCACATATTTTATGAAATTATATACAAATACTATTTCAATATTTCTAGTTTGAACTGTATATATAACATATATTATTACATGATAACACATAGGGGAAACAAGTAACATCACAATGAATTGAAAATATTTATTTTAAACACATTTTCATTAAAATATAAGGTTAAATCATTTTTTTGACAAAAATCATTAAAACCAAAATGGGGTCTCAAACATGATTATGTAAAATGGAAGAATACATTAAACATAATTTCATTAACCCTCAATGGAAACAGTTTCAGTGAAAATGAAACATGGGAAAATCACTAGGTTCTAATGGGAGATATTACTAGAGATTACAGAACATGGGACTGATTGTTGTCTTACTTTTATTCTACAAAAAATACACATTCCAACAGCTTTAGCCACATAGGCCTCATCTGTGGTCCTAACTCAGATAGGGAAATCCAAGATACTATGGGACACTAGCTTTTATATAAGATATCTAGTGTAGCATAAACCTATATCTCTCTCTTACTGACTATGGATACCATGTATTCAATGAAGTATAGGTTGATTTTTTATCCAAATCCCATTACAGTCCTAAATATGACAAAAATAGAAAATATCAGCTCACTTACAACACCCTCATAAGAAATTACGCATTTTATATATATTCTTAATCATCAAGTGTCACCTGAAAATAATACTTCTAGATCCATTTAAGGGAAAAAGTCTAAAAAAGACATAAAAAATGGGGACTAAAATTGGATCGAATAATAAAACACCAAAATAAATTCCATATAGAAAGTTTTAAAATTCTTTAGAAAATTATCTTAGGTTTCCAAACTATGTCAGTTATTTTTTTATCTAAATTATAAATTATTTCATTTAAATTACAAGGGATTTCATTTAAAAACCAACAATTCCATTTGAATTGCTTTTTAAACACTTAGTCCACTTTTTTAACGATGTCCCCCATCTAAAAAGGGTCTTCTAAAAAGTGAAACCCTATGTAGTCAAACAACACTTTCCTATACTAATTATTTAAAATATAACCTGTAAAACATTAATACATACACTTGGAACTCTTAAAAAATGATTAAAATTTTTAAACCTCAAAAGGAATGATAATCCTTCTATTCCTAATGTTTAAATCCTATGAAATCATTATATCCTGCATCAGGGGTTCAATGCATACATATAATTTTTCAAGAATTTCTTTAAAAGAAACTAAAACACCTAAAGCCTTTTCAAATAAAGGTAGAAAAAAGAAATACGTACCTTATCTCAAGAAACACAAGTTACCTTTCATGGAGGAAACCCAATGGATGTAAAATATGAAGTATACAACATTTAAACAAAAAAATCCAAAAATATTATGTCAATACTCAACTATAAATCTAGGGAACATGGCCCCTAGGGTTTTTTGTTTAATTAAAGACAAATGAAATGAGATAATGAAGGATAATTAATGGATATTAAATTTCTTACCTTGATGAACTGGGATTATAAAAGGAATAAATTTTATGTAACATTAATGGAAAGGAATTTGGGTGATGGGGATATTCACATATGGTCTCTAGGATCAAACGATAGGGGAGAGGAGACACAAATGGTTAAAAATGGGGTATTCAAATTTTGGAAATTATTAAATTATTAAAATCATATAGTTAAAAAGATTAAGAAACATAAATTTCTATACTGTATATGACCTTGTAGGAGACACCAAATAAAAACCCCACACCTTTTATAGTTTAGCTCACATGGTTCTCCCTAAATGTGTACCAGTAGAGTGGGTCACCTCCATCCTCTCAAACAAGATTCATGAGTATTTACAGATCTTGTATTATTAGAAGAACTAAATTACAATCATTAAAACTCCGTTGGAGTTAACCTAAAACTCCTCAAATAGTTTCCTTTAAAACTTATATAGTTTTATGAAAGGGTTATATAACCTTCTACTACCTAGGAAACTCCTAAAATTTCAAAAAAATATCATGAAACTTATGAATATTAATATAAACCTACAAATCATATTAATTTATTCTATAATAGAGATAATGGGAGTTTCAATGTTCCCTCCATGATAATTTCTACCCCTAGGATTTTTTTAGTAACAAGTGGAATATTCTTGGACAAAAAAACCATAGCATCCCAAATAAGTTATTGGAGGGATGGGTGAACAAAAAATGACCATAAGTTGATTTAAAACTAAATAAATATAATTACTCAATACTAATAGTGTGACCTCTCATATAACACCCAATATGTCCAAGTGAAAGTAAACCAAAAAACAAGGGATTCAAAAACTAAAGAATAAAGGAACCTATTAAGGACAAAACTGAGTTTATATTTCATCTAAAATTGTGAATCAAATTTATAGTCACACCCATGATGAAAATACATCCAAAAAACAAATTTACAAAAAAATAATAAAACAACCATTTAGGGAAAAATTATAATTACATAAAGAAATAACTGACCATATAAAATAGTAATAAGAACTCAATAAAAGATCCAACCAAAACAACAATAAATAGTTACTAAGAAAAAAAAAATACCAAAATAAAACTAACCAACAATGTAGAAAAATAGGGTTTTAACCCTGGGTCAAGGAACTAGAAAGGATGGTGAATCCAAAAATTCATAATAGTCTCTAACCAGACTAAAAACTAAACCTATCCTATTTCAAACCCCCAAAAAACTACCAAAGGTTCCCTTGATTAATCTACCAAAACTAAAATCCCATAAAACATTCCATATAATAATTACCATATAAAACATGAGAAATACTAAGGAATAAACACCAAAAAACCATCCTACATCCTATAATCATAAAAATATAAATACTCAAAGCATAAACCGAATAATAATTTCATCAAAATTGCCCTAAATAATTATACTCCTCCTCATTCTAATCTATATTCAATTAAAGACTATAAATAATAGATGTAAAATAATAATCTATAGAGTTTATCCTAGGATTTTATGATAGAGACAAAATATCAAACACAAAATTAATAATTTTTAAGGAATTTAGCTTTTGAAAAATTAAAAATTTCCATATTTGGAGAAAGATTACAAGAATACTAAAAAAATGAAAATATAAAGGATTTCACCTTTGATATTTGAGGTGTTTTCTTCAGAAATAATTTTTCCCTCAACCCCTTTCTAAACACTACATTTCTTTAAGTACACCTTGATTTCTAAAACATGTAAAATATTATTATCATGAAGTCTAAGGGTATATAAATTTATCTTCTCTAACACTATATTTCAAGTCTTGGTACAATCAAAAACCAAAATAATCTACTTAGAACAAGAGGATACACCATGAGGATAATTCCCAAGGTAAAAATTCAACATTAGAGAAAGTTATTTATAAAATGTTTCATTTAAAAAATATTAATCATGAGTTCAATCATTCCATGTCCCATACAAGAAATCACATAACCCCATATGAAACATGACATTAAAAGAGTGGACTGATTCACCAAAAAAAACAAAAAATGAAAATAATTTTAATTTCAATCACTATATCAATCATTTATTAAGATTTTTTTTCAAATGCATATATATTTTGAAAATGTAATATTCATTAAAATATTTCCATATAACTTAGAAAAAAATTCATAAAAACATCATATTTGGTTAGTAAGATAAACCATCTAATCCCACACAATGTGTTAATTTTTTTTTCTAAAAAATGAATATTAGTTTAGAAACACTTTCTCAAACTCCTTTAAAAAGAAAAAACCCTTGAAAGAATCATTTGAATAAAATACTACCAATTTTTAGTCACCATTTCAAATATTTATGTAAACACAACATATTCCACTTTCTTCAAGAAATTAAATTGTTAAGGTTGGTGTCCTGAGAACCAGCTATTTTGTACATTGATTACATAAATGTTCACTAATTATATATTGTTCATTGTTCTCCATGACTATAATATAATAATGTCCTGGAATATTTGTTACATTGATAAGGTCATGGCAGATCCCCGCTATGATAAGAACCTTGAAATTCTATAACAATATTCTTAAATAAAGGTCTACGGTTGGATGACATACTATTATAGGAAACATAGTATACATACCGTCATGTGCGAGCACTCGTAAGAAGATGAGAATATCACTCATGGAGTTTGCACTTGGAAATCTCCAAGATGGGAGATTATGAGAAAAGACCCACCAGAAGTAATTCTGCATGTTTTGGTGTCATCAGACATTACTATCTACGAGCATGTGTAATGGTCATTAGACTAGAAGATTATCACTACTCATGTCAAGACTCACACACTTAGATTTGCTGACAAAAACCGTCACGAAGGCAGTTGGCGGGAAGTAGGGTACATTGGGTGCGTCACGAATGACATGTTGTTAATGGATAAGTCAAGGAAGGATTTGTTCCTTCCATATTTATGGAAGTAGATATCTCGGTCCCTTTGATTGACATAGAACTGTCGAACAAATTCCATGGCCATCGTGACACGATGAGTTTATTTCTGGAAGTCAAAGAATGACAGATCAAGCATATAGGTTTATGACACTACCATGAAACCTTCTTGATGAGATATTGAGACAAAGGGATTAAATTACATAGTAAGCATTCATATGAGGTGACATATCATTGGAGCATCAACTTATTTCTCTTTTGTGCCTTGACCCATTGCTAGACAGTAATCTTGGACTTTAGGCTAGCCCGCCTAATGCCAACGAGAAAGAGGCCTAGAGGGTCACACACAAAGTGTATCCAATTTTCTCAAGTAGAATAAAGATTATTTTCATACGTGGTTTAATAATTATTCAAGGAAGCCTAAATTGTTTTAATCATGGAGGAAGAAGGAAATGAAAAACAAGATTTACATGCCGTGTATTTTTTCATGGAAAACTAGTACACACCGTGTATTAATGATTACATTCCGTATAATTTTCATTTTGTAAAGGAAATGAAAAACAAGTACACACCGTGTATTTTTTTCTAGAAAAAAGTACACACACTTTATTAATGATTACACATTGTGTAGTTTTATGGAAAACAAGTACACATCGTGTACTAATTCTTACACACCGTTTAGTTTTCCAATCAGGATTTTGAGGATATAATATTGTTTTATTAAATGATATTTATTATAATCAGCGTGGGCGCATGTCAAGGAATTAATTATTCAACATGGGGTTTTCAATAAGAGTCAATGAAATAAATAAAATGAATAATATGTTTATTTATTGTTATAACTCTACAACCTCAAACCCAATTATAAATATCCTTACGACTCCAACTCTTTTCTGAACAAGAGAATCATTGTGCACAACAATTCTGGAGAAATATTTCAAGGCCTAGAGAACCTCTTCCTCCAAGAATGCTCTCAAGTCTGAGAGAGATCCTCTTCCATCAGATCAAGATGATCTAAGGAAGACAACACAAGAAAAGGTTTCTCCATGCTAGCACCTAGAGACTCCTTTGGCGACGCCCAGAGATACAAGGTGCACATGTGGATCAACACTAGAGGAAGTCTACCCTTAGATTCTGCGATGAAACTACGAATCACATAGAAACATGATCCAGAATGTCAGGGAAGAAGGAACACCCAAAATTTATTTCTTGTAAATTGATTGAATTAATTATAATCAACCCGTGATGATCCACTTTTGTGGTTCTGAGACCTTTATTCTGCTTTGTCTATTTTTATGAATCGATCTATGGATACTGTCATTTATCATCATATTTATCCTGGATTGATCATTGCTAATGACAAAAAGCCAAGTGGGCACATCCACCCATGCGCTTCCACTGCGCCCAGAACCTTCAATTGGTATTAGAGGGAGGTTACAAAGTTGATTATATTTATTTAATTTTTGTTGATAATTTACGCATTTATATTTAATTCAATTTGGGATAAATCATTCTATTAAACTGAATGAAAGATATTTGTTCTTCCTCCTTCATTTCTCGATTTACATCACAGAAACGTAATTATAATTATAATTTTGATTAAATTAAAAACAAGGAACTCAGCCGGATTAGCCGCTCTTTCTGTCTGTACAACACAAAAATACACAGCGTGTAATGAAAACTTCATGCCGTGTAATTAGGTTCAATGAACCGGTACTAGACCACCAAACCACGCCATGTGAATTGAGTATACCTGAGTTTTATTACACCGTGTAGACTAGAAATGAATAGTGCGTGGAACCGGAACACACAGTGTGTATGTTGAATCAACACGTCGTGTAGTCCGATCTAGCCTAAGTTAAACCGTGTACAAGTAAAAGCCGTGTTCCACGTACATGAGATTGCCAGGTCGGTAATCACATAACAAGGAAGTACATGACATTTTAGATTAATCTACACACTGTGTACTCCAAAATTTTCAAATTAGAGAAAACACGCCAAAGCCCCCGACATGTACTTTGGATAAAGGGTGAAAAGAAATACACACCGTTTAAATATAAACTACATGCCATGTACTTTCCAGAAATGGAATTTCACTAGGTTTTCTCCAAAAGTACAATGACCTATACAAGGGATATAGATGAGAAGAATCTCAAGGAAATTCAGAAAAGAATTTAAGATAAAGAATCGATTAATTATAAGATCATAATTAATTAATTTCAAGCGCAACTTATCTTAAATAATAAAACGATTAAAAGAATTTGAATTCTAAATATACGTAAATGTCGTTGCATGCTATGGATGATCATGAGAAATACCAAAGACCCTTTTTATGTGTTTTTGGTTTCATTTAAATTTGTTTAATTTAAATTCGTTGGCCTACAATCCTTCTTCTAATAAAATGTAGGGCCTACGTGACCATGGTTTCTTTAATGTAAACCCCATGTAATGGAGGATCTCCCAAGCCGGAGGAGACGGTTCAAAACCTGAATCTGAGTTGAAACCAACCCTAGAAAATACAAAGGTGGACAGGTGGGAGCTGCAAAACATGAACCATCGGTTCAAGGTGTTTTTCCCTAGGTCAGGGTTAGCTTATCAAACCTCTAGATAATCTAACCAATAAAACCTCATGATCATGCCATCTTATTTTAGTTATGTATTATTTCAAGGTTTATTTATTATGTATGTGTTGTCGTGATCACATATTTAATAAAATGAACAAACATGCAAAGATGGAATAAAATAAAATAAAATCTGGACTATGCATAAACATTATCGGAACATGGTTAATCACTTTAGAAAGCCTCACTTAATATTAACAAGCATGTGATAATGTGATACTACTCATGAAGGATTAAAATCCCTCAATACCATATTAAGTTAGACCGATCCTTCCGTTACCTGATTAAGGGAAAGACTCAATAAAACTATGTGTTTGACCAACCCTTGTTGGGACACATAATTTTATAAAGGAAGCCCTTATGTAAGGTTTCAGGTTGACTTAACCATATTACATCAAGAGGAGTAGTACTTGCTAAACTTGATGTAATATTGGAGGCAAGAGTTGAGGAAATCCTAGTGAGGATTTCAGGATTGGGGAGTCCACTCAACAGATCAAGGAACTGTAAGCTCACAGTTGGCAAAGACCTGCCTACCTAGATACCTTCAAATAGCTTGACCAACCATTGTTGGGGTTATGCAAAGGGGAATACAGATCCTTGCCACTAGAATGTCAAAGCAACTGTACATTCTAAGTTCAATAGTGAAGGACATTGGGACTTGATAAAATAGTGGGAGATTTAATAAAATTTGTTATTTCTCATAACATGTAATCAAAAAAGTACTGAAAAATATGTTCTGTTAATTTATAGAAAATAAAAAACTCATCAACCACATTTTCTCTACGATAAATTCTAGATAAAGAAAACATCCTCACCGACAGTAACCTTCAGGAATGGTTTAGGCACCTTCGGGTTATCCTATGCCATGAATGAAATTTTTAGGTGCTGGAGTCCTCACTTTCGGATTCTCCAGCCCCAAGGGTGAATGATGAAGATTTCATGGTCTATGATCAAAATTTGAGCGATGCACTCAATGTTTAATATTTGATGCTGTCATCTATGTACAATGTTCTCATGAAGTCTCTTGAAGACATGGATACCTATAGCATGCTCAAGCACCTCCGTGGTCTATACCAAGAGAGAGCATCACATGAAAGGTTTGTGATCTCCAAGGCTCTATTTTAGAGTATTCTTGGAGAAGGTGACCTAGCTGGGCCTCATGTAGTCAAGCTCATTGGCTACATTGAGTGCTCGGAGGTTCTAGGGTTTAAACTCTCTGAAGAACTGGGTACCGATCTCATTATTGCATCACTACCCCAGAGCATCTCCAACTTTTTTGTAAATTTCAACATGAAGAACATTGAGAAGTCTCTATTTGATCTTCTTATCCTCATTCGCCAAGTGGACAATGATATGAAGCGTGAAAATCCTTCTGTCCTCATGGTGAATAAAAGGAAAGGGAAGGCGAAGAGCTTTACTCCCAATGTTTCTTCAAGGCCTTCCAAGAGCAGCCAACGGAGCTAGACTTGCTGTTATAGCTATCAGGGACTACCCCCTCACATTGCCTATTGGGATGGTATTGGTTTTAAAAAGATGTTATTATGTACCCTATGTAACCAAAAACATTATTTTAGTATCCAGATTAAATATTGATGGATTCATCTTTAAGTTTGGAATTGAATGTTGATACTTTTATAAATATAACATCTGTTTTGGTAGGGCACATTTATATAACGACCTTTATATGTTAGACAACACAGAACAAGTAATGGAAATCAATGACCAAGTTAATTCACATGACTCATACCACACCTAACATTGGCATCACCGGCTAGGTCATGTCAATGAGAAGCATTGGACAAAATTACATCAAGATGGGTATTTAGATTCTTTTGAACTAAAACCACTTGGTGTATGTCATGAGTGTCTACAAGGAAAAATGACTAAAGCCCCATTTAGTGGGAAAGGTGAAAGGGAAAAAGAGCTTCTAGAATTAGTTCACACAGATGTGTGTGGACCATTTCAAGTTGAAGCAAGGGGTGGGTTCTTGTACTTCATAACTTTTACTTATGATTTTAGTAGATATGGATATATTTACTTAATGAGGTATAAGTCAGATTATTTTGATTGGTTCAATGAATACAAGAATGAAGTTTAGAACCAGCTTGGTAAGAAGATTAAGAAACTTTTATCAGATAGAGGAGGATGATATCTTAATCAGGACTTCATTGATTTGTTACGGGAGTTTGGGATTCTATCTCAACTCACTCCTCCTTACACACCTCAGTGGAATGGTGTAAGTGAAAAGGAGGAACCACACCCTGTTGAACATGGAGAGATCAATGATGAGTCATGCGAGTCTTCCATTATCCTTTTGGGGATATGCATTAAAAACTGTAGCACATATACAAAATCAAGTACCAACTAAATCGATAAATGGTATTCCATACGAATTATGGAGTGGATGCAAAGCCATGTTATCGAATTTAAATGTGTGGGGTAGCGAAGCATTTGTTAAGGACTCTTCAGGTAACAAGCTTGCACCCCGAGGCACAAAGTGTATATTTATAGGATATCCCAAGGAAACAAGGGGATATTACCTATACAACCCCTCAAATAAAATGGTAACAATGGAAAGACACACTATATTCCTTGAGAGGGAGAACATCTCCAAAAGAGATGGTAAGAGAGAGATAGAATTCGATGAAGTCGAGGCTCATGATACACAGGAGTTGGTACAAGAACAGATTCCACAAAGCCCTGTGGAAGAACAATCTATTCCAGAGACACAAGAACTGCGTAGGAGCATGGGAGAGGTGAGAAAACCAGAACGATATGGTTTTCTTGTCACCGAGGACGGTGAATCATTATTGGTTGACAGTGATGATCCTCTTACCTACAAGGAAGAAGTTGAGGGAATAGATGTTTCCAAGTGTAAAGAAGCCATGAATTCTGAAATGGATTCCATGTACCAAAACCAATTCTAGATTTTGGTAGATCCTCCAGTTGATGTAAAGCCTATTGGTAATAAATGGGCATTCAAGAAGAAACTGGACATGGAGGGGAAATTCATCACCTATAAGGTAAGTCTAGTTTCCAAAGGTTTTAGACAGTGTCAAGTAATTGACTATGATGAGACCTTTTCACCGGTTGCAATGCTGAAATCCATCATAATCCTATTGTTCATTGTCTCTTACCATGACTATGAAATTTCACAAATGGATGTCAAAACAACATTCCTTAATGGGAACCTCCAGGAAGATGTCTACATGACGCAACCTGAAGGGTTTGTGACTCCAAAGGATGCCAACAAGGTATGCATGGTGAAGAAATCCATTTATGGATTAAAGAAAACATCAAGGTCATGGAACATTCATTTTAATTAAGCTGTAATAGAATATGGCTTTGTTAAGATCGAATGTGATCCTTCTGTCTACAAGAGGTTTAGTGGAAGTGTAGTCGTTTTCCTAATAGTATATGTTGATGACATATTACTAATTGGAAATGAAGTACCTGTCTTACATTTAGTTAAGGCATGGATAAATAAATGATTCTCCATGGAAGACTTGGGCGAGGCAACATATATTCTTGGGATCAAGATCCATCATGATGGATCCTAGAGAATAATGGGCTTGAGGCAAAGTACATACATTGACAAGATACCGAAGAGATTCAGTATGGAACAATCCAAGAGGGGATTATTGCCAGTGTCACATGGCATTTATCTTTCCATGAAAATGTGTCCTCAGACACCTGAAGAAATAAATAAAATGTCAAGGATCTCTTCCGCATCCGTGATTGGGTCAGTAATTTATGATATGCTATGTACAAGTCTAGATGTTGATTACGCGTTAAGTGTGGTAGGCAGATATAAAGTTGATCCATGAGACCACCATTGGATGGCAGTCAAGACTATCCTTAATTATCTGAGGCGTACTAAGGATATGTTTCTGGTTTATGGAGGAGAATAGGAAGTAGTCATCATAGGACATGTAGATGTTAGTTTCCAGACTGATCAAGATGACATGAAGTTGAAGAAAGGTTACATATTCAGTTTGAATGGAGGTGGAATGAGCTGGAAGAGCTCAAAGAAAAGTGTGGTGGAAGATTCTATAATGGTGTCCGAGTATATCACATCTTTTGAGGAAGCTAAAGAAGCAGTATGGATGCGAAGCTTCTTCCAAGAGCTGGATGTAGTAACTTGCAGTAAAGATCCTATCACACTCTATTGTGATAATACTGCAGCAGTGGCACTTGCAAAATAACCAAGGTCACATTAGTAAACAAAGCACAAACTTCAGAAGTATCAAATATTGAGGTATTTTTCTCATAGAGGTGAATTTGCAGTGAACATTATTTCCATGGAAGACAATGTGGTAGAACCCTTGACTAAAGCCTTGACTCAGCAGAAACATGATCATCATATGAGGTCTAGTGGACGAAATATCGTAGGAAGTTGGCTCTAGTCCAAGTGGGAGTTTGTTAGGGTTGGTGTCATGAGAACCAACTGTTTTCTACTATGATTACATGAATTTTCACTTATTATATATAGTTAATTGTTCTGCATGACTATAATATAATAATATCCTAGAATATTTGTTGCATTGATAAGGTCATGGAAGATCCCTGCTATGATGAGAACCTTCAAATTATATAACAATATTCTTAAATAAAGTTCCATGGTTGGATCAAATACTATGATAGGACACATAGTATACATACCATCATGTGCGAGCACTCGTAAAAAAAAGAGACTCTCTCTCATGGAGTTCACACTTGGTAATCTCCAAGATAGGAGATTATGAGAACACAACCGCAGGTAGTAATTCAAATGTTTTGGTGTCATTAGAAATTACTATCTACAAGCGTGTGTAATTTTCCTTATACTGGAATATTATCATGAACTCATGTCATGAATCACGCACTTAGATTTGCTGAATAAAACCATCATGAAGAAAGTTGGCAGGAAGTATGGTATGTTTGGTACGTCACGAATGACATGTTGTAAATGGATATGTCGAAGAAGGATTTGTCCCTTCGATATTTATAGAAGTAGATATCTCGGGCCCTTTGATTGAAACAGAATTGTCAAACAAATTCCTTGGACATGGTGACATGATGAGTTTATTTCTGGAATTCAAAGAATGACAAATCACGCATATAGGTTTGTGACACTTCCATGAAACCTTCTTGATGAGATATTGAGAAAAAGGGATTAAATTACATAGTATGCATTCGTATGAGGTGACACGTCAATGAGGCATCAACTTCTTTCTCTTGGGTGCCTGGACTCGTTGCTAGATAGTAATCTTGGACTTTAGGCAAGCCTGCCTAATGCCAATGAGGAAGAGGTCTAGAGGGTCACACACTAAGTGTATCCAAGTATCTCAAGTAGAATAAAGATTATTCCCGTACATGGATAAATCATTATTCAAGGAAGCCTAATTTTTTTTAATGATGGAGGAAGAAGGAAATGAAAAATAATATATATGCGCAGTGTATTAATGATTACCCACTGTGTAGTTTTTCATGGAAAACAGGTAAACGCCATGTATTAATGATTACACGCCGTGTAGTTTTCATTTTGGAAAGGAAATGAGAAACAAGCACATGCCATGTATTAATGATTACATGCCATGTAGTTTTATGGAAACAAAGTACACGCCATGTATTAATGATTACACTCCATGTAGTTTTCCAATCAGGATTTTGAGGATATAATATTGTTTTATTAAATGATATTTATTATAATCAGTGTGGGTTCATGTCAAGGAATTAATTATTCGACATGGGGTTTTCAATAAGAGTCAATAAAATAAATAAAATGCGTAACACATTTATTTATTGTCACAACTCTACAACCTCAAACCCAATTATAAATATTCTCACAACTCCAACTCTTTTGCGAATAAGAAAATCATTGTGCACAACAATTCTGGAGAATTATTTCAAGGCCAAACGAACCTCTTCCTCCAAGAACGCTCTCAAGTCCAAGAAATATCGTCTTCCATTGGATCAAGACAATCTAAGGCGGACAACACAAGCATAGGTTTCTCCATTCTAGCACCCGGAGACTCCTTTGGTGATGTCCAGAGATACAAGGTGCACGTTTGATCATGAGTATACTAATGATCCTCCCCATGAGTTTCAACCATGTGATTTTTTTCAGGTAATATAGAACTTAAATAAGAAAAGGGATCTTCACAATCCTGGACCCTTTTTTAAAACCTAGGCTCTGATAACAACTGTAAAAAACTAATCTGAGATACCTTGAAATGACAACAGAACTCGAATACCACTTGGTTGAAAGGGGAACCATAATCCCTTCAATAAAACAAATAGTACCTCTAAATTAAGTAGTAAGCTCTTGGGAATGGTTTCTCCATTAAATAAAATTGAACACCAGCCAAAACATTTTGAGAGTCCCATATAGTGCATCCATAAATTGGACTACCTGACATGGTGAATAAAATGTTTTAATTGGAAGAGTGAAACCAACCTGTTTATAACCAAAAAAAATATTTCAACTCATTTTTTTTAAATTTAATGAAATATAGTACAAAAAATACCTAAAAAACTAAAAAGAAATAAAAATGAAATAATTACACGGTCAATGAAAAAAACCACAACATAAACAAAAAATCCCAGAAAGTTGAAATATCCACTATATAAGGGCTATTTCTACTCAGCATCCCTTGAAATTACCTCCCATTTAAAACCTTTTCAGGAATCAGAAAGGGCAAAAACTGGGAACCTAAAATAAAACATAAGAAAAATATACACCCATTGCTGCATGTAGGGTGTGAGATAAGAACATCGTATAAGATCTCACCATAGAGTTCATGTAATATTTTAAAACATATATTTATATAATACAAGTTTAAACTATATATATATAATATTTATTTTTATATGATATAACATAATAGAAATAAGTGATAATGTATTCAATTTAGAATAATTCATTCAAAACAATTTTTATTCAAAATCCTAGATGAAAGCCTCATTTTAAGTTGAAAATGTTAAATCCATTGTGATTTAGAAAACTAAAAATTTCCTCCCAACAAACCATTTTTTTTCTCTCAAAAAAATTACTGATAGTCTCATTTCAAATAACCCATTTAAAATAAAAACCAAACCATTAAGGAAATAAAGTTATAATCGAACTGAAACCACATATCAAAGAGGTATGAAAATTGATAATGGTAGTGTAATCGTGCAATATTATTATTGTGATCGAGGGAGTAATATAGAAAGAAAAAGCTGGTAATCCCATAATGGAATCATTAGTAATAAAAAATTTACATTGGAAACACACAAGGTCTTAAAGGGAGATAATCATGTATATTGTATAAAAGTGAAAAAACTACTAACAATTGTCACATCGTAAAAAAATACTCATGGAACCCACATTACCTATAAAGACCTTATAGAAGGTACCCCCCATAGAGAGGAAAACATATAATTAGGGGACAGTGGATAGTGTGTGATATTATTAGTGTTTCACAAATCTCGACCAATACCTTAATGCCTAATAATCTTTATTAGTAAATTATGTGGAGTTTAGAAATAATAACCAAATACCCCACATATATAACTATAACATAAATAGTAAATCTCATCTCACCTTCAACACCCTCAAAATAAACAACCCATTTTATATCCATGAACATGAATCAAAAATAACAAAATAATGATGAATCTGTGTCCCCTAAAATTAAAATCCAAAGTAAGACTTATCAAAATTGGGGGATATAATTCAATGAGATCACCAAATATAAGAATAAATTTCTTTCATAATGTGATAAAACTACCAAATAAAATAATAAAAAAATTCCCTTAAATACTACCACATTTTTGAAATACAAATCATAAAATTTTAATTTTAATTTTCCTTGGGAAATCTTTTTTAAAAAAATCACTTCATATTATAATATTTTTTAAAATACTATTTGTTCTTTTGAAATAAAGAACCTTATTGTGAATGGTTCTCTGGAACCCCCTCTTTTGTTTAGGAAAATACCTTACAAAAATCACATTGTTATAAAACACCCCTTACTTCAAAAATTTAATTTAATAATTGAATATATGGAATTTATACATACAATTGAAACTTGTAAAAATATTCTATTATTAATAATAAGATTATATGAAATTACATTTTTTTGAAATTCTAAAATAATTATATAAAATGTTTATCACCCATAAAATGCACCATATATACATATAATTTTGTAAGAAATGATCTTAAAAAATATCAAGTATTCTAAAATATTTTAATAAAAGAAACCACATGGAAAACCCAACATTATACAAAGAGGAGCAAGTATCCTTTGATAGAAGAACCTAAAAATGGAAAAAAATGTCCATATTACTTAGGAATCAAATAAAATATTATTATCTTTACCAAAAACACTCAATCTAGAAAACCTGAATCATAGAGTTCATGGTAGAGGAAAGGACCAGATGAAAATAGAGAAGGAATAGAGAGGGATATATCAAGATTGGTTTACCATGATGAATTGGGAATAACGATCAATGAAATCCAAGGAAGATCCATGAGATTAGGAATTATGAAAGGGATGTGAACCTGGATGTGATGCCCTAAAAAACGTAAGTAATAACTTTTTATTTGATAACGTGTATACCACGTGACACGAAGCATGTAAGGTAATATCATGATACTTTATAACATATTTACTATTTAAAATAGATTATATTTATATTTCAATACAAGCAACACCATGTTGGATTGCATTATATGAAAGATCAAACTTCTTAAATATATTACATTAAACATAAGTTCAACCTTCATCTATATCTTGAAATACACAAATGAGTGACCTTCCTTGACAGTTTTCATTACACATAAGACCGAGTTTCACCAAATAACAATGTATTATTAAAATTTTATTATTTAATGTAATATAATATAACCTAGAAATTATATTAGAAGTTAGGAATAGTATTAACTAACATATAAAAATAAATGGTTTATATAAATATGAAATGAATTCACGGGTTACTAATTAATGAGAAATGAAAATAACAACCCGTTGGATATAAAAATAAATAATATTTTTTTAAGCTTCCAATAGAGTTTTATCCTAATAAATTAAATTAATTATAGTTAGTGAATGATTTTAATGAGATATATATGTTATATATTCAAGAAAATATTTTGGCTATTCATCCATTTAATTTTATATGCATAAGATAAGAACAAACCATATTTTACCGATATAAAACCGATATTTTTCTAAAGGTAATTTAACGACCTTTTAATGGGGAACACATTTTAAATTTGAATTTTTACACGTTAATTGATTTAATATATAAAAAAATATCTTAATTAAAATATAAACATAGTAATTAGGTTAGAGTTATTTTTTGATATTTCAATGAGACATTTCATTTTTTAATGAATAATTAAAAATTCTGAATTTTATTTCAAAACTACAATTTAATCTAATTAATTTATAAAGATAAGTTATGTTATTGTTTTGTTTTAAAGTTTAATTAGATAATATTATTATAAATTAGTCCAATTTATATCATTGGAAGCAATTTAATATTAAATTTGACTATAAAAACATAGCCAACTTTCAGACATTTTCACGTTAAAAACCCACATTGTTGTCCCATCCATGGGATTGATTTATTTTAATTTCTGTGACTTATTTGATTTAAATGATTAGAAATGGAATACATGTTTGGAAGAATAATAATTTATCATTTCCAATAATTCAAAATTTATTTTTGATAAAAAAGATTAGTGAATGTGATAAAAATTGATTAGAATTATTAATGAAAAATTAAGCTTAATTAAAGACTAAACCTTTAATGTTAGTTCCCAAATGACATAGACACTTGTTAAAAACCCATTTTATGTACATAATTATTAAATTAACCTTCCATTATTGAGTTTTATTGGGTTGTTACTACTTTTTTTAGTTAAGAACATGCGCACACCAAACTTCTTTTAAAAAATACCAAGTGAGTGCTTTTCCTTTCCTATAAAAGGCCACCACCTCTACCGATTCCTCACACCTCAAAGACCTATTGTTTTCAGAAAATACCTGCCCAAATATTCTCCCATCATTGAACTCATCTACCTAGAATAATTCATTTGGGAAAAACACTTTCCATCAAATCCTTTTGGTTCAATCCAAAAGAAGTTACTCGATTAAGAAGTAACACCTTCTCTCATGATTTTTAGTTTAATTTCCATTATCTACTATCTGTAATATTATTAATCTATTATTACATAACTAAAATAATATCATAAATATATTATGATATTTTTAATGATAAGGGTTTGAAATAAACTTACACACACTTCCATCTAATGGGTAAGGAACATACTATTTCTCTATATGGTGAACTAGTGCCTCACAAAACGATGATTGTTCAATTTTTAACAACCACCTCTCATGGTGGACATTATGATGTAAAATATATTTATATATGATATTTATGTTATTTATAATTTGTTTCTTTTGTAATTTTTATTTATAACATACCTTTATGCTTTCCAAGTTGTGTGAATTTGATAATCTCATTTGAGGAATTGTGGACAACTGCCCACTCAAAGAGATGTGATTCATTCGCACGATACACAGAATGTATAAATGAATGGTCATAATTTAGAATAATTAAAATCGAAAAAACAATAATATATTCATGAAAAAATTATATTTTTGGAAAAATAATATATATTTATATATTTGTATCATCTTCTTTATTACATGTTCACACACTTTAAAAGGGATAACGTCATTCATGGACGTATGGAATACCTTCTCCTAGATATTATGTGATTCCTTTTACATCATACAATTCTATATTTATGTATGTATAAGTAAATAATATGATATTTATTATATAATGATCATTCTGGAAAGATTTTAGTTACTTACCTTCTTTCAATAATGATCATTTAAAAATGGGAATGTTACTAATTTGTATGTATGGTCTACCGTCTCCATGATTATAATATATTATCCTTTTCAAAACCATATTAAAGGATTTATTTGAAAATTTTAATTTATGTAAAAATATGATAATTATTTAACGCTTATTATTATGGAGATGTTATATAATGAACCCCATGACCATAGATGACAAATAATAGTTGTTTTGAAAAATAAACCATATTTGGTAAAAAAACACACGACTTAAACTTAATTGTTTATATAGTCTAAAAAACTTGGTAGTAATTGAAATAAAAGTAATTATTCAAATAAAAATTTTATGAAGAAAGTATAGAATTAAAATAAATTTATTATGCATGAAGTTAATGGATGTTCACTCCAAAGGAAAATCAATGTAAGGGGATTTCACCTCACTTTTAATTTTCGTGAGATGCATGTTATTTTAACCGCTATTTCCTAATGTGTTGTGTATGGAATACCATAATTGTATTATATGTATCTTTCACTTAAATTTAAGGGTATTCACATATCTGTTTTATGATCCTTCTTTCATGGGGTTTAAGATTAAAAAGTTACCAAATCGGTAAAATGTTTTGTCTCAATTTACCTTTCTTGAAGTCATGTTTTATTAAACACCTAAACTAATTTTTAAGGTGTATATATTTCCATTTTACATGATATAACATGAATCTAAATATTTTAAATGTGTTCTGTGATTCATCTAATTTACCTTTCTTACTTGATTATTATGATTCATGTTACCGATTTATAAGAGTCTATTGAGACAATCTCATCACTTTTTCGAGATTATTTATCTTTATGATTCCATTGATGAAATATTATGATACAAACCTCAAGAGCACTCATGAGTTTACTTATCCTCTTTTATTTTATGATATAATCATGTATTTGTACCATCCTCTACTCTTTCGCACAAAATATTGTAAAGAAAGTTTTTTTCTTCAGAAAGCCCAACTTTACTCACTCTTCAGTCGAAAATATATTGAAACCCATGTTTTCAAGAAAAGGGTTTACAAGAATATTATTAAATTCCCTCATAATATTTAAAAGTCATTTTAACCTTTTTTTCTTTTACTAATGTCTTTTAAGGAATCTATTTTTCACTTTCCAATGGAGATATTTTTTACCATTTTACTATACAGAAAGAATATTCATTTTACCTCATACGACATGTATGAATTCATCTGCCATTATTTATTTCAAACCTCTTTCTCAAGTTTAAAAAGATAATTTTTAAAATATATTTAAAAGGGATTTTTAATTAAGTGTATTTTCGGAAGTTTTTTTTTCAAATCAAAGGATATGTTCCTTAAGAATATTTTTAAAATTTTCTCTTTTATTTCATGAACAACAGTAACATTCTATTTTACCCTAATTGAGATTTTTTATGTTGATACGATCCTTATTCTTCCTTAAGATGGTTTATTATTGATTTGGATAAGGACTCTATTCATATTCACTTCCTTAATTTCATTTTTATCCACCTTATGTTATTCAATATCCTACGATAATTGAAATTTGAATTTCACCATATTATCCATTTCATATTTCAAGAATATTACCATTTCTAAAATCATATACAATTTTACATACGATGTCTAATTTGGATGAAATTTGATTAATAAGGGAATTATTGATAAATCAGTATTTCTCATTCAATACGATTATTTGATAAGGCATATTATATATTTGATTATTCAACATGAAGAATGATTTGTACAGGTAGACACAGGTTAGGGACCAGTGAATGAATGACCCCCAATGCATCAATAGTTTCATGAGACAAAATAGTTGGTTATCCGCCTTAGATGGGTTTTTACCCTATAGCTAAACTATCTCATGAATGTTCTTAATGGTACTAGTTCGATGTACTTAGAAAACATGGATTCTAATAATTGAGCATTGATTTCATATTTGTTTTAGTGATTATTCATCTATGAGATTTTACGTCATCATATCTATGGATACATTTCATTTTATTTCATTGATTAATGGCATGTTTTAGTTTCATACCTTACAATATTTATTTTTCCTTATCTTTTATTTGAATGGAAAATATTTCCCATAATTACACTTCCATATTTCTTATGTACTTCCGTTCAGTTTATTAGTTACATTGTATGTGTGTTATGTAATGCCTAGAACCTACTTACCTAGAGTCAGTGCATTATTACATAACATTTTCATGATCACAAGAGATCAAGTATCGAAAGACCGATTAGTTTAATATCCTTTTAAGTACTAGATACATACATAATTTTTACATTACTTCATGAAATAAAAAAAGAAACATTGTGTCCCCTTTGAACACACTCATATCCTTTGTCCTACCCTGTAGGTTAATCATAATATACTTCTTCACATCCTTGAAAAAAGAAAACAAAAGAAAGGGGTGAGCCCAGATGCTCAGTAAGGGTAAATAATTTAAAGGAAGATATAAACTTTTAAGGAAAGATGTATAATAAAACAAGCAATTTTTTAAACATAAACAAGAACATAATATGGATAAAATAAATAAAAAATTACCATATAAACATGCACATGGATATTCTACTAGAAGAATAATCACATGTAATAAATAATTTTATAATGAGGGAATCCATATTGCTGGACATCATAACCACAAAGTCAAGGCCTTATGCCAAGACTAAAAATAAAATTTTTGTCAAGGCCTTGTTCCTAGACACTAATTTGTATCATGAGACCCACCGATTCATCGAGGGGCTATAGCGGGCCCCACCTGTCGCTTTCTAAGTCCAAGTCTTTCCTTATATGAAAATGGAGAAACATCACATAAACATTCGTATTAAAACTAGCATATGAAATGTCAATAATTTAACCACAAACCATGAATGTTATAAAAATAATTCATCCATAGTCAAATATATCATAACTCATTAAATACAATATGGAAGATTTTATTATAAAAAATCAAACTCAATCAAGAATAATATCCCGTAAAGGACGTTGACATTATTGAAAATTATTAGTAATAAACTTTTAATGAAATATACATTTTTCATGCAATCATATAAAATTCAAAAAAATTTGAAAGTAAGGAATTTAAAATATATTTTTGAATCAAAGTGTCCCATACTAGTTTGAAACTTTTGAAAGGAATTAACATTTTAAAACATTCATGTCCATATAAATAAATATTTAAAACAACTTTAAAAAAATGGAAATTAATGAGAATAATTTAGAAGAATAAATATTTGAACCATTTAAAATGATTTTTTAGTTAAATATTCCCTTAAAAATAATATTTTTGAAAACTATTTTATGAAACAAGGACATGGATAATACATATGTCCGAGAAAAAAACTTACACATAAAGAATCTAGGATAATAATGTGATTGAATAATTAAACCTTAACTTGTAATCTTCCTTAGTAGAGGGTATTTTAACCTCCTATATAATTGTTAAATAATTGTTATTAAATTATAAATGAACCATATTCAAAAATATGATATCATATATGATCTTCTAATATTTCTTTGTTAATAATATTTCAATAGTATCATTGTTTCAGGAGTTAAGTGATTCATTTTACTTTATATGTTTTGTTATATAAGCCATGTTTGTTATGGATAGGATGTATTTGATTCATATGAAAGATGATATTAAGTTCATTAGACATTATTTTTAATCATTAAATGAAAATTATTCTTGAATTATTACAATGGGGAATGAATCTTATCCCGTTCATGGAGACGGTAATCCGTACGTATGCACATGCAACAATATCCTTCTATTGATGGTAAAATAGTATATAATTGGATGGTATATTATATATATAGAATCATTAACATGTTATATTTATCATTTAAATAATTTATACTCATTATTATACCCATCAAAATAATGAAGCGTTGAATACCAAACTACACCATGACCTGGAGATGGTTAGCCGTACGTACACACGTATGGTGACTTTTTCATTCATAGGATGGATAGAAGAATGAATACGGTTGTACCATATTTAGAATAACATCATAGTGTGTGGAAGATACTGGAGTTATTATTTTATTATGGAAACAACAAAGAAATTGGAAGTGGAATAAGAAAAGAACTTTGAAAGTGGTGATGAAATAATTAACACTTATTCAAGTTATTCCTTTTGATTTGAACAAAAGGGCTCCTTAGGTTGGATTTATGATCAAATTAATGCCTATATATTGAATTGAGTATAGTTGGGAGGATATTTAAGCCAGTTTTGGCTGAGAAAAATTGCTTTGTAGGTGTGATTTAAAGAGAAGGGGAAGTACCCTTTTATAAGAGAGGTGAGGGCCACTTTAACAAAAGCTTGGAATATTATTTCATTATAAAATAATTTTCTATTTCCAATGGCTCCAAATGAATTTATTTTAAGGATAATGTGGTTATTGGTCAAAAATAACTCAATGAATATGTTTTAGACATGTTAAGGTCACTATATTAACCTTATATTTTAGATTTACCTCTTTGATAAAGAGTTTAATGTTTACCAAAGCTCCTTGTATTTTTATATTATATGTTTAATAAACAAACTATAAAATGCCAAGAGAATCCTAAGTGGTTCATTAATGATATATCTATCATTATATAAGTCCTTTGGCCATACCTTAGTTTTTTAGGAGTGTTATATCATTTCATAATATAATATTTGTTTTAAAAACTCATTTAGGTCAATTTTGAAACTATTCGGGATTTGGTATTTCTGAAAGTCATAACAACATGATTACTTCATATAAAATTCATTTAATCTACCCTAACATGTCATATTAATCTATAAAAATCGTGTAATAACTACAAAGTCTCAATTTACATTTATTTTAATATTTATAACATCCATTATTTTATTCTTTCATTAATAAGGTAATTAATGCATCATCATTGTGTTATAAATAAATTTAATTATTTAATGTCTAAAAATGATAAATAATATACCATTATGTAGGAAACCATTTTGGATTTACAATGAATATTTATAGTCTAATTTATCTTATGTATAAATCTATATTAAAAATTCTTTAGTTATTAAAATTAGAATTCAATACTTTTAACTCTTCTTTAAATAAAATAATAATAAATGTCCTAATCTAATCCAATTTGATAAAAAGGATCATATTTTTTCCAAATGATTATTTATGTTGAAATAAATTTATCCAATATAATGAGGACATGTTTTAGGGTAATTATAATATCATTTTTACATTTAATTACCATATTTACTTTTAACCGTGGTAAATAAAATTCAAAAGTTACAATTCCCCAAAGACTATTTTCATCCTATTGAATGAAATTTTACGTACTAATGTAAACTATTCCACTCGCCTTTTTGGAATTCAATTCATAGAAGCGATAAAATTACATTTTATGCAAATTTGAAAATGTGCCTAAAGGTGGGTAAAAGACGGTAAAAAGTTCAATAAAATTTTATATATCTAATATTATTATAAAATGACTTCAATGAACTAAATTTTACTAATAGAGGAATTATGTATCTATTTTGAATTTAAAATAAATTTAAATAAAAATAATAATTAATTAAATAGAACGTTGTTTTTTATCTACAAAGCCTTGTCTTTCACAATTCATAAAAAATTGAATGTTTTTAGAAAAATAACAAAAATGTACACAAAGATAATTTTGATATTCGAAATTCAAAAATGATATTTATTTTACCAAATTAAAAAATATAATTTTCATTTACTAATTTAAAATTAATTCTCATTGTTAAAACCAGAAACTGGTTTTTGAGAAGTAAAAACTATCAAAAGATTGATATGTGTTTATGTCCAATTTAAATGTAAAATTACATCGAAGGACCAAAATTGGATTAAATGATAAAAATATAATCTAATTATACTTCAAAATCATCCAAATTTATAATTTAACACTATAAATTATTTGGATTAAAAAAATTATTTTCAATTAAAATTTAGTATATTTCACTATTCATCAAAATATTAAAGTTATCAGAAAAACATCAAAAATTTATCAAAACAAAATTTTTATGTCCGGATTTTAAAGAAGAAGTTTATTTTGTCTAATTTAATATATAAAAGTGTCAAATATTGGATTTAAAAAGGGTTCTCCATTAAAAGATGGTAAAATTGATTTTTTTTTGAAAAATACTTCCTCTATCTGAAGAATTTAATTTGTTCTTATATTATGTATAAGAAACACATAATATATATTTTAAAATTATATGGAGTATATAAAATTTAAAATACAGTAAATACTATTCATATCTTCTTTTTTAACGGTAAGTATAGTAAGTCGTGGTGCACTCAAACTCGGTGTTGCGTGTAGCGTACGTTATTGAATTACTTTAAAGAGATAACATAATATGAAATTATAGGGTGTTTCATTATCCCGTCCTTCAATAAATTGATTCCAAGAAATTTGAAATTGTACTTAGAAAATAAAAAGTTAAATATAGAAAATACCTTTGTGGAAAACCCATATCAGAAATAGGGTTAATAAAATTTTGTCTTAACATGAGGGAAAGGGAAATGAAGAATTCACCACCAAATTATGATCCCAATTTGGAGAACATTGGTGGAAATTAGAGACACATAATTGGAAGAAAAACATAAATATTTTTAGGTAGTGATTGAGGTCATTAATCACAATCAAGTGAACAATAAATGAACTATTGAGGGCCTTAAATCCATAAATCTATTATGCTTTAAAATATCATTGGTTCAACAAAAAATAAGGTATTAGGATAAGATATTTTTGGTTTTAAGAACCCATTCCGAATGTTTAACAATTAATTTCTTCATAGAATAAAAAAATAATAATTAACAAGTAGAGTTTCATCCTTCAACTAATTTTTACAACAAACTTATCTTTTACTCTAAAAGAGAATAAAACTCAAAAATATTATATTTATCCTAATAATATAGGGTTCAAAAAAATGAATTTACATTTCATTTGTTAGAAAATTTTAAATAAAATTACATTATACAGACCAGGATATCACGTAGTCTAGTGGTAGGTGATGTGCCCTTATCGTCCTTCGGTTGCGGGTTCAAGTCTCGCTGCCTTGCCAGATATGACGAGTTGTCACCCAACCTCCTGGTTTTCATTTTTATAACAATACAAAAAACAATCTTAAGATATGTTTTAAACTTAAACAATAGTATCCAATGTCCAACTTAATTCATTCCAACCTTTAGACTTATCCAAAATACTTCTGTCCAAACTCATAGTCCAAAATTTATAAGGAAGGTAAACATAATAAAGATCTCTTTTTCCATGTAATAACACATGAACACATTCATCATGTATTCTCATAAAATAAGGTAATAGCCTGGATTACGATAAAATATTATTGATTACATTCATGCTCCCTTATTCCGTATAGAATACTGGATATACTCTTTATATCCAAAAATGTTGTAAACTCCAACAATTGTGGAATAAAAAAACACATAATTAGTTTCAAGGTAGTTAAGAATATCCAATATAATTTATCCAAATCAGTCATATCTTATTCCTAAATCATTATCTCAGTTTCAGAAACAAATTAAGGGTTATATTCCCCTCAACCATATATTTTCCAAAACTTTTAACTTGAAACCGTGTCACATTACTTGGTACCATAAAATATCAAATCCTTAATGAAAACGTACTCTAGTACAATACTTATATACTTTATAATTATTATAACTTGAAAATCATTAATACAATAATTAAATGACACAATTATTTAATAACAACCTAAGAACACTAGTCCTTCCTCTTCATCTGCAGAAGTATCATAACTTGATTATTATCCCATTGCATCATTTGGGGTATACTCTAACGATTGGGACATTGATTCGCATAGTGAACTAAATCCTTGTAGACAAAATATTATACATTTGAAACCATTTTCTTACCCTTAAAATCATGAAATCAGTGTCATTTTTCTCTAAACTTATAAAAAACTCTTATTCTGTTCAAGCATTTACCAATGTGATTTTTTCCATAGTTGTCACATGTGGGAAAATCCTTCTTTCCCTTCTTCCTTTTATCCATCTTTTTCTCCGCCATGTTTTTCTTATTTTGTTTCCTTTCAAAACCACAAGAATCAGAGAATTCATTACTTATCTTATTAAAACATGATACTATTTCTTCATATGCTGAGAATAAATGAGAAACTATTTCCCTTTTAAATGCAGGATTAAGACCATGAAAGAAATGATCCTTCTGACTCTTTGGATCATGCATATTGCTGGAGTTCTCATTCCTTCTACAAGGTGCCATTTCCATATGAAAATATACAGCAGGATAGATCATATCATACTGTATAATTCAAAAACTATAAAAATCATCAATATTAATTGAATATTTTGACACATTTTGTCTCATAATCATAAAAATGGTTTCTTTTATAGAATATTTACTCATAAATTCTTAATAATGGGTTGTAAATAAAATTTGAATTAGTCTAAATTATATCCCTCAAGAGTGTTGTAATCAATAGTGAAGCAAGGCCCGTTGTTGTGTACTAGTTTTCGTTTGAGTCTAACTCAAAGTGGTGTTTTCAGGGTTTCCCCCCAAGTACATCTATGTTGGAGAAATCTCTACCTTCCAGTATCCAGACACGAATGTATTTCTTGGAAAACTCACATAATATTTACATTACCAAAAAATTTGGATTTTATTATATAAAAATCCTCAAATTATATCTTGGGGTAATGTTCTCTAATCCAATTTTGTCTAAATATAGATTCCAAGGTTTTTACTAAACTTCCTCTGCTACCAACTGTAATGCCCCGAACCTAGTTACCTAGAGTCTGTGCAGTATTACATAACATTGGCATGATAAAAAGAGATAAAGTATCAAAAGACTGATTATTATTGTATCCTTTGAAGTACTAGATATATGCATAAGTTTTACATTACTTCATGAAATAAAAAAACAACATTGTGTCCCCTTTGAACACACTCATATCCCTTGGCCTATCCCTACAGGCTAATAATAATATACTTATTCACATCTTGTGAAAAAGAAAACATAAGAACGGGGTGAGCTCAAATTCTTAGTATGGGTAAATAATTTAGTGGAAGAAATAAACTTTTAAGGAAAGATGTATAATAAAAGAAACATATTTTTAAACATAAACTTGAACATAATATGGAAAAAATATATCAAAAATTTCCATATAAGCATGAACAAGGATATTATACAAGTCTAATAATCACATGTAAAAACTAATGTCATAATGAAGTATTGCATAATGCCGGAAATCATAACCACATTGTGAAGGCCTCGTGCCAAGACTATAAATAATTTTTTTCAAGGCCTCGTTCCAAGACACTATTTTGTCTCATTAGAACTACTAATGCATCGAGGGTCTATAGCGGGCCCCATCCATCACTTACTAAGTCCAATGCATTCCTCATATGAAAAGAGTGAAACATTACATAAAAATCCATATTAAAATTAGCATATGAAATGTCAATACATTAACCGTAAACCATGAATGGCATAAAAATAGTACATCCATAGTCAGACATATCATAACTCATTCAATACAATAAGGAATATTGTATTATAATAAATCAACCTCAATCAAGAATAATATCTAGTAAAGGATGTTGACATTGTTGAAAATTATTAGTAAAACACTTTGAGATTAATATATATTTTTCATGAGATAATTTAAAGTCACACAATTGAGAAAATAAGACATTTAAAAGATATTTTTGAATCATAGTGTACCATTCCACTTTTAAACTTTTGAAAGTAATTAACATTTTAAAACATTCATGTCCATATCAATAAATCTTTAAAACCATTTTTAAAACATGGACATTAATGAGAATCATTTAGAAGAATAAATATTTAATCCATTTAATATTATGTTTTAGTTATAGAGGCCCATAAAAAAATCCTTTTGAAAACTATGTTATGAATCATGGACATTGATAATAAATATCTCCTTGTAAAAACATACACATAAAAAATATCAAATAATAACAAGATTGAGGACTTAACCCTTACCTTGTACACTTCCATAGGTGAGTGTATGTTAACCTCATGTATAATGGTTAAATCTTTGTTATTAAATTATACAAGAACCGTATACATAAATATGATATCATATATTATATTCAAATATGGATTTCTTAATAATATTTTAGTGGTATCATTGTTTCGGGTGTTAACTAATTCATTTTTCACTATATGTTTTGTTACATAAGTCTTATTTATTATGGATAGGATGTATTTGATTCATATCCAGAATTATGTTAAGTTCTTTAAGAATTATTTTTTATCATAAAATAAAAATTATTCTTGAATGGTTATGATGGGGAATGAATCTTATCGCATTTGTGGAGACGATAATCCATACGTACGTACGAGGGACAATATCCTTATATTGATGGTAAAATCATATGTAATTGGATGAAATATTATATATAAAGAATCATTAAAATTTTATATTTATTATTTACATAAATTATACTGATTATTATACCCATCCAAATAATGAAGCGTTGAATAAAAAACTACACCACAACATGGAGACGGTAAGCTGTATGTACGCACATATGGCGACTTTATCATTCATAGGATGGATAAAATAATGAATATGTTTATAACATATTTTAAATAACATCACACTATGTTGAAGATATTGGAGTTATAATTTTAGTATGTAAACAACAAAGAAATATGAAGTGGAATAAGAAAAGAACTTTTAAAGAGGTGATGAAATAATTACCTCTTCTTCAGGCTCTTCTTTTTGATTTTAAAAAAAGGCTCTTTAGGTTAGCTTTCTGATCAAAGTAAGGACAATAGGTTGATGCGGGGATTGTGTGGAGGATATTTTAGTAGGGTTTGGTCAAGCTAAATATCTTTTGAGGTGTGATTTTTAGAGAAGGAGAAACACCCTTTTATAAGAGATGTGAGGGTCACTTTAGGATGATCTTGTAATATTATTTTGTTATAAAATAATTTTCAGTCTCTAATTTATAAAAATAGATTTATTTATAGAATAAGGTGGGGATGGGTTGAAAACCTATGAACCAATAGGTTTTATTCATGTTTAGGTCACCATATTAACCTTATCCTTTAGATTTAACTCTTAGTTTAATAGTTTAATGTTTACCATGTCTCCATGTATTTTTACATTATATGGTTAAAAAACTTACTCTAAAATGCCAAGAGAACCTCAATTAGTTCATTAATGATATATCTATCATTATATTTGTTCTTTTTTAGAACCTTAGATTTTTATAAATATTTTTTAGGAATATTATATCATTTAATAATATTATATTTGTTTTATAAACTCATTTAGGTCAATTTTGACACTATTTACTATTTGATTTTTCTGAAAGTCATAACAACATGATTAATTCGAAAAAAAATCATTGAATCAACCATAACATGTAATATTAATCTATAAAATTAATGGAATGTATCAAAAGTCTCAATATACATTTATTTTAATATTTATAACATCATTTATTTTAGTCTTTCAATAATGAGGTAATTAATGCATCATCATTTTCTTATAAATAAATTTAGTTATTTAATGTTTAAAAATTATAAATAAAATACCATGATTTAGGAAATCATTTTATATTTCTAATGAATATTTATAGTAAAATTTCTATTATGTAATACCCTATATTAAAAATGGTTTAGATATTAAAATTTTAATTTAACACTTTTAACTCTTCTTTAAATAAAATAATAATAAATACCTTAATCTAATCCAAGTGGATCAAAAAGGATAATATTTTATTCCTAAGGTTCATTTAGGTCGAAATACATTTTTCCAATAGAAATAGTACATGTGTTAGGGTAATTATAATATCATTTTTCCTTTTAATTACAATATTTACTTTTAATCGTGGTAAATAAAATTCAAAAGTTACTATTCACCAAAATTATTTCTATCCTATTGAAACACATTTTACTTAATAATTTCAACTATTTCTATCATATTTTTTGAATTCTATTCACATAAGTGGTAGAATTATGTTTTATGTAAATTTGCAAATGTTCCTAGAAGGTGGGTAAAAGACGGTAAAAAGTTTAATAAAATTTTATATATCTAATATTTTTTATAAAAGGACTTCAATGAATTAAATTGGACTTATATAAGAATTTAAAATCTATTTTTACTTCAAAATAGAGTGAAATGAAAATAATAATTATTTAAATAAAATGTCAGTTTTTTTCTACAATATAGTGTTTTTCACTATTCATCTAAAATTGAATGTTTTCAGAAAAATACCAAACAATTCACTCAAATATAATTTTGATATTCCAAATTAAATAATAATGTCTATTTTCTTAAATTAAAATCATTGAAGTTACATTAATTAATTAAAAATTAATTCCCGTTATCAAAACCAGAAATCGGGTTTTTGAGAAGTAAAAACTATCAAAATATTGATATGTGTTTATGCCCAATTTAAATGATAAATTACTTCCAATGAATTTTTTTGAATTAAATGATAAAAATATAATCTAATTAAACTTCAAAATAATTCTAATTTATAATTAAACCCTATAAATTATTTTGATTAAAAAATTGTTTTCTATTAAAATTTTGTATTTTCATTATTCATCAAAATATGAAAGTTATAAAAAAACATGAAAAAACTATCGAATTTTTTTTTCTATACCACTTCTTAAAAAAAAATTTATTTTGTCAAATTGAATATATAAAAGGGTCAAATATTGGGTTTAAAAATGGTTCTCCATTAAAAGGCGGTAAAATTGTATTTTTTGAAAAATACTTCCTTTATCTGAAAACTTGAATTTTTTCTTATATTATGTCTAATAAACCCATAATATGGATGTTAAAATTATATGTAGTATCTAAAACTCAAAATGAAGTTAATATTATTCGTAACTTCTTTTTTAACCTTTAGTTTGGCAAGTCGTAGTGCGCTCAAACTCAATGTTGCATGTAGTGAAAGCTATTGCATTACTTTAAAGAGATAACGTAATATGAAATCCTAGGGTGTTACATGTTCAATTATTTACCTTTCCATATTTACTATTATCATTGATTCATTATTGCTTCTAGTAATTTTTCCCTTAATGAGCATTTCAGCTCACCCTTAATATGTTTCATTCCCCAGGTATCCAAGAAGCGTACAATGAAAGATATATAGGAATATACTAGATGTATTAGAGTTATCCTCAAATTGATTTATTATTTTAGAAGAAAGAAATATGTTGTAGTTGGTGTATCCATTTTTAATGAAATTCTCATTTATATATATGGTTTTCAAAGACTAATAAAATGAATCAATACTTCGGGGCTCGATTCCTTGTAATCATACCAATATAATAGATAGCATAGACTGGATCCATGCTTCTGGGGTTCGGGTTACTACAGTTAGTATCAAAAGAAGTCTAATAGCAACCTTGGGAACTAGAGTTAGGAAAACCTATATTAGAGAACATAACCATAAGGTAGAATTTGAATAAGTATAGATGAAAATTCTAGACTTTTAGTAAAGTGTAGATTATGTGGGTATTCCGAGAAATAAATCCTTGTCTGGATTCAAAAAGTGGATGTGGTCTTAGAATTGATGTACCATGGTGTAAAAACTCCAACAAGGTGTTTAAGTACTGACTTGGGGTAACTTGGTGCACAACAAAGAGCCTTACTATGCACCTGGTTTGAGACTCTCTGAAGATATGCTTAGGATAACCAACTTTTTCTTTACAAACAATTAAGAAGGATTTTAATAGAAAATTTAAGTGAATAATCTATGTTAAACCTAAGGTGTTTTAGGCTTATAAATATGGTTTCATGATTTAGGGATGTTATAGTTGATTATATATTTTTCTCACTATGACTGTTGTTTCTAAATTTATTTTTTCTGGTGTTAGTCAATGGCTCAAACCCAAAGGATTCAAGATAACATCAGACCTAAACGAAAATGTGTTGAAAATGAGAAAACAAATTATATTTTGATAGGATTGAAGGATATCATGTTTATTCCAAATCAGGTTTTATGAAATATGATTAAAAATGTATACCTTTACCCACTCTCTAGTGCACTAAAGAGGCTAAGGATGGTGGTTGCTAAGTGCTTGAGTGGTGTAGACCATATAGAAATGAAAGAAATTTTTTTGACATTCTAGAAGTGTGGAAGGATAAACCTTGGATAGTACCTCAATAGAATAAGTAAGTTATTTATGTTTGGAAAAGAAGGACATAAAGAAAATGATTCTTGAGGAAAAAGGAAGAGTACGATGGAAGGAAATGAAGCTCATCCTAAGAAATACTTTGTCGTTCATTGTCATAAGTGTGAATATCTTGGACATTACCCAAGTCAATGCCCTCTTCTTTAGAATAAACACTAGACCATGAAAGGATCTATGTGGAAATAATTCGATGAAGTATTAATTTATTGGGTTTGTATTGAGAACGTTAGATAAAATGTTATTTAGTAATGAAATTAATTTCAATGTTGTCCAATCATATATATTTTTTAAATAATATTAATATAGTTTTAAAAAAGGACAATGTATAAGATGGGTGAAAAGCAATCAAACCTTGAATGGACATAGTTCTTGAACCCATGACCAAAGGATGATAAGGGTTTTTGGCCAACCACTGACCTATATAATGTCCTTTTCAATTTTATTCGTTTTGAGTTATATAGTTTAACAAATAAATATTATTGATGAAAGAGTAGTAACACTTTCGAGGATTACAAATTATTATATTATTAATATTAATTTTTGGAGATATTTAAAGAAAATTAATAAGACATATCACTCTTTAATAGGCATTGATATCCTTTAAAAGGTTCATTTAGTGATTCAGGTAAAAAAATCATTATTGGTAATTATTTTTTTTGGATTAAAGTAAAGATTTATAATTTGATCGAAGCACAACCAATGTTAGGATTGTTCATATGAGATTGAAACCTATGATGTAAGTATATTTTTTTATATTCTTGTCTAGTAAAAGAATTACCCAATATTAGTAAAATGATTTATAAATAAAGTGTTTTCCAAATACCTAAATTTCTATTGAACCAATGACCTTATAAATCATAAATGATTTAGGTATTTGAGGCCCTCAAATTACCATTGATCATTAACATGTTTGTAATTGATGACCTCATTCAATTGATTTAAATATTTATGTTTTTCCTCCTAGAACATATTTCTACTTTCCACTAATGTTCTTTTAATTAGAGACCTAGTTACATGGTATTCTATTTGAACTTTGTACATTCAATTATCTATTTTCCACTAATGTTATCATACTTATAGACCTAGAGTGTATGACATGGGACACCATGTGCCTAAGGTAATATCCTGATACTTTATAATAAATTTTATATTTAAAATAGATTCTATATATATTTCAATACATGCAACATAGAGTTGGCTTACATTATACGCAAGTGAACTTTCTCGGTAGCTTGAATTACAAGTAAGTGTGACCTTACTCGATATATTTCTATACATTCAAGAGTGACCTTACTCGTTAGTTTGTGTTACAGGTAATATTGAGTTTTACCAAATAACTATGTATTATTAAAATATTATTATTTAATATAATATAATATAGCCTAGAAATTATATTATAAATTACGAATAATACTCACTAAATTATGAAAATATATTGGTTATATAAATATAAAATGAATTCTTGGGATTTTAATTAATTAGAAATGAAAATAAGAATCAATTGGATATAAAAAGAAATATTATTAATTTTATGCTTCCAATGGAGTTTTATCGTAATAAACATAATTAATTAAAATTAGTGGATGATTTTAATGAGATATACATGTTATATATTCAATAAAATATTTCGGGTATTCATCCATTGGATTTTATATGCATAAGATAAGAACAAACCCTATTTTACACATAAAAACATATTTTTTTATAAAGGTAATTTTACAACCATTTAATAGTGAATTAATTTTAAATCTGAATTTTGACACTTTAATTGATTTAATATGTCAAAATAAACTTATTATTTTAAAAATTACATAATTATTAGGTTAGGGTGAATTTTTGATATTTTTCAAAGAAATTTCATTTTTAATGAATGTTAAAAATACAGAATTTTAGTTCCAATTTTTTTTAATCTAATTAATCTATAAGTTTGAGTTATATTTTTTTTATGGTTTAAATGTTTAATTTGATAATATATATTTCAATTAATCCAATTTTTAGTTTCTCCTCTCACATTGTTACTAGTGTGTTGTTCATATGGATGTATCCCGAAGGAAGGGGTTGGTAGTACTGGGGATGGTCTGTCCTTCGATTGAAGCCCTCATCCGCTTATACTTTGCTCTGGAGACATGTCCCTCTGCTCCTCTCCCTGTTCAGTCTGGTGCGGTCATTCCTCAGAAGTTTTGGGATGTGCTGTTCGAGTGGGGGATGATGTTCCAGGAGGCACTTCCTCAATGGCTTCGGTCTTTCCCATTGGGTTCCCACAGTAAGGGTCTTCCAATTGGATGGTGGTGATTTACTTCTTTTGGTGTTGTTTTCTTCCTAGGATTTGGAGTTTTTGATTTGTTAAATTGTCCAGTAATCTGGATTCCGTTGGTTCCCTGCCAGCGATGGGGGAGATGACAATGATCCTATGTGCCAAGGTTGCCTCATGCGTAATTCAAAGCCTTTATGTGTTCGATGATGGTGACGAAGTTCTGTTCTAGTGGCCTCTAATTTTTGGTAATTTGGACGATGACGATGGGTTGATTGTGCAACAAGGTTCACGGCTTGAGGTGGATCATGCCCTAAGGTGATGTCATGTGCAGGTTTTGAAATTTGAATTGCTAGGATTTTCGGTGGTTGGTTGGTTTTTGAATTGTGTATTTTGGGTAGTGTACAATTTTCATCTGAGGATTTGGTTCCTATCCAGCCTTATGTGGGTGATTTGAAAATAAAAAAATAGAATTTAGGGGACTATAAAAACATACCCAACTTTAAGACGTTTTTACTTTAAAAACCCACATATCATCCTATTTGTGGGATTAATTTGATTTAATTTTTTCCACTTCCGTCAATGGAATTTGGAAAAATAGATTCCATATTTTTAATCATCCCAATTTATCATTTATAATGATATTTTTTTTACCAAAATGATTAGGGAAAGTGATTAAAATTAATTACAATTATTAAGGAAAATTTATACATAATAAAAGATTAAACCTTTAATTAAAGTTCCCAAATGACATAGAATCTTTTCCAAAACCCATCGGATCTCTGTAATTCGGCCATGTACGTTCCATTATTGAGTTTTATTGGTTTGGTATGACTTTTATTTGGTAATAACTTGTGCACACCAAACTTACTTTCAAAAAATACCATGTGAGTCATTTTCCTTTCCTATAAAAGGCCACCACCAATACCCACTCCTCACATATCTCAACCCTATTATGTTCAGAAAATACCTACCAAAATTTTCTCCTATCAATCATCTCTTAGAACTAGAATCACCCCATTATATAGAAACCATTCCAATAATGCCTTTGGTTTAAACCAAAAGATGTTACCAAATTAAGAGTTAACAACTTCTCTCATGCTTTTTAGTTTCATTTCCATTCTCCACTCCCTATAATTTTCTAATTATATTATTACATAAAAAAGTATCCTTAATATATTATGATATTTTTATGACAATGGTTTGATCTAAACTTACACACACCTCCATCTAATGGGAAACAAACATACTCTTTTGGTGTACGGCGAACTACAGCCTAACAAAATGACGATTGTTCAGTTTTTCCCTACCACCTCTCATGGTGACCATTAGGATGAAAAATATATTTATATAAGAATTTTACATTATTTATAATGTTTTATTATTATATAATTTTTATTTATAACATGAATTTATTATTTTCAAGTTGTGTGAATATGATAATCTCTTTTGAGGAAGTATGGACTACAGCCCCTTAAACCACTGTGATTCGTTCGCGTGATACATATATTGTATAAATGAATGGTCATAATTAAGAATAAGTGACATAAACAACATAAAAAATATATTAATAATGTATTTATATTTTTGGAATATATATATATATATATATATTATGTCATCTAATTTTTTACCCATTCAAACACTTTAAAAGAGATAATGTTGTTCGTGGACGTGTGGACTACCACCTCATCAACATGATGTGATTATTTTTACATAATACGTCTCTATATATAAGTATATATGACTAAATAATATTATATTTATTATATAATGATAATTATGGAAGGATTTTAATTACTTACATTATTTCCACAACGATCATTTAAAAATGGGAATGTTACTGATGCGTACATATGACCTACCGTATCCTTGATGGTAACATATTATCATTTCCATAACCATATTTAATGATTGATTTGAAAATTATAATTTATGTAAAAATATTATAATTAAATCATGGTTATTATTTTGGAGATGTTATATAATAAACCCTATGATCATAGTTGACCAACAATAGTTGTTTTGACATAAAAATTGAATTTGGTCAAAACACCCAATGTAAAATTAATTGTTTAATCGGAGTGAAGAATATGGTAGTAAGTGAAATATAATTAATTATAAACATGAGAAAGTTTATTAATAAATTATAAAATTAACATAAATTCATTATACATTAAGTTAAAGGATGTTCACTTGAAAGGAAACTGAAGGTTAATGGATTTTATATAACTTTTAATTTCCGTGGGGTACATGTTTTGTTCAACTATATTTACTTTTGTGTGGTGTATGCAATACCAGGACTGTATTATATCTATATTTTAATTAAATTTAAGTATATTCTCCTACCCATTTTATGATAATTATTTCATGGTGTTTAAGATTAAAAAGGTTCCAAATTGGTAAAATGTTTTGTCTGAATTTTCCTTCTTTGAACTCATGTTTTATTATAAACCTAAACTCTTTTATGAGGTGCATATATTATCATTTTAATTGATATATCATGAATCATAGTATTTTCAAGATATTATATTCTTCATGTAATTTACCTTTCTTACATGGAGTGTATTATCCAAGTTACCGAGTTATAAGAGTTTATTGAGACAATCTCATCGCCTTTTGAAGATTGTTTATCTTTATGATTCCTTCGATGAAATATTATGATCGATCACTAAAAAACACTCATGATTTTATTTATCATCTATTATTTCATGATATAATCATGTAATAGTATGATTTCATACTATTTGATATATAATATTATCAAGAATGTGTTTTTCAAAAAGCCCAACTTTACCCTCTCATTAATTAGAAATATATTCAAAACCATGTTTTACAGAAAGGTTTTACAAGAATATTATTGCATTACCTTATATTATTTAAAATATATTTTTGCCCTTTTTTATTTTACCAATATATTTGTGGGAATATTATTGTCTCTCGTCGAATGAGGTATTTTTTACCCTTTCACTGTACAAAAAGAATATTCTTTTTACCTCTTACGGCATGTACAAATTCATCCACTATCTTTTCTTTCAATACTACTTGTCAAGATTAAAAATATTATTTTTAAAATATACTTAAAATTAATTTTCTTTGATGATTATTTCCTGAAGATTTTTTAAAAATAAAATGATATTTTCCTCAAGAATATTTTTAAAATTTATTCTTTTATTTCATCAATGAACACAACCCTATATTTTACCCCACATGGGATTTATTGTGTTGATACTTTCTTTATTCTTCCTCTAGATGGTTTATTATTGATTTGGATAGGGATAGTATTCACATTAACTTCCATGATTTTATTGTTAGTAACCTTAAGGTATTCAGTATCCTCTAATCATTGAAATTTTAATTTTACCTAATTATCCATTTCATTTTCCATGGATATTACTATTTCATAAACTGTATACCATTTCACATACAATTCCTACTTTGGATGTAATATTATTAATTGGGGAATTGTTAATAAATTTATATTTCTTATTGAATATGGTTATTTGATAAGGAATATTATTTATTTATTATTCAATATGAATAATGATTTGAATATGTAGACAAGGGTTGGGGACTAGTTAATGAAAGCCCCTCGATGCATCGGTAGTCTCATGAGACAAAATAGTTGGCTGTCCACCTTGGATGGGGTTTTACCCTATTATTAAACCGTCTTGTGAATGTTCTTGATGATATTGGTTCCATGTACTTAAGAAACATGGAAACCAATAAGTGAGCATCAATTTTATATTAGTTTTAGTTTTTATTCATCCATGAGATTTTGTGTTGACATATATATGGATAGATTTCATTTCAATTCGTTGACTAATGGCATGTGTTTTAGCTTCATACCTTTCCAACTTTATTTTTCCTTATCTATTTATTTGAATAGTATGTATTTCTAGTTATTTCCTTACCGTATGCTTATGTACATCTGTTTAGTTTATTGATCACATGATGTGTGTGTTCAGTTATTTACCTTTTCATATTGAGTATTCTCATTGATTCATTATTGCTTTAGATATATTTTTCCCTTACTAATCATTTGATCTCACTGTTTTTTATGTTTTCTTTAGGAATCCAAGAATAATACTATGAAATATATTCAAGAATATACTAGATGAATTAGAGTTGTCCTCAAAATTGTTTATTTGTGTATAAGAAAAAAAATTTGTAATTAGTGGAGCCATTTTTAATGCAATTCTAATTTATGTATCTAGTTTTCGAAGACTAATAATCTCATCGGTACATTGAGGTTTTATTCCTAGTAATCTTGAAAATATAATTAATAACATACACCAACTCAAAGATTCTGGGGTTTGGGTAGCTACACTATATCCACTAGGGTCAAATGTATAGTAATCAATGCTTTTTTACATGTGTTATTACATGATTATTAAACATTAATATCTATTAATATGACACAAGCATCATAAAATCTCACTATCGTTGGAAGACTATGTTCATATCACATAAAATGAAACATAGACATTACATCTTTATTTTATTCTCCATCATGATATCCAACAATCTATTTGATCTCCTAAATCATCATGGGATAACATTGGTAATACAGAAATAAATAGGTAATAAAAAATCCTAGTATGGGAATAAATGTTATAAGGAAGTATAGCGTGTGATTCAATGGTATAACATGATATCCTAAGTGAAAAGTTACCAGAGTATTAATGTTGTAAAATATCATAAGGATCAAGTTATTATGAGATCATGGAAACAAGGAAAAGTGAAATTTAAATAAAATATGACATAAAAAGAATTCAAATCTAATCACCAAGACAACTTCACATGGTGAAAAGAGTTCCATAATGAATTATGTTCACCCCCTAATCATATAGGAGATTTCTCATGAGACTGAAATATTACCCAATGCATTGGATAGATATGTAATTTGGTACCACCTATCACAATAATTTCACATACATGTATATTCATAAAACATACATATAAAAATCATATGTAATATAAATAATAATTAACCATGTAATGAAATGGGTTGCATAATATTATCTCATAACATAATCAAAAGAGATTACTTAATGAATAAATTTGATAAACTATCAGAAGGAATGTATTACCCAAAAAAAAGAAGGGAAAATCTGATAGATATATGTGTGAGAGACATATATATAGAAATTATAAGTATTACATAACTTTAGGGAGAGGCAAAGTGAGTTAGGGAGAGAGGGCTCAAAACCTGAATAAAAGGGTGGGCTTGAAAGATCACTTACCTTGAGCCCAATTCACCAGGTGAATTCTTTAGATCTATGAATAATAAAAATAATTTTATTATTTAATTTATTAATAAATATTTTCAAATTTATTGTTTATATTATTTTTTTCATTATCATGTAATATTAAATTATTTAACAAATTAATTTCACGTCTGATGTTTTAGTGAAAAATGACCCAAATATCCAATATCACTTTAGTAGGTTTACTAACATCAAAGTGATTATCAATTAATCATCTATAGAATTTTAAACAAAAAATAATTATTACATATTAAAATAAATTATACTTTTTAAACTAGTCATGAAACATGGGTATGAAAAATGAACTGAGTTACAATCAGGGAGATAGTGGGTCGTACGTACACATGTTTAATGTTTTAATTTTTTGAAGGTTTTGATGGAAAGTAGGTTAGTGTAATTTTGTATTTGAAGGATTATAATTATATCATAAATATCATACTATAAATTTAAATACCCATACACATACCATTCTTGTAATTCATTAATAAAAATGAATCACATTACTCCATGAGGCGGTATTCTACCATACACATAAACAATATATCATTTATTAAATGAATTGTAGGGTAAAAAATTTTAATATATATTTACATTAAATAATGGTTAATATTTCATTAATATCATACATGTATGTTAAATAAATCTTATTACCTACCATGTAAGGTGTAAGTGAAAAACTAATCACATGTCTTCACGAGATGGTAGTCCATCATACACACGAGCGACGTTATCATAGTCCATATGGAATAAAATGTAAGAAGGTATACATGAAATTACAATTATAGATATATAATAATTTCATAAATACAATAAATTAAATTATTTACATCATTATATCCATTTTTAAGAAGTAATGATGAAAAATTGTTTACATTGGTTCAGGAGGTGGTTGTCCCCCGTAAAGATGATCAACAAATTAATTTCCCATTTGAGGGAGAAGGAGATTGTTGTAGGTAATTAAATTAATTTAAAATAGATCATTATATGTAATATAAATATTTAATTATATCATTATTTTTTCATAATATTTGAATAGGGAAGAGGAATGAATAATATAGGAGGTACAGTTGAGGATATTACCTCTTTTTCGACATTTTCTTTTGGTTTTCACCAAAATCCTACTACGAAGGGTTATGATCAAAAAATTGATTATATTTTTAGATAATGAAAGTAGGTAATTTATTTTTCTAGTATGTGGCCGAAAATTTTTTTATTTAAGTACCAAAAGGATAATGTTGGGCATGACCTTTTATAAGTGAGGGAGAGGACACACTAGGAATTTTTGAAATAAAACAATTGATCTGATGTTTTATCATTATAAAAGGATAAACTATTAACTATATTAGAACCATATAGGATATTATGTGGTTATAGGACCTACCAATATTAATTATATAAGTTTTGGGTCATTTTTAACCATTATCTTTTTATTTTAACACGTAGTAAAACCATTTCTACCTTAATCATGCTAAATAAATTTTACTTTTTTCAATATTCATTACGCTAGAACAATATGATGAACTTATTATAAAATATAATTTATTAAAATTAAAAATATGGAATTAATTTTTACAAATTCAAATTATATAAGTGGAATAATTTAATTTGAAATTAATACTAGAGATGTTTTGAAAAAATTGTTTTCCAACAAAAAAACTTTCAAATGATGATTTCTTTACATTGAAATTCAACATGAAATTTATTCTAATGAGCTACTTTAGATTCACTAATATATAATTGAACTAATTTAACTTTAAAAAATACATTATAATAAAAATACTCTTGTAAATTCTTTAAACATAAGGTAGTTTTTAGTAAAAATAAGTATTTTAATTACTCATCGAAAATGATAATTTTTCAAAAAATCCCCAAATACTCTCTAATATATATTTAATATTAAAAATTAAAAAACGAAGTAAATCTTTTAAAATAAATTTCATAAAATCAGTAAAAATTAATTTTAAATTATGTGTTCAATGAGCGAATAAACTTCGATTAAGAAACATATAGTTTTTAGAAAACTTTTATTTTTCCATCAAATGGTTCATATTTTAGTCATAATTAGTATATTACCACTAAATTTATCATATAAATGTGTAAAATGTATATTATTTCATAATTTAGTCATCCCTATCCATACCCACTAACATAATTGAAAGATTTTAAATTTTATGTTTTAATAATAAAATTTTGAAAGAGTATTGCATTTCTTTTAGACACGGTGTTGTGTGCATCACAAGCTATATAAGGGGTTTAATTTACTTAAAAATAAATATATCTTGACACATTTTGATGTTTTATTCTTCACCCATTAATTAATATGTCCCTTAAAATATCTTATTAAATACTACGGTGAGAAAAAGCGATGTTACCTATGCTTCATATGACAACCCTGCTTATTATTATAACTTAAACATGCATTATTACATAAAACTTCACTTGATACAACAAAGAAGATCAAGAGGTTTAGTGTATTTGGGGATTAGGATCATTACATAAAAACTTTAAACTTGAAATACAACATCTTTGTTGAAAACATCCTTTACATGACCACTACATTCCTTCGTACTTAGCATTGCATGGGATAACCTGAGGACATGCATAAGAAAAGGGTGAGCTATAAAGCCCAGTAAGGAAGTACATAATGAATAACATGAAGAGTTCAATACATGTTAGGAAATAGGAATATCAATATATCATAAGAGTAACATGAACATAAAGGCATGATAAAGCATGATAATCATAACATGGAAATGTGGCAACAACACTTAACATTGAATTAGCATGAGCCAAGGTTCATTGCACATGAAGCATGAGTAAACCCTCATTGTACTGGAAGCACGAGTAAACCCTCATTGCACTTGAATTAGCATGAGTCAACACTCATTTCACATGATGTATCATGATACTATACTTTACCCAATGCATTGGAGCGCCATAAGGGCGCACCCTTCTTAAACATTTCATTTCATGCATAAGTGTGCCACATGGATCATAAAACATGGATTCATAAAACATAATAATTTATTCCATAATAAATTAATGTGGAATTAATACATGAATCTTTAAAATCAATAAGTAAATGCGCATAAATGTGAATACCCTTGATGGAGAAATGGGCATGGTATTCACTACACAATGACATTGGCTTAGAAAATCGGTGTGATTTCGGCAGCGTAACGACATGACGTAAGAATTCATTAAAATGGTTGATGAGAGAGAAAGGGGTTCCTCATCATATTTACATGTAATGGACAGTAAGGAGGTCATACAGATACATGTCCCAACAATTGAAAATGAATTTACATTCATGATGCAAAAGTATTGCATGAATGTAAAAGAAGAGAGAGAAGTTCCTTTCGGAATTTCGACATAGTAACGGGTGTGCATGGGAGGCATTTAATGAGAGAGAAAGGGTTATCCCATAATTAAAAAAATAAGAGGGCAGTATGGGGGAGGTGAGAAACCATACCCCAACATTCATAATTGAAATTAAAAAGGGCAATACAACTTAAAGAAAATTGACAAAAATGAGAAAGGAAGAAAAAACCCTTACTTGGAAGTGTGCTTCCAAAGGCTAGATAGAGGCTTGTGAGAGGCTTCTTGGGATCTTGGGGCACCTTGAGAGGATTATAGAGAGAGTAGGGCAGAGGTTGGACGAACTCCAAGGTCTTTGAGTGAGGAGAAAGTGGGAGCTTGGGTGGGTTTATATTGGAAAGGTGAGAGAATTCTTTATTATTTAGGTTTGGGACCCCTTATATCAAAATAATCCAAACCACAAACCACCCCATTGTATTTGCCCATGGTTTCTGGAAAAGGAAAGAGGAAAACAATATTTTACAAGGCCAAGGTCCGAACTTATTAAAAAAATTAGGGTTGCTTATGTGGAGGTGAGTCACACTCCCATGTAAATTAATTTAAAAAGGCAAAGTGTTGAATAAGTCTTGAGGGCTCCATTAATGCTTTGAAAAGTAAGTCAAACCAACCCAAAACATCATTATTTTAATGATAAAAAATATATTGGCCGAACATAAGGATTATGGTATTTTATTACATCACCATTGGGTCATTATGATGTCATAAAACACATTATATATTTAAATGGTATTTAATTTTTACCCAGAAATTTGACTGTCTCTGAAAATTATGAAAAATTAACCGTTGGATAATTTCGATGTCCTGATTCCAAAAATAATATTTATTTTATCTAAATAATTTTCTAAATATGTGAATTTTCACTTTTAAAATAAAAACCGACATTTATAAAAAAATTCACAGGTTTTGACAGAAATGGCTTTCAAACCTTAATAACAATTTTAATTGAATTCATAAAATTATAAAATCATTTATATTTAATAAAAATTAATTTAATATTAATAATAATATTTTATTAAAATATTATTTAATTCAAAAATCATTTAATTTAATAAAATATTATTCTTATTATTTAATAACTAAAAACACCATTTGTACTTTAAAAACTATTTACAATGTATCAAAAATGACTAGAAATTATATTCATTATTATATACAAAAGTAATGTGCATGAATATGGTACTACTTATTTGTTACATAACCACTTAAAATAGCTACATAAGACCTAAGGGTATGGCGTGCGATGGTGACAGACTCTTGGGGCGGATCGGATAACATCGCTCGAGTGGTAATCTCTATCAAATTCCACTTTTCCCGTAGACGATCACGTTCGAGCTTGATATAATGAAACTCAGCTTGGGCTTGGTCAAGGGCGACGCCCAAAGACGCCACCTATTTTCTGAGCTCCGACAAATGGGCTTCGTATGTGGCAATTCTACTGGATGAGGCCATCACTTCCTTTGTCTGAGTAAAATTAGGTTCGTTAAAGCGTTATATTTATACTACTCATGTGGTCACAGTTCAACGACTATAAAAGTTACGGTCACAAATCTTAACATAAAACCAAAGAAGCTGACATCTTATAAAAATGTTTTTCATAAAGAGACATTTAACTGGATCAAGAGGGATTTTCATTAATGAAACTTTGGGTCGTTACAATATTCCCCCCTTAAGAAATTTCACCCTCAAAATTTTCCTTTTCCCACACTAAAACAAATGTGGGTAACTCAGCTTCATCATATCCTCTGACTCCCAAGTTTCTTCTTCAAACTTGTGGTTTCTCCACAACACCTTAACGAGGGGCATTGTCTTATTTCATAGAACTTTTTCTCTACGATCTAAGATCTTCACTGGTTTCTCCTCATAAGAAAGATCATCTTCTAATTGTACCACCTCGGAAGAGAGTACATGTGAAGGGTCCGGTGTGTACTTCCTTAAGAGGGATACATGAAAGACATCATGCACCTTGGCCATAGTAGGTGGAAGTGCTAGTCGATAGGCCACATCCCCAACACGATCAAGAATCTCGAAGGGGACGATGTACCTTGGACTTAACTTCCCTTTCTTTCCAAACCTCATGACCTTCTTCCACGGAGATATGCATAAAAACACCATGTATCTGACTTTAAACTCAAGGTCTCATTGATGATTATCTGCATAACTCTTCTTGTCGACTTTGGGCTGCCTTGATATGCTGCTGAATGGTTTTCACCTTCTCCACCATTTCTTCGACCATTTATGGTCCAAGCAGCTTACGTTCACCGACCTCATCCCAACATGCCGGTGTTCTACACCTTTTCACATACAGGGCTTCATATGGTGCCATTTGGATGCTCGAGTGGAAACTATTATTATAAGAGAACTCAACCAGAGGAAGATGTTGATCCCATCCTCATTTAAATTCCATTGAGAATGCACTCAACTTGTCCTCAAGTGTTTGTATAGTCCGCTCGGATTGGCCATCAGTTTGAGGATGATAGGCCGTACTGACATTCAGTTCAGTATTCAGAGCATGTTGTACACTCTTCCAAAACTTAGAGGTGAATCTTGGATCTCGGTCAGACTCAATAGATAGTGGTACTCCATGCAACCATACCACATCCCTGATATATATCCGTGCCAGTTGATCCAAAGAGAAATCCTCTCTAATAGCAATGAAGTGTGCAGTCTTTGTAAGACGATCCACAATAACCCAAATTGCATTGTTGCCTTTGAATGTCCTTGGAATTCCGGTAACAATGTCCATAGTGATGTTCTCCCATTTCCATTCTAGTATGGGAAATGTTTGTATCATCCCCTTAGACTTCTGCCTCTCTGCCTTCACTTGCTGACACACCAGGCACTTTGATTTATATTCAACGATCTCCTTCTTCATATTATCCCACCAAAAGTTATCTAGGATATCTCGATACATCTTTGTTCTCCCTAGGTGAATAGAGAAATTTGAACTATGTGCATCATCCAAAAGTTCCTTCTTCAGCTCCGAACTTTATGGAACACATAGTCTTTTACCAAACCGCACAATTACTTATTCATTAACATTAATCTATAAGGATTTCCCCTTTTTGATAGCTTCCACTTTTTCTTGGATTCCCACATCATCCTTTTGATCATCCTTTAACCTTTCCAAAAGATACGGTTGAGCAATCATTTGTGAAAGTATTGATGATGTTCCCTTATTTATGATTCCCATATCCATATACATTAAGTCTAAGAAGATTGGATCCTTCTTAATTATCATCATTGATAGAATCGATGGATCCTTTCTACTTAGGGCATCTGCCACCTTGTTCACTTTCCCAGGGTGGTAATGTATTGACCAGTCATAATCCTTGATGAGCTCTATCCATCTTCTCTGGAACATATTAAGCTCTTTCTGTGTGAATATATATTTAAGACTCTTGGGGTCAGTATATATCTCACATTTCTCTCCATAGACATAATGCCGCCAAATTTTCAAGGAAAAGATCACCGCCGCCAACTCCAGATCATGCGTTGGATAGTTTCTCTCATGGATTTTCAACTGCCTTGAGGCATATGATATCACTTTATCATTCTGCATCAGCACACATCCTAAGCGCTTCTTCGAAGCATCACTGAATACCACAAAAAGCTCCCCACTTGTGGTTAAAGTGAGCACAGGTGTAGTGATAAGCCTCATTTTCAACTCCTTGAAGCTTTCTTTGCATTCATTACTCTAAGAAAACTTTACTCCCTTTCAAGTTATCTTGGTAAGGGGGTTGGACAATCGTGAGAAATTCCTCACAAATTGTCGATAATATCCAGCTAACCCCAAGAAGCTACGGATATCAGTTACCGATGTTGGCCTCGGCCATCCCTCAATTACATCTGTTTTGGAGGGGTCCACAGATATCCCATTGCTTGTGATGATATGGCCCAAGAATGAGACTTCCTTTAACCAGAACTCACACTTGATGTACTTTCCATAGAGCCTCTCCTTGCGCAAAGTCTCTAATACAGTTTTTAAATGCTCCTCATGGTCCTCCTTGGTTTTGGAGTATATTAGAATATCATCTATAAAGACTACCACAAATTTGTCAAGGTAATCTCTAAAGACTCTATTAATCAAGTCCATGAATATTTCTGGAGCATTGGTGAGTCCGAAAGGCATTACTATGAATTCATAGTGCCCGTACCTTGTACGAAAAGTAGTCTTGGGGATATCTTCCTTCTTCACCCTTACTTGATAATATCCCAACTGCAAGTCCACCTTGGAGAAGTATTGTGCTCCACGTAGCTGATCAAACAAGTCATAGATTCTTGGGAGAGGATACTTGTTCTTTATCGGGATTTTGTTAAGTTCACGATAATCGATGCAAAGCCTCATTGACCCATCCTTCTTCTTGACGAAGAGGACTGGTGCACCCCATGGTGATGCATTTGGGCGTATAAACCCTTTATCCAGAATCTCCTGTAGTTGTTTCTTCAGCTCTTTAAGCTCAACAAAAGCCATTATATATGGAGTCTTGGATATTGGTAGTGCCCCAAGTATAAGTTCAATTGAGAACTCAACATCTCTTCTTGGAGGAAGACCAGGAAGTTCCTCGGGAAATACTTCAGTGAATTACCTCACAATAGGCATTTCTTCAAGGGTGGTTTCTTCCTTGGACTCAATCATCTGAGCCAGATATGCGTGCTCATATGGCAATAATATCCATGCTTGAGATGATGGAGCTAAAGGATATTCATCTTCCCCGTGACACATGTAAAGAATCGGGGGTCGATTCTCCATATGGAGTGTGATTTCCCTCTCCCGAAAATTTATGTTGGCTCTATATAAGGAAAGCCAATCCATGATAAGAATTGCATCAAATTCCACCAAAGGGAGTATGATGAGGTTCACCGGGAAATCCAATCCACATATTATAACAGGGGCGGACTTATACTCATGGGATGCAATGATTTCCCCATTTTCCGTACTCACCGACATCTTTACTTCCATGATTTGTGGTGGTGCAGGGATTGTTCTACAAAACTTTTGAGATATAAAAGAATGTGTAGAACCTGAATCAAAAAGTACGTTCGCTATTCTTGAATGAATAACTAGCGTACCTGTCACCACTTTGTTGTCAGGGTTCACTTTGGCAGAAGTGATGGCAAAAGCTCTTCCTTGCTGTCTTGGAGGTTGCTGGTTGCCTCCGATAACCCTTGGATTAGGGAACTGATTTTCAAAATGACCCGGTTCTTTGCATTTGTAGCATTAAACAATGCGTTGAGGATCGAACAGAGCATTCCTATCCTCTGTCGCAGCCGCGGGTCCTTCTTGCCGACAGTTAACAGTTAGGTGCCCTTCTCTTCCACACCTGAAGCATTTTCTTGTCCCCTTAAGAAAATTTACAGGGTTCTTCTTTCCGCACTTTTGGCAAGTGGGGTGCTGGAACTTCTTAGCACCGTTGGATTTATCCATCGGACCACCAGCATTGAAGTCCACCTTACGCTTCTTGTCCCCATGATACCCCTGTGATTCTCCGATCTCTATTTCGACCTTGAGGGAACATCAGACAATTTCCTCATAGCTGTCGAAGTCACGGATCGCTAATGCTTTCCGAAAGCTAGGCTTAAGCCCACCAAAGAAGCGGTCAACCTTTCATTCGGGGGTAACGACAAAGCCGGAAGCGTATCGTGCAAGCCTTGGGAAGTTTACCTCGTACGCTCCCACAGATTCTTCATCTTTCTGTTTGAGGGAAAGGAAGTCCCTTTCCATCTTAAGACAGAGGGTGCACGGAAAATATTTATCGAAAAACATCTTCCGGAATTCCTTCCATTCCAAAGCCTCGATCTCCTCATCAGGCTTCATATTTTTGATCAACGTCCACCATTGATCAGCTTCACCCTCCATACGATAAGCCGCCAGGAGAACCTTCTCTTGTTTAGAGCATTGGAGGATGGAGAATATCTTTTCAATGGAGTTGATCCATTGTTCAGTGATCGTGGGATCAGATGATCCACTAAAAGTAGAAGGCCTTTGTCTCATGAAGCTTTCAATAGCGACTTGTTCTTTCTCATGGGGGGTTGAACGTTCCTCTTGACCCGTGTTTCTATTCAAAACTTGAGTTAACTGAGAGAGAAGCGTGGCAAAGTTCACGATTCCCACTCACATTGGATTGGGCATCTCATTAGTACAATCATCACACTAATCTTCACAACAGTTGTTAGCCCGAGTTCTCCTATTACCGGCCATTGTCTGGAATAAAAGTAATGTTAGGGGTAACACATAAAGGGTAATCCAAAGACAAAATTTGATGACTTATAAATAAACTTTAGTCTCTTTAACTCATGAATCTATAGGATTCAATCCAGGAATTTCATGATCTTCCTTCTAACATATATTCTTAGGGGCATTTTTCCCTTAATAAGGGTTCATACTAAGATTGTGAATTTATCAAAACATATCCCCCGGGAGTGTCGTAACCAAGAGTGCAGCAAGGCCCGTTGTCGTGCACCATTTCCCGTTCGAGTCTAGCTCAAAGCGGTGTTTTCAGGTTTTACACCTAGGATACATCTGTGCCAGAGCCGCCTCTACCTGCTCGTATCCAGACAGGGATATATTTGTTTGATAAACCATTTACTTAGTATTTACCAAAACTTAGGGATGTTTTTATTATACTTATTCTTGTATATAAGGATTTACTAGGGTTTCCTAATCCCAAAAATAACTAAACCTATCCTTTAATACAAACTATGACAACCCTGCTTTTTATTACAACTTAAACATGCTTTATTACATAAAACTTCACTTGATACAACAAAGAAGATTGAGAGGATTAGTGTATTTGGGGAATAGGATCATTACATAAAAACTTTAAACTTGAAATACAACATCTTTATTTAAAACTTCCTTTACATGACCACTACATTCCTTCGTACTTAGCATTGCATGGGATAACCTGAGGACAGGCATAAGAAAAGGGTGAGCTATAAAGCACAGTAAGGGAGTACACAATGAATAACATGAGGAGTTCAATACATGTTAGGAAATAGGAATATCAATAGAGCATAAGAGTAACATGAACATAAAGGCATGATAAAGCATGATAATCATAACATGGAAATGTGGAAACAACACTTAACATTGAATTAGCATGAGCCAAGGCTCATTGCACATGGAGCATGAGTAAACCCTCATTGCAATTGAAGCACGAGTTAACCCTCGTTGCACTTGAATTAGCATGAGTCAACACTCATTGCACATGACGTATCATGATACTATACTTTACCCAATGCATTGGAGCGCTATAAGGGTGTACCCTTATTAAACATTTCATTTCACACATAAGTGTGCCACATGGATCATAAAACATGGATTCATAAAACATAATCATTTATTCCAAGTTAAAGGAATGTGGAATTCATACAGGAAACTTTACAATAAATAATTAAATGTTCATAAAGGTGAATAACCTTGATGGAGAAATGGGCATGGTATTCACTACACAATGACATTGGATTAGAAAATCGGTGTGATTTCGGCAGTGTAACGGCATGACGTAAGAATTCATAAAAATGGTTGATGAGAGAGAAAGGGGTTACTCATAATATTTACATGTAATGGATAGTAAGGAGGTCATATTGATATATGTCCCAACAATTGAAAAGGAATTTAGATTCATGATGCAAAAGTATTGCTTGAATGTAAAAGAAGAGAGAGAAGTTCCTTTCAGAATTTTTTCATAGTAACGGGTGTGCATGGGAGGCATTTAATGAGAGAGAAAGGGTTCTACCATCATTCAAACAATAAGAGGTCAGTATGGGGGAGGTGCGGAACCATACCCCAAAATTCATAATTGAAATTAAAAAGGGCAATACAACTTAAAGAAAATTGACAAAAATTAGAAAGGAAGAAAAAACCCTTACTTGGAAGTGTGCTTCCAAAGGCTAGAGAGAGGCTTTTGAGAGGCTTCTTGGGATCTTGGGGAACCTTGAGGGGATTCTAGAGAGAGTAGGGAAGAGTTTGGATGAACTCCAAGGGCTTTGAGTGAGGAGGAAGTGGGAGCTTGGGTGGGTTTATATAGGAAAGGTGAGATAATTCTTTATTATTTAGGTTTGGGACCCCTTATATTAAAATAATCCAAACCACAAACCACCCTATGGTATTTGCCCATGGTTTCTGGAAAAGAAAAGAGGAAAACAATATTTTACAAGGACAAGGTCCGAACTTATTAAAAAATTAGGATTGCTTATGTGGAGGTGAGTCACACTCTCATGGAAATTAATTTAAAAAGGCAATGTGTTGAATAAGTCTTGAGGGCTCCATTAATGATTTGAAAAGTAAGTAAAACAAAACCAAAACCTCATTATTTTAATGATAAAACATATATTGGCCGAACATAAGGATTATGGTATTTTATTACATCACCATTGGGTCATTATGATGTCATAAAACACATTATATATTTAAATGGTATTTAATTTTTACCCAAAAATTTGACTGTCTCAGAAAATTATGAAAAATTCACCGTTGGATAATTTTGACGTCTTGATTCCAAAAATAATATTTATTTTATCTAAATAATTTTCTAAATATGTGAATTTTTACTTTTAAAATAAAAACCGACATTTATTAAAAAATTCATGGGTTTTGACAGAAATGGCTTTCAAACCTTAATAAAAATTTTAATTGCATTCCTAAAATTATAAGATCATTTATATTTAATAAAAATTAATTTAATATTAATAATAATATCTTATTAAAAGATTATTCAATTCAAAAATACTTTAATTTAATAAACTCTAATTCTTATTAGGTAATAACTAAAAACACCATTTCTTCTTTAAAAACTATTTACAATGTATCCAAAATGACTAGAAATTATATTCATTATTATATACAAAAGTAATGTGCATGAACATGGTACTACTTATTTGTTACATAACCCCTTAAAATAGCTACATAAGACCTAAGGGTAAGGTGTGCGATGGTAACAGACTCTTGGGGAGGCTCTGATAACATCGCTCGAGTGGTAATCTCTATCAACTTCCACTTTTCCCGTAGACGATCATGTTGGATCTTGACATAATGAAGCTCAGCTTGGGCTTAGTCAAGGGAGAAGCCCAAAGACGCCACCTATTTTCCGAGCTCCGACAAATGGTCTTCGTATGGGGCAATTATACTGGATGAGGCCATCGCTTCCTTTGTCTGAGTAAAATTGGTTTCGTTAAAGCCTTATATTTATACTACTCATGTGATCACTGTTCAACGGCTATAAAAGTAACGATCAAAAATCTTAACATAAAACCAAAGAAGTTGAAATATTATAAAAATAGTTTTCATAATGAGACATTTAACTGGATCAAGAGGGATTTTCATTAATGAAACTTTGGGTCGTTACACTTCATATCCTATTCTGGTTAATAAGTTTCCCCTTTGAACTTGTAGTTTCTCCATAACCCTTTTACCAGGTGAGTTGTCTTCTTTCATAGAAATTTGTGTCTATTATGATGGATATTCCCCAAATACTCATTTTATATAAGGTTTTTCTCCAATGGAACCACCTTTGGATTAAGTACATGTGTGGAGTCTACTATATACTTCCTCAATAGGGAGAAATGGAACAAATCATGTACTTGAAATAGGTAAGGTTAGAGTGCTAGAGTGTAGGCTACCACTCTAATGTGATCAAGGATCTCAAATGGATGGATATATCTAGTAATAATAATTACTTTCTTCCCAAACCTTATAAATTTCTTCAATGGTGAAATTTGGTAGATCACCTTATCTCCGATGTCAAACTCTAGGTCTTTTTGATGAATCTATTCTTATATTTTATACATAATTTGCACAAATTTTATATAAAATTGAATGGTTTGTACCCTACATATATTATCTTGGTAAAGATCAGGTCCCACCATCTTTTTCTCTCCAACTTTATCCTAGAATATTATATCCCAACACCATATCCCATATATATCTTCATAAGGTTCAATTAGAATTCTAGAATATAAACTATTATTATTTTAGAACTCTAGTTGGGGTAGGTATTGATACTAATATCCTTGTAAATCCATTAAAAAAGACCTCAATACATACTCTATATTTTTAGTGGTTCTCCTAGACAGAACATTCCTTTGAGTGTTAGTAGTTTTGAAACTGTGTTCTATATCCAACTCTTACTTAAGGTTTCTCTAAAACATTGAGATAAAAATTAGATATCAATAAGTTAAAATAGAGATTATTAATACATGAAATCATACAATATCTCTTATTTATATCTTATAAAGTTATTCAAGAGTGAAATATTCCTTAATAGAAATGAAATGTAGTGACTTTTTTAGATGATCAACTACCACCCAAATGGCGTTATTTCCTTTAGGTGTCCTAGTAAATACTACAAATAAATCCATAGTTTTGTTTTCCCATTTAAATACTGTTATGGGAATGAGTTTCATCATACCCTTAGACTTATACCATTCATCCTTGAATTGCTGACATACCATACATTGAGATACAAATTCCCCAATCTCCATCAATATGTTATCCCACCAAAAAACTTTATACAGTTATTTATACATCTTAGTTCCCCTAGGATGAATTGAGAAGGATGAACATTGTGAATAATCCATAATCCCTCTCTTCAGATTTTTTTCATGGTACACATATCTGGGTTCCAAACCTATAACCCCATTTTCAGCAATGTTGAACTATGGAATTTTTTTATCATTTTTTAGCACCATATCCTCTTTCTGAGCCTCCTTGATCCACTAAATAATTTATGGTTAAGAATTTATTTGATCATGGTAGGATAAATATCTTTTTAATATTACCATATCCAACATCTTTTAAATCTAAGAAGATTGAAACGTTTTCCATTCTCATATTTGATAAAGTCACCAAATCCTTTCTACTTAGAGCATCTTCCACTTTGATTTCCCAAGATAGTTGTTGATTGAGTAGTATAAGTCCTTGATTATCTCTAACCATCGTAACTAGTGTATATTATGTTCTTTTTCAAATAATATATATTTTATTCTCTTATGATCCATATATATTTGACATTTCTCCCTATAGATATAGTGTCACTAGATCTTCAACCCAAATATCAATACAACCAACTCTAGATCATGTGTTGGATTTTTCTAATCATTACTATGAACTAACTTCGGGAATTTTCTATCAATTTATCTATTAATAATAGTATATAGACCAAATATTTCTTTGAATATTTTTTGTATATAACAGAAAGTTCCCCACTTGAAGGAATCATACGTACTAGTGAAATGATAAAACTCTTTTTAAACTTTTTAAAAATCTTTTCACATTCACTCGTCCAAAGAAAACTTTACTCCCTTCTATGTAATCAAGTTTAGTGGGTTTGAAAATTGAAAAATGTTTTTCAAAAATCCTCTGTAATACCTTGAATATCCAAGGATACTACAAATCTTTATTTTAGATACTGGTCCAGGCTAGTCCTCAATTAAATTAATCTTAATGGGATCCACATATATTCCTTTCATTGTGATAACATGACTCAATAATGATGCTACATTTATTCATAAATCATATTTACTATACATCACATATATGTTATCATTTCCTAATTCCACTATAATAGTATTCATATTCCCTTTATGCTCCTTATTTCTCTAAGATTATATCAGTGTATCATCTATAAATAATACAATTTTTTCTTAAGGTAATATATAAAGAATCTATTCATTATTTACATAAATATTTATTGAGAATTAGTTAGTTTTAATGTTATCACTATGAAATTTAGTGCCCGTTTATTATTCAAAAGGCTATTTTGGGAATATCATCCTTCTTCAAACTTAATTTTTGATATCCAGACTAAAGGTACATCTTATAAAAATATTGAGCCCTATATAGTTAATTTAACAAGTCATCCATATGTGGTAATGAATAATTTTACTTTATCATGATTCTATCAAGCTAAAGATAATAAATGGAGAGGCACAGTGACACATCATTATTCTTGATGAAAAGGACTAGTGAACGACATGGTGAAGCACTTGGTCATGTAAATCCATTATCTAGAATCTCCTCTTGTTGCTTCTTTAATACCAGATGTTCAATAACGACAATCTTCTATAGAATCTTTGATATTGTAAATGATCCAGGGCTATACTATAATGGAAATTAAACATCCTAGCTATGAGGTTGAATAGGAAATTCTTCAAGAAATACATCTGTATAATCCCTCAAAATGGGCATTTATTCAAGTTTGATCATTTCCTTAGCCTCAATCATTTGACAAGATACACTTTATAAGAAGTAAAAAATAACGATGCATTATATGATGATATCAAAGGATATTTATCCATGTCCTTTCACTTGTATATAATCATGGGGCGAGTCATTATTTGGAGGGTGATTTTATTCTCTCCAAATTTTATGTTGGATATATATAATGAAAGAAAATCTATTAATTTTTTACCTAATTCCACAAGTGATAGAATCAAAAGGATTTATGGGAAGATCAAACTAAATAATGGATAGGGTATGTTTTAAATTATTATAAGGAAATAATTTATCCATTTAACATCTTCTATGATAACTTAACTTCCATGTCTTTTGGTGGTTATTCAATACTTTTAATATAACTACATGATATGAATGAATGTGTGAAACTATAATGAAAAGTAAATTTTTTGTTCTTTAATGAATAACTACCATATATATCACCAATTCATTTCCAAGATCCACCTCTATAGCTATGATGGAATAAGATCCACATTTCTGTTTAGGAATTGGAGGGTTTTTTTCACCAGTTTTATTAAAAAAACATGGCTTATTGTGTTGGTTCTCATTGTGTCCTTGTTCCTTGTAGTGGTAATAACAGAAAATTGGATGAGGGTTAGTTGGTTAATTCCATTCTTCTTTAACATTGGTGGGATTATCCTATAGTAAAACAATATCTTTGTAAAATTATTTCCTACACCTAAATCACATCCTACTACTATTTAGTCACTTTCTAGGATGCTTCATCCCATAATTTTGACCAGTGTGATGTTGTAATTTCTTGCCATCATTAGATTTTTGCTTCATACCACTTGATTTAAAATCTATTTTTTTCTTCTTTTCTTTATAAGAGCCTTGTGATTCTTTGATCTCAATATCAACATTTTGGGAACATCATACAATCTTTTCATAGATATCGAAGTCTAAAATTGCCATCTATTTTTTTAGACTTGGATTTAACCCAAAAAATAAATTACCAACTTTACTTTTAGTGTATAATATAAAGTTGAAGTCATATCATGAAATTCTTTTGATGTTTACTTCATACCTCCAAATAGATTAATCATCATTTTGCATGAGGATAAATAAATACATATCTATTTTATGTCATAGAGTGTGAGGAAAATATTCATTAATTTTTTTTTCATAACTCATTCGACTTCATCTCTTTCATATGTTCCATAGGATTTGTATTTGTTTACTGACATCCACCATTGATCTACTTACCCCCATATGATAAACATCCATCCCAACCTTCTCTTACTCAGATAATTGATGTATATTTAATATATTTTAGATGGATTTGATACATTAGTAGTCAATTAATGTATAAAAATATCAACTAAATTTTGGAGGCCTTTTTCATATTATTTTTTCAATGACAACTTGGTATTTATTTGGGGAATTCATACATTTATCATCATTCGGGTTTTTTTAAAAAGAAAATTTAGATGAGAAATGATTTTCATGAAGATCATGAATCCTTCTTCCATTAGGTTAGGCATCTCATTTGGTAAGTAATAACAATGCCCCACACAATGGTTATTGAATCTGTTTCTCTTATTTTTATCCATTTGACTAGAATAAAAAGAGAGTTAGGGATGAGTAATTTTAATGTATTAAACAATAATATGTGAAACTATGAGAAATAAAGTGATAAATTATAAATGAAATACATTCCTTAACTTATGAATGTATAGGTTTCAATCTATTTTTCCATGACCTATTTACTAATATAACATATTTTAATAATATTTTTTCCTTCATAATTGTTTGTAAATAGTGTTTTAATTTCCCAAACATACCCCCAAGGAGTTTCAAACTTGGGATGTTGTAAGGCCCATTGTTGTGTATGAATTAATAATTTAGTCAAGCCTCACATTCCTTTTTTTTTGAATTTTTATGCCTTGGTACATATGATCCAGAACCACATCCACTTGTAGTAAAAAAATGATTTAATTACTGAGAAACTATTAACTTTATACCTCACCAAAATTTATGGATATTTTCCAATACATAATATTATCCTTAAACTTATCCTTGGACTTATACCTAGGGATTTCATTAATGTTTTCTTATCCTATTTTCTAAAGTATAACTAAACCTAGGTTTTGATTCCCACTATAGTAACCCAAGACTTTTACATATATTATTACATGATTCTTAAACATATATATTAATTAATACAAGAAGGATCATAATTTTCTAATGTCTTTGGAAGACTTTGTTCATATTAAATTAAGGAAAACATAAAAATGGGGACTTTATTATATTATCCCTAGTGAGATACTAAATCCCTTTTGAACTCTTAAATTTTCATCAAATAAGCCGGGGAGTACATAAAGAAAGGGGTGAGACAAAATCACAATATTTTAATAAACATGATAAGGAAGAATAAATTATAAGACAAAGGTATAACATGATATCATAATAGAGAAGGTACATGAGTAATCAAGTTCAAGAATAACATAAATAGAATGGTTCTAGATGATCATGAAAACATGGGAAAGTAGAAATTACATAGAACATGATGTAGACATAATTTAATTCTAACATCCAATAAACCATCACATGGTGTATAGATTCCTATAATGGATTAGGTTCACTCCCTAATCTGATACATAATGCCTCGTGAAACTAAAACATTAAACTATGCATTAGAGGGAAATATAATTTGGTCCCACCCATAATATTTATTTAATGTACTTTCATATTAATTCCACATAAGGATAAAAATAATATGGAATAAACATAATAATTACCCATGGAAAGTAATGGGCTGCATAATGTTGTCTCCTAATATAGTGAAAATAGATTCCCCACACACATTATTTATCTCCATGAATAATAATATTAAGATATATATTTTATTTATTAAGAACCATTTTATAGATTACTATTCCTTTAATTTTATTCATTACCATGTCATATTAATTTACCTGACCAATTAATTTTGCGTCGGACATTTTAACGACAAATGGATCCTTTGTCCTAAATCACTTTGTAAAGTTTACTATGGTCTAAGATATTATTAATTAATCACCTCAAGAGAAAAAACCCTGAAATAATAACCCTTTTAAGACATAAATTATAATTTTTAAACATTCATGGAATATATTGATGAAAAAATGAACTATGTTATAATCATTGTGATGGTATCCCATACGTACGCATGAGAAGTATTTCCATTTTTCAATGATAATGTTGAAAAGAAGAAAATTGTTATTTTACCTTCATAGTATTATAATTATTTCAAAAATATAATTTATTTTTTTTATAATACCTTACACGTACAATTGATTTTTTTAAGTAATAAAAATTAATCACATCGCTTCGCTAGGTGGAAGTCCATCATACACACGAACGACATCATTATTTGTTAAATGAATGAAAAGGTAAGAAATTATATGATATATTTATCTTATAGAATGGTTAATATGTAATTAATATCATATATAAAAATATAATTAATCCTCATTTTCTTCCATATAAATCATATGTGTAAAACAAATCACATCGCTTTCATGAGGTTGTAGTCTCCCACACACATGATCGACATTATCGTATTTTATACAGAATAGAAAGTAATAAATAATATTTGATATTATAGATATTTAATTATAATTATATCATATATAAAAAATATATAAATCATTATGTCCTATCTATAGATGTGGGGATGGAAAAAAATTATGTCAGTTCGCTAGGCGACAATTTGCCGTACACAAGATCAGCAGTTTTGTTTCCCAATTGATGGAGGTGGAAGTGGTTGTAGCTCATGAAATTAACATAAAAAAATAATATTATATTTAATATACTATGATTATTATATTTTAATGGTTAAATAATATTTTATGTAGGTGGAGGAAGGAATAAAATACGTTGCTCTCTTAATGATGCTACCTTTTCTTCAGAAAACATTTTTTAATTTTCCCCAAAAACATTCCAAGGATGGAGTTATGACCAAAAAGTATTTTTTGATAAGGTTATATAATTATAAAATTTATTTGGGTAGTTATTGGCTAAGACAATGTGTTTTTGAAGTGTGTAAATGGGAGGATAGGTGGAGGCCTTTTATAAGTTGTGGTGAGGACACACTTTGATATTTTGTAAAGAAAGAATTCCCCCAACATTTCCTCATGAAAAAGGATAAAAAACTGGACCATTTTATAAAATTATAATAAATAATGTCTATATATGACAATTAAATATTTATTTGTCCTATTATAGTTCATTTTAAAACCTGTTATTTTAATTTAAAGTCACCGAAAAACCCATTTTTTCCATCACCTCAGTAAATAAAATTTTCAGTTTTCACTATTCATTATGGTAAAAAATTATGTTGAAAATATTTGATAATATAAATTATATTGATTAAAAATATTTAATCCATTTTTCATAATTCAACTCAGAGAAGTGGCAGAGTTTAATTTAAAATTAAACATAAATATGTGTTGAAAAAATGGTTTTCCAACGAAAAAACTATCAAAAGTTCAAAATGTTTTTACATAAAAATTCAATATGAAATAAACAAAAATGAAATAATTTCTATTAATTAATATATAATTTAAATATTTTATTTTTAATATAACATTTAAATAAAATGGGTCCTTTAAATGATTTATACAAATACGAGTTTTAATTAAAAATAGTATTTTTCACTTTTCGTCAAAAAATGAAACTTTTTAGAAAAATATCAAAAATTAATCCAATATATTTTTATACAGTGATTTAAAAATTTATGTATATTTTTTGAATTAAATTTTCTAAAATTAGTAAAATTGAATTTTAAATTATGCTTTCAAAGAGTGACAAAACCTCGTTTTATAAAAATATTGTTTTCCAGAAAACATTTCTTTTTCTTTCAAAAGGTTCTTATTTAATTTGGAATTAATAGATAACCATTGAATTTATTTTTCACACGTGTAATACATATAAAATTTTATAATTTATTTATTCTTATTCATACCTTCCAACTTAATAGTGATGATATAAATAGCATATTTAAATAATAATATTTTTATAGTGTATCATGTTTCATTTAAACACAATTGTTGCTATCAACAAAAGAGATTGAAGAAATTTAATTTATTTAAAAATAAATATATTTTTAAGTCTTTGTGTTCTATATAATGTTATGGGATAGGATAACACAAGGTTTAAACAATAATGATAAAGTCTTGTTCTTCATAAAATTTAAAAACTAGGTGGTTTGTAAAATTTGGCAACTATTTTTTCTAAAATGTGTGGTAATTGTGGAAGATCCATTAAAAGGAACCCAAAAACCTTGGATAGATTAAGCTACATGGTTTTGCATTACTATAAACGAACTATTCAGGTCACCTCTACACCACCAACTGAGTCAGATATTTACATGGAGACTTCACACAGTTGAGATAAATAGGAAAAATCCATGAAAAACTCTAATGGAGATGACCCACACCCACATGAATTCTTTCTCTAAAACCAAAATCATATATTGAAACTAAGAGATAACTTTACAACACCTAAGACACCCTAAAAGTTAAACTATCTAGACCAAAACAGCATAAAATATCAAATCACTGTAAAATTCATTTGACATAATTCTATAATAGTTTCATAACTTGTTATAATGTTACCCTGATAATTAATCCTTTTTAAAATTTTCCATTATCAAAAAATTTAGTAATTTATTAATCTATGTTCCCAAAGTGTGTCCATGAAGCCCAAAAGCTATATCTCTATTGAACTTCATAGCTAATATTTAGGCATCTTCTATAGGAACTTGAATTTTCTATGTACTATTATTGGATATTATGTGGATTATTTTTGAGACCACCCACTGAGACAACGTGTGATTCCGACGCATGGTGTACCTGGAATAAAGGTTTAAGATATATTAAATATGTTAAATAACACCAACATGATGTTTCCCTAAAAAAGTGTAATAAATTCTAAAAGAGGTCACAAATCATAAATCTAGATGCACCATTTAGTTTAGCACGCATGCTTTTCCCTAGGCACAAAGTAACCTTTGTTGGTGTGGTACGTTTGTGGAAAATTCATCACGAGTGTAAAATAAATAAAATAATAAAATATATTTTTTTATTTAACTGTTGATGCAGGGACCTAATGTTTTATTTAAATACATTCTTATGTAAAATTTTTAGGGTTAGTCTAATAACCCTATAAATCATTGGAGAACCATTAGAGAGTGTGAAAGGAGATTCTGTTGGTAGAAGACGAACTGATCAAATATCAAATATCAGTGTTATACAAAATCAATGTATCTCACCAATGATCATCAAACAGGCTCATTCATCATTAATTATTGATCCGTATAGAGGGTGGATGGTTCATGTTTTTGTATTCATTCCCCATTCTTAATTCCTATGATGAAAATGGATCAATCAACTAACATATTGAACCGTGGTTTGGTCATCCTGCGGTATAATTTTATTTGTGGTGTTATTATTTGGAATTTTGATTGATTATTTTTTATTCTTATCTTTTCATTCTAAAAATGAAAAATAGAGGCCAATTTGATCATTGGTCAAAGTTAGTTCATCTTGTTTGTGGTTATCCATTTCACTTATATTTATTTGTTTTTCATGAGTGTTTTTCATTGACCAATATTTTTCCATCCACTACAAAATTGATCATTTCACACTGATTTATTAGTGCAAGGATTTGATATTTTAGATCTGTTGTCATCATTTCATGATGGTGGTGGTATTTTGGAAGAGACGACGTATAATTTTTTTTGGAAACCAGATTTCATTTCTTTTGGTTCATAATGAAAAATGATGAACGAGGAAATTTTAGGAATTAATTAAAGAGATGGAATTCAGAAAATCGATGTGGAGAGGTTTTTCCATGGTTCATTCGCTATTTCCTGCATGATTAAAGCCAAAATAAAAGGAAACAACATCACAAGTTCATGTAGAAAGTAGAACTAGGGCTTCTGAAAAAATGATCCCCATAGCATGTAATATGGGATTACATGGTGTGTGGGTACCTCCTAGTAGCAACTACAGTTTTGGGTGAAATTTAAGGATTACATGGAGTGTGACCCAATAACAATACTTTTAACTCCTCGCTGATGGCTTGGAATGTACCTCATAGTTTACACAAACACGGGATGGAGTACACTGGAACGTGCACGCCTTGTACTCCCACTCAGAAAAAACCTTGAAAAAATGAACATGGGATAATCCATGTACTGATACACAGGAATATGTATACAAGTAGACGAATACCATGTACAACTATACAAACACAGACATGGGCCATTTTACATGGGTTATACCTAGGGTCGAAGGGACAGAGAATATAAGCTTACTACATATCGTGTACACCTTACAAGCTAGTTTGGAGCCCTTCACCATTGTATCTTGGACAGTTCTTATTAGGGAGTGTTCCCCATATCCATTCCCTAAATCTTATTATATAATCACCTCCTATATATAGAAAAAACATCCATTTATTAAGAATTATTGTTTAGAGTTATTACAATACTTATGTGAGGCCCAAAGTGAGATCCTCTATTCATCTTCATGCCATTGGTGGTGTTATTGGTATCATAATGACCAAAACTATAAGAGTACTGTTCCTAGACATATAGGGTTAATACAAATCAAATTGTTGGTATAACACATAGACTTTGATGTGATCCTTATCTATGTATCATATCTCTTCATACTTTCAGCATGTTCTTTCTAATGGAGTGACCCGGCGAGCATTACTTCTCAACCAAACATCACTGGTGCTATCAGACCTATAGAGTGGGTTTTCCAAAAAAGTACACTTTTGAACCTTTTATCTAGAGTCAAAGTATAAGATTATGGTTATGACTTACCTTTAGACTGTGTATCTTTGTTGAGTAAATTTGAATATTGTTATTATATGTACTGTATATATATACCGATGTAAATTAGACTGTAATATTTTGTTGCATGCTTTGTGGTTTTGGGGTGTCCTAGTGGGTATTGTTATACTCGACCCAAAATAATATATATTTGAACATGTAATGTCGTGTGGTGATGATAGACCTTTTGAAAAATTCCTTGACGGACTAGGACTAGACGGTGCTTAATGAGACAGGAAAAACCGAGGTGCATTAGTACAATATCTTGATAAAACTCCTTATTTATACACTAGGTTGGACTTGTTTTATGGATATTTATGGTGGGATTGTATTTGGGACTATTTAGTTTCCTTTAATTATTTTCATACTCTGATTGTGGGATTTACATGTATGCTTGCATGGTTGTTCAAATTTTTTTACAATATAGCATTGTATGAGACTGGAGATGTGTGTGTGTAAACATGTACTTAGAATAAAACCTCCCATCAGTGCTAGTTTCTATCCCCTATCCTATTGAAGACGATGTTAGGGAGTCACAGTACAATCTCATTGTGATAGGCCGTTACAAAGTGGTATTAGAGGAGTAGGTTCTACCTTTGGACTAGTGCCTAATATATTTGTTTGGGACAACAATGTTAAGTGTTTCAAGTTCCGATTTCAAGTCAGGGACTCTAGTGTTGGTGCAGTGGACGATGTATCTATACACAAGGAATCTAATCAACTTTTTTTCTGACTTGGTACATCAAAACATTGGTTGCATGAAAAATAATGGTACATGCATCATATAGAAATGGGTTGTAGTTTCCATGTCATTTTTGAGTCAGCTCTTCAGATATACTCATTGACCACGGTACATCTTGTTCACTTTCAAGATGCCTTTAAGATATATACTAGTTAGGATTAAATATTAGGATCAAGAGGATGGTCCCCTCAGTGATGAGGATTTGATACAGAAATTAATTCCAGAGATGCTACCATCATGTGGTGCACCAACTATACCACCAACTTTTGATAAGTATATGGTACCCAAAGTATAGGTGGATGAGGTGTGATAGATGAGAAAAATTTAAAAATGTCAGAGATAGAGACCCCTCAGTTTATGAGGTGAGTGAAACACACAATATGTTGAGGACTAGATTGAGGTAGTGACTAGAGTTTTCCATTTGGCCAGGACACCAACCGATCAGATGGTGTTCATGGAGGAAATCCTTCTCTATAGATCATTAGGGAGATAGTGGGGGGTCGTGACTCTCTCCTAATCATAATACTGGGTTAGTGTTATCCCTCCATGAATTATTAACTATGTCAGGGTGATAGAGATTGCCTTGGTTATTGACAGTTTCTTGGATGAGTAGACACACTACTTGTTGCCGGCAGTGGTCACATAGTAGCAGAGTATAAAGAAGTAGGGAGTCTATAAGTCTCAGGGATGTGGATGTGTGAGAGGTTTTAGGAAGAGGTCCCAAGATAGAAGGTTTATATCTCAAGGCTCTCAGGATGGGTCCAGTTAGCCCAGAGAGTGGTGGATACTCATATGTTGCAATGATACATGTTTCTTGTGATTGTCCAACCACCATAAAACTGATAGGGAAACCGTGGATATGAAATTGAGGAAGAGGAAATGGTGGGAGGAGACAGGTCCACAAATTAAAGGTTCTAGCAGAGGAGTTGGGAGAGTAGCTGTAGGTGGTATATGATTTGACGTATTACCCCCACCACCACCGCTGCACCCTAGGATGTCCACGACTAGCTCAGGGAGTAGGAGGATATGTGCAGGGACAAATGCAGCTGGTCGAGGCTTTCAACCCAGAGGCTCTATGAATGATAGAAAGTATGATTCATGTCTTTTCTACCATAGATTTAGTACTGATAGACATGTGTTCAAGTCATTCCTTTGTTTCCACATATCTTTTTTTTGAAATAGATATTCTGGTTGAGACCTTGGCTCAACCCATATGCTTGGAGACTCTTACTGAAGATTACTTAGTGATCACACTCTTATCAAGGTAGTGTGACCTGACTATTGGAGGTGATAGTTTTTGTTGGGATCTTTTTGTAACATCCCCGAGGCATTAACAAATCATCTTAGATATGGAGTGGTTATCTATAGTTCATGCCCAAATTTACTACTTTAGGTAGAGGATGTTGTGTGGATATAGTGATAGAACATGGTTCATCTTTATCGGTGAAAAGAAAACCAAGGAAGAATAGAATGGGCTCATGCATAGAAGGATGTAGCGTGTTTCTCATATGTTGGTTAGTATGAAATTTGGTTTTTTGGATGTAATGAGTTTTCAGTTACCTGTAGTTGTGTCAGAGTATGAGTATATATTCACTGAGAATGTTCTAAGTTAACCTCTCTCTCAAGAGATATACTTATACATTGACCTATACCGTGGGAAGGAACTAATATCAACACCTGCGTATCAGATGGCTCCCAAAAATCTTGACGAGATGAGGGAGTAGTTGTAGGACTTGTATAGGAAGGGATTTAATAGGCCCAACATTTCAGCATAGGTATCCGCAGTTTTGTTTGACAAGATGGTGGACAAGAGTTTGAGGTTTTGTGTGGGATACCAATGCTTGAACCAAGTGATTGTAAAGAAAATGTATCCACTACAAAGGATCGATGACCTCTTTGATCAGTTGTGAGGGGAATGATGATTCTTGAAGGTTGAACTCAGGTCAGGCTTTAACCAGTTGCATGTAAAATATAATGATATACTGATGGTGACATTCAAATGTCACTATAGTAACCCTGAGTACTTGGTTATGAACTTTGGCATGAAGAACACCATAACAGTGTTCATGGGACTCATGAACTGTATCTTCTATACTTTCTTAGACCTATTCTAAGTAGTCTTCATTGATGATGTCCTTGTGTACTCAACATTTGAGGAGGAGCATGTGAGACATTTGAGGATAGTTTTGAATGTACTCTGAGAGCACCATCTTTAAGAGAATCTCTTGAAGTTCTAGTTCTCAATTTAGGCAGTCCACTTTCTTGGACATGTTATCATAGAATATGGTGTGGTAGTGGATCCAAACAAGGTCAAGGAAGTATTTTCATTTGAGCCACCCAAGTTCATGATAGTGGTACATATATTTCTTCGGTTGGAAGGCTATTACCACAGATTTATAACAGATTTATCGAGAATATCATCACCCATGAATGATTTGACTTAACGAGGACAACCTTTCACGTGGATAGAGATATTCTAGTAGGCTTTTCAACAGATTAGGTAGAGTTTGACGAGTGCTACCATCTTGAGATCTCAAGAGTAGGGTGTTACGTTCATAGTGTTTTGCGATGCATTTAGAACTATGATTGGGTTTGTTTTAATGTAGAGTAAAGTGATGATATCTTATGGTTCATATCAATTTGGACTATATGAGAAGAACTGTGTGACCTATTATATTGAGTTATTAGTATTAGTCCTCGAACTAAATATGTTGCGACACTACCGTCTGGTGAGTGGTTTATCTTCTATTATAATAACAATTTTAACATGTATATCTTCTCTAATTAAGACCTTAACTTGAGATGAATATCATGGAAAGGGTTCCTCTAGGATTATGAATTCACAATTTTATATACTTCTGTGAAGGGGATCATGGTAGTAGATGTTGTCAGTCAGAGATCTTCTTCATAGTTTTTGAACGAGGTGTTAGAGAAGTTGGAATCAATGTCATTATTCTTTATAGATAGATATAAATAATCTTACCTCCAGTCAAAGGTTTTCACTCCTCCTCTATTATAAAATGTCGGAGAGGAACAACATGGGGATGTATAATTTGGGCACCTACATACAAAGATATCCACTAGACATGCTCATGATAGATTTTATAAAGGTTGGGAGAATTTATTTCATTCAAGTGGATGCACAATGGTAACAACGATGTTACAGGAGAACGCTTTGATATAGTTTCATACATCTCCTTTGGTAGTACATCCACGGGTGTAAAATAAGTACTAGGACCCACGACATCAGTTTTTTGGCCGAGGATGAAGAAGGGAGTTGTATATTTTGTCTCTGATTGTATTACATGTCAGTAAGTGAAGGATGAGCTCCAAGTTCCAGCGTGTTTAGCTCAACCGCTTGTGGTTCTAGAGTATACGTGTGATGGGATATACATGGGATTCATGATAGGATAACCATGCCTATCTATAGGATATGATTCTATATGGATGATCATAATCCAAATCACCAAGTTATCCCACATCCTAGCTATTTGGGAGTAAAGTTCAGTTGAGAGCTAGGGACACCTCTATGTATTAAGAGAAAGTTCAGATCAATGGAGTTCCCTTGATAATTGTTTCTAACTGTGATGATTGCTTCACATACTTGATGTGGAAGGGATCACATGAGGCTTTTGAGACTTAGTTATGCTTGATCACAACATTTCACCCCCATAATGACGTCCATACAGAGAAGAACATTTCGATGTTTGAGGAAATGTTTTTGGATTACATGTTGGACTTTGGTCGTAGTTTGGAGGATCACCCAACACTGGTAGAGTTTTCATATAAAAATTGTGACCACTCCAACTTCAGTATGGCACTATTCGAGGATTTGTATAGGAGAACCTATAGTTCACCACATTACTGAACTACCCAGGGGAGTTGGCACTTATAGACCCAGAGTAGGTGCAAGTTACTATCAAGAAGGCATAGATCATCTAGGAGTAGATCAGAACTACACAGAGATATCATAACTCTTATGCTGATAGACAATAGAGGCCTTTGGTTTTAGATGAGGGAGACCATGTGTTCCTATGGGTTTCATCATGATGTAGATTACATAGATTTGGTTAGGTAGTCAAGATATATTTGAGATTCATTGGCCCTTAAAGATACTTCCTAGAGTTGGTGACGTGGAATACCTTTTAGCTCTACCTGTGTTGTTAGACTGGGTACACGTTGTCTGACACATTTCTCATATAAAAAGGTACGTGCATGAAGAATCAAATTTTATCGACTCGGGTGATCTGGACATCAGGGATGGAAACAAATTTTCTTTATACCTAGTATATATTGAGGATTATCAGGCGAGGATACTTTGTGCATGAGTGATTACTTTAGTTCACGTCTAGTGACAGTACAAGAATATTTAGGAGAGTACTTGGGAGCGGACGACTCAGATTCGAACTTAGTACTGACATCTATTTATATATCCCTTATTTTGAATATTTAAGACAAAAAATACCAAAGTTGGGAGAATTTAGTGACTCAAATTTTCTTTGTATTATTCATGGATATTGTATGGATTAGTTTTGAGAGCAGGAATTGAGACGACCTGTGATTCTAAGGCTCGATGTGGCTAAAATAAATGTTTAAAATATATTAAATATCACCCATAGATAGTTTTCCTAAAAAAGTGTAATATATTATAAACAAATATCTAGATCCAAAATATGGAAGCCCCATTTAGTTTAGAATGTAGGTTTTACCCTAGGTGTGACATAAGCTTAGCCGGTGCGGGGAGTTTGTGGAAAAGTTATCGCATGCATAAAATAAATAAAATAATTAAATAAAATTAGTTTATTTGACTTTTGAAATAGTGACCAAATGTTTTCATCAAATACATGATTATTGAAAATTTAAAGGGTTAGCCTCATAATCCAATAAATCATTAGAGAACTATTGTAGATCGTAGAAGGAGATTCCATGAGCAGGCACTGAAAAAATCAAAGATCAACAACCGATGTGAGACAAAAATAAGGGATCATGCCAATGATCATGATGCAAGTTCATTCCTCATTAGTTTTTGATCCATCTCAAGGTAGAAAATTTTCTATATTTGGATTCTTTCCCAATTAATAATTCCTATGATGAACATGAATTAATAAACCAACAAATTGATCTATAGTTTAGTCATCATGTGGGATAGGTTTATTTATGAAGGTATTTTTGGGAGTATTTATTGAATATTATTGATTCTTCAAATGTCAATCTAATGGAGATAGATCTTAAGCTAACATAAAAATAAGCCAAGGTTTGTTCCTCATGTTTTTGGATTTTAATTTCTACTATATTTCTTTATTCATCAATAGTGTTCTTCATTTACATGTGGTTTTACATCCAATGATAAATACATTATTTTAAAACTTTTTCTTGGATCAATGAGTTGATATTATTAGTATGGGATCATTACCACTTGATGGTGGTGCATTTATGGAAGCAGTAGTAGATCAGATTGTTTTGGATACTCAATTTCATGTTCTTCGATGCATAATGAAGAATGATGACATTTTTTGAATGAATTGAAGGGCTAGGATTATGATAACAGATAGGGAAAGGTTCATCTGGGGTAGATCTTTATTTTTTAGCTTGATTGAATCCAAAATCCATGGTGAGGAAAAAACGATCTTTCATAAAAAGAACCAGGGTTTCTAGAAAAACATGATCCAAATAATGTGCAGTCTAGGATTAATTGATGTATGGGTCCCTCCTAAAATCAGATTGGGTTTAAAAACATAGTTACGAATCAAAAAACATATTATCCTATAAAATGGCGGTTAAACCCACCCTGATGTTTCAACATGTACCTCAGATGGTACACAAACACAGGTTGGAGTACATGGGCGTGGGAACTCTGTGTCCTCCCACACAGACACATCTTGAAAAAAATGTTCATGGGCTAATCCATGTATTGGTACAAAGGCATAAGTACATCAGTAGAAGCAAACCATGTACCTTTACGTAGACTATTAATGAGTCTTTTTACAGGGGTATGAACCAAGGTCAAAGGGGCATGACATATAACCCTCCTACGCACTGTGACATCATAAAAAGTTGTCTTGGTTCCCTTGTCGATTGTATCTTAGTTAAGTTTCAATATGGTTCATTCCACATATCCATTCCCTAGGGGTTTAGTATTGAATTTTCTCCTACATATAGGACAATGATCCCTTCAGTAGGAATTCTTGGATAGAGTTGTTGGAATCATTCAATGAGGCTCAAAGTGAGATCGTCTATTCATCTTTGTGCCCAGCGTGGAGTTCTTAGTATTTTCATGACGAACACTACGTGGGATTCTATCCTCTACATAGAGGGTTAATTCAGATCAAGTTGTTGGTATACCCCATGTCCTTGGGTGTGGTCCTCACTTATGTATTATATCTATCTGGACTTTCAGTATATTCTTTCTAATGGTGAGACCTAATGAGAATTACCTTTTGAAAAAATGTCATCATTTATTTCCGAATCATGTAGGGTGTTATCCCAGATGAGCTCTTTATAGAACCCTTAAACTGGAGTCCTAGGATAAGATTGCGGTTGTGAATTACCTTTAGACCATGTTTCTAAGTTGAGTATATTTGGATATTCTTGATATATGTACTCTAGACATATGCATGTGTAGATCTGATTTTATTCTTTTTTATATGCTTTGTGATATCATAGTGTCTTACTGAGTATTGTTATACTCACCCTTATATAGGCTACATCTGCATGTGTCATGCCTTGTAAAAATGATCAACCTCTTGAAATAGACCTTGATGGACAAGTACCAAATGGTGCTAGTGAGACCAAATATGCCGAGGTGCATTCTTGTGGTATCATGATGATAATACATAACTATAATTTTATGTATGACTTATTTTTAGGATGTTTTTGGAGGTATAGTGTTTGGACCTATTTACTTTAATTTACATTCCATTGTACCCTGGTTGTAATATTTAGATATATGCGTGCATGGTTGTTCAGTTTTTTTTACATTTCAGCATTGTTTGAGCTTAGAGATGTGTGTGTGTTTACAGGTACTTATGATAAGTGCTACCATGTTTGTCACATGAAAACTCTGTGATAGTCTACAGACCATTGCCTATTGGAGGTAGTCTTGGGGATTCAAGGCATGGGCCCCATTGGGATAGGTCAAGACAACTTCCCCCATGAATTTTATTGGGAATACTTTTCCTAGCTAGATTATCATAGTGTGAAGTGTTAGGATACTATTTATAATAAATAGTATGGAATACTAATTCAAATTTTTTAAAATATATTACACACCCACAAATTATTTTATATACATAAGAATCATTATTTATTTTGGAAAGAAAACTCTTTGATCTCATTGTCAAACAAAATATCCCAAATTAGAGATTTTGGATTCAATCCATACTTGACCCATTACAACTTGTATATTTTAGTAATATCATTTGGAACTTCAAATCCATTAGAATATATCATATATAAGTTCTTGAATAAATTACCATTAAATAAATATATTTTGAAATTTATTTGATATATCTTTTAATAAAAATGAGTCTCCATGACATGGAATGTTTGAATGAGATTTATCACCCTAATTGTTGAAAAGTTTTCTTTATAGTTAAAAATATATATTTTAATGAAACATTTTCCATTAGTTAGAAACTATTCCATCAACATAGGTATTCATATATAAAACCTACTTACACCATATGGGTATCACCCCATAAAATATATCTATGAAGTTTTAAATTTGTTAATTTCCATTGTGTCCAATTTATATTCGATGAGTCTTAACCATTTCATGGAATAAAAAACCTGCTGACCTCCTAGTATGTGTTAGGTTAATAATATATAGATAGTTTCTCTTCTTCATTAGATTTTAGAAATACATATATAATGATCTTTTGATGAATCCTTCAAGAACTTCAAGTATCATTTTTGGTTTGAGTTTGTTCTTCTTTCATCGCTCTTTATAGAACATGTTCCACCTTAATATCATTAAAAATCTTAATTTTTTAAGATTAACTTCTTCAAGATCAATATTACTCCCACTTACACCATGATCATAATGATAATTCTCAAGAAAAATATATAATCGAGACACAAATATGATTTCTTCAGAACCCTAAATTCTAATAAAGGACATTTTATGAGGATTCCAAGACCATATCTAACTTATTGTCATTATGATTATTTAAAATGGTATACAATTTATTTTGGTTGAAATATTATAAATAATATAACCCCATAATTAAATTTGATGGTAAAATTGACTCATTATCAATGAATCCATATTAAATAAGTTACAATTCATCCTTTCAATAACATCATTCCATTAATGTTTAATGAGCTATTTGTTATGAAACAATTTCATAATATTTCATATGATCATTGATTTACAAGATCATGTATTCACCACCCCAATTTTATCAATGGTTCTTAATCCTCTTTCCCAATTGATTATGTAATTATTTATGAAATCTATTGATCTTTTCAAATGATTCATCCTGTGTTTATTCAAAAACATAAATCCATACCAACCAAATTCATCAGTAAATGTAAAAGTCTTCCGAAAACCAACACTTTCATGAGTACTCATTCATTGAAATACATCATAATGAATGATTTACAATAGTACACCATCCCTTTCACCTTTCCCACTAAATAGTTATTAATTAATTTTAAAGATAAATTGCATGCACAACATTCAAATGATTCAAAAAAGGTTGAATTATCCATCTATGTGGAGTGTTTGGATGATTTTCTCCTTTATATTCCCAACAATACAATTAAAAATATATGGGGAAAACAGTCAAACTTGAGCTTCTTATGTTTTATATCTTTAACAGGATTATAAATATATAGAATATATAAATAATTTATCATAATTAAAATTACATAAAATAACTCATTTAGATATACAAAACAACCCAAATTTTTAGTAATCAATAATAATCCCTTCTAGTAAAAACAATACTTAGAAGTCATATATATTTTTTCTAGTGTTTAGATAATTATAATTCTCTAATTCAAAGATAAATCCATTTCGAAATTTTAATTAATTAATTCTTACATCTATTGCAATAATAAATTATACATCAATAAAAAGATGATCCAAGTACCCCTTCATCAATTATAACTTATATCTAAGTTTGTGTTTATCAAAACAAAAATGTGATTCACATATAGTATATAATAACCATGTTTCTGAGTTTTTTTTGAATTGGTCCCCATAACATTCACAATTACATGATAATAATTCTTATACTTAATAACACTTATTATCCATACTTACCAGTCTCTAACTATTATATTGGTCACACCTATACATACTCTCAAAAATATTATCATGAAATAAACCATATACTATTACTAAGAAAAATAAATGGGTGAGTACTATATATTATATCTTTTGAAAAATAAATTTTAATGAATGCACTCCCACTAAATATGATGACTACTACAATCATATCAATTTAGTGATCCATGATCCAAATTTTACTAATATTTGATCCCACATTAATGTTTATCTCATCACATAGTCATTTATGTATGAAATCATTATAACATAATTTTTTTTATTCTTTTACCATTGAGTAGTAAAATAATTTCCTCGATTCAACAAATAGAAATACTCAACACTATTCTTTCAGAATCAATCCTTTGAAGGATTATATGCTATGTTTGACTAAAATCCCATAATGATATTTGGTTTCCTAACCAATAATTGTATAATTTTTACCACATATTTCACAATATAATCCTTGGTCACCATAATTTAGAAAAGAACTACCATCATGAATGATTATGGTCTTCATATTTGTTATGGATGTAATCTCATACATAGTATTTTAAGGGTTTGATCTTAAATATATCACCACTTTTAATATATTTACCTTGTATATTAAACCCATTATATATAATTATATCTTTTAATCTCATGTTTTATTCTATTTTATATGCATTCCACTAATGATTTGGTTTTTGAATAAAATTCTATACAATAGATTAATGTTTTCAAAACACATTAATATATAACTCATTACGAGACCAACATGTTTGTGTTACATAACCAAAAACATAATCCAATTATATATATATATATTCAAGTAAATTTCATTCTAAGGTACATGAACTCTTCAGGTAATTTCATAAAGCCATATGAGATTTCTAATATTTACATAAGTAATCCTGGAATAATATTCACATAAGTAATACTAGAATGATTGATAACTGACCTCTCACTCTTTTAGAACATGAAATAGGCCACCAGAATAGATGGCGGTCTAACATAAATTCCCCCACTTTGGGAGACCTTACTTAGAAAATAATTCAATTCATGTTATTTAAAATTGTTAATTTGTAAAATATATTTTAAATATAATAATCTAATTTTTATAAACATGGAAAAAATGAGGTAAATGTATATGAAAAATGATATCTTATGGAGTTAAAATGACCATTTAGTAAATCCCCTATCATATTAATGTTTTTTCCTAAACATAAATCATAAAAATTATTTACATTATATAAATGTTTTAAAATATGAATAAAAATTTAATAAAAAAATAAATAAATCCACTATTTATTTTTTGAAACAAAAGAATAAAATATTAACTATTAATATTTTTTCACTCCCTATTTTTTTTATAAATCCTAAAAATATAATTTGTAATAAATTTTGAAATTGTAACTAAAAATATCAAAATTATATTTCCTTACATTTTTATGCATGTCATATTCTACGAAAGATACCAAAGTTAGTTTTTTCTTTACATATATTTAATTCAATCATATTTTTTAATTGAATGTTATGATTCCTATCATAGAATACTATAGGCTATACTTTATAACTGGAATCGTTTTTATGAAAAAGTGTATATCATATTTACTCTATGCACCACTTTTTTCAAAAACATAGAATTTACTCCATATTTTTTGATATCTAATATCACGTGATAAAACAAAGTAAAAATATTTTAGTTTTATGCTATGATTCAATAGAACTATACTCCTAGATCTGGTGGTTATAGATACATTATTTAAAATCATTATTTAATAATAGCTGTAAAAGATCAGATATAACCATCCATAATTTCAAAATATTTAATGATTTATGAATCTCCTACAACTGATGGATCTTTTCTGGTTTAATGATTTTTAGAATTAAGACATATCCTAAAATTATAAATCTCTTGTATTTCTCAACCAATGGGTATATTCCATTATATTTATGAAACTATTTAATTCATTATATGTCCTCAACTTCACCCTTGAATTCAACCACGCCTGATTTCTTTCTAGACATGTGATGTCTGTTTTATCACTTCATAAGCTTTGTAATGTAAATATAAGAAAGGGGTGATCTCAAATGATCAATAACAAAAAAAAAATAACTTAATAAATCATGGAATAAACATGACATAAATATTATAGAAGGAAATAAGTAAACAGCTTAAATCTATACTCATCCTGAAACTGGGAACATGCTATATGAATGAATGTAAATGAAAACATTGATATCAATAATAATAATCTAATACTGACTGAATTAATAATTTCATAGATCAATTTTTTTCAAGGACTTGTGATTATACACATCCCTGTTATGGGAAGATGAATATACTAAAACCCAACTAATTTTGTCTCATGAGACATGTTGATGCATTAAGGGGATAAATAATTCATGACTCTATCTGTCACCAGATTAAGTCCAATGAATTCAACACACTACTAGGAATATGACCTATACCGACAATTTTGGCCAAACCATTGGAAAATATCACTAATTTGGACCTAATCCAATGGTCTGGCCAAAACAGATGGTATAAGTCACTTATATGGACCTATACCAATTGTTTCCCCAAAACTGTTGGTATAGGTCACTAATTTGGTCTTATACTAACCGTTTTGGACAAACCATTGGTATAGGTCGAATCTCTTCCAACGGTGTGGCCAAAACCATTGGTATAGCTAAAAAAATCAATGAACCTATACCAATAGTTCTCAAAAACCATTTCTATAGGTCTATACCAATGGTTTTGAGAACCATTGGAATATGTACAAATATTTTTAATGGAATATTTTTTTCAAGTAATATTAAATAAATCAAAATTTTATAAACTTTTGAATATGAATATGTATATTTATGAAATTATGTTCACAAAAGTCATGTTAGGACATTGGTCAGGTCATTGGATTATAAACGAGAGGTGCTGGGATCAAAACCATGTTGAGTTTTTTTTAATTACCTATACCAACAGTTTTATGAAACCATTGGTAAAGATCATATAAAAAACCTATCGTAGAGGTTTGACAAAACCAATGGTGTAGGTCTATACCAATAGTTTTCCCAGAACAGTTGGTATAAAACTATCCGAATGCCAAACCGGCCAACAGTCCTCCAAACCATTGGTATAGGCTATACAAACGGGTTGAATACTGATACCAATAATCACAAAACTTTGGTATAAGGTATTTTTCTATTAGTTTCGTAGATGCCTATAATAATTTTAATTCTATTCCCTAAAGAACCACTTACTAAATAAAAATATGAATATTTTTATTATGAAATATATAGAATGTTAAAACATAATCATCCTGTGTTAGCAGTCAATAATCATAAAAGAACAAATACTTTTCCTAACATCAATAAAATGGATAAAATTATCACAACCATATAGAAAAAGAAGCTAGATGGTTAAATAATATATATGAAACATTCTTATAATCATATATGTTAGAATAAAAAACATATGAAACAAAAATAACTTTTCCTTTGTTAATAAATAAATGTTATTTCTAGGTAAATATCCCCTAATATGAATTTAAATAATGATATGTCACACCTTATAGGGTATTGATTATAGAGTTATAGAAATGATGGAATAACTTAATCATAATCTATTTGGAGAAGAAAATTCAGAAGTTGTAAAAGAACAAATACTTATATAATCAATGTATATTTATAATATTTATGACATAAATGAAAAACACCTATTCAAAATAATGCTTCAAATAGAGTCACAAATAAAGGGATCAAAAAGTGAATTGTTTGATATTATGAGTTTAATTTCCCAAAAGATTGAATATATATATATATGAGATTACAAACCATTAAAGAAAAAACACATTAGGGTAAATCCTTCTAAAAATGAAATGCTTGAATGAAATAAAAAACAAAAAATAAATTAGAGATAAAAAATTGACATTATTAAAACATAAAATTTTACATGTCATTTTCAATGGTTACATTTTTTATAGTGATGTAAAGGATTTTGAAAAGTATTAAATTAAAAAGAATTTTTGATAATTAATCCTGGAAAATAAATAATATTTTTGTTGAGGAAATGAGGGGATGGAGAAAACACATGTGAATGTGAAAGGAACACCCCTCTTTATTATTCTTAAAATACCATTGTTTAAATTTATCACTTTAAGAAAAGTAAAAAAAATTAAATTGTATTAAAACATCATTTCCCCAATGATGATTATAAAATTCCATATAATAAATTATTATGGTGGGATAACCCTATCATGTAAAAATAAATGTTTAAGACAACATAATATAAGTTGTAGAATTGATAATTTAGGTATCAATATCCCTTATGAGAAATATACTCCAAGAAGCATAAAACATTTGAAATTAATTGAAAGTGGTAAAAATGCATACAATTAGAGAAAAACAAATTACATAGTTAAATGGTAGATTATACCCACTGAATATGAAATGAGTTCTAATGACCCATCATAACTCAATGAAAAAAAATTTAGTTACCAAGAACTCCTACGACTAAGGTAATAATTTATTCAAAATACATCAAAATAAAAGAACATGATTTGGAAAATTTTATCCCCCAAATTACTAGGAAATAATGTATAGATAATACAATAGATTATAAATAAATCAAACATTATATGAACAAAACATGGTTTATAATATTTATAATGTCTCAAAGAATTAGGATTGAGGCCATGAAAACACTTACCACAAGAGTAACACTTTAATAAATATCACAAGAAAGAGTATTATTATAATTTAATACAAAATAAAATAATTAAAATATAGGTCACGATATAATATATCAAAACATTAAAAATTTCACCACATAAATTTATTGAGGTTGACAATACCAAAAATATCTCGAAGAGATTAATTTGAGACAAAAATTCTTACCTCATTCATTTTTCATTCATCACTTGGACCAAAATACAAAAATAAATAAATTAAAGTTATTAAATATATAATGAATAAACTTATTTATAAGTATTATAGTTTATATTTATCATTTATAATCATTATATAAATATATATGTTATTTAATTTTTACTTATTTCCAACATTTGGTGTAAGTAATCTTTACCACTTTGAAAATATTTTATAAAAAAGTTGTCAGAATCTATTTTTTTTCTAACCACATAATTATTTTATCATATAGTGAAATGTAATATATTTTTTATTACTTTATATAAATCTATAATTTTATTCCATGTAAATTATGGTTATGGTCCTTGAGGATGAAATCGACGATTACATGTTTCAGTGGTTTCTAATGAGCGGTGTGTGATTTATTATTTAATGAGTAAAATATTGATTAAAAAATAAAAATAAAATAAAATAAAACATTATATAAATATTTATATCATGTTATACCATTAAATAAGTTTTCATGGTCATCCATGAGATACATAAATATTATTGTTTAAGTAAGTGGTTAAATCAACCCAAACATGAACCTACCTTGATCAATGAGCATTTATGAGGTTGTTTAGTTTTAATATCATTATAAAAAACTAATAATTATATTTTTTTTCTCATAGTTTGATATATTATAATTATAATAAATTATAAAGAGATTATAATTTATATAATTTCATTTCTAGGAAATAAGAGATCATTTTCCTCTTAGTTTTTTTTTGTTTTAAATGAATGAATTGGAGATAATTTTTTATGGATCATATCAATTATAGGTTCAAAAAATATACATTATAGAACAAAAATTATATAATAGAAAAAAATTTATCATTGTATCCCATCCTCAGGACCGTCCATGTAAAGAAGTTATGAAAATAAAAATTGAAAAACAATCATTATATAGAGGTGTTGGTCCACATGTACGTATAATTGACAATGTCAATTACCATAGATTAGGAGAAAGGATAAATATGGGTTCTTTTCGAATATTTAACATTTTATAAATATGATAATTATTTATCAAATTTATCTTTTATAGCATCATTGTATGATTTTGAAACAAAATGTATCATGCAGCTTTATGAAGGAGGTATTCTACACAACACACGAATACTGTATTCATTTTTAATAGAAAATAGAAAATTAGAATAATGATTATTCCCATTGAATATTAAATTTAATTATATAAATATTAAAAATTTAATTAAAAAGTTATTTTAAAATTATAATTGTGATGTTTAAATAGTTGTGGAAGAAAATATAATTACTTACGTTGAGAAATTTGTAATTTCTTTCGAAGATCCCTTTGAAATGGATGGAATAGGCGAATATATTGTGAACAAAAGCATTAAAGGTTTATATAGTATTATATGTGATTAAATAAGGTATTTTTTTAAGATGAAACAATATTTTTTATGATTTCCTTAAAGGGGTGGTGACATGCCCCTTTTATATGATGGCAGAATGACATTTGTTTTTAAATATTTAAAAATAATATAAAGGGTTAACATGTTAAAAATGTAACATTTCCAAAAAACAATGAAATATTTAAACGTGAAAGGGATAAGGCCTTTCATCTTTTCAATATAAAAATTATTTGAAATTTTTAATCATTTATGATATTCTTTGCCCCTTGAATTATTACTTTTACCAGGAAAACCTGTTTTCAGCCAAGGTAACTTCATGTTGATGCTTAAAAATGTAGAGGTCCTTATTAAATAACATGGTCACACTAATTATAAAAATGAAATCAATTTCATTTTATTGAATTTATAATAGAAATAAAACTAATTTTAAAATAAAAATGTATAATGTATGAAAAATATTTTTTGAGAAAATAATTATTACTTTATAAATTATCAAATATTGGAATTTAAAATAAAATAGACTTTTTTTAAAATTATCATGTCACATATAAAAAAATTAGTGAAAAATTATTCATTAAATTAGAATACCAACTTCTATACTATCAATTTCTTAAAATCCATGTTATCTTTAAAAACTGTACTTTTCACTATTCACCTAAAAATAGTACATTTTTGAAAAATCCCAAAATATCACCATAAAATTATATTATTATGTTTAATAAAAAAATGATTTCCATTTTGTAAAAATATATTTCTAATATTTTATGTTTAAAAATTAAAAAAAAATGTGTGATATAGTGGATAAGTATTTAATTGAAAAATATATTTTTTTGAACATTAATCATTCTCATTCATATTTCATATTATTTTCTAATTATTATTAACAAATTATTCATATAAAATATATTTTATCATTTTTAATCAAAATTCTCTTGAACAAGAATCTATATCACATAAAAAGGTAATATTAAAAATATTTCTAGGCATATAATTACTATATTAGTCATTATAGCTATAAATATTGTATTTAATTTATTACAAAATTATCATTTATTAGAATTTAACATATATTTCTTAATGAATCTATTACTAAAAATTCCTTCTAATTGAAATGATAGGTTTTAATGGATTAAACAAATCACAGTCTTGTTGTTGTTTGGTTTTACATGTTTTGAAATTTATAAAACACATTAAATTATTTATAGGTTATCGTATATACGAATTTTATGGTATTACATTGTCCCTAACTTAAATAAATTTCATCCTTGAAATTCAACTCATATGATCTGGGTAATTATATAGGGAATTCATAATTAATCATATAATTCATGAAAATCATGGCTTTATTTATGTTGTTTAATGATATTTATATATATATAAAATTATTATAAGTGAGTTATAAGGGTATCTGACCCATTCCTAATTTCACATGGAATTAAAAAAATAAGATCTAGATCCATAAGGTATAACTTCTTACAGACCATTAAATTGTTTTATATGATAATCATACATCTATGGGTTTTTTTAACTCCATACAGAGTAGATTGTAAAAATATACATGAAATAGGATACTTGAAAATATAGAGTAAAAAAACACAATTTAATTTCTTTTTAGCAGTTTCATTGGATTTGACTTATTTTATTTGTTATTATTTAGTATTTCCCCATCGTCTATTAGATTGGGAAGTCGAGGTGCATAATGTCTAAATATCTTGAAATTGATGTAATATATTTTTATATATTCTCTCTAACCCTTTCACTTTTGTGTTAGTTGGACATCATGCCCACACATGTAGCATTTTATTTTCCCTTTAAATCAATTTCCCCCATTATTCTCCCACAATTTGTAATATGTTGGAAAATAAATCTTCTTTCCTTCATTATCTTTATCATAAAACATTTCTTGAGGATTCATGTTTCCCTTATTTTGTGTGTTTGGAACTTTTATTATGTTCACATTATTAATCATATTTCCTAGGATTCAGTTTGGAAAAATCTTTAGTTTTCTCACTCTATCAATAATTAATCACCAAATTTTCCCTAGAATATATGATTCCATCTTTATCCAACCATTACTGAAATAAAAAATGGTGGACATGAGTGATGAAAAATTAACAATATGGGGGAATTAACTTAATAAATTACATAAAAGGGTTTTAACCATAAATTTTGTACACCAGTCAGTACGTTAGACTGAAAATCCTTCACTTCAAACTATATCAGTAAATTTTTAACCATTATCATTCCTGGATCAACCTATGTAACTTTTTGTTAGGTTTTATAATATCTATTAACCTAATAATCAAAATATAGATCCCAAAATACCTAGAACATTCTTAATATTTTCTAGAAGAAAAAATCATTTAACTCTAGGACATAAAAATTTATCATTTCTATTATCTAAGAAAGAACATATTAATTATTATTTACCATTAACTTATGAATCTCTATGTTTTAATTTATATTATCATTGGTTGGTTTCTTATTAAGTTAACTAACCTAAACATATTCAAACTTCCCATAATGGTTCATAAATTGGATGTGATTGACCAATGAACATACACTGGAGTGTAAAACTAGGTGTGAATATAGTCTTATTTATTATACACCGGGTGATGATTGAGTTATTACACAATCCAACTTTTTCAAAGTTATAACCCATGTACATATGTGAGAAATATTTCCTGAACTTTCAATATTTAGAGAGGGATGTAATTTATAAGAAAACCTTATAAAGAAGAATTTTTTAAAACATCTGGATGTCATCCTATAATAAGACTCATATCTTAGGGTTTCACAAATATTCCATAACCCTAATCCCCATATAAAATGTGTTTTATTAACACAACATTAAATCATATAGTTATCCTAACAGTATATCTATACCTTTGAAATTATTATCAACGAGAACTTATAAACCCTAATTTTTTTTAAACAAACATCCAAATTTTCATGTTTATCTAAACATTTCCATTAATAACTACTATGATGCCCTTATCCTATACTCCCAGATACAGTTCTTATTAACCTACACATTACATAATTTCTCTGCCTCAGCTTTCTTCTGCTGTCTATTTTGGGCATCCTTCCTCTTCAATTTTCAGACCCAACATGTTCACCATGCCCGATTTCTTTCTCCTGGATTTGTTTTTGGATCTAGGTTGCCCCAGTATTTGGCATTCGTGTTCTTCGAAGGCTCTGGAAACTGAATGGTGGTGGCCAAGATTATATTGTTAGTAGATATTGAGGATTATGCGTGTGTGGATCTTCAGTGATTTGTCTTGGGTGATATACCTGGTTTCTCTTTTGTTGAAAACTGGTGGTAACTTAAGATCTGTTGTGCTACATATGATGTTGATGACAGAGCTGATCGTTGATATTTTCTTTCATTGATCGATGTTGTAGTCCACCTGCACCTCATAATTCTTCCCCCTCCAATTTAGATCTGGTTTTAGATATTTTCCACTCCCATTTGGTTTTCTTGGTTTCTTTCGGTGGCGATCTTGATGGGTTTCTTCTTCTCGGTCTCATCCTAACGAAGGTATTCAAGGATCAATGAAGGGGATTATGCTTGGAGGTGGTCCATTCTGTAGAAATATCAGTTGAAAATTGGGTGGATTTGTTAGGAGCTTTTCCCCTGGTTTCACTATTTCTAATCTTAGAATGGTGCAGTTTGGTTTTGGAGGTTCTTGGTGGGGGCCGATGGATGTACCCTACTTGCTGCAGTGTGATCTTGACATCAGTTGCACTTTCATCTTCTTTTCCAATTTTCTTTTTTCTCCTACCTGTTCATGAGAAGCAGCTTTCCTTGTGGGATTTGGTTCTCCTTGTTGTATTTAGAATGACACCACAGTTTTTAGGCGTCGTTGGGTGGGAAACCTTGAAAGAGGGAGGGATGTGTTGAAATCCATCATCTTGTCATGCATCATATCCTTGATGGGCTTATAAGTGCCTTTCCATGTCATTTGTTCTGTTATTATTCATATTTTTTTGCATTGCATCCGGTTGAAATTACTGAAGTTCTCTTCAAGATTTTTTGGGTGGGAAGCTTTCAAGAGATAAAGGTGTGATGACACCTTTCATCCGGAACTCCTCTACATTGTTGGTTGGGGAGGTGCTCTGACACAAGGCGCTGCCAGCACAGTGCAACTTTTTGGCAGAGTGGGTGACATAATTACTTGAAAAGACTCACATTGTGATGCTTATAAAAGAGGGAAAATGAGGTTTTCTGATGTCCACTTGGATGTTTGTTTCTTTTGACATTGTTATTGCATTTGTGTTTTTAAGTCTTGTGCGCTGCATATAATGTTTTTCCTCTTTATCATTCTAAAAGAGGGTATTTCTTTCTTAATCAAAGGGGGATTTCCCTCACCCTTCATATCAAAAAAATCTACCATAAATTGTTCAATTCATTACATACTAATAACCATGTAACATATACTAATTTTCATTATAAACTAGGAAAAGGAATCATATTAAAAGGGTGAGGTCAAATTTTTAGTAATAGAAAAATTTTATTTATGAAATCATAGCAAAATATTTTCGTAATTATTATGATAGGAATGGTTAAACAATAATAACTAATCATCAACTTGGATATGTGAGAAATATATATCAATGATAATGAATAAAAAAATGGATAACAATATAAATATCTAAAACAAATAGAGTGGATAATTTCAAACATAAAAATTATAGTATCAAGGCCTTGTGCTAAAAAAATATTGATGTGTTGAGGGGCTATATAATTATAAACCCCATCTATAACCTTATTAAGTCTAATTCATTGACCATAAGAGTAAATAAGATATTTCATACCTTTTCCTATGGTATTTATTTATATATAAAAACATGAACTTTTGTATAATGAAACCTATAAAATTTCAATATATAATTAACCTATGTTAGTAGTAAAAAATAATCAATAATATAAAAACTTTTCCACATGTCAATAAAAGTGATAAAGTGATCATACCGCATATAGAATAATCAGGTATATAGTAAAAAATAAAATAAAATTTCCAATAAACATAAGTATTTTAATGAAAAAAACATAACACCAATACTTGTCTCCATGTTTATAAATAAGCATTATTTCTATTTTAACTCCCCCTAATTTGAATTTATAAAATGATATGTTCATACATTACAGGATAATTTCTATACAGTTAAGTAAATTATATAATTACTTGATCATAATCCATCCAGAGAAATAAAGTTGAAGCTTTCAAAAAAAGACATCCCTAGAATAATAATGGAAATATAGAAAGGAATTCACATAAATGGAATACACCCCGATAAAAAACAATTCTGCAAACAATATCACAAAAGAAGTGATTAAGAATTGAATTATTGATACTATAACTAAAATCTCCCAAATTATAATATATATAAATATTAGATAATAAATTGTGAATCATAAAATCCATTAGGGTAAATAATTTTGAAAATGATAAGGGGAGATATATGAAAAAACAATATAGGTGTTTTAGAAAATATTTTCAACGTCTGCTTAAAATACAAAATTATATGTCATTTTTAATGTCAAATTTTTAAAGGGTGATTTGAAATATTTTTAGAACCATTAACTAAAAAATAAATCTTCAATAATGGATCATCAAATGTACATAAATTGTATCTTTTGGAAATGAGGATAGAAAGAAAATAATTGTGAATCTTAAAGGATAAACCTGTTTTCATATTTTTGGAATATATTTGTTTTTAAAAAATCATAATAGTTAATAAAGAATACATTTTTATTAAAAATATTAATTTTCCAAAATAGGATAATAAAAATAAATATAATAAAATATTATTGTGGGATAACCCAAAAATGGAAATTAAATGTTTGATATAAAACATTATGACTCATAGAATAGAGATTTGAGTTATCAATATCATTTAACTACAACATACACCATGAAGAATATAAAATTTTAAATGGATTTTATGTGGTAAATATATGTAAAATCATAAAATAATATATAATATAATAAAAGGGTATCATGTTCCTAATTAACATGAAATAAGTTCCTATTAGTGATCATTGCTCGATGGAATAAAATTTAGTTATTAAAAAATATTACAGTTGAGGTAACACTTGATTCAAAATACATTTGATGAAAATAAAAGTATTTCGATTCAATTATCCCATAAATCACAAGGATATAACTTATAGAAAATTTATTTCATTTTAAATCAATATGAAACTAAAATAATGGAAACATGATGCATAACATGTATCATCTCTCAAAGAATTATATTTGAGACCAGGAAAACTCATGTGGTGTGAGAAACACATCATTAAATGAACCTTGAATGAGAGGTGAATAATACCAAACATGTATCAACGTGAGGAGTTTGAGATGAAAAAACTTACTTCATTTCTGATTCATTCTACACTTATAACAAACATACTAATTAATTAATTTACATAATTTAAGTACATAATAAATAGAATTATTAATTACTATGACCATTTATAACAATAATTTACAATCATTATATAAATATAAATATTAGATATTTTTACTTACATCCAACACCAAGGGAATGTAATCATTACAACTTCAAACATGTTTCGTAGAATATTTTCTCATAAATATTATCTTTCCAAATAAAATAACTATTATATCATTTAAATTAATATATTATATGTTATATTTTTTTAAGATATAATTTCTTTCCATGGATTATCTAGTTTCTACATGATGATAAAATTAGTTATGAGTATGTTCTATTGATTTTTAATGAACAAATAGTGATTTATTAATTAATGAGTAAAATATTGATAAAAAATTAATAAAACAAGTGAAAAAATTATTTAAATATTTATACATTAATTTAATTTTTATTAAATTCTCAATGAAATCCAATATATAAATTTATATTATTGTTTCAGTAGGTGGTTAAATCATCCAAAACATGAAAATTATTTTCATGGGGTTTAGTTGTAATATAATTATACCAAAATCATAATCATCTTATTTAGTGTTTATTATATTGAAAATTAATAATATTGAAAAATTATAAAGTGTTTATATTTTAAATAAACTCATTACATATAAAAAATTTTCACTATCTTTTTATTTTACTCATTTTAAATAATAGAATTAGAGATAATATTTTATTGATCATATCATTAATATTTTATATAATTTTTCATAAAATAACATTAATGATACATAAATTATATTTATTCTTGAATACCATCCTCACAAACAACCGATTAAGGAAGTGATGAAAATTAAAATTGAATATCAATCATTCCATAGAGGTGGTAATCCACACATATGAATGGTTAATGATTTCTTTTCCCCTTGAATGGGATAATTTAGTAAAATTTATTAATGATTTAGAATACTAAAAAATTGGTTAAAAGATAATTATTAAATAAATTCACCATTTAAACCGACCCTCTAATTTAGTGAAGTAAAATGAAACATGTTGCGTTGTGGAGGCTATAATTCACAGAATGAACATAAGACGTATTCATTTTTCTAAAAGAAAAAACTAAAAGGTGATCAACAATTATTACCATAGAATAATAAAATTAATTATATAACCAACACATATTACATTAAATTGGAATTTTAAAATATATTTTCAAATGATAAAATAAAATATATGAAGATAAGAAAAAACAATTACTCATGTTGAGAACATTGAGATTTCATAAGAAGATCACTTGGAAATGGTTAACATATGCCAATTTCATATCAATAGAAGCATAATAGTGTGAAATAATATTATTTTTGAAGAAAAAAGATGATGTTTTTTATATAAAACAATTTTTTTGATATCATCTAAGGGGTGGTGATGGGCCTATTTATAACTAGTGAGAATGAAATTATTGTAAATATTTAAACTTAATATAAAGGGAGAGAAATATAAACACATCAGGTTGATCCAAAATTGAAAATAATTGAGTGGGGAATTGATAAGGATTATCCAAATCACGTACAATAAATTCCATAGGTAAAGACCTAGAATTTCTATGTAATTTTTTTTATTATATAGTAATTTGACGAGTCCGTGAAAAATGACCGCACGTGATTCCAAGGCCCGGAGTGCTCAGAATGAATTTCTAAACAATTTTTTTGTGTACATTCGGTAAATGTGTGAGGGAGTTTTTGTATCTTTTGAACCGGTGCACGAAATTGAAATTCAAGGACACCATTGAACTCATAGCACCGACATTCGCTTAAAAAGACTTTCACCTCGACGACAGTTGGTCGAGGGTGAAAGTTAGTTTTAGTGTTTTTCATGAAAGAATAAAATTAAATAAAAATGTTTAACATTTTTATTTCTTGAACCCTCCCAAGTGTGTGTTATGGAGGTGGGGACCACCTGAACTAAAACCTCCCACTTGGGTTATCGTCGTGGGAACCACCCGAGCCTAAAAACCCCACGTGAATGTTATAAAGGTGGGTACTGCCAGATTTAAAACTTCCCAATTTGAAATTAATGGAAGGGACCACCCAAACCCTCTTAATGGTGGAGAAACAACTCAACTCCCCATTAATTATTTTCCTCCATTAATTTGAGCCAATTAAATTGATACAATTAAATATGAAAACACACCATTTAATTGTTAGAGCCAACCAGAAATTAATGAAATGTTTCGGCATTTTTAATTGTTCCATCATTACTAATCTACTTAATTTATATTAATAAGTTGGTTATTTCCTCATTTTGGTGGAATCAGGGAAATTTTTGGAAAAGGGAGAAACTTTAGAGAATCATGGAGAAACTCATCCTCTAACAAAGAATACTCTCGCCAACGAGGAACATCTTCAACTATGACAAAACCAATGAACGAGCCTGGGATTGGAGGTGTGTGGCGGGCGTGACGAACATCGACATCTTCTAATTCTTTCTCGCACCAACATCATCGAACCTTCGAGGTAGGGTGGTTGTTTGAATTTCTTCCCCTTACCCGTTATTCATAATTCATCATAAAATTATGAAGAGATTATAGCCTCTTGCTACCGCTCTAACATGGAGAGTGCGAGCTAAAAAAGTGACATGACCTCTCTGCAAACCTTGTGTTTAATTTTTGTGTTCTTTGCGATGGAGGAGGACGGAAACCAACCTCGGTGGGGAACGAAAATGGCGGCCATCATCACCATCGGCCACGATGAAGGCAACGATAGAACGGCGTTGCACCGTGACCACCACGCCACCCGTGGCCTAATGCTGCTCGTGGCCTCTCCCACCCAGTGGCCTCGCGCCGTCCGCGACCTCCACCGCCCCGTGGCCTTGCGCCGTCCGTAGCCTCTGCCACCCTGAGGCCTAATGCCACCCGTGGCCTCCATCGCCTTGTGGCCTCCGCAACCCTGTGTTCACAACCACTTGACGACCTCACACCGCCCGCGACCTCTTCCATCCCACGGCCTCCGCTTCCCATGACCTCTGCCGTCCCGAGGCCTCTCGCTCTTCGCGACCGCCCACTACCCAGGCCGGGCCACCAAGCGGGCCAGGCCGCCCAACAGGCCAGGCCGTCTAACAGGATGGGCCAGGTTGACCCGAACTGGAAACCCTATTGAGATACGGTCCCTTTTGTATACCCTACATGATATTTGGATAATGTTGGGATACGGTCGGGTTGAATCAAGCAAGAATCCAACTGGGCCCTCGGGACTAAAAGGTTAATAACTTATAGATCGGGTGATTGACGCACTCTCTGTTGCATTGAGACCCCTAAGACGTGGCTGTCCGTTTGTTTATTTCTTCATGGGAGCTCATGGAAATTGGAGTATAGACCACTGGCTTGAGGAGTGGACCATCCCGAAGATGAGAAAACTTAGTGCGGGAACCCAGTAGCTCGCTGTGACGTAAAGAATGAATAGCAATCCCGTGTGGGTCAACACCAAGCGTTCCGGTGTGGGTCAGCACTGAGCGATCCGGTGTGGGTCGACACCTGGAAATCTGGTGTGGGTCAGCACCAAGTGATCTTATGTGGGTGCGCACCGATAGATCCTTTGTGGGTCATCAACAAGCGATCCTGTGTGGGTCAACACCTAGAGATCCTATGTGGTTCTGATGACGTACTGACGATGTACTATGATCCTTTGTGGGTATGATGATGATTTAGGATATTTCATGGGTCTGCCTCTTAACAGAGTAAGATGATTTAGTAATTAAATCTAATCATATCTACTACTGTACCTATGAAATACCTGGTGTGAGCTGATTTTGTACATGTGTGGTAGTAGCCTTTGTGGTAATACCTTGGTGGTATTCTTTATTGTGGCGAACCTGTGTGGGACTTACCTTCGTGGTATTCTTTCCTTTGTGGAACAATTGAGCTTTGGGCTAGTGAGTTGGGCCTTGTGATTCCTCATGTTTGAGATGGGTTTACTTGATAACATCGGTATATTTATGGGCATATACCTAAGTAGGGTTGTCAGTTGTTTTCATGCTTTGTGGTTTATCCTTTATGGAAATCTGAGCCCTTGAGGGTCTCGGGGTCCCTACTGAGTATCGTTATACCCACCCCTGCACAGGCTCTGCCCACACCTTGTTGTGTTTGGTGCAAATGATGGACTGCGTTAACTGAGGACGAGAGTACCAGGACGGGAGGTAGCTTAGAGTTGGATCTTATACGAGGCATACAACAGAGACGACTATTTGAGAGTTGTACCTACCCTTCAGGTAGGATCCTTGGCGGGTGACCACATGAGCTATTCCACTTATTTTTATTTTCAATCCATTTTATATGATACTATTTGTAAAAGTGCTAAAAATTTATTCTAAAACTAAAATTTATAATGTTTTAAAAACTATTCATCAGAAAATATTAGTTGTGCACTAATATATCAAATATGGGCTTATAATTTAAAAAAATTTAAATTATAAATTCACTTATAAATCACAAATTTTTACTAAGAAAAATGTTTCATGAGTTTCTAATTATAACTTATATACTAACAATTTCCGAAAATCCATGTTTTTTTGCAAAAATAATATTTTTCACTATTTTCCTAAAAACATTATTCATAGAAAATTAAAAACAATTCAACATAATTTTTTATTTTTAACAATAATTAATGAATGAAGTTAATTTTTCATCTTTAATTGATTAATTTTGAAATTTAACATTTAAATATAAAGGTTATTTATATTGAAAAAATGTTTAATAGTAAATTAAAATTTTTAAATATTGACAATTTTCATTAATATTTCCTCTTATTTACTTATTATTATTAAAAAATTATTCATATCAAATACATTTTATCATAAATAATCAAATATATCTGGAAATAGAATGTATATCACAGAAAATGTTATAATTATAAAAAAAAGCAAAAAATGAATGTATGAGTCAATTTTGTTATATCAATTTTAATTCATTTATATTAAAAGTGGAATTTATTTTATTTCAATAAATATTTCTTAAATAATTTATTCATATAAATCCCCACAAATTCAATGGATAGGTTTTACCAGTATGAACATATGATAGATTTATTTTAGTTCAGTGTTGAATGTAGAGTGATCTATCAAACACGTAAACTTTTTATGGGGTAATAATTTATTAATTGTTTTTACATTTACATAGTATACACTTAAATATAGATCCATCATACATTAAAGTTGAATGAAACTAATAAATTAAACTTTTAATATTTTTTTGTGAATTCATATGAATTAAGATATAATTTTTTTCCAAAATGATGATTTAATATTATTAGTACTTTAAGAAGAAGGTTCTGATATCATCAATGGGTTTTAGGGGATCATATCATAAACATTGTTAGTATAATTAAACCCATAAGAATACAAATATATCTCTAAAACATTAACACACATGGAAAAGAATAACTATGAATTCCTAAAACACTACAGAGCTGGTCTCCGTCTTCATGCTTTGATGACGAATATTTTATGAAGATCATGATGAAACAAAAAAATATTCCTATATCCATAGGTGATCCAACAAACCCTACATCCCAATTCATAACTTCAAGATTCCAAAGCTTGTTAAAGGGGTATTAGAACATTTTTGAAAAGACTTGTGTACTGGAAAATATTATCATTTAGAATCACATAGAACTAGGGGAAACTAATATAATAATAATCTCACCCATTTTTACACCTTATTTACAAAATTCATTTATTAAATAACATCTATTATATCAAATGAATTGGGTTCCATATCTTAAAACCTATATATTTTTTCATAGTGAGTTCAATGATTAAAGCCTTAAATTATGAATTTCATGGCTTGAATAATATAGAAAATAGATTGGTAACCAAAGAAATATTTATGAGAGGGATAAGGAAGAGACATGCATCCCATTCCATTGGGATTTTTGCAACAACATGAGATTTTAAGAAACTATTTCTTATAATATTTAAAAAATATATTTTAATGATTTATCTACACACTACCCTATAATAAAAAGAAATAATTATATATATATAGATCATTAAAAACTCATTGATGAATTCTATGGTTTGAATTAGTGTAACTAAATTATGATATTTTTTTTAAAAAATATGTATTTATATATATAATGATTATTTCAATGAAAATTACTTAATTCATTAGCATGTTTATGAATATATCCATTCATGTGTAGTAACTTTTATTAAACAAAACCAAGTAGATTATTTTTTAATTTTTATTTAAAAATATAGTATTTATTGATTAACACAAACTTTATTATTATTTTTTAAAAAATTTAGAGTAAGAATAAATAGTAATTTAAAAGTTTATTTTCTAGAAAACTATTTTTATTATATTTTATAATTTCTATTAAGAAATAAAAATAAAAATTATGAATTGGACATCGAAAAATATACTTAATTTTTGGATTTATATTCCAATAAAAGTTTCAGATGATTTTTTTTGGGTTTTTCAAAAAATATTGATTTTTTGGAAAATAGTTCAAAAAAACTTTTTTAAAAAAACATTGCATTTATAAAATTATATGTATATAATTATATAAACTCCCTAACCCCAGAAAGCTCTGAGATAGTGTAGTATTTTATTACAATGGCATAGATACAATATTTTAATACCAAATAACTGATTATTTAAGTAGTTTTGGAAACCTAGATACCTACATAATACTCATTTACATTGGGATTTGAAAAATAAATACAATACATAATAAAAACAATCAACTGAATCCTTGAAAAATAATTCCAAGAATTCTTATTTATACTCTAGGGAAAGGAAAAAAATTAAGGGTTAGATAAAATGGGTAGTTAAATTATAGTATAATGGAAATATCATGAATCATTAAATAATAATAAATATGGAAAGGTGAATGAATGAACACATGCCAAGTCATTAATTACATGAGCATAATATGGAAGGAATAAAATTTGATCCAACAATTCCATATAAATAATCACATGTGTTATAAAAATGTCCATGGAAATTATAAATAATTAAATTAAAATATTTAATACAAAAAATTATGGAATGCATAATTTCATACATATGAACTATCAAGATTTATCCTAATGATATTCACTTTCAAGATATACCCTCTAGACATTTTAAGTCTGTGGGTAGAAACCCATATGATTTTTTCCAACTAATTAATCTCATGAGACTAATGATGCATTAATGGGATCTCTATAAAAGGTCCATATCCCATGTTATAACTATATAAATCATTCCACATATATTGAATAATCAACTTAATTCACAAATAATGTGCCCTTTCATCATGTATCCATAATGATTAAATGGTAGAGATTTATCAAGTTTTCCACAGTCAATCAAATAACATTTAAATTGAACATCGTATTTAGAAATGGTATACAGATCATGAAATAATCATATTTATAATAATAATTTTTTTATATATAATAGAAATTTAATTTTCAATGAAAAATGATTACAATAAAGTTATTTTTTCAAGAGATTTTTAATAATCCCAAAAGAAAGTGATATTTCACAATAAATTTTACCACTTGGTAATTTTCAAGTAGAATTCCCTTGGTTGAAATAATTAAAATTATAAAATACCATTAATTATGATTTAATAATGATATTACATGTCAACTGGGAATTATATAAACCAAATAAAAGTGAATTAGTTCATAATAACAAATAAGTCTCAATAGAATGTAAACTGAGATGAAATATCATACCTCATGATTCCTTTTAGTTGTATGTGAATTAAACTCCTTTATAGTTTTATAAACATGTTATTATCTTATATCATAACAATATTAGAATATATTATATCACATATGCTCCTTTTATAACATCTCATCACCTGTTTGTTAATAATCATACATTATTTTCATTATTTCGTGTGTTAATTGTGTTGTTTTCTTATACATGTTTTGTCATTAAAGATGTGGTTATTTTACATAGTTTAGAGTTTAATCATATCTATAATAATAATCATGATATAATGATCATATTTATTTATCAATTATACTTTTAAAATCTATCACGAATTATTTTTTATGAAAAATGAAATGTGTGATGATCATAGAGATGGTAGGTCTTACATATGCATGAGTAACACTTCCATTTTTCAAAGATCATTATGAAAATAAGTAAGTAGTGTTTTATCTTTAAATAATGATCATAATATAATATATTATATAAAATATTTTTATATATATCATCAATGTGGTGTGGTGATGGAAAGTGAGTCACATCACTTTATGATGGCGGTAGTCTACATGTACATGAACGATTACATAATATTTACGTGAGGGAAAACAAAATAAAGAAAATGATATATATTATCTTTATAGAGTGATTATTATTTAATGAATATAATAATTATTTCATTTATATAAAATATAGAAATTAACTGTATTTTTATCACCTTCCATGTGAATTCTTAGTGAAATATGGATCACATCACTTCATGAGGCGGTGGTCTGCCATACACATGGGTGATGTTGTCGTATATACTATTGAAATGTAAAGTAATAAGTTATATATATTATATAATGATTTTATAGTTAAAATAGTATTATATATATTATATATACTTTAAATACATCATCATACCCAACCTTGAGAGGTGGAAATTGTAAAACTAATGTCATTAGTTCGTGAGGTGGTAGTCTTCCGTACGAACTTACGATGATTTCATAACCCATTTTATTAATGTTTGAAATTTCTGAATGATATAAATATATTATTACAATATCCCAATGTATAAAAGATACTGATATTATTATATCATCATGGTTTAGTAAAAATTAAAGTATATGGAGAATGATGTAAAATAAAGATGCTTGTCGAAGAACATTACATTTTCTTCATGTATCTTCCTTTGGTTTGTAGTAAAACATTACTAGGTTAAATTTATAGCTAAAATAAGTATTCTAGGATGAGTGGAGAGAATTTTGGAGATAAAGTTTTTAGGGTTTGTATGAGCTAATTATTTTTAGAGGTATGAAGAAATGATGAGAGGGAGTGCGCTTTTATAATTGAAGAGGAGTGTAATTCATGTAAATACCCAAAAGTATTCACTATTGGGAGGTAAATATTTTATAATGTTTCTTAAAAATCGATAATTAAATATGGTAAGGGTTATATAGTTGAGATATAGAACCAAAAAAAAAATTAATAAAATTTCTTAAACATTATTTTCTCTTGCTTCTAGGTTTCCCTATTTTTACAATTTTGAGTTTTCACATCAATAAATAATTTTTTAACCTGGGAAAATTTTAGATTAAGGCTAATTCAAATTTAGAATTATGAAAAATTTTAAATCCAATTATTCTAAATAATATATCTAATTTATAAAATAAAAATCCTATGAGTGTTATAAATTAATATTTTAAAAGATGCACATGTAAAGCGCAAAAACACTGCTTTAACCTTAACTTCACTAATAGAAATTTTACTATTTAGTGGTAAATTTATTTTTTATAATAGAAACATTGGTCCATGAATGGAAAATAGTTGATATTTATTATAATTTAAATAGAACTTGTAAAAATATTTAATTTTCTGTAATTTTAAATCATTTAAAAATTATACTTTATTCTAAAACTACATTAATGTCAATTTTGATATTAATATTCTAAATTGAATTTGAAAAATGTCAAGAAAATTATTGAATTAAAAAATATATTTTTAAAAGCTTTGTAACATGTTATATTTATATAAATAAAATAAAATAACATAATAATTTATTCAATTTAGTTGACTTATAATATTTTTGTTATCATTTGTTTTATTTAATTGTTAACTAAATAATTTTTATATTGGCATTTATTAAGTATTTAAAGTAACTATTTCATCTAAAAATAACTAAAATAAATTATCATGATAGAAAAAAATTATTTATATTTTATATTGATATATATATTACTAAACATATGATGTATTTTTCTTTATCCCAATAAATTATAGATATTAAATGTGTGAAATGTATCTTTTTTGTAAATTTATTCATTTAAATTATTATATTGGTTATATACCAATGAATGTGTCATGAAATTAGAATATTAATAGAATTTTATGGCCCTGATAAAAATAAACACATTCAAAAAAATTAATTTAATATTTTAATTCATTTTCATTTTTATCATTCTATTATAACCCCTCTGGAAAATAAATTTTTTACATTAACTAGGATAATTAATTTTTTCAACAATCAATATTAATTTTGGTAAAAACTTAAGTTGATCATATTATGAATTATAAATTCTTTTGATTCCAAATATGGAATAAATTTTTACAAATTAAATTCACATAATTGGAAAACATTAATTTGAAATTAATCCTACCAATGTGAGGGGGAAGTAGATTTTTAAAGTTAAAATTTTAAAAAGTTTTAAAAGATATTGTTGCTAAATCAAATATAAAAATGATTCTGATAAACTAAATTTTATTAATTAAAATAATATATATTTTATTATAATTTAAAAAAATTAAAATTATATTTTTTTATTATAAATAATTTATTCTAAAAGGTAGTTATAATTTAAAATTTAGTATTTCTCACTATTAATCAAAGAACAAAACTTCTCAGAAATTTCCAAAAATTTTACTCCAAGTTAATTTCAGTATTATAATTAAATAAATGATGGTTATTTTACCAAATAAATTTTATAAAATTGGTATAAATTGATTCTAAATTATGTTTGAAAAGGAAAATTAAACCTTTTTTAGGAAAATACTATTTTTAAAAAACATTTCTTTCTATTTTAACTGATTATTATTTTATTTATTATAAGTAGATAGCTAATAAATGTTTTTAAAATATATATTTTCATATTTTTTTAATACTATTAATACCATCCATTCCAATGGCTGGGAGATAACTATCATATTATATTATAATATTAATATTTTTTTTCAATAAAACTCCACCTTTTATGTAACACAATATTTGGAAGAAATTTTTTATTATGAGTATTGAATGATAAAAATAGTGTTGTTTGTAAAATATTATATCTAATAATATGTTTTCATTTTTGTATTTTAGTGTGTTATGTTCTGCCCACCTTATATAAATTACATCCTCATAATTTAAACATGGTGGTATCAATCAAGGGTTTTACATTTGGAAATATCATTATTGAAAAACTCACATCATAATAGGGTTAATATAATATCAACATAATAAGATTTGAAAGGGAGTAAAATGATAATATGGAATAAACCATAATTAGGTTTCTACGTAGGAGAACATTATTGGCAAGTGAATGTATGACCATAGAAGGAAACTGTAAATAATTGAAGATATTGATTAAGTCCATTCATTGCAAGTGAGTGAATGGTCAATGGAAAGTTAAGGGGATCAAAACCATAAATTCACAATGATTTAAAAGTCTATATGATTCATTGGGTTTGAATGTAATAAAATAAAAAACTTGGATTCAAGATCCTATTCCTAATTTTGTGGGATTCTTGTACTATCTAAGAATATAATAAAATATATTTGTTTGATATGTTTCTAATTCATAAACACAATTTCGTTATTTGCTTTAACTTTTTTAAATTTTTAATTAATCCCTTACTCAAAGAAATTCATATTCGAAAATTATTTTTTAATTTTTGAAGCACAAAAATTCACTTTTAATAGATCGTATGACCCATAAAAGACTGACAATTCTCTAGGTCTTAACTATTTTCTAAAATGAAAATGGTTATAAAACGTTATCCAATATGCATAAATATTCAAAAGGTAAAGTAATAGATTAATCTCTAAAACCTCATCCAATGGTTAATGTAATCCATTTCATAAATGGTCAACCTTATGAACCATTTGAAAGATCATAATCACGAACTTGAAAAATAAGGTCACCAAAATTTCAAAATTAACTTACCATTAATACCTAAAAAAACGATGTATCTCATAATCATCATATAATAGAAGTGTGAATACCTTTGTCATGTTATATATTGAAAGATGTTAAAAACCTTATTACCAAAAAATTTATTGAAAACATGCAATAATCATCATTCCTTAAGTAAAAAATTGATTATTGGATAAATTTATTAAATCAAAATATGTTGTAAAATTCATTAATGATAGAATAAAACACTTTATCAAAAAATCACTAATCATTTTCAAGTTAGTCAACACTATTCAATTTTATCTACCAATATAAATCATCTCTTTATCCAAAAACCATTATCTCAATGTTAGGAACATATTAAGGGTTATCGTTTTCTGAATCATGTGTTTTCCAATAACATCAAATTTACATTGAATCGATTTCCTTAATACCATTCGACACATGATTTTAAATCTTTTATGAAGTAGAAATAAAGTATAATAATTATATATTTCATAATTCTTATAACCATAATATCATCAATAAAATAATTTTACAACATTTTTCAATGCTCTAAAAACTAAATCACATTAACCATTAACCTTCAGCTATATCAATTTTAAAAGTTTGACATTGATTCCTTAGCTTATTCTATGGTATATTCGATTGATACTTTGGAAAATCATTTTTTAATTCAGCATATTATTACTTTTGAAGCATTGAACATTGAAAAATTCTTTATATTCCATGAAAACATGATCACTAAGGCCTTTCTCCTCACACATGTTTAAAAGTTTCATTCCCTTTCATAAAATACTATAGTGTTTCTTTACACAATTACCACATGCTAGAAAATCCTTCTTTCACTTCTTACCATTATCCATTTTTTCTCTAAAATTATATTCTTCTATATATTCCATTCAAATCCATAATAATTAGAGAATTATTTTTCTATCTTAATGAAATATGAAACTATTCAATCATATGATGATTTTTTTCGGAATACTAGTTCCCTTCAGATAAATTACATAATAACTTCAATAAAGTTGTCAATATTATACTCCATGTGGCGTATATAATCCATGGAATACCTATCAATCATTGTAAAGGTACATTTATACTCTAAAAAACTTTCCTATTCATTTTTATTTATTCTATGAATCTTTATTTTCATCTCTGTTTATTGATCATAAGGAAAATATTTTTTAAAGAGAATCTCCATAAAATCTCTCTATTCCATGAGTTTTATTTCCTCTTCCTCCCAAGTATTTTGGATCAATAATAACTATTGATCAACATCTCCTTTGACACAACAAACATAAAATGTAAACTTTTCCTTTTCACTATATCCTAATTCCATAAATATATTCTCTAAAGACTTAATCCATCGCTTGGCTATAACTATATTCGTAGTCCCACTGATTGATAAGGGATTTTTTCAAATAATGAGATCCAAAATAGGAGAATCTTGATTTGGAGCATTTTTTTCCTCAGCTGGGAAACATCTATACTATCTATGATTTTTTATACCCTTATTCCCTTTATGTTCCATTTATAAAAATGTAATATTGCAGTTTACCTCATAAAATTATTAATTCTGAATAATAAGTAAAAATTCTAAATATGTGGTAATACATAGAATTAATTAAAATTTTTTCATGGTTCAACTCAAAATCATAAAATTGGTATATTTGGGTATATGTTTATTTTTAAATCCCTCATATTGGTATATATTGAAAATCTCGATTATCCAAATCATTTATCCCAAGATTTTCAAACAAGGTGTATAATAAAGCCTATTTTCATGTAGCAGATAATAATTGATTTAAGATTGATATTTCTTTTTTAGTGTTATTACCCCAAGATACCTCTGTGTCAGAACCACATCCACATGTAGTATCCAAACATAGATGTGTTTCTATGAAAAACTACATAATATCTACTTTTTAAAAACATTAATATGTTCTTATCAACATATCCTCAAATTTATATTAGGGTTATGTTCCCTAATATATTTTTTACCTAAATCTAGTTCCCAATACTCTACTAAAATTTCTCTGATACAAGTTATGACATCCCTGATCCCAATATGCTAGATCTAAAGTCATACATGATTAAAATACATAAATGTAGGATTAAAATCTACAATTACTGATTAGTTTTTTAGTATTGTAAAATTAGATAAAAATACGATACCCATTTTACATTGGGAATAAGAAATGAAATAAAATCTACAACAAAAAACAAATGAGTTTCATCCTAGAAAACTGATTTCAAGTATTATTATTAATAACCTATGAAAATGAATCAACGTAAGGGTCATCAAAAATTCTAAGTAAGGGTTAATTACAAAAAAAAATATATTATGAATAATGAAATATCAATGAAAATGGAATGGTAAATGACTAAACACATGCTAATAAAACAATAACATGAGAATAATATGGTAGGAATAAAAGATGATCAGATAATTCCATATAACTAATATAATGAGATTGAAAATTCACCAGGGACATTATAACTAATTGAATAATCACATGAGATATCTATAATGATTTAATGCATAATGTTAGACATATGAACTATCAAGATCTATCCTCAAGATAGTGTAAGTCCATTGGTTGAAAAATGTCAGATTTGGACAACTTATTCATCCCATTGGTCTACTGATGCATTGAGGGTATTTTTATAAATTATCCCCAGAGAATTTCATACCTATCCAAATTAGTCATCATAAATCTACTAATTGATTTAATTCAAAATAATTTTGACTTATCATCATGTATTTGTAATGTGTAAAGGGTATGAATTTATCAATATTTCCCGAGTTATTCAATTTTATTCAAATTATAAACTGTACATAAAATGGTATAAAATTTAAGAAATAATCATATTCATAGTACAACAATATAGATATATTTGAGAAATTTAATTTTCAACGAAACATTATTACAATAAGGTGATTATTTCTATAAAACATTAACTATAACAATAGAAAGTGAGATTTTAGAATAAATTTTAACACTTGGTAATTCTCAAATCAAATCCATGTGGATGAAATAATTAACATTGGAACTTAGAATATCCTGAATTAAGAATGAATCATGATATTACATGTCAATGGTGAATTATATATACCATATAAAAATTAATTATTTCATAATAACTAAAATACTCAACAAAATGTAAATTTAGAAGAAATATCTTACATCATGCTTCATTTTGGTTGAATATGATTTGACCTCTTATATAGTGGTTTTAAACATGTTATCAAGTGATAAAAAAACCATATTATATTTATGATATCATTCATGATCCTTTTATTAGATATCATCCCCCATTCGTTAATAATCGTTCATCATTTTCATTACTTTGGGTGCCACTTACCTTGTTTTTATGCATGTTTTGTCATTAAAGATATATTTCATGAACATATTATTGTGTTTCATCATATATATAATAATAATAATGAAATAATAATCTTATTTAATAATCAATTATTTTTTATAAAATCAGTCATGAAATAGGTTTATGAAAAATGAAGTTTATTACGATCATGTAGATGGTAGGTCATACATACGCATGAGTAACACATCCATTTTCAAGGATCATTATAGAAATAAGGTAAGTAATGTGTTATATTTATAGAATTATAATAATATCATATAAGAAAATTTGTACTTATATTTATCACCAATGTGATATGGTGATGGAAAGTCAGTCACATCAGTTCATAAACGTGGTAGTCCACACATACACAAACGATGTTATCATCTTTACGCGAGTGAAAAGGGAAAAAATAAAATGATACATAATATCTTTAAAAAATGATAAATAATTAATTAATATCATATTTTTTTCATTTATATCAATTTTATCCATTAATTGTTTCTTTATCACATTCCATGTGAAGCATTAGTGAAAGAATAATCACATCGCTTCGCAATGCAGTAGGCTGCTGTACAAACGAGCGACATTATTATATCTCCTTAAATAATAGAATTTAATATATTATGTATGATATTATGAATCAATAGGTATAATAATGTTACATATAATATATATATACATTATATCCATTATCATATCCAACCTTGAGAGGTAGAAATATTAAAATGAACGACATGGGTTCGTGAGATGGTAATCCACTCTACATATGACTGAGCATTTTATAACTCATTTGATGGAAGTTTCAAATGGGTTTATCTAGTTAAATTATTATTAATAAAATCAATTATATTAAATATACATTGGTTATTATATCATCTTGGTTTAATATAAATTTAAGGAGGTGTTGAATCAAGTAAAACAAAAGTGATCATTGAAGAATATTACTTCGTATTTGGGTATCTTCCTTTTGTTCGAACTAAAACCTTACTAGAATGGATTTATACCCAAAACAAAAACTTCTAGGAAAAGTGTATGGAAGTTGGGAAGTGATTTTTGAAGGTTATTTATTATGAAAATGGCTCTATGGATGTGAATAGGTGAGGGGAGTGAGTTCCCTTTTATAGTTGAATAGGAGTGCAGTTCTTGTAAATACCCAAAAGTATTCACTATTGGGAGGTCAATATTACCTAAAAAGGATAAAAAATGGTAATAAATGGTAATTGGGGGTTATATGGTCAATAAAATCCTCAAACTCAATGTGAAACACATTTTTAGACATTTTTTTCTTAGGTTATCAGTTTTCCATTTTTTTACCATTTTGGGTTTTCACTATGGTAACTAAATTTTTAACCTAGGTAATTTATCTAATATTGATAAATTAATGTGATAATTATTATAGATTTTAGACCCAGTAATTCTAAATATTATATCTAATTTATAAAATAAAAATAATATTTTTTTTGAAAATTATTTTTTTAACAAAAGTAGATGTAACGCTCAAAAACCCCGCTTTAATCTTAACTGTGCTAATAGAGTTTTTACTATTTAGGTTTCAAAAAATTAATTATAAAAGAAAAAATCTTCCATGAATGGATCATAGTCTATATTTATTATAATTTTATAAAAACCATGTAGAGTAAAGGGTTTTTGGTAATTTTAAATCATTATTTAAATTTTAATTTATCATAAAATAACACTGATGTCGAATTTGACTTTAATCATCTAATATAATTTAAAAAATATATATAAAATGATTGGATTAGAATATATATTTTTAAAACCTATGTATCATGATTATTCGTCTAAAAAAATAGTGTGACATAATAATTTATTCAATTTACTTCACATTTAATGTTTTTATTATTATTTATTTTATTTAATTTTTAAGGAAATAATTAATATATTAGTGTTTATTTAGTATATAAATTAAATATTTATTCTAAAAAAACGAAAATAAATTATCAGGATAAATAAACATATTTATATTTCAAAAGGATATAAAAAACCAAATATTTTATATTTTTTCATTATCCCAAGGCATCAAAGATTTTAAAAGCGAGAAAAGTATCTTTTTTGTCCTTTTCTTTACTTAATTTATTATACGAGACATATTCAAAGGAAATTAGCAAGAAATTTCCATATTTTTAGTTTATTTTCTTTAAAAAAATAATAAAATTATGAAACCAAATTAATATAATATTTTTGGTCATTTTCATACTTATTATTCTATTTTAATCACAGAGAAATTAATTTTTTGCTTTACTACGGTAATTAATTTTTAATACATTCACTATTTATTTTGGAAAAAATCTATGTTTATATTATTAAAAATGATAAATTATTTTGATGACAGATATGAAATCCGTTTTTGCAAATTCAATTTATAGAAATGAAAAAAATTCAATTTAAAATTATTTCTATCTACGTGGTCAGAAAGCGAATTTTTAAAGGGAAGATGTTGAAACGATTAAGAAGATTTTTATATCTAAATTCAAAATGAAAATGACTCCAATGACATAAATTTGATTAATTGGTATAAAATTTAACTAATTTTATATTAAAACCAATCTAGAATCTAGTTTTACATTTTAAATAATTTAAACAAAATGACAGTTTTTAATTAAAATTATGTTATTTTCACTTATCATCAAAAAATGAAACCTATTAGAAAAATCCAAAAAATTCACCCAAATATTATTTTGGTGTTAATATTTTAATATTTAATTATATTTTATCATTTTTTTACACTAGAGAAAAGTAATTTTAACTTAAGTTGGAAAATCAGGATTTACCGTCTTTAAAAAAATAATGTTTTCCAGATAACATTTTTTTCTCTTTTAAATAATAATTATTTTATTTATAATAAATTGATATCCAATAAACATGTATAAAATATATATTTTCATAAGTTATTAAATACTTTTCTTGCCCAGCATTTGAATTGTTACGTGATGATTTTCATATTAAATAATAATACCAATAATACATTATTGTTTGGTAAAAATAGATCTTGTATATAATATAAGATTTTGAAGAAACTTGTTGTTTCCTATAATGAAATATAAACATAGTGTTTGATATTTCATAGGCTATTGAATAAAATTCCATTCTTTTATAATTTTTATGTGTTAAAAATTATGAATTGGAAATTAATTATTTTTTTAAAGACCAAATATTTATTTAATAAGTGACTTTATAATTTTATTAATATTTAATTTAATTTAAATATACATATTTATCATTTTACAAAACAAGTTATATTTTTTAAAAATAGATTTTATGACATGATACATTTATAAATTCAAAATTAATTATATTCAATTAAATTAGTCTAATTTTTTAAATTGAATTCATGTTTTGGATTGATCTTGTAAAAATGAACTTTAGATTATTTTTTCGGATTTTTTTTAAAATAATTGTTTTTTAAATGAATAATAGATAATACTGTTCTTTATAATATCATCACTTTTATATGACATAGAAGTTCTTTAAACCAAAATATAACACATATATATAAATTTAAATAAATAATTTAAAAGTACGATGAACAATTTATAAAACCCCTGAATATCATTTTAGAAAATCAATAATAATTTATAAAAAGTATTATTTTATATTTTAATTAAATTTACATATGGGGAATTTAGGTATTATATTTATTTAAAATTCACATAACTCTTATTTTATTAATAATAATATTTTAAACATTGTTATAATTATTAACATTGATAATGTTTCTCAACACATAAATTTTTTTCTTAAAATAAACTTTATCAAGAAATGAGTTTTTGTGAATTATATATGCTAATAATAAAATTAATTTTTGTATCATATAGAAATTTTTTTTATAAAGTGACTTGAATACATAACATAATCTTTATAAAATTAGTAAATAATATCTATTTTATTTTTTTTTCAAAATTATTTTGCTAGAGTAAATATAGTGTTATCATGGTAAGGATAAAATAAAATAAAAGTGGCTTCATAAAGTAAAAAGGATTAGAATTATAAAAATACACTTGATATTGTATTTTGAACTGTGAATTGAACTCATCAGTATCCCCACACAATTATTAGAAATTTTTGGAGCATTTTTCTTCGAATTATGGAGTGATATTGTTGAATAAAAATGAGTTTTTACAAATATTCCCATTTCTGCACTTATTAAATAAGATCATATCCTCCTTATTCTCAAATAATTAAAATTCCTTGGATTGAGAAAAAATATACCCTAGTCACTCCAAATCATGCTCCCCATACCATTTGTACCTTGAAATTTCAGAATGTCTAATCTAAGGAGTCTCAAGATGTTTCCCAAGAGGGAACTTTCATAGGAATGGTAATACTCTTACTGAATGTTTCTATATTCTATTAAGCTTATTCACCTATCAAGTACCCTCTATCCACTAATCTATGTTAACAACCGCACTAATAATCTTCTCAATTTTTATTATAATAATGGAATATATATATTATTCTTTCCATTAATGTCAATCTGAAAAATGAAAAAGTTACCATGCGTGTGTCTGGACTACCTAACCCTTGAATGTGGTGTTTTTGTTTTTCCTAACAACATTGAATGGATGATATTAAAAATATATTTAGAATTATTTTTTTATTCTTGGTTAATAGGAATATCTTATAATTATAATAAATTAAAATCTATAATTAATAAAAATAATAAACTTTTATATTTAATTTAATCACCTTAAGTGGAATTATCAAGACACCATTCAAAATTTTTATATTTTAGGGATAAATATTGACAATATATATCTATTTTATTATTGGAATAATAATGGAAATAATCACTAACAATTATAGAGATCATGATTTTAGTTTACAACACCTTTGAACATATTTGACAAACCAAAATTGTTACGAATAAAATATCTAAACAAACCCAAGTAACCAACCTAATAAAAAAATATGTTAAAAATAAAAGTTATATGACAATAAATAAAGATTAGAAAAGGAAATAACATTTTATATGGTTATTGGATATGTAATTAAAAAACATGATTCAATATTTTGGAATTTAAATGTAAATAAGACACAGTTTTGGATTTGAGGTTAGGTATCCTCTGAACTACCTTCATTACCTATTAGTTACACATTTTATTTTTTATTTTTCTCTTATCCTTTATCTTATTATAAAATATCTCAACCATATTAAATATATATATTTTATTTATTTGTATACCTAGTTAACTTTTCCTAAATTATTTTTGGAATATACATCTTTTAGTTCATTCTTATGTTTTATCTTTTAATAGGACCCGATTTAAGGGAACATCCCTATACCTAATTTAATATCAAGTATCTCCCAATAATATAATTTTTATTATCTTATATATTTTAAAAAAATTTATCATTATGTTATGAAAAACCATTTTGGTGAAATTATGTTCTTTAAAATGAATGAATATGACATTAATGATCCATTTCACATTTTGAAAAGATTAACCCAAGTGGTATATTTTTATTCTTACTAATACATTTTTATAGTGAATTATTCCTTTAATAAAAATCCCTTTTCAATGATTATTATTTTTAAATAAATTTCAAATATTATTTATTTACGTATTTTCTTGATTATATATATGATATATCCCTTGATTATGTCTTATGAAAAGATTGTGAAGCCTAATTCATTATTCTAGGTTATATCTTGCTTATGATTCATGTTTGGAGTATTTGTTAATTTTATCAAAAAAAATCATGTACATATAATAATAGTATAGGTGGGTCTGTTATATCTATACAATGAATTGGTGAATGTTAATTACCCACGAGAAACTATTTATGGTCTACAGGTGTTTAACCTAATAATATAATATATAGTGTAAGTGTGGCTACCCTTAATATACTATGATTAGGATGGTGGCTAGACTATGTTATATGGTCTTGGATATTAGACTTGGCTTATTTTAATTATTTCAGGCTATATGATATTTATATATGGTTATAATTATATGAAAATGTGATACCATCTCTTTATACTATGTTTTCTTGTTAATGATTATCCTACTTTTGGTATCTTTTTATGAATTCTAACCCATATTTCCCTTTATGATTTACTTAAACTATTTTCTGTGATGAATTTTTTCTCACCCTTTACTTTATGTACTTTACCTAGGATATATCATGTTGTTTTAGAGGACTAATGAGAGAAAGATAACTATATAAAGGTTTAAATAAAGTTGTTTTCTAAGTTTAAGGTGATGTATTTATGTTTATAATCATCCAAAGATAGTAGACCTATAGATCATGGTCTTATAATAATGCAATTTTTTTTATAATTTTGGAATTAGTGTGTATTTATGGATTGGACCACTATTGTTTGTATCATATGCCTAATCACCTTATATAATAAAGGAAACATAGGCCCCATACTCCACCTTATAAATATTTGTAATCCTATCACATGTCCAGAAACCCAGGAAGGTAATTGCATACCACTCATGGTATGTCATTAAATACAATGTAACCCTTTAAAAGTATATCTAATAGTTAAGGAAGTTGAAAATTAATCTAGAGGATCTTGAGGGAAGGGGATTTACTAGACCTATCTCTTTACCATAGTTAGATCTTGTCCTATTCATTGAATAATAATTGTAGTTTATCTTGTGTGTATAATCTTATAGGGTGAATCATTTAGCAATAAAGAATAGTTATACACATTCTACAATTTATTATTTATTTTATATGTTAATAGTGGATGTGTGTTTTTTTAATTTATGTGTTCTAGTTATCACCATCTCAACGTAATAAGATAAGTAACTTATAAAATAGATTTTCAATTTTTTTATAGAAATTATGAGAATTTATGTTGGACTTTTCAATTGATGAAAGATTCTATAATGTTTATCGATCTAATGAATAAGTTATTTCATCCAATACTTATTTTATTTCTGGTTTTTTTCCTTATGGATATTGTGGTATATTGGATATCTCATGACTATTAGGTAAAGAAACTATAAATTATATCATTAATGAGAATTAGTTTATTTCTAAAATTCTTAAATATACATTTTAGATTTAAGAGTGTAATTTTTTTGGAAATATGGTATCTTGTGAAAGAATTTTAATTAATCAATTGAATGGGTTATTTTGTATTGGAAGGTTCCCATGAATGTTTTAAATGTTTAGTGTTATCTTTGGCTTATATAATATTTCTACCACATTATTCAATATTCATTTTTGAATTATTCTTTCATGAAATCATTTAAAAATAATAGAGTTATGATTATATGGTTTTATCAATGTGAATTAGTGTTTTTATAGCTAGAAAAATACTATCTACTTATCATTTATTGATCCTTACTATAAATAGTGAACATTTTTGTTTTATTTTACTTCCACTTTATTAGTTAAATGTATTTTTTCAATATATAACAGTCATGCCATAGCCAATTCATTTTGGAAACTTCTTCTTCATGAAAGAAAGTATCAATTTCATGACATAGAATTATTTATTATATCAAATGTATTAAAGTTCATGAGGAAAAAACATTTATATATGCAATCATGCTAAAAATTTCCTCAATATATTCTTCTCATTTATGAATGACTTTAGAAAAATAATTTTTTATAAAATTCTCTCTATTTTTACTTTTAAAAAAGGAATGTAGGAAGAAATTTTTTGATTGAAAAAAAAAATTCTCCTCTAGTACATGTAGTGAGCTGAATTTTTTTAAAGGATAATGTAATTAACAATTTATAGATCGGACACCATTCATAATAAGTCATTCAACAAAAAATATTTCTATAATTATAAATAGAAATTGAAACATACACATCGTAAATATATTCTAATTTTTTCCAGATCTGAGATTAATGTTACTAGTATTATGATGTTTAAAAAAACCAATCATTTTAATTGGATATGTCAGTCATGTGTTTTAACTTATTGATTTACTTTATATGTTTTGATATATGTTATTCCTAGACATTAGAGTTCTATTAAAACTCAATAACTTTTATATAAAAAATTTTATTGGGATTATAGATTTCCATCTTAATGTGCGCCTCTTTTTTCTAATGAAATGGTTTTTAAATTATTATCATTATTTTTCACATCAATTCATGTAGTCTGAAATTTTGTATTTCGAACTATTGATTTTGAATAATAACAAGATATTTAAAGTCATCAAAATAAAAAGAAATTCCATCAAAATTGGTTCATGATCTATAAAGTCATTATCATGAACAATTGATATATCATAAAGGATATTTTAATTATGATTAAATGAGATAAAATGATCTAAAATTGAATTCAAAAAATTTATATGATCAATAAACATATATGTAATATTTCTCAATTTATTTTCACAAATGTATGTTTCTATGCTCAATACCTTTTACTCATGTATATCTTTTGCAGATTAATATAAAAATTGAATTTGTGCTTCTTGATTTGGAACATGAAACACCTGAATTTGGAGAACCTTTATTTTTACTATGCTCGGGGATTTAACTGATGTTGTGGTTCATTTTCCATTATAAAATTAAAAAAATATTTTTTTATTTAGGATTTTTTATGTTAAAACTAATATTTATTTCAAAGGAATCTAAATTCTATATCTTCTCTTTTCAAAATAATATATGTGATTTTTTCCATATGATGATCTTGAAATATTTGGATAAAACTATTCGATGTTGATTAGATCATTATTGGAAATGATTATTTTATCAATACTTCTTTCTGAGGAGTGAGATTAGGAACATGAACTGGGGATATATTTAAATGAATCTGATTTTCAAAAAAAATTCTTTCATAGTGAAGAATTCAGATTTGTATATGAGTAAATAAAAGATTCAACAAAAGATAGATCCTATACTAAAAATATCTTCAATTTCAGTTTTTATTTTTCTTTAACCAATTATATATATATATTTTAAAATATATAATTGGAATTTCATAAATATATTCAACATATTTTCAAAAAAGAGATTTTACAGAAACAATATATAGAAAAAATTCAAATTTTAAAATATTATTTCTCAAAACAACTTTCAAATGATCCTCATACATAGGTAAATTTAACTTCAACAAGACTTATAGATATATTTATAGTTAACCTCTAAGTTTAAGAGAGTTATGACGATTACACTAATACTTCTAAGGTAAATCCTTTTCATTTTCCTTCAGTAAAAAATTTCATCTTCATAGGAACCTATGGAACAACATGATCCTTGATTGAAACATCCAGAAGAACTAACGTTAAAATATAATATTTTGTAATTTTTAATTAATACTTATTTTTTCTTCTCCTAAGCTAATATATCTACATCTTCTTCTAGAATTTTTTATCTTTATTAAAATGGAAAAATTATTTTATGTCTAACATTTTTTTCATTTTTATTATTAATAGTTCTTTGTTGGATTATAAGAGTTATTTTGTTATGGATATACTTTCAGGAGAGGAGAGTGGGTGAGTTGTAGTTTATAAACATAGTTTACGAAGTTTAAACCAATTAACACACACACATCTGTATGTAATGTTATTGGACATGGACGCAGTCTGATTAAAAAAGTCACAGAATCCAAACCAGAAATCTGTCTAATTATATCTGAGTAAAAATTTTAATCATAAAGGATATAATTTATATAAGTTTGGTATTATATTATTCATATTTAATATGATAAAACATATAATATAAGAAGTTAAATACTCTTAATCACTTTATATTAATTCTGTAAAAGAATTAATAACTTGTATAGACAAGTAATCCATTGGTTCTGTAAAATTAAAAATGTCTTACAAGAGATTATTAATCATATAAACCTCTTTTAACCATAAGATCAAGGCAGCCAATAACCATGACTAAAGTTTACATTATTTTAAAATTACAAAAAATTCTGTCTTTCCTTACCATGAAATCCCTCGATATGATGATTGAATTTTTCTTTGTCTTCCTATCCCCAAAATCCCACGATAAGATGATCAACTCTATCTTACTATACCCATAATCCCTATATTCTATGGATCATATTAAATATCTTCTAATCCCCAAAAGACCTCGATCATAGCAATGATCAAATAAAGTTACAATTACAAAATTTCATTATATAGATAACTTGTCAAGGTTTCCTTAGAATGAAAATACTCTATAAATAAATACAAATACTCTGAATGATCTATTCATGCTAAGTATTCTTCTAAAAACTTGGGTGAAAATGTAATCAACAGTTCCAATCACTTCAAATGAATCAATATTTATTGGAATCCTCCCAATAGTCATATAACAGTCATATTTCCAAGTTTTTTAATGGGAACTCACACAACTGACACTTGAAAGATCATCAAAAATGAATGTTCAACATCGTATCCATTAACACTATTAATTTTTTTAGATATTCCTTATATTATAAATATGTTTATGTATTTTTATTATAAACTTCAGTCAGTATGATGAACTTCTTTATCAATGTCAATAAAATAATACTTATAAGTGTTAATACGATTGTATCAATACCAGTATCAGTTTGATTTTCATTACTTATGTCAGTATCGAAGACAATATAGAAATTCCCACTCTTAGTCTCATAATGGTGAGTATGATATATTAGAAACATGCTCATTTTGATAATCATAATGAATATTTGTTAGTGTATATTCATAAAACATTACAATTATTTCTATATATTATAAAAGATACAGTTTTCAATAAAAACATACTAAAATACTTGGGACATAAAAAGTTAGTAAATATGTTTTAATATAGTGTTTGTGATTTACAAAAATTAAGGAATAGAAAAGTAAGAAGTAGGAATTCTGAGTGAACAATATCCCTCATTTTAGAAATCATAGCCCCAAAACATAAATAAAAAATTAATTTGAAAAAAGTATTATCCTTTTTTCTTTTATGAACTTATTATTCATAGTTATTCATTATACCTTAAATACCCCTGGGTTTATAACTCTTTTAAAGATGATTGTGAATATGATGAAGTTTTAGAAAATATCTTCCTCCATAAAACTTCCCCCCCTAAGTATTGCATTCTCCTCATTAATATGATAAATCTCTATCTATACTATAACTTCTACCCTTTTAATAATTACATCCCCAAATAATAATTTCTTAACATTTTTGATTTTCAAAAAGAATGGGGAAGGTTTTGAAGTTCTCAAAATTATAGAAAAGTAAAAAACGAAATATATTAAACTACCTAATCATCTAAAAAAATATGAAAGAACATATACCCTACTGTAATAGGAAAAAATTAAAAAAACTAATTATGATGAAAGAAAATTAATTTATTATGAGAAATTTAATTGTTTTTATAAAACAAATTCAAAAAGTGGTCAAATGGAAAATTATTATTCTTTATTTATTAGGTTTTTCACAAAGGAATTCCTCTTTCTTAACTCATTTCTATCATTCTCCAAATTTATACCATCTCTTTCAATGTCATTAACTTATTAACTTATTGAATTCCTCTTTCAATATGATAAAATGTTATCCAGAAGACTAGAGTCCATACATCTCTAGGTCCATGACTCGAATATTCTTTTTTAGAATAAAAACTTCTTAAGTTCGATCATTAGTGGAAACCCTTAATTATTCAACAAACATCACCATATCATCGATGTATTTGAAAAACTAATTGAAGGATTAGTTTAATTCTATGATGATGTTATTTACTTCATCAAATTGTAAAATCATGAATTCTAATATGTGAATCAACCTTATGAGACCATTTAACATTTGATTAAATGGCCATTTCTGAGTTTGGGATATTTCATGAAAGGTCCTTAAATTAGTTTCAATATAGATCACCTTATCTTCTAAAAACGTTATTGATTCTGATTTATGATTAAGAATATATTGAATAAATTTTCACCAATATTCAATGTTCATAAAATAAGGAATAGTTCCTTACAACCTTATCAAAACATAAATAATATTATCAATTCCTTCTAGAGATATGGTTTTTGCTGAATTTGGTTGATCTTACTAAAGCGTAATTAGTTTTATTCTGCTTATTCTGGTAAGAGATTCCTTTCTTTATTGAAAACATTCTATGAGAATAGATTTTTCGGTTTCATAGACTTTTCTATCATCTGATAATTTCATAATGTTCAAGTCTTATTAGATTTAGATTTATCAGTAGTTTTATTTGAATTTTGATCTTCATTATCATTATTTTATAAAGACTCTACTTTTTGTTCATATTGGGATTTATCATATGGAGAAGTTTAATACTTTTCTTATCAATTTATCTTGGAAGGATTTTCTGATGAGGATAACTCTGATGAATCTTCATCAGGTTTGGTTTGTTCATTATTTTCCACCTATTTTTCTTCCTCTTCCCATTCTTAATCTTTATTAAATTCAACTTATTATTCTATTTCTTTTTATATTATTTCTTCTTCTTCTTCTTATTTCCCATCTTTTTTTCCATATACTTCCTCATCCATTTCATAATCAATATTTTCTTGAAGTTTCCTATAATTTCTGAGATCTCCCTTTCTAGTAGATTCTGATACCCATTATTTTTCATGAACTACTGGAACATATTCTTCATGAGTAACATTCTATTTAGATTTATCAATAACTAAAGAAACATCAACATGAACTACATCTTTCTATAAGAAAACCAAACCCACTTCCGATATTATTTGATCAGTGTGGATTTCTATAAAAACAAACTTCTTAGAGTATATTTCAAATCCTTTTAACCAAATATCACATAACTCGGATTATGGAAAAATTTTATTTTTCTTCTTCTTAATTTATTATTCTTATAATGTTTCAGCAACCTGAATATTTATGGATTTTTTATCTATGATATCAAGTATTATATATGGATCCACTTGCTTCTTCTTAGCCATCTTTTTGATTATGTCATTGAAAAATTCATCCGGTATTTTATTCTCATTATATCTTTTCTCTAGAGTGTATTTCTATTCCATTATTTTTTTTTCTTTTCATCCATAGGCTTCCTTGGCAGCTATGACTCTAAAATATCTCCATCAAGTTTATCAAAAATTTTCTTTTTCTTTTAATAAAAAACAAACTTCATTCAGATAACAATATCATCACTAATAAATGAAATTTTCTCCCTCATTGTATATATATTTTGGTCTAAATTGAAAATTCTTATACAATTTACTAAAGATATTCTTATAAAAAGAGGAAACATAATAAATTTGGACATGATCGAGGAAGTCTTAATATTTTACCTGGTAATAAGGATGAACATAAATAGATAATTCATTCTCATATTTACAAGATAGTCCAATAATAAAAAATATAATACCATAAATGTATATTTATCACCTTTTCATGGAGTGAATAAATCCTTGAATCCAAAAAGAAACTAATCAATTATCTATCTTCATATATAAAATCTTCATAGATTTGTTGTAAGGGAAAAAAATAATCTTCTACATTTTTATTATTAAACACACCTATATCCTTAGGAAACTTGTGTGAAAGACAACACACTTCACCTTATGATGGTATTCCAAGTAAAATAGAAAGTTTCCCATACGAAACATTACAAATTTTTTCTATATAGAGTGAAATAAATGTTTTCTTTCCTATCTTATTTTAGAAACTAAACCAATGCATAGAATTCATGAACTACATCAAGAAATAAAATATCAGAATCATTGTCCTGTTTTTAGAGACAAAATGATTCCCAAACAAGAAAAGTGATAATATTATTAAAAGTTGAATCATATTTATCATATAAATGTGTTTCAACTGACCTATCCATAAATAAGAACCACATGGAATATTCCTCATTGGTGGACATTAGATTCGTACAGAAACCAATGAATCAGATGAAAAGGAATGCAATCAGACTGGCGAACATGAAGGGGTCAACAACTCGAGAGAAAAATATCTAGAAAATCTATGTGGGACATAGAGTGGGTATCCTTAATTTTTGTGTTTGGAGTGATTATTAATCTTCCAAAATATTATAAATGGTTCAGATTCAAATTCATTCTGATCTGATGGCCAAAAATTATCTGAAGAAAGTTTTAAAGATATTTTTGAATTCATGATGTTTTTTAAAAAATATATCAGATTGATGATGAATCTAATTAGGTTAAAATTTAAATTTTTTAAAAATAAATATTAAAAAAAATGTAAATGTATACAAAAGAAATTATATAACTAACATATATAAATTGTGTATAAAATAAAAATAATAAAAGAGTACCTTTTTGAGTAGAAAAATTTATCAGTACGAAAAACCTCTTATTCATTATTTCGGTAAAACCAAAATATTATGATATTTTTGATAATGAAAAATTGATTAATATATTTTTTATAAAAAAAATTATGATTTTTTAAAGAAAAACTAAATATGATCGTTTTTAAGTTGAAACTAAATAAAAAATTTTGAATCTGAAAAATTTGTTACAAATTTTTTTGTTTGGATAATTTTATAAGAATTTATGAGTTGAGAGAGCCTTTTAATAAATCTAACAACTTAAGTTTCATAAAATTAATGTGTTTATAAATCACATTTTGAATTTTTTTAAAGATAACATAAATTTTTTTATAGACTAAAATATTTATGAAAATCATAAAATATTTGTACTCGCCATATTGAAAGGAGCAGTATAATGTAAAAAATATGGGTAAAGAATAATTATATATAAATTAACACTTTACATTGATCATTCATAAATTATATTTAGTGTATTAAAATGTATCCTAACTAAGGGGTGTGAAATAAATACAACCATGTTGTTCTTGCATTCTGATATATTATAAAATTAAATCTCTTTTAAGTGTGTGATCCCAAAGGAAATAGTGTCTTAGATCTATGTTCTTTACACATGAGTGATGTTATAATTTATTACTTAAAGAAATTTTACTTTTTTTATCACAAAGTATTTGATTTTTAGTAAAACTTATGCCATATTCAATGAGTGTGTGTTTCGTCATTAACAATTGAGCACAACAACTTTAAGCAACTATATATTCGACTTTAGTAGATGAAAGTGATACTGAGTGTTGTTTCCTACATGACCAAGAATCCAAATAATATCCTAAAAATTTAATTTCTAGATGTACTTTTCCAATCCTTTATAAATCCACTAAAATCAGAATCCAAACAACCTATTAATTCAAAAACACTTCCATAAGAATAAGAGTAACTTAAATCCATAGTTCCCTTTTGATTATGAAATTTTTTTTCTACATATTTGAAATGGGATAATTTTGGATTTTATTAATATCCTACAAATACTAATACAAAAAACATTAATTTTTTTGACAAATAGTTATGTAAAATAAACTTCCTATCATACCCCTAAAAATATTTCTGGTTAATTTATTTCTCAACCTCATCGTGATCAAAAGTATTTGATATATCAATGGGTGTAATAATACTTTTAGTGTTGTTATATCAAAATTTATTAAGAATATATATCATATAATTATGCTAAGATACAAAACTAATTTCAATTTTTTATGAAATTTGAAAACCATTAATATATGTTAACTCACGCATCATACTCATTTCAAACTTAGATTTCATGAGATATACAAAATATCTATTAAATATTACTAATTTGATCTGAACATAATGTCATCAACATAAATATGTACAATATTAATATTTTTATTAAGAAATTTTATAAAAAATAGATGGATCCACAACTCCCTTAGCCAAATAGTTTGGTAATAACAATTCATTTAATCTATCATACCAAGCTCTAAGGGATTGTTTAATTCCATATAAATCATTGGTATGTTTACAAATGTATTAAGGATGTTTCTTATTTTCAAATAGAGGTGATTTTTCAACATAAACTTCATCCCGATCATATCTATCAAGGATCGTTCACTTCATATCCATTTATAAAATTTTAGAATTAAATAATTCTGCAAAGGCAAGAAGTATTCGAATAGATTCAGCTCTAACTACTAGAGTATAAGTATCTTCACTATCAGTTACTTACTATTGAATATATTACCTAGAAATAAGTCAAGATTTATTTACAAATTTTATCCATTTTCATCACATATGTTCCGAGAGACCCATTTTACTCCAATTCTTAAATTTTATTTTGGTTTTTCAACTGATTTCCAGAATTTTTTCCTCTCAAATTCATTGATATAATCTTACACTACCTTAATCTAATATTCATCACCTAAAGACTCATTATGATTTTTGGTTGAAATTTGGATAAGAATTATAGATGTTACCCTTTATTTCTTAATGAGTTTCTAATTCAAACTAGTTGATATACATCACCAATGATATTATCACAAGTATGATTACTAAGAAACAACTAACTTTTTGGGTTTTCAAAAGTCTGTTATTCAATAAATGGTAAAAACATTCCTAATTATAAACTTAAGAAACTATTTAATGAGTTATATCCCTTTGAAAATAGTTTTATAAAAATGTTTAAAAATTAGTTTTAGAAATAACATCTGAGGATGGTGTAGGTTGTTGTTGTTTAAAAACAAAAGGAATAGTTTCATAAAAATTAACATGTACTCTTCCCTACGTAGTACACAATTTTTTATTAAACACTCTATATGCATTAGAAGTAGTGGAATATCCTAAAAATAATCCCTTATAAAACATAACATGTACTATTCCCTCAACAATACTAACTTTCCATTGAAACCAAATAATTTTAAGTAAGAAACTTTTGGTTTTATTCATGTCCAAAACACATAAGGAGTTTTATTCAGAAAAGTTCTAATCAAAACTACATTAGTAGATAGTTCTTACCGGTAAATCCTAAAAATATTTAGTAACTACATATTAACTCAACATGGTTCTAGTTATTTCTTAAAGTGTCCTATTTATTCTTTCCACAACAGCACTTTGTTGTGGGGTTCTATGTTCTCAAAGGTTATGTTCAATAAATTTCGTTCAAAAAAAAAGGTTCAAAATAAAAATTAAAAAGTCTTACACTAGGATCACTATTAATAGTTATCAAAGAGAGTATTTTTTTAACATTGGATACAACTATTTGAAAATAAAAACGGCTTCTGATATCTTTGTTAAAAAATAAACCCATGTATATCTAGTGTTGTCATCAACTAAAACATATAGATTAAATTTTATACTAATAATTATAGTTTTTGCAGGACCAAATAAGTCTATGTGAGATAACTATAAATCATAAAATGTTGACACTTCACTAATAGATTCTTATGTTACTTACCGTATTGACAAGTGTGATAGGATTTTGAAGTATCAAACCTAATTTCTGGTATATCCTTAACATGTTCTTTATCCATCAACATAAATATGCTTCTAAGGATACAATTTACTAACCTTTTATTCTATAACCATGATAGATATTACATTTCAGTAAGTCAAGTGGAGTATTTTATCCTACAGTCTTCTATGTTAAGTGTGTATACACTCTCATGCCGATTGGCAGAAAGATTAAATTCAACATTGGAATAATGTACTAAAAATTTATCATTACTAAAGAACATAAATTAACCATGATAACATAATTAAATTATTTTTATAAGTTTGTATTTAATTCCTTTAACGAATAAAACATTTGAAATGTTACTTTTTCCATGAATAATAATATTACCTATAATGATAATATATCCTTGAGCATTATCTCTGAAAATTACATTGCGACCTTTTATCTTGATTATCTTCTTTAAGAAGTATTTATTTCTAGTCATATTCATAGAACACCCACTAATCATAGACCTTGTATTCTTGTTGTTGGTACTATATTTGTTATCCTAAAAATAAAAATAGCATTCATTCTATAAAAAAACTTTCTTGGGTGTGATAATGATAGAAAATAAAGGTTTAGGAATCTGCATATGTTTTTAAAAGTAATATTTATGAAAAAAGGGAATGAAATTTTTTGAAAGAGTTTTTTTAGTGGCTGATACTTTGGAACTTGGTGAAAGAGATTCAGTTGTGGGAACAAAGTAATTGTTAATAAAAATATGATTTTTTCTGTAAAAATGATTCTGGTGTTGTCACTATATAAAAGAATTTGTATGTACATTTTATCAAAAATTTAATTTTTGGTGGTGAAATTTGAAAAAAGTGTCTTGAAGGAATAAATTTAAGATTTTAGTTTCTCATCAAAATTATTATCCTTATTATTAATATTTTTTGAACTAAGTTTATAAAAACGATTTTTAAACTATCTTTCCCCGAATCTTTTTTTTTTAAATATTTTGAAATAGAAACATTTTTCAGAAATAGTTTTATAAAGATCTTAAAAATGATTTGATATTTCATTTTTGAAAACAATAATTATTGAATCATTCATAATGATATTTTCATTATAATTATCACAATTTCTAAAATTATTACAATTCTCATTTTCTAAAAGTTTTAAAAAATGTGAAACTTCATCTTATGTCGGTGAAGAATTATCTATTCTAAAGAGGATTCTTCATCAAGATATGAAAAATTCTTCTCAAAAGGATAATTATAATTTAATGAATTATTTTTAATGTTTTAAATTTTTCATACCTTATCCATGATATAATGATTTATAAGGGTTACATTAGAAAAAAGGGCATATGTTCTTATGTTCGGATCATTAATTATCTGAATAAATTTATGAAAACTTCCACTACACGCACTCCGTGTGTCACAATCTTTCAAGATTTTATTTCCTTTATATCTTTCATACTTTTGTGAATTTATTTCGGAATTATGTTCTTTCCTATCTTTCTTCTTCAATTTTTGAAAATCTAGTCTATTATGCACATATTTCTTAAATTCATAACATGTAACTCCTTGAATGTTTCTTATCAACTTTTTACTTATGAGGATTTTTATATCAATATTGAAAATATTTTAGTCCAACAATGTTATTCATCCATCTAGTGATATTGGATAACTCATTCTCATAATGTTTTTTAGTATTAGAATCATATTGGAAAACAAATTCTTTCTTCCTTGAATATTTAACAACGTTCTTTGGTGTTTGAGATTTAGAAGGTAAGGTAGTTGTATCAAAAAAATACCTCCCTTTTTCTTATTATCTTTCTTATCATCTCTCTTAAGTCATCCCTCATACTAAATAATGGTTCTAATAAGGTCATCAATAGTAAGATTTTTAATATTTATTTTCTCATCAATAACTATTATTTTAGACTCCCATTACTTGGTAATAATATCAATAATATTTTAAAAAATAATTTCATCATCAAGACCATTCTCACCAATGGATTTTAAACTAATTATGTATTTCATGAACATCTTTTTCATCTTTGAAACTGACTCTCTAGGATGAAAATCAAAGCCATGGTAGTCTACTCCATGTAAAGCTGCCCTAGTCTAAACAATTTTAGAAGTTACAAAGTGTGTAAAATCAGGCTTTTTCTAAATAATATTTTCATCTTCACCTGAATATATCTGACAAAAAATACTTATTATAATTGAAAATATAAAAGTATTATTTACTCTATACTTTAGATGATATAATGATCATATTCTATTATGTATTCATATCCCCAGAATCCCTTGATACAATGATAAGCTCTGTTTTACTTTATGATTATACCTCGATCCGATGGATCATATTCTCCGCAATCCTATCCGAAAAATCCGTCAATCATAACAATGATCATGCACAGTTACAATTACAAAAGTTGTTAAGGATACAACCTTATAAGGTCTCACTAAATATGAAAACAATATCTAAATAAATATAAATATTATGAATAATGATTTCATGTTATGTATTCTTTTGAAAACATGAGAGAAAATGTAATCAACCAGATCTAAACTCGATAAATGACTTAGTACTTGAATACATCATCCCAGTGGACATGTAACAATCATATTTTAAATTTTCTGTAATAGAATCAGACAACTAGAACTTGAAGACTCAGCCTAACTAAATGCCCGAAGTTGTATTGATTTACACCATTAAAGTGTTAAAGATATTCCTTACATTAGAAATAAGTTTATGTATTCTGATTATAAACTTTATTTAGTCCGATGGAATTCTGTATAAATGTCAATACAATAATCCTTATGAGTGTTAGCCTGATCGTATTAGTACCTGTATCAGTCTGATTATCAGGACTTTTGTTTGCACAGTAGGCATGATATAATTTAAAACTCTTGGATTGATGAAGTTGAGTCTGATATGTTAGACATATACTCAATTTGATAATCATAATAAAGATTCTTTTTATATTTGTAATAATTTATAAATTTTTCAAATTATGGTAGAGGATAAAGTTATCTATAAAAAAAATACTAAAACTCTTTGGATATAAAATCTTAGTGACCATGTTTTAAGAAAGTTTTTTTGATTTAAAAAACAAAAGGCATCTAAAAGTAAGAATTAGAACATCGAACTTAAAATTTATTTCATAAATCCATTGTGGGTATTAATCAATTTTTTCAATTAGTCATATAAACCGATTATATTTTTTAAATACTCTTCATAAATTATATTATTAGAATAAACTTTCTTCTCCTCCTAAATTTTCTCTATAGACACATTATTAACTATTAAAACATCCTTTAAATTTATGGATTCTTTATCAGGTTCCTCCTGAAGAGATGATATATCCAAATATTTTACCTTTGGAATTTTAGGAATTATTTCTTTTAACTGTTTAACATTGATAAAAGAAAATATAGATGAATTTTATATAAAAACGTTTTATTTATCATCATAGAAAAATATCATCCTTGATATTTTCTAATTATTTTTTGTATTTTCTTTTTAACCTTTTAGGAATTGATTTATTCTTCAAATTTCCTTCCCCCAATAGATTAACCAAATAATGATTCAAAATTCTTATCTATAGTAGTATTTTTGTTTTAATTATACAATTTTTCATTGCTTGAATATAACACCATATAAACATTGATAAATTTATCTTTAAAAATTTCAATAGATAATACACTAGATACATTTTTTGGATTTGAGTATTATCCATATAAATTATTATTAGTAAATGGAATGGCAAATACACTGAAATAAAACCCATTTATTAAGATTTATATGTCTATTATTAAGAATTTTTTTAAATAAAATGAAACATTATTCTCAACATGTGACTTGGAAAACATTCATTTAACTTCAAGAGTTATATTAGAGATAATGAGAGACTCTCCTTTGAAAGGCATATCTAATATCTCAGAAAAACTCACTAAAATCCTGAAGAAATTCTTGATGAAAACACCAATGAATCATTTTTAATTCATTCCTCTATAAAAGTGTATGAATTAAAAAATTTCATTATCAGAAGAGGATATTCTAGTATATTCTAATCTATTATAGAAGATATCATTTTCAAACCTTGTAAAGCTAGAACATCATTCTTCTTGAATTCATATTTTTCTAGAAAAACTGAATCAACCAATATTTTTTAAAGGATATCTCTTGAAACTATTTCTTAAAAATATTCCATGCTTATAAAGATTATATAGACATATTACATTAGAAATTGATTAGAATTATCCAAAAAAACATCAGGAGATTCTCTTTAATTTGTAGTGAATATTTTCAATGAAATTTGGGGTCCACTATTGTATAAATGAATCTTTAGAAAGGAAAAGTTTCAATAATGATTCATTTGAACTAATAGCTCATATCAATTCTATCTAAAAACAGATGAAGTACTAAATGATTTTTTATTTGTTTAATTTTTAAATTTTTGATTTCTTTATGAGTTTAAATGAAATTTTAAACATTAGGTTAAAATAAAATATTTCAAAATCATCATGAAAAGAAATTAAAATTTTATATAAATAGTTAAATGGGAAAATTTTTGAAATTTATAAAATAAATATAGGTACAATAAAATTATTTTAAAATATATATAATAATATAATATACACAAAAAAGACATATTGGCAGACAAATATTTGTTTGAAAATCTGGAAAAGTAAATAAAATTTTCTAAAAAACCAATGAACATAAAATTATTATCTAAATAGGTTTGGTTTTTATTTTTAATAGATGAATTAATATATATTATTCATTGAAATATGTTTCCATACATGTTTTGATAGTGTTCAATTTCTTATAAACATTTAAAAGTGTATCAAGTTATCTTCACACAAATAACCATTAATCACCATAAATAAAAGGAATAAGTGAAATATAATGAGAAATATTTGAAGTAACAGACTAACATAAATGTATAAAATAAATACCATAGGAATCAATAAAATAAATTCAGATGTTGATGCATAGAAATATTATATATTATAAATATTTTTGTGTGTGTAGATAGTCCTCCTTTTTTCTAAAAGATAGGATTTTTAAGAACCCATATATTCATTTCCATTTTATGTTCAAATGAACTAAGTTATTTCGATATAAAACTTTATTTTTTCCACAAAATTTATTTCTATTTAGGGAACCATGTTTCAACAATTTTCTTCTCCCTAAATCATTGAACAGAAGGGTTCTTGACTTTGAGAGAAATAAAATTGTTGGTAGATAGAAATTATGGTGGGTTTTCTTCCTAATTCATATGTAGTTCTTATAGGTCATATATGATTAAAAATTACGTAAAACTCTATTCTTCTTGTAGAAAATTTAGATTAAATCTTATGAAATCATTAAATCTCAGACATTATTTTCATTATCCCAACTTGGTACAAAGAAAAAATGCACACCTGTAGACTTTTCTATTTTATGATTCGTGTTATATTACTTGGAATATTCAAAAATTTTAACTTCATATTTTTCTTTTTGATCAAAACTATGTCTAGAAAAACATTCATTAGAATTTTCTAAATTTAAAAAAAGATTTCCAATTTCCTTTTTTATCCCAATAAATATATCATCAACATTAGTGAAGTTTTATTTTTATTTCAGATGATCATTTAATAAAATCATTACACTCTTATATAAATTCTTATATGCAGTTTCACTTTTGGAATTATTTGATTATATACTATTCAAGATTCTATGGAGCTCTTTATTCATATGAAAACGAATAATTTTCCTCATCACCTTCACTTTCACTATATGAAGATTAAAATTAACTAGAAACATGTGATATTTTTTTATCAATTTAGCAGTTACACTTCCCATATTATATTTTTATGATTTAGGAATATCAATATTGAATCGATTGATTTTTATAATATAATTACATTCTTCATATGAATTTTATAAAGATGTATCACCAAAAATATAACTCTAAGTGTAAATATATTAAAATCCTTTCTTTCATTTAATCTTTTTATATTGTATTGAATATTTCATTTCAATCATTTTCAGCTCAAGGAATTCAATTATAATGTGTTTTCATTTTCTAAATTCATAACAGATTGGTTCTAAAGTAGCACTTTTCCCTTTCCATTACTTATTAAAATTAATTATAGAAAACATGTTTTTGAATATTCTATATGATAGATTATGAATTTGACTTTAATTTCTTTTTTTTCACTTTCATTAGATTTCTTTCTTGAAAATTTACTGGAAGATGTTTTTTATAAATTTTAGTTATTTGAATTTCACATAGTTTTAAAATCAACTCCATTTTTCTTTTTCTATTTACCGACATCTCTTTTTAAGAGTCTATCATACTGTATAAGTGTACTAATTAAATTATTTATACTCAACGTTGTAATATGATTTGGTCCATATATTATAATTTATTTATATTATCATTAATTGGGTGGAAATTTTTCATCATTCTCTATAATATAATCATTCAATAATTGTTTCTCAAAAAGAGATTTTAATAAAATTATAATTATCTCAAATTTCTGGTGCATTTCATAAATAGTTTTTTTATGTAGACAATCAAATGCTGGATAATCTTCTCTAAGAATATCTCTTATTCTTTTAAGAAATTTTTATGTAATGAAAATTTTAAAGTCAATATTTTCCCATATTACACAAAGAGCTTAACAAGAAGATACTTCACTGTAAATGTTTCACCGAATAGAATTTACTGGATTATTTTGAAGTAAATTTTTTTCTGAAATTTAATTTTCTCTTCTCCCAAGAATGTGGAATCCTTTAAAATGATTAATCCTAATTTGATACAAAATAATGGATCATAAATTTAGATATTTTAGTAATTATACTACTGGAGGGGGTGAATAGTTTCTTAAAAACAAATATATAATTTATCTGTCCTTAAGAGTTAAATGAATCAGAATTACAAAAAATTCTATTGGCCCAAAACAAATAAATTAATATTATGAAAGATAATTAAATAAAGAAAATATTAATATTGGTTTATGTATTTTTATTTGATAATACTTATATAGTTAATATACACATCAGAATTTAAAAGGATAATCAGTATTAAAAATCCCCAATGAGAGAGTTAGCATAGTGAAAATTAAAAAAAATAGAAACTAAATGAAAAATAACTGAACTAAAATTCATAATTACAAAATTAAATAATTAGTAATGGTTATAAAAAAATACACCTTTAAAAGGATATTTAAAAACCTAATATTTAGGATAATGTGAATGGTAGATCTGTTAACTTCTTTAGTGGTATCCACAACTATAAACCTATTGAAATGTATTAAATTATTATTGTCTAAAGATAGATTCAATATTCATTACAATTGAATCCCTTGATCAATGAAATCAATATTTTCCTCATCTATAGTAATATATAGCTCGATTTACCAAGATAATTAATTGGTCTCTTGGATTAATTCCACCTCTCAAACTGTAGCTCGATTCTTATACTACTATAACCCGTATCTTGGTACATTCATTGTAATTAACTAGTATTTTAGTAAAATAATTAAAACTATAAATGATATATTCTGTCACAATGAAATATTGATAAGCATAAGAACTAACTAATACACTAAAAAATAGAAATTATTGGAAGTTAATTAATCAAAAAGTAGTTAAATACTTAAATTTATTATGACTCTAATAACTGTCTTTTCAATTGGTTATTCAAATTCATCTTACATATGATCCACGAGGTGCATATCTATTTTAAGAAAAAAAATAATTATTGGATTTTTTAATAATCGTGTTTCAATATAATGGTTTTGGAATCATCTCATTTTTCATTATTTGATGATCATGGATTCTTTCCCCATATTTCAATAGGCTAGTTCAGAACTGATACATATAAATTGGTTTAAACCATAGTCTTTTGGTATTATAAAATTCCATAAATTTTCTTATGTTTGAAAATCAATTTTACTAGTATTTCATTAAACCTTATGTTTTTAGTTTTTCATTTAACAATTTTATAAAAAATAAAAAGTTTATGATATAATAACAAACATAAGTTAGATCAATTATAAAATAAAGTTTTTATTGGTTTAAAAAATAAATAATGTTAAACAAAATAGGTAAGTAAATAAACACAAGAGTTTTGTGTTAATGATATTATATTCCTCTAAGTTTCTTCCCAATAGGATCACAAATACCGTCAAATCATCACATGTTCCTTGTTTTTCATTATATTTTATTGGTTTGGAAATAGATAATGTAGACACTAGATCCTAAAAAAGTGATTAAGGTTTATAATAATGTTCTTATAGTTGTGAGTTCATATGTCGAGAAACTTATCAAAAATATTTATTGAAGTAAAAAAGGTGTTTTGGGGGAAATTCATTCATCTTGTTCAAGTTTCATTATGTAAAATTACTAGATAGAACCCTGGAGTGTGTGAATAAAATGATTATTTAGTTGTTGAACTAATTTATAAATGAGGTTTTTTGAATATTTTCATGGATAATAAATAATATTATAAAGATTTTTTAATGAACCTAAAACATCTTGTTAGTATTTTCCATTATTTTTATTTTTTATATTTTAATGTGGTGATTAAATATGTATAAATTAGATTGATTGTTTATAGTAATAATTTGGAGGAAATAAAGATTGGTTGAAGTGATCCTTGGCCCAATTTTTTTTGATGTAGTGCTAGAAATCTATGATTTACACAAAAACTATGATACCATTTGAGAGGACTCAAAATGACATATTCTGTAAACATAATAATAAATATCATATAATCATTAATACTTATGCTATAATCGAAATGGTTTTGGGAATTTCAGTATTTTTATCATAAAAATCCTAATTTATAACACTTTTTACATTTCTTATATGAAAAATATCTACTAATCAAACTCTTCAATACATATCCATACTTATATAATCATAGGAAAATGGGTAAACAAAATAATGGATAGATATCAAGTCCTTAGTAAGTGGTAAAATATATTATATGACATATAGAAATTTTATTAATAAATATTATAAGAAATTTATAAATATGACCTTGATAAAAAAGAATGATTAGTAGAATAATATAATGAAATTGTAAGAATGATCATGGGGCATGAATGCATAATACTAGATCAGGGAATAAAAATTTATAAAAATAGGACCATTCAAGTATTTCATATACTCTTATATATGTATGTGAAATCATAATAATGTAATTAGGAATCATAATGACATAAAATAGGAATGCGAAATAATAATAACTAGGTAAAATTAAAACATATAACAAGGAAAAATCACATAGACTATCCAAAAATCATGCACCTTGCATGGACTCCCACTTCTTATTGGATATAATGTATACATTTGATCATGGATACTAGCTATATTTTCACTCATACTTATCGTGAAGGGAAAAAGGTAACGTATGGACTCACTAACATGGGTGTCAACCATGACATCACCTAGATGATTAATCTCCCTTTTGATTTAATTTCTCTTTATGATGGAGTCTATAGAAAGTTCCAACCTTTATACCCATGTGATTGTTTTCAATAATTAGATTAGTTTTTTGGTATTTGACTAGAACACCACCTTTAAAAAAAATTGATTAGGCTTATGCCCAAATCCAATAAATATATTTAAAAAAGTTCATTTCACCATCTAATGAACAATGTTTCTTAATTATATATAATCATTTAACAAATAAATTGGATGGTTATTTTATTCTATTCCCACAAAATAAAAAATTATATATCCATTCATAAGTGGTCTGCATGAAATAAATCATAAATTTATTAAACATATAGCATGATCAATACTTGTGAATGAAACACGTTACATATAAACATTCATAAGGTATAAAAATAATCTAAAAAAATTATTTTTTTATTCATGGTAAAAACCGTTTAATTAATATTATGATGTAAAGGTCTTTACATAATATAAACTAAAATGATATCCCTTCATATCAATACATTTCCTCAGTTTAAATTGAATTTATTATTATCTTATTGAATGCCCTTCATTAAGAAGAAATAAGTATAGGGTACCCACCTAATAATGTTATCGAAAAAAGGTTATGTCTATTAAAATAAATAATAATGAATATTAAATTTGGTAATTAATCAATCCTTTCATAGGGATTTTATATCCAAAACACATTAGATACATAAAAGTTTTAGTAAAGAATCAAAGGAATATTTTTGAACTATAACTTCTTACAAAATGTATATAATAATGGGAAATATAACATTAAAAAAATATAATGGATAGTATTTAAAATATTATAGACATTGATGATAGATCCTTTAGAAAAAACAATAAATTTTAGACAATTTATGAATTTTTTTTTGAGTTTTTATGCCATATTGAAGAAATCATAGATAATTTAAATATTATATTAATCCTAATTTCAAAAAATTACTTTTATAAAAGAATATTTTCAGTATATATATTTAATATATAACAATTTCACCAAATAAATCCTTATGAAAAAAAATATTAAAATTGAAGATAAATCTTGGAAATAGTTGTCATAACATTTTGATAAAATTATCATATATATATATATAACACTACAAATAATTTTAAAAAATCATATAAATACATTTAAATCGTTATTTTATAAATAATGTTTCCTAAAAATATATCTTTCTAATGAAATAAATCTAATATACTAGGAATAAATGGGGAAGATTTGGAATGGTATGGAAGTTGAAATATGTACCCATTAAGGGTTTATTAATTTTTTTAAAGTAACCCTATTTGATGACGGAGGGGTAAATTATATTCATAAAGAAAATAATAGGAGGTATAAAATTAAATTAATATATTTCAAGGAATCAAAAGTTTATCATTGAAATTTCCTATCAGAATATATAGTGGTATCATTTTTAGAAATATAATATTACATAATTCACATTCACCACATGATAAAACAAGATACATCTCATTATATTAACCCAAACATTAAATTTTGAGAATAAATATATCCAAAATATTTGAATGTATCATAATGGGACATACATAGAAAATAATATAGTTAAAATAGGAAAATATGGATATGCATGATTCCTTAGGATAATCACACTCACGAACTACACAATTGAAATGATAGAGAATATTAGTAATGAAAAATTAAATTTTAAAATTAAAATATATTACATTGAATGAAAATATAAGTGAATGAATAATGAATGAAATATTAGAAATTTATAAAAAGTATGGAACCCATATGTCTTTTAAAAATATGACAATTAAAATAGTAATCAGAGCTTTAAAAATAGTAACATGATCATTAGAATAATAACCACACCAAGGAAAATATTATTTAATATTTATCCTTCTTAGAAAATGGTAATATGACATATTTTAACTGTGAAACATGTAAATAAATGTTTTAAAAATGATAAAATGAGTGCTCTTTTTTTAAAACATATTTGTTTTACTTAAATTTTATAACTAATATAATGACGTAATAGAAAAATTATTTTCATAAAATGGGTTTATAAAAAAATATTATATCTTATTATAATTATAGTATAATTTTATGAGCCCTTAATTAATTTACAAAAGGGTGAGAAAATTGATAATAATATTAAAATTGATATTTTTTAAATTAATGAGGAATTTATATAAAAATTAAGTTTTAGATAAATGTAAAATTATTTTCACAAAATTGATTTCCATTTTTGAATCTAATATCCAAAAAACGAAGAGGGTGTATTTTTTTAATTTTTTTAAAATAATTTATTTTTTCTAAATAGTTAAATATGATAAAATATGATATTTTACATTAATGGAAAAATATATAAATTATTGAGTTATATATGAATTGAGAATCCACTCGATGAAAATTAAATGCACCATTTACTATGTATATTCATAATATTAAATAATATTTGTAGTCTTGAATGTAAATAATACTCTAATGAATATAATAATCAAAGAAAATCCTCCCCTCCCCTAATATATATTACCCCACACCACTCATTCTCCTAAAAAATTCCGAGCCTTGAAGATTTCAAAATTTCTACCCAATTTACTTTCCATTCCTCTCCCCATGTCCTAGCGCTATTTCTTTCATTAGAATATTATTTAAGTGATCCTCAACAGTTATCCTAATAAGAGACAACCAAAGGAAGAGGTAACATTCTAGACTATCCCCTTTTAATTTTACCCTTCTTCGAGCACCCCCATATGTTCTTCATTCAAATTAACATAGTAACATCCTTATCCAAAATATATTTTTATGTTATTATTATTGTTTCATATCAATTTTCTATCCTATAATCCATTTATTCTAAAATGAAATAATTTCTCACAATATGGTGGGCTCGTTTCCTCCAATAACAACACACATCAATTTTCCACACCACTATCAAGGATTCAAAAAAAATATTACTATGGTTAAATTAGATTATAATAATTATTTTATAACTTATTTAATGTTTTATAATTATTATTCAGATATAATATTTAATAAACATTAACTAGTTTGGGTGGTCTTTAAAACAACCTAAATAAAGAAACTGTATAATGTTACTACTTTTACTAAATTATTTTTTCTTATATTAGAACAGGAAAGGATATTTAGGACAAATTTAAATTTCTATAATAAAATTAACATAATTTCAGTTCAATTATGGAGTTATATCCCTATTTTAAAAGAATATAATTAATTATCCACAAATGATCTGACATTGGTATCATAAAATGAACTCCCTAAAAAAAATGGAATAAAAAATTATATCTCATGGAAATGATTTTAAATGAACATAATAAAATTATATTAAATAAATATAGATAGAAAATGTTTTAATTATGTAATTAATGAGTTTAATTTTATCATCCAAGATGTTATGTGATAGTGTTTAACTACTCTGAACATTATTTAAGAGATCACTCAGAAACATAGTTTTCTTTGTATTATAACATTTATCCCTAACAATCACCTGCTATTACTATATGATGTTATATAACTCTTATAAATTATATATATAGGTCTCTTAAATATATGAATATCTTATTCTTCCTTCTTTTTATAGGTTAATGCATGCCTTAATTAGACTTATCAAATGTCTCCTTTAAAATCATACCTTATAAAGGGGAACTTTTATATCCCTTCTTCCATCTATATAATACTAATTTTAATTATATCTTCCCATTCATTTTCACTTTAAATAAATAATATTTCAGGTATAAAATGTATTATTTCTTACTCTGTTTGAAGAAAATTCTATTTTATTTCATCTTTATATGTATTTAACTGATTCCATAAAACTCTATTTTGAGAGTTCATTTATATAGACAATTATCTACCATTTCCCATGATTTTTTTAAATTTACTACATATTTTGGGACATATACTTATGTATTCATATAATAACATCTAAAATATTTAATTCCTTCTTCTCTTTGAATTTTTTATGAAATATAATTTGATTATGTAATGGGGAAAATTATGAAACCCATGTCTCTCTATGAGAATTTATTATGTTTTTTACTTATGAGTGATTTTCTCTTAGGGAACACATTGTCATATACATGTTATAATTAATGAAAAAAATATAGTGATCCAATACATTAGGTCAGGTTTTTTCCTCATGACAAATTATTTATGGTATAAGGGAGTAAAAATAATCCATCATGGGACTCTGTACACTCTGTGATGTTGTCTTGGTCATTAGCCTTGATGTATGGTTATTTCATATTATATGTTACATGAACATTCATATGTTCCCAAGACCTTTTGATACCATTTTTTTATTGTATTCCTCTATATGAGTATTTATTATCCTTTTATTTTATGATATCATGTTATTCCATCTAACTAATATGTTATGCTTCATTATGATGTTTATTCCCATACTTGGCAATTTATCTCACCCATTTTGTCTATGTATTACCTTGGTTATCCAATTAACTTTTAAGATCTCATTATTTGGAATAAAATAAATATAGTGTATTTATGTTTATTTTGATGTATTATGAACATAATATCCCAAATACACTAGAAATCATGATCTATAGGCTATGTTTATTGAATCTATATGTAAAAAATTGAGTAAAAATACGTATAAAAGGATTGGGTAAATATAGTTGTTGTTATATTATGTTCTAGTGATTTTTGGATATTATTTATATAATAATTTAGTTATAATCCTAGTGATATTTATAACATTACATTAATCTCTAGAATAATTGTTTAAGTATAGAGTGATTTGATTCTAAGAAATTACATCCATATCTAGATACTGTAAATGGATGTTGCACTAGAACAATTCTACCTAGGTATGATAACCCCGCAAAGGGATGATCTCATATTAACTCAATCAACAACTGGCTCATGAAATATATTCCTTGATGCACACCTTGTTTGTAATACTGAATGGATAGGTTTTAAAAAATTCAAGAACTCTTTATGAACTATTGTGAAGTAAATGGATGGATGGTTCGGTTAGAAAACATAACAAGAAAAATTAGTATGTATAACCTAGTTTTAAACATATAGACTCATAATTTAGGATTTATATATAATTTATAGGTTATTTATTCTATGTTAATTATTTCCTTTCATAGATATTTTTTGTTTTTATATTCTCATCCTTAAATTTTTTGGGACATTCTAAATGACTATAATAAGAATCAAATAGTGAAAGATGAAATTTTTATCTATTCATGAACATGAAATTTCATATTGGATTATGGTTCAATTCACTCTCCAATGTCATTCAATATTAATAGAACTATTGAAACACCAACTGAAATTATGTTTGAGATATTTCTGAGAAACAAAATGGAGAAATTATTGAATCTAAATTATATAACTCCTCCACAGTCCATGTTTATGGGTTTCATATCTCACCAATATTTTTCATACTTATTTTAGTAGAATTCAATTCAATATTAGTCATATATTTTCTATCATTAAATAAATAAAACATGAAATATTTTTAAATGGAGATTACTCTACACATCCAGATTCATCCTCTAATTCTATATAAATTTAAGAATGAGGTTGAATCTTATTTGGAATCTTTATTCCAGGTGTAGATATTACTATATTATATGAAATAATATCCTTGTCAAATTATGGATACCAAGGAAGAAATCATGATTTAATACATGAACATTATGAGGGATTATACCTATTTATTATTGGAAGAGTTTATTGTTATTCCATCTCTTTGAGAGGATGAGTTCTCAATCGAGCTTATACCTGGATATCTCTATAGAATAGTCAATATTGAGTTGGAAGAATTGAAGGAGAAGTTACCTAATATTATATAAATTGGTTTTATATTCAAGATTACAATACAATATTGGTTCCCTGGTCCTTCAATTAAAGATGAAGGATCAATCAATTCACATATTTATTGATTAATGTGAAATAAAAAAACCATGATAAAAAATAAATATCCCCTTAAATAGATATATGAATTGTTCATTCAATTACATGTGAACCAATATTTCTCTATGGTGGTCATTTTGTATGGATATCACCAATTAATGGTAAATAAGGAAGATATTTTCAATAATTACTTCTAAATAATTTATGGCTACTATTAGTTCATAGTGACACACTTTAGACTCATATAAGAAAATGAGTATTGTGGTGTGACACTACCCAATATATATAACAAAGATCTATAATTTCCTTGTACTAACTAAGTATTACCAATGATTTGGGATAAAATTCTATCAATTTTCAAACCCACTAACCAAGTTGTCGTGTAAGAAAGTAAAGATTTTTTTGGACCAATGAATATGAAGAGGGCATCATGGAATTTAAAAATATTCCTATCATAGAAAAATGCATCATTTTATACTCAAGTGTAGAACATTTCTTGGTTTATTGAGATGCCTTAGAAAATTCATTGGGATGTGAACAATTGAAAAATGATAAAGTAATAGTCCATGCATCAATGTAGTTGAAAGGGCATGAGAAAAATTATCCAAATCATGAGCTGAAGTTTGTTGAAGTTCAATTCACTTTGAAAATATGAAAGAATTATTTCTATGGGTAGAAGTGAAAAAAATATACAGATCATAGGAGAATAAATTATATATTGACAAAGAAAGAGCTTAATATATTCCATTGGAGATAGATTGAGCTGATAAAATACTATGACTGCTCAATCCAATACCTTTCTGGGAAAGTAAATAAAGTTTATGATGCTTTATATAGAATATATTTGGAAACATTATCAATGATGATAATTGAGAAATATTCAATATTATTAGAACATCAATGGATGGGTATATAGATCATAAAGTAAGGAACATCATTATCCCTTTCTCAACTAATTTCTCAACCATCTCTTTCAAAGAAGAAAAATGATGTGCAAAGGGATGATGTCGAAATATACAAAAAGTTGGAGAATTAAGAAAAGTAAAATCCTTAGAGTTCAAAATAGGGGAACAAGGATTTCTCTGATTTTTTTGTGATAATGTGAAACATCAAGTCCTATGATAAATAATGAGATGTTTAATGATGCACAATGATTGACCTTTACCATACTCTTATAGATCATGAATATATATAGAGATCTCTGAGTAAACTACTGGTGGGGAAATGAGTATAATTATAACACAAAATAAACAACAAAATTAAATTTATGTTAGTAGGTGAAGGATAAAAGGAAATTTCTAAGGGGATGATGCAAAAATTAACTATACCATCATGGAAATAGGAAAATATCAACATAGACTTTTTCACTATTCTTATGAAGAAGTGAATAGTAAATACTGATATATGGGTTGTGGTGGTTTTTTATATAATTATTTATCATTTCATTTAAATTCTAGAGAAATTTTAACTTTATTAACATATAAGTAAATTCATAAAAGAAATGGTGAGGCTCTATAGAAAAACAAAATTGATTATGTCTAACTGAAATTCAATATTTGACAATAAATTCGATAAAAGTATTCAATATTCTGTAAACACAAAATTAAATTTTAGTATATATTTTCACCCCAAATTGATGGCCAATCTGAGATGAATCTCTTGAAAGTAGAAGACATTTGGAGAGAATTCTTGATAGAATTCAAAGGAGGATTGGATCAACATCTTCCTCTTGTTGAATTATTTTATGTTGATATATTTGAATCAATAATATAAAAAGATCTATATAAAGGAATATATTGTAAGAGATGTTGAACACTATTATTCTGGGATGAAGTTGGGGAATACGACCTGTTGGGACCAAAAATATTGAGAAATTGGTAAAAAATTTCAAGACCGTTCATTAATAAATCGAGGATACTCAATTATGATATAAGATCTTGTAAAAAATCATTGAAAAGTCTTAAATTTTGTGGTTAGGGATACATTTTTACATCATATATATCCATGGATGAGAGTTATCATATTTGAGAAGAAAGGGGTAAGAAGTATTATATTCATCCCCCCATTTGAGATTCTTAATTTTATTAAAGTTGCAGCTTATCAATTAGAACTCCCACAAACCCTTTCTCATGTACATTATGTATTCCTTATATCTCTCTTGAAGAAGAACATACAAGATCCCTTAAATGTGCTAAATTTTTAAGTGGTAGTATTGTAAAATGATCTTTCTTATATGGAGAAGCTAATGACGATCTTGGCTAATATACATAAAGTTATAAGAAATAAGATTACTGACCTAGGTAGTGTATTATAGTGACACCATATATATTATGAGGTAACAGGGAAATAAAAGAAAGACATGATGTATAGTACCTAACCTGTTTTCACCTAATTATATGAAATGGAATTTTGACGATGAAATTACTTATAGGGGTAGAATTTAATAAACCATAAATTTATCAATGGAATTTCCTTTTGAATATATAATTATATTATATTTTGTAATACAATATTCTATTATTAACCATAATAACATGACATAACTACTTATTCTTTATCTTTTAAAAAAAATTAAATTGGAAGAATAATTTGGGAAAAATATATTAAAATTACTATCATGGGGAAAAATTGAATATAAGATAATAATAATAGAAAATTTTGGATTTACTCGATCCCCAAGAATAACCAAACTTTTGAACAACACTGTATAAAGATTTGTAGAATATTTTTAATATAATATGTATCTTGAATATGAAAATATATAACCATAAGATAAAATAGAATTGAACGATGAGTGAATAAAATATAATGTATATATATATTTTTTATGGAACCCATATAACATTTACAAATTTAACCATTAGAATAGTCTTTTTTACTTTTAGAATATTAATGTTACAACATTAAATAGTAACATAGAAGTTAGAATAGTAACCTCATATATGAAGATTTAAAATAATATTTAGGTATCTTATAAAATTAGAGTATTTTATAGTTATTTCATGATATAAGTAAATTAATGTGTTAAAAATGATAAAATAATTTTTCATATATATGTACAATATATATAATTTCGATGAATTTTTATATCAAATATAATGATTTAAGTGAAAATTTATTTTCATAAAATGGATTTTCAAATTAAAATTATGTATTATTATGGTGATATTATAATTTTATTATACAATTCTTAATTTTTAAAAGTGTCAAAAAATAGATCATAATATAAAAATTAGTATTTTTTTACATTAATGAGGATTTTAGTTAGTAAATAATTTTATTAGAATTAGACAATTATTTTATTAAAATGAAATTAATTTTTGGAATTGAACAATAAAAAATGGTGAGGTTGAATGTTTGGTATCTTCCAAAAATAAATGAAGTTTTGGAGAAGATTGAAATACTATAAAATATGATATATAAATTTATAAGCTAAACACTCATATTTTAGAGTCATGTCTAATGTAAGCATACAATATTTGAAACTCAAATGCACCATTTACTATATATATTCACAATAATCAACAATATAGCTTCTATTGAGACAAAATAATAAACTAATAAATATAATAACGAAAAAATTCCCTCTCACCTGCTTATAAATACCACCCCTTCTCCCCACTTCTATTAAGCCTTGGAACATGCTCAATGTCTACCCAATTTCCTTCCCAATCAAATCCCGATGCCTTAGTTTGACTAGTCTCATATAAATAGCATTTAAACATCCTAAATGGGTAGATTAAGAAGAAACAATCCAAGTAAGAGGTAAAATGTATTATTAACCTCTTTCAATTTTATTCTCCTTCTATCACAACCATATGATTTCCATCTAGAAAAAAATATTAAAATCAGAATTATATATTTATTGATTTGTTATTTTTATGGTTCAATATCAATCATCTATGATCACATCAATTTATTCATAAAATAATGGACTGTTCACGATATGTTTGGTTTTCCACCTCCATGAACAACATATAATGTGTTCATCCACTACAATTAAGGATTGTAATAAATATATTATTATGTTTAAATAAGATAATAATAATTATATTTTAACTTATTATATTTTTATTATTAATATATATGTAATATTAAATAAAACTACGCTGGTTCATAATGGTGAGTAAAACTACAAATATGAACATGATGTATAACATTAACATCTTTAGTCAATTATTAATCCACATAATAAAAACAATGATATTTTCGACAACTTAAACTAAAATTTAATTTCACTCATAGATTAGAATTTCTATTTTACATGAACATTAACAGTTATCCACAAGTGATCTGACCTTGAAACCATGAAATGAACACCATCAGAACAATGAACTCAACCGTTATATCTCATTGAAATGTTTATAAATTAACAATTTTTTTTGAAAATCAAATATAAATGGAAAAGGTTTGAATTAATTAATTAATTAATCTTATTTGATTTTCCATTTGATTAAGTGGAAGTACATAATTTTTCCTAGAATATAAGGAAACAAATCTCTCTAAACCACATTTTTTCCATGGGTTATGGCCATATGCTTGCAAACTCAACTTATATATTCATTTAATGTTTTGGAATTCATTTAAATGTGGTCTATAAATCTATTAAATATATACATATATTATTATTCATTAATTTCATGGGGTAATACATACCTTATGTCCATTTCCAAAATTACTTCGCAACAATCAATCTTGAAATATTTGAACATTCATATCCCTTAATCTTTTTTAATACTCATTTAATGTATTTATTTAAATTTATAATTTCATTAAATAAAGGAATATTATATTTTTAACCATTAAGTTTTACCTATGAGTTTGAAAGAAATTTCCATAATGTTTCTTTCTCTAAAATCCTTCAATTTATTCCTTAAAAAATGTTTTTTAAATATCATTTATATACCCATTTCACAACAATTTATCATTATGTTTGTTTCATAATTAACATCGTATTTTTAGACCTATGATTATTTAATCATATATATGAATATGAGAATTATTTAATTCCTTCTTCCTTTTGAAATATTTAGAAATTCCCTTTTGATTATTATTGAGGTAATATTAGGGAACACATTTCTTTCCCTAGGTAATTCATATTTTTATGCCTTATGATTGATTTTTTTGTTGAAAAAATAGGAATGATCATGTTATTATGTGTGTTCATAGATAACACTATAATTTCGTAATTTTTTGGTTTCTTGATTTGTTATGTGTGAGACCTGGGAGTAAACCAAATCCATGATCGGACTTTGACTACTATGTGATGTTTTTTGGGAAGTTATCCTTGACTTATGGTAAGGTCATGTCATATGTTTCCAATAATTTCCTACGTTTCCATGATATTATAATAAAATTTTATTTACCTTATTCCTCAATATGATTATTTATGATATTTTTCCTTTTTGATATAATGTTATGACTTCTAACTCATATTTTATACTTCATTACCATGTTTAATACCTTACTATGTTTTTTTGGATATTTCATTTTGTTTATGAATTCACCATATTATCCTATGTATTTTCAGTTGGTTGAAAGGGATATAAGAGAAAATTATGAAGAATAAAATAAATAGGATGTGGTTATATTTATTTTTTATTTATTATAAACCATGTCTTCTAAAGGGACATGGACTCATGACCATTGGGTTGTGTCTATTATATGTTTATGTTAAAAATCATGTAAAAATTTATGTAAAAGGATCGGGTCGCTATATATATATATATATATGTAAAATTAAAGAATTTTAAATTGGATATTTTTGTTAATAAAAATTAGGAATATAGAAGAGAAATATCAAAAGTATATATTAAAAAATATCTTCTAAACAATCACATTTAATTGGATAAGAATCAATAATAAAGATATTAGGAGAACGAAATTTAATTTTAATGAACTATTTATAAATAAAGTATAAAAATATAATTTTTTTGAATATAACTGAACTAAATTAATAGAGGAGAAATAGTGAAACTGAATTAAAAAATATTGGGTAAAGAAATACCCATATGAAATTTGTACGTAACAAATTATGCATAAACATTTTAGATAAAAATAAAAAAAACCTATCATTGTAAAAAAAATTAACATAAGAAAATTAATGTTATAATTAATTTTTAAAATAAATAGAATTATTTGGAAGGGGACATAAAATTTTGACTATTTACCAAGTAGAAAGATCAAGAAAATTCTGTGATGAAAAATTTCTAGAGTGTCCCCATAAATAAAAAAATAGTATATAGACCATGATTATATAAGAGTGATAATTACCTAATTAATATCTAAGAAATAAATAAAAAATTTCAATCAATACATTGATGGATTTCCATATAATCTATAGATGAAATATAATAAATTAATAATTAGAAAAAACAGTAATTGAAATTAGAATTGAGTTTCATACATCGAGTCCCTAGTTTATTTTTGTGTCTTTTGACATCATATATAACCAAATTATGATTTTTAATCACATTATCTATAATATTATTAATTTTTATCTTGAAATTATTATTCCTTTTGATTATTTTTTTGAATAATTGTTTTTTATTTTTGTCAACCGTTTGGAGATGTTTAATCTATCGATTAAAAATTATTCATTATAAAAGTTCTAGTAAAATTTATTTTTCCCACGATTACATAATCTTCATAACATTCATGGTATTTTTTATTTCGTTACAAAAATTATAGATTTCAATATTTTATTAGATATTTTTAAGTCAAATAACTGTTCTCAAAAAGATTTTTTTTCAATTCTTAAATTTCTAGTAATGGTTTATTATTCATGTTTTTAATATAATTCCATTTTAATCACTCTATTATATAAAAAATAACATAATTTCATTTTAAAAATTATATTTCTACTTTAAAATATTTTTAATAGTATCCATGGAAGGAATAAGTGAAAATAAAAAATATAATCATTCACAAAGATAGTTTAAACCAATCATTCATCATTTTTTTTGATTGTTTTAAATACGAGGGAAACTAATCAATAATTAATTTTCAAAATTAAATTTTATTATATATATACATTGTTTTTAATTTCATTTTAAGTATTACTTATGTTTTAGATGGGATACGGGGAGAATTGAAATGAAATGACATGAGTTTAGAAACCCTTACCCTGCTCATTGAGATGCCCTAATTTTCACTGGGCATATTTCTTTAAATGATGATATTTATATTAGACTAATGGAATTATAATTTGGATAGGAATGATTAGATATAGATATTATAGATAATTTTTTAAAAATTATGTTTTATGTGAGTGAAAATTGGTGGATAAAGGATGTAGTTATCGGAAAATAAGTGCGGTATCTTTTAAAAAATTGACTAATCTAAAAATTCTCAATAATACTATGAATAATGTTGTTTCATTTGATTTATAAAAGTGTTTAACTAAAATATATTTTAATTATTAATAATTATTTATATAAAAAATATAATAACGTTCTAGAATATTTAAATTAATATAATGAAGAAATATTTTTATTATGAATATAATCTTGATTTTGAATATTGTATTAAAGGTATGAAATTTAAAAATATTATTTAAAAAATGTTATAATATTAATTAAATGTATATTATCACATTTAAACAATTATATTTTTAATAGTCATTTTAATATCATAATTATGTCATAAAAATATAGTATAAATAAAAATAATATTTTTTACAATTCACCTATAATTAAATTTTTTAACAGAAATATTTTAAATCCACACATCGAAAATTTAGAAGTGTTGGTTCACTTATTAAATCCATTTATTTATATTATAATTACAAATATAAGAAATTTTATTTTTATACCAAACTATTTGTTACATAAAATAATATATTATGAGGAAGTACTATTTCATTGGTTATAACTGATTATATTTAATTTTTTTCCAATTCATTAATTATTTTTTGATTGATAAATATTTTTTTTTTAAATTTAAAGTACATTATATCAAATATGTAATTTACCATTTAATTTTTTCATGATTATTACTTAAAAAAAATCTCCATATTACGTAAATTTTTTAATGTTTATACCATACTGGTTAGCTTCGATGATTGATTCTTTTAGGAATTCGATGACTAATAATATGAGTACATTTTTAAAATGAATATGTGTGTGTGCACACATTTAATAAACATGGTTCTAAAAAATCATATTTATGGAGATGTATACTAATTATCAATTCATATATATTTGATGTTCATTCCATGAATTAAATGATTTCATCTATTTTCTAATATTATATCAAATAAATATTTATAATAATTTTATTTCAACTTTAAAATAATTAAAATTATATTATTACATGAATATTTCCCGTTCGATTGTTTCAGTTCATTTTATAAAGATTTTGAATCTCCAGGATATTTAGTATTACAATTTTTTTCATAGAAATAATCATAGATAACATTATGATTTTATTATTATTTAATGAATTCCTAATTTTTTTAGTATGTTTAAATTATATAATAATTATAGTCTTTCCTAAAGTAAAACATAAATTAATTATAAAACATGTATATGATATACTCATATTTTTTTAGACAGAAGAAATAGTCATTGACAATTGATATGTAATAATTATATCCTTTTAAAGGAAATGTTGCAAAAAATATTTATTTCACATATAACAGAGAAGTATATAGACATAGATTTTGGGATGATAAAATCAAACCACCATAATTATGATTCTCTGTTTGAGGATTATTTTACTCTCAATAGAAAATAATATTTTCACGTGTCCTTAAAATAAGAAATAATTATTATATGATTGTTGTTGAGAATATAAGCTCTGTATCTGGGGTAAGAAAAAAATCATCATTTCGATTTAAATTATAATATTTTATGACTTTAAATAGTCCCAACGATTAGTTATATTTAGGAATCTCCATTATAGAATAATAATCATGAGTTTCAAGAGACACACCCATCTCAAATTCATTTTCATAACCTAATTTAGAAATATTTACAAAAAATAAATTGGAAAATATAAGTAATCGAAATATACAAAATGAGAACTATATACCATTATATGAATATGAAATATTAATACCATCATATACTTACTAATAATTCATTTTTTCTGGTATTTTTTTGTCCTTCCTTTTATGAGTTTTTAGTGTTTATGATTTTAGGATGGATGTATAGGTGAAATTGGTGCAAAGATAAAATTCTAAATTTTTAACCTAATGGGAAACATGTGGTGATATATTTTAGGATGTGTTGTGGTGAATCCTAGATATGGACCTTGTGGTGTAGTGTGGTACATGTTTCATGGAGTCTCATGATGATAGTCTTGATGGTTCTGCATTTTGAGTGGTAGTTTCGACGTTACGGTGGAATGTGTAATACAGTTTGTTAGTCGAGATTCATTATCAATGATGATATGGAGATGATATATTGTGATGTAGTTTATTGTACTTCCACATAGACTAGTTCAGTAGTGGACCTTGTAGTGTGGTGTGGTTCATATGGTATGGAGACTTGTAGTGAGGGAGTTTGGTGCCCTTTTTGTTATTGGGGTAGCTATGGTGCGAGAATTCATTACTTCTAGATTCTTTGGGATCAAGTTTTCTTCTCTCTATTGATTCAAGGGTACATAAAACATGATAAATGGATTTCACTATAAGCATAACCTAATTTTTTTAGGATATCGTCTGATATGAAGTATATTTCACCATGTATTTTGGAGGGGATTAGAATATAATCTCTTATAGAATGGTCTTATTTTCTAAACCCTATATTGGGATAAATCCTTGGGGATAGTGTTGTGGTCAGAGTGGTTGCATTTTTCTATTACAATTTAACATTCCAGTATAAATATGACATTTACAATGAAATTATTTTATTTTCTCCATTATCCTTTGAACCTAAGTCAACTAAAGGCCCACTTGCATTGTATTTTATCTCAACTTTCTTGGCCTTAACACATTACTTATAGTGACCAATCCATAGATAATATGAGGTGATATTTTCCTCCCCATTATTGGTTCTTCTCTCAAATGCTCTCTATTTTAATTCTATTTTATTGTTTCATTTGATTCTAATGGGTTTTGTATTTATGTTTTTTTGGTGGTTCCTTTAGGGATAATGTTCTTAGGAATTATAGGATTTCATATCGGATAAGTTATCATAGACTTCTGTTTATTATTCTATCCATTCTCTATGAATTTTGTGAGTTTATATATAAAGGATTCATTACTTCTTATCATTTATGTTAATGTTTAGTAACATCATGATCTTGTTTCTTTGGTAAAACCATTTAATTTAATAAGAAATATAAAAAATATAGTATTAATAATGAGTTGTGTTGGGATAATGTAATCACATGTGTTTATGATTTGTTTATAATACCTCACTATATTTTGTATATCGTTTTTATATAATTTTTTTGATATTTTATTTTGATTAGAATGGTTTAATTTCTTGAAATAAGATAAAAAATAAATTTGGTAATGAAAAGTTGATTAACAAAATATGCTAGAGAATTTTAGTTATTATTCTTCTTTATAAATTGATAAAAATGAAAGTAATGAAAAGTTTATTTGTCAGAGATAAATTATTTTAGATATGTGATACCATTATTATTTGCTAAAGGGATTTTTAACCTTGTGTGTTTTGTTCTTGGCTTCTCTATGTATTTTTCAAGATAAAAGTTATTTTTTTACTATATATGTGTGTTGTAGGATCATACAAGCTTAATGTGTTTGATATGTAGGGTTTGGTATGGCTTGGATACATGTTACGAGTTGATAGTTATTATTTTTGTTTTTATTTTCCCTAAAAAGAGGGTTTTAATGTGATTGATGGAATGGTTTGAGTGTGGGTATTTCCATGTTTCATGTTGTTTCTTGGTGATTTTTTTGGGTTTATAGATTATAGGTTATGAGTTAGTCAATGCCAAATTTCTTGATTTTTTATTTTAATGGTTGGGTTTTGGATGATTTCTTACTGTGGGTTCCAAGTTCCTACTATGATTAGCTTATGGAAATTGAGTGCATCATATTTTGTGGAAGTATTAGTAAAGTCCTAAAGTTCTCATATTATGTAATGGTGAAGTATTTAGTAAAAAACTCACTTGATTAGTGTTGGTGAGTGAAAAAATGAGATGTGTAGATGAGATACCAAGGGATGTTAGGAAATCAATGCTCTTGGATCATGGAACCAGAATATAAAATTTTGAATGATAATTATAAAATCATGTATGACTGTAAAGAAATTAATTGATTAAACCATAATTTATAATAATTAATAATGAGTGATTTTTAATTTCTATATTATTATGTGAATTTGGTTAATGTCAATTAATCTTTATTATTATGTAAATGTTTGAAAACTTATTTCCTATGCCTATACGGTGGTAGTCGAGTGTCATGCTGGAAGATAGATGCAGGGGAATCTATGTCTATAATGTTTGCCATGGAGATGTTGTAAGAATTATTATTCTTATAATGTATCATTTCTTACTCCCCCACTCAAGAAATTTGGGAATAAAACACCATAATATATTTGGTATATATTTTACTCAATATATTGGTTTTTAGAGGAATATATGGTAAACGTTTCCCTCTACCTTTCTCACCCTTTGGTGTTCCCTTATAAGTAAGTGTATTTGGGTTGTAATGGATTAAGGTTTAGAGTATGTGTTTATATGGACTATGATGGATCATATTCCTACTATACATACATATGTGGGTTATAAAGGACTTAGGTAATAGTATATATTTGTATCATGTCATCTTGGCTATGGCTTTCCATAGGTTTACACACATGGTTTTTAAAGGATTTAGGTATATGGAATGATACACAGGATGTAGTGGAATTCATACATAATCATTTTTAATTGATGAGATTGTAATAATGAGATTGCGAATATCTACATAAGATAAAACATGAGGCATGGTATGTATTCGTGAGTGGTGGTCTTACTTAAAGAAGGTATGAAACCTAAGATGTTTGACAATATCCTATAATAGTGACAAAACAATGGGAAAATGGAACAATGGTTCCTTTTTATATATGTGATTTGATATGGATATAATAAAATGTATGCATTACTTTGTGAGAGATCCAAGGTTATAATGGGGTACAATAATACTAATTTTTGTAATGATTTAGATTCAATGTTTTACTTAATTAAATTTTTCAAAGTCCCCATCTCTTGTAGCATTGAGATGATGGTTACATTAGTAAATTGTAAATAGATAGAAGAGATCACATCCAAAGTTACTAAATATTTTTTTAGTCTTCATATAATATAGAAAGACATGATTAACATGTTATTTTGAAAATATAAAAATATAGCACAAGGAACATTCTAGCATCCTTTATAACATTCATAATATTTTTCTTCATATCATGGAGAAATAAAAATATAAAGGGTGATCCCAAACGCTTAGTAAGTATTATGTATTGTAGAATATATCATATTTATATAAGTAATAATTAAATTATAAGGGTGTATAATAAAAACATGACCTTCCATATATAACTTTAGTTCAACTCTCATCCATTTTTAATGTCAACATTAAAAAAACATGGATAATGAATGTTTAATTAATAATAAAGGAAATGAATAATTATACAAATTCATGATCAAGGAATTACAACCAAGAAATCATGAATTACAAAATACAAACCTATTAACCAAGACATTATCATTCAATTAAATATTCTAAACAATGACATTGTCATTTTATCAAGGCCTCTTAACAAAGAAATTTTCATCTTATAGAAGGAATAGAAAAAATACCCAAATATTATTACATGATCCTACCACCTCAGAATATACATCATGCATAACTATTTTTCTCATGAGATATTTTGATGCATCGATGTGTGATATATAACTAGGGCCCACCCATTACTTGGACTTCCTATACATTCTTTATATTTTGAATGGTCAATATAATTTATTTCCAAAAAACCTTATAAGTATAAAATTATCTATTTTCAATCAAGAATGTAAAATGTAAATAATTCATCATTATTAACCATGGAGAGAAGGAATAAAGATGATATAATTGTATCATATGAACAATAACATAAATGGGTGTTGTAATTATTAAAAGTACCTTTAAAAGAACATCAAAATATTTCAAGTGGAAAATAAACATTTCACTTTGAAATAACTTACTAAAATATAAATATTTAACAAAAATTAATGAAAAAAAAACTCTTTAGAAATATCTTTGAAAACGTGTTGAGGATGCTTTATATAAGTGAGCAGTAATCACATTGAGAAATTATATAGATGACATGTATATTAAAAAAATGATTCCTTTTAAATTCTCAAATAATATTCTCATGTATATTTTTTTGAAAATTAAAAGAAGATTTAATTTAATAAATTTTCTAAAAAATAAATTATATATATAAATTATTTTATAAAATAAAAGGGGAATATTAAAAAAATTATCGAAAATATTTTTAGGAATCATAGACTTGAATGAAAAGATTTCATGCTAAAGAGGAAATAAAGATTAATTTTTTGAAATATATTTTCATGATATAATTAATAACACATTTTTGAAAAGAGGTAATTTTAAATTTCATGAATAACAAGATTAGAATAAAATTAATGATGTTTATAAGGTACATATTATATAATTTCTCCCAAAAGAAATTCACACATTAAAAATCCTGAAAAAAATGTGAAATGAAATCCTTTACATATTTGTTATCATTTGATTGCAAAACTCATAAAAGAGACATTCGTAGATATAAATTTATAAGGCCATAATTTTCATTAAGATAAATATAAAATAAATTAATTCATAGTATATAAACCACATATATTATATAGGTCATCAATATGGAAAGTGTCTAATATAAATAAAACTAAGAGTAAAATATCATACTTTAACCTTGATATGATTTGAAATCAATCTAATCTCTTTTAAAATAAATTTAAATTTATTTTAATTTCATTAAAATTATTTAAATAGTTATAATATCATATATTCTCCACTTATAACATTTCAACATCCTTTTATTAATAATCCATTATTAGAATCACTGTTTCCAGGTGATAAATGTTTAGTTTTTCATGGATGTTAATGTTCTACAACCCTATTCTTTGTACAATAACCAAGGTTCCATAATCTAATGAATGTCTTCCATGATATAAATATATGATATATTTATTAAATATATATATATAGATTAAATTATAAAATATATAGATAGGAAAATGAATTACTCCATTCATGGAGATGGCAAGCCGTACTTATGCATGAATGCAATTTCCAATTTTTGATAGATGGAAGGGAAAAATGGTAAATAATAATTCACAATTTTGTAATAATAATAGTGTCATAGATAACATACATTTTTAATAAAACTATCCTTATAAATTTCCATGTAAAGTGGTGATGGAAAATGAATTACACCGCTACGTGGAGACTATAAGTAATATATTAATAGAAGCGACGAATTTGATTTATGTAGGATGGAATAAAGAAGGATAATGGTTTTTATATATTCATATTAAAAATTTTGTATATTTAAGACACTTAATTACCTTTTTTATAAGTCATACTATGGATTTTGATATGGTGTATGATCAAATAAAATGGAAAACCATCGCTTAATTGTTATACCACTTCATTGAGAAACGTCTTTTGGCTTGCACTTGAATTTTTGAAAGGGTGGTATTGTTTCATGGAAATATGAACTAGGATGTGGTGAAAGAATACATAATGGTGTAATGAATGTTATTTTTTGATATAAAAAGAGAAAAAGTGTTTGGAAGAGTAGATAATAGGTTCCCTTTTATATGTGTGGGTTGGGGCAGACTTAGAATTTTGTAATGAATTAAATTAATATAAATTAAATTTCACTGAAATATGGATCAAAATTGATATTATTTTAATATTAGATAATTTGTGTTTAAATACTTTCATACAATAAATAATTGAAAATTTCATCTGATTTTTGCAACCTTATCTCATTGTTTTAATCACTAGTATACACTTTTGACCATTACTGTAATATGAATGTTTTTTACTCATTAGGGGTTAATAATGTTATCATAAATGGATAAATGAACAATAAATTTAACATGGTTGATATTTAAAACCATATCCCATTCAATTTTGTAAATTATGTTTTTTTATTAATTTTAAGACATTTAATAATATATTGTTAGTTATAAAATAGCTTTAATACAATTTTTGGAAATATATGAAATATTATAATATAATATGTTTCTAACTCAAGTTAAATGGTTCCAAAATTAAATGGATTATAAGATAAGGTTGATATGGAATAAAGTTAATGACATGATAAATTTTCAGAGGTTTAGATATTATTTGAAACCTTATCTTTTGGTTTAACCCCTTGGTTACCAAATGTTAACATTAACTGTGGTAATGACTTTTTTTTAAATTAAAGACTTAAAATTATACACATAAGTTGAAAATTAAATCAAAAATATAATATTTATTTAATTATATAAAAATTATCATTATAGTTTTCTTATTTAATTTTTTTACTAAATAATTTATTAAAATATTTTTAACATAAAATAAAATAAATTTAATTTGAATATATATTCACATAATTTGACATTGTAAAAAATATGAAACAAATTTGAATAAAATATAAAGAATTAAAATATTTATTATATTTTATATTAATCATATAAAATCTTGGTACACTTTAACTCTCCAAAACAATATTACATTTATCGTTTTAAAATCATTTACTGGTTTTTTTTAAGTGAAGGCACAAGTGTTCTATCAGCATTGCATAAGCATTTGATGTAATTATTTCATCAATTAAAAATAAAAACATATTACCATAATAAAAAATAATTATTTTTTAAAATTACCACTTATGACTGAGAATAATTTTATTATCCACTTAAAAAAATATTATTGATATTAAAAGTAACAGATTTATGTTTTTTTTCATTAAATTTCTATAAAATTATATAAATGTTATAATAAAAGGAATGTTTAATGAAATTATCTCATTATAAAATTTAGGGTGATTATAGATGAAAATTACTCAACCAATATACTATAAGAAATTTTTGGGTTGACCTAGAGACTATATCTTACTATTATTTATCATAATTAACCCATTTTATGTTTACCATCGTAACAAAAATTTATCACAGTTACTTCTCATAATAAAAAAATAAAACATGGTTATTTAGAAATTTTAAGCCTCTCTATTCCATGTATGTGGTCTATTTTTCAGGTTTCAATTCCTATAAGTGGTAGACAGATCTTAACGATAAAAATGAGGAACAAAAATGAAAACCGTTTTGTAGAAAATGTTTTTTAATGTAATAAATTAACTTGTAACAAAATAAAGTATAAATATTCTTTTATTGTTATTAATTTTCTAAAATATTATAAATAGTACATATTTTACTTTATGATAAAATTCCAAGGATAATGCATATTTTCAATGAAATTATAATTATATGAAAAGTTTTATTTTTCACTATTCACTGAAAATAAATACTTTCAAAAAAATTCCCCGTAAGATAATTTGGATGAGTTGATTTAAAAGATGATATTATTTTTATCAAATAAAATTTCTAAATGTTCCATAAAAAAATAAAAAATCCCTCATAAAAATAAATTAAAACCATTTTTAGGGAATAAAATTACTTTGCTAACATTTTAGTACTTACATCTTTACAATAAATCTATAAATTTTTTTGAGTTGGACCTTTATATACATATATAATTATATAACTAATACTATTTGTACCAACCAATTCAATGAAATGGTTATCACTGTAACATTTAAATTATAATATTTTGTTTTTTGTTTAGGATTTATTTAGTGTATTATATACGCTATATGTCATGACCCGAACCAACCCAGGATTTGAGCCACAACTACCCCAAGCACACCACCATAGGTAAGGTTTGGTGACAAGCACCGAAGACATAACTAACTCAGGGTGGCCTTTTCCTAAGTACTTGTACAGACACACACAACTAACTCAATGAAAAAGTGTAGAGGGAAATAAATACAAGATGTAACACTGATACAAATAAATAAAATATGCATGGACCTCTAAATAGTAAATAGTATGGTAGTGTATACTTACAAGTAAAAAGGAAAAATATATTCCCAAACTAGAAATATTTTGCAAACTAATAAAACTAGAAAATAGTAAACAACTAAGAGACACCAACTCCTGTATCCAAAGCTACTACCATCATGCACATTCCAAGAACCATGTATCCCTAAGCTCTTATAAAGTCATGATCGAACTGTATGCTTCCTACAAAGAAGATGACACGTGTTTGGAAAATCCCATGTTTGGGAGAGTATATACATACCCAGTAGAATACCCCAAAATTGTGAACAAGGGTGCAGTAAAAGATAAAACAGGAGAGGAAACCAATAGATAGAATAGGGTACAGTTATAGAGCACATCTCAAACCAACAAGATAGTGAAAGAGAAATTGTCCAAACGTAAGGAGATCAACATGGTGAGAATATGAACTTATCACCTAGTCTTCGCTACCTATAGTAGGAGAGTTTACTCATCCTACCATGAGAAGCTAAACATGGAAAGCACCTGGCATACCGCACACATCTTCACCTCTCATAGAAGGAGATTCACTAAAACCCAAAGAGTGTGTAATGAAATATGATATAAATATATATATGCTCTATAAAGAAGGAAAAATGAGAGAGTAATGGTATATCCATCTCAAAGATTATCCTAAGAAGAAGAGAAGCCAATAGTTACAATGTAAGTCTATTAATGATTCCTAGCTCTTTATGCATCTGCCCTGAATAGTAAACTCTAAGAGACACAATCACTACACATTGATACTATCCACTTTGGGTGGCACTGACTTGACCACAAGGTTTTAGGTCACTTCACAAGGTTATGTCTCACTGGAGAAATAATCCCTCATTTTCAGAAGTCTAATGGTACATAAAACCACATCTCATCACTATTCCATAGAGTCAGGGGGGTACAACTCTGATAGTCACTGAGGAACTCCAGTGCCAAGCTTAGATAGAGGGTTACACACGGGAATGTCATCAGGGAATGCCACTACCCAGACCTACAGGAGTGTAAGCCTAGTGAATCATCAAGGGATTCGACTACCCATCTTGGTTGGAGGGTTAAATTTGGATGATTTAATTTGGGAACTCCACCAATGATCCAAGCTGTATGGTATTCTTAGTACTAAATTCGTAGATTTCCACTACCCAACCCAGCTCGAAGGTAATCCGAAAACATCGATGGACTCCACTGCCTAGCCCAGATAAAGGGTAAATCATAATGATCATCGATGATCTCCACTTCCTTGTCCTACAATAAGGAAAGAACAATATTTTGTTCAGATAATTACACAGTCCAACCTAGCTTGAGGGTTTTTCCTGAGATTCATTGATGATTTAAAATGATTATTTCTATCATCAGGTGCTGACTCTGTGCATGCCAAACCTGGAATACTCCACATCATATCTCTAAAACTTCTTTTGATGGAACAATCACGTTTTATGGGAAAAAACATAGGATAGTCTACTCAGAGGTCAAAATTCTAGTTCGAATGAAGGAGAAAATGATGTTTGACGTTTGATCGGAAGAGATCAAGTTGTAAACAACGTGTGTGGGGACCCACATGATGTGTGATCCCTATTAACTGCCTGGTCATGTCTCTACTGGGTACACTAGCCCTGTCTGTGTAGGGGTACACACAATGTTGGTGGACTATATGGAATGCACCACCTATCCATGGACTTAGAAATGTATGATGGCCATGATTGTGTAATTGGACACTGTATCCATGTACTTTGGTACATGTCGTGTTGGTCTACATAGGATATCTCCCATGTGTCCAACCCATGTATGTGTTTTTTACACAGATTCCCCACACATGTAACCCATCACATGGTTTTTTGAACTGGGTATGGTGTACACGACATGTGAGCAAAGACTAAATTCCTTGTACTACTTATCTTTTCCCAAACACTATCATAGTTTTAGAGAAATTCTACATGCCATGTATTCATTGTACTATACAGCGTGTAGTCGAGATATTTCCATAATCTCTAGATTTTCAGATCTAGACATTGTGCTTTGAATATAGTCAGACAACCTAATATTTCACATTAAAATGATCCAATGCTCTGGGATCTGAGGGTTTTTCATCATTCTTGTCCATTGTTCATTGGAAATAAGCCACTAGAATGTACGGGGTTTTCGTCGGATGTTCTACGCTCCACTGAATTTTTTTCCTTAATGATCGGGCCTCAAATCATCATATTGAACCTCATTTTTTCATAAATAATCCACATATGTGTTCCTCTCATAGAACCATCACTGTTTCATTGATCCGCCTCAAATCTAGGCCCCCAATCAAGCTCAGTTCTCCAAAAAATTTTCTAATTGGGTACCATGGGGTTACATTTGTAAAGAATGCAAAGAAATGGGGAAGAAATGAATAAGAAAAAATGTTTTTATGATCCTTGGTCAAGAGTTCTTGGTCAATGATCAATAAAATTATTTTTGGTTAGAAAAAACTAATAATGAAATTAAATCACACATATTGGGCACATTTAATGTTTTCCAATGGCATAGATTCAATAAAAAAAGATGATAAATTGTTTTAATCTAAGTGTGTAAAAAACCTGGAGATGAGTCATAGAACCTTTTTAGATAATTTTTTTATTGAATGGTGAAGTCATCAAAACATTTAGAAGAATTCCCTATATCTGTTGCGCTTCGATCTGCCTTGATACAGAGGTTTTCAATCTTCTCCAATGGAGGAGGGGAGGAGCTCCCACTAAAGGATGAAAGAACCATGATCCAACCTTGTCCAATTTTCCATAACAACATATTTATAAACTTTTTATTAGGTCAAAGGAAAATTAATCAATTAATTAATTTACTTAAATGCAACGGCACAGAGCAAGAGGTTCGAGCGTCCAATGCAGGCTCTTTTTTTGTCGTGCCTAGGGTAAGTACCATGTCCCAGACCCATGGATGGTCTCAAATTTCTGATTTGGTCAACCATTTGTGTGATATAAAATTTTCTTAATTAACTACACAAGCACAATATAAAATATATTTAATGTTTTTATAAAATTAATTCCAAGAACACCAAGACTCAGAATTGCACGCTGTCTCAGCGCCTAGCTCTGAATTTGTATTTAAATATATCTCAAATTTTTAATATGAAAAAATGGATCTCAATATCATTACACCATATATATTTTCATCCCTGAAAAGAAAAAACAAAGTAAATAACTCCTGATACGAATCCCACATCTGGAACTACTACTCTGAGTAACTCTCCAGTACATTTCCATACTGCCACAACATGTTAACCAATGGGACGGTCCAACCTATCAAGGACCACTCTTTTCGGTCCTCAATCACCACCTGGTGCTCTAAAAAAGTGGATCCATCCTAGATGTCCATCATTCCCCAGTCAGTGATATGCTTAGGGGCATTCATGTATTTCTATATTTGCAATACATAGAGGATTCCATTCACCCGCTCTAGATGTGGGGGAAAGACGAGGTGGTAGGAAACCTCACCAACCCTCTGCACGATGTCAAATGACCAAATTAACCCCAAGGTAAGATTCCCTCCACGACTGAACCTCTATATTCCTAATGATGTGGAGACTCTCAAGAAGACATGGTCTCTTTGATAGAACTCCAAGGGACTATGATGGTGATCTGTGTATGAATGTTGTCTACTCTAGTCCATCCTCATCTATTCACAATTGAACTACAATTTCTCTATTGTAGCCTTCACAACCTCTAGGCCCACAAGAGATAACTTGACAATCTATCTCTAGCACATGGTTAACCTACACGGTATCATATATAGGGCCACAAATGGTTTCATTACAATAGTAGAGTAGTAGTTGTTGTTTTACAGAAAATCTACAAGGGAATATGATCCTCCCAGATCTAACCATATTCCAACACACAATCCCTTAGAATATCATATTGCATATGGATAGTGAGCTCATTCAACCCATAGGATTGGGGGTGATAAGATGTAATCTTTATCACTTAGGTCCTAATAACCTCATATAGGCCTCTCCACAACTGTGACATAAACCATGTGTCTCTCGTAGAGACAATCATCGAGGGCACCCCATGAAGGTAGATGATATATCGCCCATAAAAATTTACCCAAATTTACATGAAACTCTACTCCCTAAAAGAAAATATGTAAACCAACTTTTTGAGTCAGTCAACTGCCATCCAGATGGAATCATAGATCTTCACTGTGCACATAATCCTTCTGATGATTTCCATGGATATTCAATCCAAAATCAACTTTGAGATTTCAAGGGGATGCAAAAATCCTATCAGAACTTGGTTTTTAGCATTCATATACTGAATGGTGTGGCACTATGAGACGGACTCAACTACGCCTCATCACATGTTAGACTACCAAAACTGCCGATGAAGGTTTTGGTGAATCTTATCTATACATGGATGTACATCTAGGGTAGAAGTGTGGGAATCCCACATCCCCCCAGCATCATGAATGGAACAACTTTTCACCATTGAAAAAAATATGTTGTGATAACCATCTTCAGAATAACTATATGGTGCATTTCCAGTGGATATCTAATCACCCAAGACCTCAAAGTCAATGTACCCAAACTAGGAATCTCCCACACACTTAAGGAGAAAAGGGTTCAACAGCATTGACAGAAGGAGAAGACTACCACAACCATCTCTAGGTCATGAGTCACGTAGTTCTGATAAAAGGGTCTCAAATACCTCAAAATATATGCAATGACTACCTGACATTGAATAAAAATTCAATAGAGCCTATCTCCTGTGGCATCATAATACACTACGAACTCAAAGCCTTCATCTGCCAGTCTCAACACTAGAGCACTCATCATCATCTACCTCAACTCCTCAAAGGCCCTCTAACTCTACTCAAACCAGGTAAATGACTCCCCCTTCCTGGTCAGGGTGATCAATGTGTTTGTGATTTTAGATAATTCTTCCACAAACCTCATGTAGTACCCTTCCAATCTAAAAAAACTCTTCCCGTATAAAAAATTATTTGGTGGATACGAATAATGCATTGCTTCAATATTTTTTTTGGATCCATGGATAAATATTTTTCATAAATTACATGCCTCATAAAGAGAAGTTCTCTTATCCAGAACTAGAACTTCGAGATATTTCCATAAATTTTGTGTTCTTGAATCATATCAAGAACCATCCTTAATTTTTATGCATTCTCCCCATCTATTTTTGTGTAGATGAATATTTTTTCAAAGACGATAACAATAAACTGGTCCAGGTGTGGATAGACGACCTATTTTATCAAATCCGTGAAAATTTCTATGGCATTTTTTGACACCAAAAGAATCACTAGGAACTCATAATGTCCATTGCGACATCATCATTCCATCATTAGAATATCAACCTCATGAACATGCAATTAGTGTTAGCCGAACTTGAGATTTATCTTAGAGAATCATATAACACCTTCTCAACTGATCAAAGGGGTCTTCAATCCTTGGAAACTGGTACTGGTTCATTATCATGGCCTATTTTAGGAAATGATAATTCCTGAAAAGCTGTAAGCTCCCATCATCCTTCATTGCAAAAAAAACTAGAGCTACTAAGGGGAACACACTGGGTCTAATGAAACCCTTCCCATGATGGTCCTTCAACTAAAACCATAGCACCCAATTATCATTAGGTGCCTTAAGATATGTAGAAAAAGATATCGGGGTAGTCCCAGGATGCAATTCTATGAGACACTCTATCTCCTACCTCAGAGGTTGTCCCAGAATGTCTTTAGGTAAGATGTATATATAGTCCTCCATAAATAGATGAAATATGATGTTTGAAGATTCTACTTCACCAGAGGTTACACTATCTAAATTATGGTTTATATGCTACAACCTCCTACTCATAGAATTTAATAGTCCAAATTTAATCTCTCTCTCAATGGAAAATGAGAACATCTTCCCATCAGCACATAAGCATCTGAATAGTCAATAGTAATAGTCGATCAAGTCTTGAACCTTGGAAAGACAACATGTGACCAAGATGAAATCATAGGGTTCCATTTTGACTACCAAAATGTCCTATGTGAACCTATTTCCACTAAGAGATGTCTCACACATATAATAGAATAAAGATACATAAAAAGAGTTTCTTGTGAGAACCTGAAGAAAAATATGTTGTGTTAGAACCTACACTGGGAGCTTCATATACTAAGATTATTGAGATAAAATAAAGGTTGGAACATGTTTCTAATAATATTAAGGAAATATTAGAATAAATATAGATCATACATAAAATCACCTCATACGTTCGAGGACTGTAGATGTCCAATGCTTGCATCTGTTTGGGACATCGGATGCAATCTCCCAGAGCCTGATGTGGGACACCTGGTGGTGGTGGTGGAAGGATCTCATACCTTCATCCTCCACTGGTGTCTCCTCCTGCTCCTTTTCCATCTCCACCTGAGTGGGGACTGCCATGTCCATGCCTGGGAGATCCCTGATCAGATCTCTATCTCTACCGTGATGGTCCAGCAGTGATTTTTCTAGGCTGCTCAATACATCTGGTCGGTAGTCTCCTACCATGAGACCTCACAAGTAAAAAGTAAAGAACCACCCCTCTTTTTGGATTGTTTTTCCACTTGCACTGTCTTGGCGCCATATGACCATGTGGATGAGCTTTCTCATGAAAGGGTCTCATGTTCCGAGATCTCTAGTGCCTGCCCATTTTCATAGATGAATCAACTCTGTTGTGCCCACTATCAGCTCTAGATACCTGATGTTCCTCTAATATAATGAGTTTTGTCACTAGTCCCGCTCCAGCTCCCTGACATTGGTGGGGAAGAACAAGGTCACTATGCTGGCTCAGATCTCTTTGCAGATCCCATACTCAAACTTCCATGCTTGGAAGTATCCATCATGGATCATTTTGAGGGAGAGTACTGCATAAGGTCTATAAACCTAGTCTCTCACTTATCCATAGTCATATATCCATGATAAATCTATAGAATCTAATTTATCCGAACTAAATATAAAAAGGAGGGGTAATACTTCTCATGAAACAACTACTGGAAGTCACCCCTTGAGAATGTTGATTCATCACAGATCTGGGTAACAAAGCTCCACCAATGCCCAACCACTCCATGGGAAATGAATGCTTCTAAATACACTATTTTATCTTTGGGTTCCGAAAAATCTCAATGATACAGACCATGGTCTCTTTCCAATCCTCTACTGCCTAAGGATCTGTGTCACCATCACACCTCAATGGTATCTGATACTAGAACTAGCGGAGTGCGATCAACCTGCTCATGTACTCATCCTGATCTACTGGGATAATATGATAATAAATAGCCAGGGTCTCATTTACCTACCACATAGACAAAGGGGATCACATGATGTACCCTTAATTGAGGCCTCACCACTCATTGGGTCATCATCATGAACTAGAGTGGGTATCTTGGATGGATATCATCGCAGATGCATCCATAAAGTTATAAATGAGTACCATGGTTAGATGAGAGTATATATATATATATAAACAACAATAGAGAGAAGAATCAACAAGGAAGTTCAGAGACTCAATCATATATGATTCATGTACCATTGATCCCTGCGACAAATGTCTCGACATTCCATGTCCACAAGTAGGTAGTCAGGGTCCTGGTGAATGGCTATGTCGACTGTTGCACTATCACTGGACTCCTTGTCCCAAGATCCATACTAGAGACACTTTGTCACTATTTCTCAAAACACAACCAAGCCTTTCTTGGAGAATGTACAATCAAAATCTCATGGATCGTACCACTTATTATACAAATCTATCATGAACTGACCCAAACAAGGGAAAGAGTAGCAACTTCCCAATGCCCAACTCTTTAGGCCAGGGGTAGAGACAATCCTCGAAGGAATAACTAACTCATGGATGTCTTTTCTTATGTACATGTGCACACACACACAACCAACTCAATGAAAAAGTGAAAATGGATGAAGACAAATGATGTAACACTATTATAAATAAACAAAATATACATGTCCCTTTAAACATTATGATGTATGGTTGTGTATAATGAAAATAAAAGGTTGAAAAATAAATGAATAAATAAGAAATATGTCCCAACCTAAAAAAATAGAAAATAGTAAACAATTGAGAGATCCCAGCTCATGTATCTCATGCTATGATCACCATACACATTCTTAGAACCTCGTATCCCTATGATCCACCAAATTCATGATCAAACTATGTTCCATCTTCAACATTTTGAAAACGTGTGAGGAAATTCCCATGTAGAGGTGAGTATATACATACCCATCAGAACACCCAGAAAAGGTGTGTGGGGGGGGGGGGAAATTAAGAGATAAAATTGAAGAGGAAATTGGTAGATAGAACATGGTACAATAAGAGAGTGTAGATCAAGCCAAAAAGATAGTAGAAATGACCTCATCCAAACATAAGGTTCTCGACATTGTGAGAATATGAACTTCTCATCGAGTCTTCGTTACCTATAGCAGAAGAGTGGACTCATCCAACCAGGAGAAGCTAAACATGAAAATCCCATGGCATACCCCACACATATTTGACTCTATTGGAAGGAGAGTAACCAAAACACGAGGAGTGGGTAAAAAAATAGGATATATATATATATGATCAGTCAATAATCCCAAACGAGAGAGTAAGGGGATATCCATCTTACAGCTCAGTCCAAGAAGAAGTGTAGTATAACGTTATATGGTAAGTCCTTCAATAATGCCCAGAACCTCATGAATCTACCTTGAACATGAAAGTATAAAGGACTCAATCACCACACATTAATACCATTCTCTTTGGGTATCACTGAATATCCTACACTATTTTAGGTTGCATCATGAGGGCGTGTCTCTATGGAGAAAGAATCCCTCTTTCTCGTGAGTCTAAAGGTACGTCAAACCATGACTCATAATTGTCCCACACATTCAAGGGGGTACAATATACAATAAATTCTCTCATAACTTGGTATGAAAGGGGGTCCTACTTTGATAATCACCGAGTAACTCAGGTACCGATTACAACTGGAGGGTTATGCTTGGGAATGTCATCGGGGAATGCCACTTACTAGTCCCATGGGAGGTTAAGAATAGTGAGTTTTCTGGGACCTCCACTAACTTGTCCAAGTAGAGGGTTACAACTAGTTGATATCATTAGGGAACTCTACTACCCAACCCAGCAGGAGGGTAAGCCTAGTATTGCCTTTGGGGAACACCGCTGCCTAGACAAGCTGGTGGGTAATCAGAGAACGTCAATGAACTCCACTTCCCAACCCAACATGAGGGTAACTAAAAAAGATAATTGTGGAATTACACTATACATTCATTTTGAAGGGTATTCAAAATAATGGTCTAGGGAACACCACTTCCTAGCACAACTATAGGGTTACACTAAAGATTCTATGATGATTCTTTATGATTACTTGTATCATCAGGTGTAGATTTAGCACTTGACAAACATGGAACATTTCATAACATATCTCAAAATCTACTTCTGAGGGATCCATCAAATTCTATAAGAAAAAACAACCATGATAGGCTACTTGTGGGCCAAAGTACCAGTTTGAATGAAGGAGATGAAAACATTTGAAGTTCACTTGGGATAACTGAAGTAGTACATGACGTGTGAGGGGACCCACACGACATACGGTCCGTCTTCACTACATTGACATGTGTTTGGTTGGTACACATGTCTAATCCATGTAGGAGTACACACCATATTGGTAAACTATACAGTGTGTCCCACCTATCTAGGGATCATGCCGTGTCTATTGGCCATGTCTGTGTACTCAGACCCAATTTCTTTGTACATTGGTACATGACATGTTGGTCTACAAGGGATACCACATGTGTGTCCAACATGTGTCCTTTTTCTCTTACATTGATTCCCCACTTGCTGGACCCATCACACTGGTTTTCCAACTAGGGATTCTGTACATAGTGTTTGAGGCAACCCTACATGTCACATAATCATTATCTTTTTTTAAACCCTAGCAACACCACGAAGTGAGGCTACATGCCATGTGTTCCTTATACTATATGGTGTGTAGTCTGGATTTTTCTAGAATATATGGATTTTTAGATTAGTCCTATACGATGTGAATTTGGACAATCCACAAAATATTTCACCTTCAAAATAATATGAAAATCAAGGATCTGTGAGTTGTTTGTTGTTCCCTACCATCATTCATAAGATATCGGCCACCAGAACATACTTGGGTTTCATTGGATTTTCCACACACCACCACTTCTTCAATACATGATGATCCATCCTCAAATCCTAAAATTCAGCCTCCTTTAATCACAAAGAAACAATATATGTTCTGTGCTCATAGAACCATATCTATTTTATTGACCAGCCTCAAAATCCAGGCACCCGATCGAGCTCTGGTTTCCATCCAACAGTCAAACTGAGAAACCAATCGAGCTTAGGGAACATGATCATTGGAAGAGAACACAAAGAAAGGGGGAATAAATGCACCATCAATGTTTTTGGAGATCATTGGTCATGTGTTATTGGTAAATTATCAAGAATGCTGTTACATGTTTGAAAAACTAATTTAAAAAATTAAATCCTAGTTCTTGGGTGTATGCAAAGATTTAAAATAGTGCAGATTCAAGAAAAAGAATGAATCTGATTGATTATTTAAGTATAATGGCGTAAAAAACCATATGATGAGACTTAACTCTTTTTTATATTATTTTTTGTTGAATAATGTGCTCATCAATGAATTTAAAAAAATCCTTTGCATTCGATGTGCTTTAATCTACCATGTTCTAGAGGTTTGTCGTTCATCACCAATGGGGGAGGGGGGAGCTCTCATCAACATATGGGATAATTTTGTGCCAACGTGGGCCAATTTTACCTTATGAACTAATTATAAACGTTTTATTAAGTCAAAGGAAATTTAATCAATCAATTAATCCATTAATTAATTTACTTAAACACAATTCCAATGAGCTAGGGTTCTAAAAATCCTGGAACAAATCATTTTATGTTGCATATAGGGTAAACACTACATTCCGGACCCAACTATGGTCTCTAATTTTTGATCCAATCAAACATTTATGATTTATCTCATTTTATTTAATTAAACATTCATGTTAAATATAAAATATATATAATATTTTTAATCGGTCCCACTGGGCCGTAAAATCTCATGATATATCAGCCCCTATCTATGGAAATATGTTTTTATGTATTTCCAAGACTTACAAGGAAACATCTAGGTCTCTAAAATATCGACAATAATATTGTTTTTAAAATCATGTGGATTTACATCCCGCATAATATAAATAAATTAAACCCCTGTAATTTTATATCGGTCATCAAAGGTAATAAATTTTAAAATACCATGATTGAAAATCCACATCATAAAGTGGAATAATAAGATTTCATTTGATAAGGGGAAGTTGGTATGTTAATGGTTTCACTAAATAACATATAATTGGGTTCATATATTCCTAGAATGTTGGGGGGAAGTTAAAGTATTGACATTGAGAAGAAAAATACAATCCATGGACTCATTGAGAGTGATTTAGAAAATGTTCATGAGAAATTTAATGACCAAAAAATTGTAAATCATTTAGGGTTTAAAATTATATAATTTGATTGAAAATGAAGGTTTAATGATTTAATTTTTATTCAATATTATTTTCATTAAGTTGTTTGATCCATTTTCTATCATTATAGAGAATTTGAGAATATGTAATTACTTGATTGCATACCATTTCATAAGTACAATTCCATCCATCGTGTGTTCTTTAATTAATTCAATATTATCTCTTACTCCAAGAAATAATTATTCAAGATCAATATTTTATGTATATAACTATAAAATTAAATTTTAATATATAATAAGATCTATAGGTCCTAGATTTTTTCTCTAAATATTTATAAACACAAAAATTACTAGAAAAAGTAATAATATATAATACATTGATTTGTAAAACCTTAGCAATAACTCCTAGAGCTCAACATAGTCAATTTAATAAATAGATAACCTTAAGACTCCTCCAAAAATATATATGACCAAATTGAAAAACCAAAAAATAAAATGGATTTGATGAAATATGTTTTTAAGATCAACGTAAATATTGTCTATAAATAATATCAATTTCTAATAAGTTATTATGCTAAACTTTTATATAAACAAAAAATACACTGCCCAAATATGTTAATATTTTACAAAAATATCATGAATCACTATATAAATTATAAAAAAATCATATATGATTCTAAAAATTAACTCAGTATTCAATCCTAAAATTATGTTTACATTTATCATTTAATATTCCCAATATATTACACTTCTATAAGAGCAAAAATAACTTGATATACATAAAAAAACTTTTAAATCCAATGGTTATCTATACGATAATAATATGTTCCAAAATATACTTAATATTTTATCCTAATTAGTAATAATTACCTCAACATCAGTGATAAAATTAACCCTAAGAAATATCAATTACATTACACATGTGTCCATAAAATATAGAATCATTCTTTGTTAAATAATATTTTCTATAATACTTATACTTAATGAATAGGGTGTTTCCCCATAAATGTCTCTAAAAATACCCTTAATCATCTAAAACTTGATTCACATGAATAGGGGTATCAATAACATTAAAATTATTATCAAGAATTGACTTATCATCCTATCAAAATTTAGGGTTATCCCATTTACTATGAAATATTATAGGTTTCCATGGGTTTTATTTTATCATTCATGATAATAATTCATAAATATATATGAATTAATGGATATATATCCCATGTGAGTATAAAAGTAGGTGTATAGTAATATAACACTCAACAATCACTAGAACGAAAATAGAGATATAATTGACCAACTCTTTTAAGAGTTATTTCCCCTAGATACTATTGGAACCATGTTCATCTACACATAAATTGGAGAATGGTTTGTTTTTGTTGTCAATCCTCATAGGAAGTTCAGAATGTGTGCCAGCAAACTACTCATAATGGTGCCGGTGCCAAGGAGATTTGGAAAATTGCGCACCTATTGTTCTTCATGATCAGAACCTCAAAATATGGCAAAGGAAAGAGGGTCGTGCAAGTATTGGTTGGGTCATGCAAGTGAGTAGCCCGACAGAGGCTTGGGTGGTTGGACCTGTGCACCGGAACTTGGGCACCGAGAGGAGGCTTGCATGCCACCGTGCAAGGTGTCCTTTTTGCCTATAAATAGAGGACCACCCCTCCTAATTTTCAAATAAGTTTGAGACATGGAGAAATTCATTATTTCCATTGGACATGTGTAGTGGTCGCACAAGTAGTTGTGGGCCGCACAAGTATAAGCTACACGATAGTTTTTTGCTGCGTGCCTAAGGCATATTTGGTGGAAAATAATGTTATTCGTGCAAGTTTGGTATTAAAGAAGGTTGATTCGTGCAATTGTTAGAGGTGGACTTGAGCGCCAGTTATAACTGACGCGCCGTCCTTGAAACCTGCGTGCCGGCTTGGGGAAGAGTGCCAGGTGTTTTTGAAGCACACCCATCTTTTTGAAGCTGCACGAAAACTGGGAGATTGTCCGGTACCCATGGTGCAAAGTGATATTCATCTACTGGTGAGATTTGGACTTCAACAGAGCATCCACATACAATAGAGGGTGCATTCTTTTGCAAAAATGAAAAGACCTTCACATCTATAAACTGAGTGGGACTTCACCAAAAGCAGTGAGCCAGGAGGAGTCAACGGGAGTGACCTGAGGGATACAGTGAGATGTCAGTGAACCTTTGTAAGGGCAGTGAGCCTAGGACAGAGTGACTGTGCCCGAACCATTGTAATCCCCAACTAGTGAAGAATAGTGGAATTTGGTACAACCGACAACCTGTCGTTGTATACTCCATGGACATTGCCCTTAGTGGCGAACAAAGTAAAAAGTGTTGTGTCATCTCTCTACATGTGAATGTTTACTTTCTGATCATATTCATCATATAGGTTTAATAAGTTTCTAAAAACTTGTGAACAAGATCCATCACATTAAAAGAAAAAGTGGTCACCCAGATTCACCCCTCCCTTCTCAGGGTGTCCCGGGGTCCTACAGATACATATGTTCTAAAACATTGTCTAAATATGGTATCTGGAGAGGGATGTATTTTTTGGGAAAACTACATAACAACTACCATACCTAGAAAATTAGTATATTATCCTACAACTAGAAATATTCTAAATTTATATCATAATGTTATATTCATTATTATTGGTTTCGTTAAATCTATATCTCAAGGTTTCTACTAAACTACCTCTTAAAATAATTTTAAATACTCCAACTCTAGTAGCCTAGAGCCATAGGTTAATTTATTATAAGACACTAGATATAGGGAATCACATCTCAAAGGAAAAAATAGCTTAGTTTTCTTAGTAAAATAGATAATAAACAATTCATATAAAATATTTAAAATAAAAAAACATATCCTAAGTAACAGTGTTGAAACCTTGATATCATTCATAATATACTTCTTCATATGTTGGGGAAATGAAAACAAATTAATGGTGAGCTTAAATAATCAGCAGGGGATATGTAAAGTGGAAGCGATCATGATTAAATAAGTAATAATTACAATGTAATAGTTGATAATAAAACACATTACATTCAACCATTAAATTCAGTTCAATGAAAAATACATGGCCAACATAACTTTTCAAACTCATGGACAATGAAAATTGAGTTCTTAAGAGGGGAATTGTATAATTTTTTAAATTCATGATAAAGGTCGCATTACCAAGAAATCGAGAATCTTACATTCAAAGACACTCAAACAAGAAATTATGATTTACTAAATTCATCTAAAACAAGATAATATCATTCTCTATGGCCTATTAACCAAGATATTATCTTCGTACAGTAGCATAAATAAATTCCCAACTATTAGTACATGATCCTAATGACACAACTTATAAATAATTATATACAATTTTGTCCCATGAGACCTATCATTGGATTTAGGGGATATATATAATTGGTTCTAGCCCATCAGTTGGACTTCATATTAATTCATTATGTTATGAATGATCAATAAAATTCATTCTCAAAATACCATATAAATATATAATTCTCCATACAGAATCAATAATATATAACATCAATACCTCATCAGCGTAGACCATAAAAAAAAGAATAAATATGGAATAATTGTATTGTATCCCTAGTAACATCAATAGATGTTTTAATTGTTAATAATACATTTAAAATATCACTCAGATATTTCTTAAGGGAAAAAACTATTTTCACTTTGAAGTCAAATTTTTGAACATTAAAATTACCAAAATATTAATTATAACATGTTCAATAAAAATAACATTGGAAATATGTAATGGAAGCTTAAAAACATTTAATGTTCATAATGTAAGGAAATTCAATTCATCTCGTTTAGGTAAAAATAATGATTTCTTTTACATTTTAGATAAAAAGTCAAAAGTAACTCATTTAGGAAATGAAAGGATGATTTACACTATATTTATAAAAATTAAATAATTTTTAAAGATAAATTTAAACAATTTAAGGTTATTATTAAAAATATTCTGGAAAATAGTTTAAATAAATAAATAAATGAAAATATTCTCGACTAAAGAGGAAATAAAGACTATTTTTCTTAAAAATATTTTCTTGATCTTATCATGTACTGAGGAGAGAAAAATTTAACTATTAGTTGAAAATATCATGAATAACCAATGTAGAAATAAATTAAACGGTTTTATAAGATAATTATCATATAATGTCCCTCTATTAAAATTAAAAAACAAATAATCACAAAATAAAATTAGATTCTAAATGAAATCCCTTACCACGTTGGTAATATTCCAATAAAAATATAAATAAATATAGAACCAATGATGGATATTAATTTCAAAATAATTTTCTTCATTAGAATTATAAAATACATTCATGGATAGTATATACACCACATAAACCAAAAAACTAATGTGAATGTCATGTGTCTCACAGATGTAAATTTAAGATAAAAATCCCTTACCTTAAGAATGAATTTCTATAAAAGGGATCTACCATCCTATATAATAAATATAATTTTATTATTATCATATAATATAATATTATCACCCCTTATAACACATCAATACCAATTTATAGATAATTCATTATTAAAATAGTAATTTTTATATGCTTACTATTTCGTTTTTCATGGAGGTTTCTGTTCTTCCGTTCCCGTCCGGGTACTTCGATAATGGTTTAATATAATCCAAAATTTAGACCAATATATAAAAATCATATATATTCATTATATATTTATTTTTACTAATACATAAACGTAAGAGATAGATAAATTAAGTATACCATTCATGTAGAAGGTAGGTCATACATACGCATGAACATTATTTCAAATATTTGATGAATGAAACGAGAGAAATTAAAATAATATTGCTCCATCACAGAATCATAAATATTTCATAAATAACATATATACTTATTAAATATCTCATTATATCCATCCATGTAAAGTGGTGATGAAAAACAAATAACATAGCTACATGGAGTCGGTAGGTCATATGTATACATGAGCAATGTTTTCGCTTTACGTAAGATAGAATAAAGGAGGATAATCGTTTTTAAATTATCATAATAATAATTTACTATATTCAAGATAAAAAATTAATTATTTTAGAATGGATATCTTTGATAAAGGGGTAGTATAAGAATAAATATTATTGGAAATTCTTTTTTTAGTGTTATACATATTTGTTGAGAAACTAATTTTAGATTACACCTTAAGCCTTCAAGGGTGGTATTCTAGAATTTACAAAGGATCAAGGATACAGTGAATAAATATTTTAAGTTGTTATGGTAGGGTTGGTGGTGATTAAAGGCTTAAAATGTGCGAGGAAGAGAAGATAAGTGGTTCCCTTTTATAAGTGAGGTGGGGGGAACAATTAGAATTTACTAGAGTATTTAATTAATATATGTTACATTTCATTTATAAATGGAATGAAAATGAAATAATTATAGGATAATGTGCTTATCTATTTTTGAACCACCATTAACCCTTTTGAAAATCAACATGAGATAAACATCTGTTAATCATTAGTGGTCCTGGATGTTACCATAAAAGGATAAAATGGCCAATAAATTAACCTTGGTTTATATTTTTAATATATCCCTTTTACCTATCCAAAGATAATATTTTTATAAATTTTATATCATTTAATATAAAAAAAATTATTATAAAATATCATTAATTCCATTTTTTGAAATATATACAATATTATAAGATAATATCTATCAAAATGAAGTCACATGGTTTCAAAATGACATGTATTCAATGATAAGGAGGATATGGTCTCACATTAATCATTAAATAACATTTATATAGTGTAAGATATTATTATTAACCCCATCAATTTTCAAAACCCCTGCGTTAACCAATTTTAAACATAAAAGTGGACAATAATTTTTCAATATTAAAGAGTAATAATTTAACTTATAAGATGATAGTTGGCTCATAAAATTTAACAACATTCCATTATTGACCATTTATCATCCTAATTTTCCTCTTTAAATATTTTCCTAATTTGTATGTAAATTAATAAAATATATTTAAAATAAAATACTAGTAATGTGATTTGATGACCTACTCACATAATTTTACTTTGAAAACAACATGACATCAATGGAATTCAAATAAAAAATTTGAAACATATATAATATGTTATATGTATCTTTTAAATTAATGGGACACTTTTAAAAACCAAACTAATATTATCTTAGGGTTTTTAAAATCATTTTCTTGATTTTTTATGTATCCAAACGCATTATATCGGCATTGAATAAGTATTTAAAGTATATATTTCATCACAAATAGTTTATAATATATTAGATGGATAAAAACAATTTATCCTTATAATAACCAAATATAACTAAAAAAAGTTGTTTTTTCTAGGTCAGAAAATAGTATAGATTTTAAAATCTATAGAGTGACAATTTTTACTTTATATTAACATATACAAATATAAATTTTATAATCAAAGAAAACTGGAAATAAATTACTCAGTTTTTCAATTTTGAATGATTATGGATGAAATATACTCATTCAATGTAATATATCCTAGTGTTAGGTGTATTTTGAGACTATAAAATTTCATCTCGACCATAGTTAACACATACTACCTTTACCATGGTAACAAAAAAATATGATGTTTACTACTAAAATTAACCAAAATAAGGTAATTAGTTACAAAATGTTATCTTCAAAATTGCTAATATTTGATCCATTTTTTTATGATTTAACTCTTTTATGTTTGAAAAATTATTTTATGATGAAAAATACTAAATCCATTGAATTACTATTTTTAGAATAATTTTTTTTTTAAAAAAAATGAGCTTATATAAAAATCATCAATAAATTTTGTTCAATGGTAATTAATTAGATTATATCTTATTAAATAATTCCTATGTTACTTTAAGATGAAAAAAATATCATAATGGGTATTCTCAATGTAAATTAATGATCATTTTATAGAAATTGGTACTTTTTACTACTCAGTGAAAAACCAAACTTTTCAGAAAATTTTGAAATTTCATCCTAATATAATTTTTTATGATGATTTAAAAAATTATATTATTTTTATCAAACACGGTTTATACAATTTGTAGAAATTAATTCTATTATTAACTTATAAAAATAAATAAAATCCATTTTTGAAGAAAACATAATTTTTGAAGAAAAAAGTGACTTTGCTAAAAGTTGATTGCTTATTTACTAATAATTAATCAATAAATTTGTATTTATTAAGACACACACACACACACATATATATATATATATTATATTTTTGTTAATCCTATTCACACCATCCAATTGAATGGCTTGGTTATAATTGAAATTTTTAATCATATTTTGAGTTTGGTTAAGGATTAGTGGTGTGTGTTATATATGATATCAAACATATTGATCTTTTATAATATTGAGTTGTTAAAAATATAATATTCTTATTTCACATTTACATGAGTTGTTCCTAACAAGATCATATAGAGTTTACTATTATGATTAACCTATATATATAATATATTTATCTTGTCTATATGATATTATTGGTGATCAAACTGAGCATTACTAGCTCAAAGTGGTTGTTCAAGAGTTGTTGGAGTTCATGTTCACTACATAGGATTTGTGTCAGTACCTTTATTTTTTTTAATTATGTATATAATTTTTTTTACTTTTTCAAAATCATTGTTTATTTATTTTATTTTTATAATGGTAGTATCAAATGTTCTATTTTATATAAATTATTCAACTGAGTAATATATCCCATTTGTATATATTTTATACCCTAGGGATAGTAACCAATCCCCATCCTTTTGGAGATTGTTAGTAGGGGTCATCCAAGTCTTCATTAATTCTTAAAAGTGGTACCGGTATAGGGTGGGGCGATTAGGTCATGATAGAGTGGTATTAGAGCTAATGGTTCATTGATATTGTAGTTTTTTAGATGTTAACCTATGAGTATTGTATATTTTAGTTGGGAGACTATATCATTCGAACATATTATATGATGTAAATAAGGGATCTCAGCTAGGATACTGATATTTAGGCCCCCCTATGAGTAAACATGATATGTGATGTATAAATTCATATAGGGTTGAGACCATGCCCGTGATTTTCATCATTATTTTTAGTAATTATGTTTTCTTCTATGTAGAACATGGTAATTTAGACAAAACAAATTAATTAACATTAAATATTCAATATTCTGAGTGTAAGACTCCCAAACGTTGGTTTCATTACCAAAATAGCCCTATATAGATGTCCTCACTAGGTTTTTGATGATGATGTCTAGATGGATGTGCTATAATTTACTATAGAGTTGATGTTAAAGGTGATTACACTTGGAGGAATATACATTGAGAGTTTTAGTTCTAGGGTATGAGGAAGTTGAATTCCACATATTCAAAATTTGAGGCTCATGCTTGGTTGATAAAGAAATAGATCATTATATATTTGATTTTTTCCTCTGAAGGTGTATTGGGTTCAGTTTGATTTGATGGTACTACATGGGGAAGCTTAATAATGGTGGTTCTTACTCCTTAGGGGTTTCAAGCTGTCAACTATTATGTGGGATAAATTCATTTATTAGTTTCATGATGAGTTTCATTTGTTTGACTATAAAGGTGACTTGACTCTAGGATCCTCTAACCCTATATGGGATATCAGTATATGATATATGAACCTACTATGTTATTCTTTACACATTCTATTGGATGAGGAGGGTAGATAGTGGAATTTTATGGAGGCTTTCATTGTAGATATCTAGTTCCAGGTAATCAACTTCATGTTTCTAACATATCTTCAGTTTTTGGAAAGGGATAAGTTTATTGAGAGGGTTTTAGATAAGAATAGTTCGTTATTTATGAATATTAACTAGAACTATCTATGAATTAGTAATATGAATAGAATTTCTCAATTTTTAAACAAATAAAATAATAAAATAGTAAGGAGTCGTTTCTGGCCATCTATATCTTGTTTCATAAGGTCTGATACTTATCTATGCCCTTCCATATGATCAAATATGGTTTGTTTTGGATTTTGTGGTTATTCCCATTAGATAATTAATTACCCAAACAACATCATCATTCAATGTGGATATGGTGATCCCCTTTAGGCTCAACCATTTTAATAATATCCTCTATGGAAGAAGCACCATTAGGGCGGTCTAGCTTTTAATAAGTAGATAAGGGATAGTCTGTTTGGTGAACAAACCTATAATTCCATATATAATCAAGTATGGTTAACAAGGAGTTGACATTGTTTGGGGATTTATCAGGTTTATAATGTAAAAATAGAAGATTCTAGTTTTATACAGGACTTATATTTGAAAGCACCAGGTGTGATAGAAATGATACAATGAAATATAAGTTTATTATTTAATTGGGTATATGTATTATTTGATTTTTTGTGTATGAAATCCTGTTTGTTATCATATTAGTCTATGCCTTGGAACCTAATGTGGATAGGTTTCTTGTTCCCCTTGTGTTGGTTATGGAAACTGGACGTTGGGATATCTTGTATGATGTATGTCAAGACTATGATTTGATGTTTGTGAAGCATCTCTCTTTGAGAGATTTCATATATTTGTGAGTACATCCATATGATATCAATCTCAACCTGGAATTTTTATATTTTATATAGGATAATGGGGATTTTAATTGGAGTTATGTTTTATTCTATAGAACTATTGGAGATAAAGCTGTGTTGGTTGGTAAGATTAACCCGTAGATAGATTAGTGTCATATTAAATCATTATCTTCATTGACGACCATGATTATACTATGATTTTTGAAGGATATTCTATGGATTTTTTAAACAGTTATAATAGGTTAACCTAATATATATACAAAAGATATTGAGACACAACACCCTTGGGGTGAGATCATGTTTGGGAGAGAGTTTCAGTGAGGCGTCACTCTGATATCAATAAACCTATATAGTATGACACCATCTTGGTTACAGAAGGTATAAATCTTGGTGAACAATATTATACAGAAAGGATGAATCTACCTAGTGTGTCTCCTTGTTGTATTCAATTTTTTTAAAATGGAAGAAATATATCTATTTCTGTTTAATGATTATCGTATCTTGAATCTATTTGTGATTAAGAACAACTATCACACCCAACAGATTGATGATTTTTTGATTAGTTGAAGGTAGGCAGATGGGTTTCAATGGTAAATTTCTTTTTAGGTTGTTATCATATGTGGGTAAAGGATGTTTGTAACTTAAATAAATATTTTTGATATTTTTCTGGAAATTAGGAGTTTTTTGTTACGTTGTATGTTCTTATTAATACTCTAATCATGTTCATGGTGATAATCAATGTATTGTACCATCTGTTTTTTGATTATTTATAGGTGTGGTTTATCAATTAAATACTTATGTTTTATGAATTACGGTAGGAGCACATAGAGCATATGTGAGTTATTTTGGGATTTTTTTCCTTCTTCATCTATTCTAGAAGATGATGAAGTGTTTTTTAGACCAAAATACATATTTATTGGGACATGTCATGTATTAGTATTTAGTTTTCATGTATCATTAAAAGGATAAAGGATTTATCTCTTTAGTATTTCCCATGTATGTTGAGTATGTGTGAAGTTTCCTCAGTGTTGTTAGTTTTTTCATGAGGTTCATTAATGAAGAAGTTTTGGCAAAAAACTCTATAATTGATTTGACCATAAATTGTCTATAATTTTTGTGTATAGAACAAGGTCAAGATTCTTTCTATAATTTGAATAAGAAGCTGGTTAGTTCTATTATTCTTCATTTTTTGAAGTGGGAAATTAAATTCAAGGATTTTTTATTGACCTTTTCATTTAATTGTTTCTATGTAGTAGAGGGTGTTTATCACCTATAGGTCTCGATAGTTATGATCTCATGAATGGAACAATGCTATCCATGATCTTTATATTATTACAGTTTTTTTCTTTGAATCCATGGATACATTATATCATATGTGAGTGATTTGAGGCATTCATATATAGTAAGAGTCTAACATATATCTCATATTGGTGATATATTTACTGATTTCATCGGTGTTTTATGAAATTATTTTTTGTATTTACACTTCAAGATTTCATATACACAGGGTATGGGAAAAGTTATGGGAAATTATTTTAGTAGGATTTAATGTTGTGATACCATACATAAGTCTGGTGATGATTGAAGGGTTATGGAGGATCTTTAAATGATCCACCGTGACATGAAATCATTTGATGGTATAGGTTTTTCTTATCATGTTATCGTTCAGTCATCTCTAGTGTAGAAACAAGGGGAGTTAGTGTTGGTGGATTTTGAGGTAGAGCACTAGAAAGATAGATTTTTCTTAAGTGATTATTTTTAGGGATGATATGAGGATGATTGATATTGAGTATTGTTTTTGGTGAGTCTCTTTGTTCATTTAATAATGTTTTACATGGTTATTACGGGGTTCTAATGTTTACCCTTGGGGGTGAATCTGAGTGTGGCTGGGATGTATAATTCATTGTGAGTTTAGTATGGGTTGTTTGGAATGAAGCAACTAATTAATGAGTTTCCCTCTAAATGTTTGGCTTTTCAGAGGGTAAAGGTTGAGCAATGTATAACTTGTGGGCTATTTCAGCCACTTCATGTTCCCAAATTGAATTAGTATGAAATCTCAATTGACTATAACATTACTTTTACATGATGTTAGGAGCCTATGATGGAATGTGGGTGATCATAGAATGCTTGTAAAATATATCTCACTTATTATAAATTATGGAGAAATACACAATAAAGGGTTTTGAAATGAAATACCTGGAGGAGGAGGTTAGGATTCATGGTGTTTCAAAAATGATCATCTATTATCATGACCCAAATTTTACCTCTATGATTTAAAGGGGTCTCAACATGCTTTTCTGTCTCATTTATTCCATTTAACTAATTTTCATATACCTAAGGAGGGTGAGTAATAATATAATATCCTGAATCAAGTGTTTATATTACACACCTTCCTTCATAGTTTGGTAGATTCTTGGGTGTGTAACCTTCTATTCTTGGAGTTTTGTAACAATAATAGTTTTAACCCCACTAAACGTTTTTCTCTATTTGAAAATTTTTATGGGTGATCAAACAGATATTGATTTTATTTGATTGAGGCATAAGAGACTACAATTCTTGGACTAAAGTTTGTTTATTGAATGACAAAAACTTATAGGTGGCCCATAGGTGAATTAATGATATATAAGGTTGTTAGAAGTTATATGTTGTTCATAAGAGGATACCTATAGAGTTTTATATTATAGATCATGCATCCCTGAAGTTATATCCTCATAAAAAGTAGTGATGGATCATTATTATAGTAATATGTCTCCCTGACTTTTTTGTGACTTTGTTGTTGTTGGCAAGTATTTGGTTTATTTGATATTAGTTACCTGTAACCCCAAAAATGCATATAATTCATCACCTCTTTCACATGAACCATCATTATCTCTACCATCAAGATGATTCAAATATCGTTGATTATTTTGAGTTAGGAGTTGGTAAGGAAGAGACCTTTGTGGAGTGGTATATGGAAAACATGGATAATTAGTATATCTTATTCTGTGGGCTTGAAATTTCACTGGTTTAAGCTGTATAAAATCTGGATGTCTTGGAGGATATAACTTGGCATAAGTATTCACAAATGTTCCATAAATATCCCATGTTATATGATGTTTGATTCAAATTTATATTAAGATGTTTCCTCAATCCTTAATTGATTATGAGATGGTAGCATTTTTTTAGAATTCGCTTTTCTTGAGTGTGGGGAATCTTTATTATTGTATAAATATCAATGAGTGGTATCTTATAGAGTTGTTTTTATATTTTACTTCTATTTCCTTCCTAGATCATGGTTTACATTCTCAAGTATGAGAATTATTTGAGAGGGACCAAATGTATGGGCATGGTTTGACATAATATATTCCTTAGGGGAGTTGGTATTAGAGATTCCCAAAGTAATGAAATGTTTAGAGTGGTATATAGCTAAAATTTTAGTTTTGTCAGTTATAAAGGGATGTTGTGGTGTGATCATCAAGGATTCATAGTGGTGCTCCTAGATAAGGATACTATAGTTTTTCTTAGTCCTTATAGACTGGAGGCTCTTGATGATGGTTTTGGAGTCCATACTCTTAATAGGTTTTCATTGAAAAGGGATGGGATTTGTAGTAGTTATTGGGGGTGGGTTTCCTTTTCACCACTTATTTAAAAATGGCCTCTTATTAACTAGTTCATTATCATATAGAGTGGGATGGTTTATAGGTGGACCTTGCAGCATGGTCTGGTGTTTCTAGCATGATGGATCATGATGAGGGTTTTTTGTGTCAACCAATCCAGGGAATATTGCAACATGGGATTAGGTTGTATCATAAATGTTTTTGGATCAAGACTCTTTATCACTGGTGGTTTAGGGGATGATGTTTCTCGAAGAGTTGGTTGATTCAAATCCCGCCCCTAGGTATTTGTGTGTAGTCAATGAGGTCATGTCGTGGCCATTTTTTTTAACCCACTAGTATAAATACAATACCCCCTTGAATTATTTTATTTTATCCCTTCTCTTTCAAAAAAACGGGGGCTAGAGGGCTTATTTAAAAGATTTTGAGCCCCATTATCTAGGCTTTACCCCTGGAATCTTGAGATCATTTTTTGGATATTCAAGGGGATTTTACAACTTCTATATTATATCTTCTTTCTCCCATTCATTCATTCCAAGATATTTTTGTTTTCTTCATTTGATTACCATGGTTCTAATATTTATTTTTTATTAATGGTTCCTTATAATATGGTTTCTCTAAACATCTAGCAATTCCATGTGAAGGAGGTTATCATAGATCAATGATTGTCATTTTGTTCTTTATTTGTAAACATTTAATGTTTAGAAGGAGGGGATTTGTCATGTCTAATAATTTAAGTCAATGTGTTTTATTATATGAAATTTTTTATTGGTCTATATAGTTGAATTCAACTAAACAAGATAAAAAATATAATTGAGAATGAATTATAACAGGATGTTGTGATATCATGTGCTGATTCTTTGTTGATAATGTGTAAAATGATTTTATTTATTTCTTGTTTTTTTTTGCAATTTATGATTATTAATTCTATTTAAAATGGTTGATATTTTTTACCATGGTGAATGCTATTGAAAAAAATAAACAATGTAAAGTTCGTAATTATAAAGTGATTAATGAAAGAGGAATTTAAAATTTAGTTATTATTTTTCATTTAAAATGGTTTAATGAGAATGAAATACTAAAATCACATTTATGAAATATAATTAAATTTTTGTATCTATTTTTATAGGTTTTTTATTATTTATACCAATTAATAATGAATCTATGAATCGAATATGATATTTTTTTGGATTATGGAGATAAATATTTTTGGTCATTGGAGCCCATTATTGTTATGAAAGTCTTGTATGCCTTAGAATTATATCATTTGTTTCACATTAAATTTTTCTAGTTAAAAATAATTTTATTCACATATATGTGTTTTCTAGAATAATATATATTTTTTTATATGCGTGTTTTGGAATTTCTAGGAATGATTGATCAAGTTGATATTGAGGATCTACTACAAGTATTGTTTTGTGGGACGAGGTTCATGATGGAATAGATTTCATGAAATGACTACAAGACCTTCTTGTTTTTGGATAATTTTGTGCTTATTTTTATAATGTTTACTTTAAATGGATAGTTTTTAGATGATTTTTTATTTTTTATTACAGCTACCTTCTATAATTGGCTTATACACTGCGATTGAATGTTTTATATGGTAGTTATGGAAGAGTGAAAGAGTACCTAGATTTTATAATGTTGAATAAAATAAAAATTGAACTCACATGATAATTATTAGGGGTAGAAACTGTGATACATGTTATTTTGAAACAATTAGACGGATGTATATGAATGATTCGAGAGCATGGAATGATATTCTAGATAATTTTAATGGGAATTGTAAAATAAGTTTAGGTTGCGATGAAATTAATTTCCTAAAGTAAACTTTTTAATGTAGATTAATCAATTAAAGAAATTTTCTAAATTAATATGTGTAAACGGTTAATGATAATGGAGATTAATTCTTGTTTCCAAGTTTGAAAAAATGGTTCTTAGTCTGTTGAGGTGGTAATAGGTTCCATGGGGGACTATAGTAGTAGTAGAGTCTACGGATATAATGTTTCCCCTAATGTTGCTGCATGCGGTATTGTTCTTCACTTTTATAATTTCATATCCTCCACCATATGATTTGGGTGGTAATTCACTACCCAAATGTTTTGGGTATAGATATTTTCTCCAACAACGAGGTCGGTGAGGCGATGGATGGTTGAATTCTCCCTCTTCCCTACTATGCCTTTGACATTTCATGGTGGGTAGGAATATCCACGATGTAATGAAGTAAGGTGTAGTGTATATGTCTGCATGGGCTATGATGGATCGTGGATCAAATATTAATGTATTAGATAGATGTAATGACATGATGTAATATTAAATACTTGATAGTTGTTACTATGGTTTCCCATGGGTGCACATACATAGGCTATGAGAGATTGAGGTATAATGCATGTTACATTGGCTATATTGTATTTTAAAATTAATCTGTGGTTATAGATGCGATGATGATGCTCTGGTTGGGACAAGAAATATGGGATGAAAAATGAGATGTGATATATATGCATGAGGTGGAAGAAGTACTATTAAATGGATGAGAGCATAATATTTATGGAATTAAGTAATTAGAGCGACAAACTAGTAGGGAGGTGGAAGTGGGATACAATTCATAAAAATATTTTTTGGTATCTATTTTAATTCAAGTATGTGTTACTTGGTAATCCATTCTTCGTAAGAATGGGATATAGTTTTTCCAATTCTAGTAATGAGTTTGGCTCATTTTTTTCACTATTCATTATTTTGAATCTTTAACCTTTTTAGGAGAGGTTCTGAAGAGTTTTCTAATAAGTATAAATGTGTTTTAACCCAATATTTATACACTAATCTTAGGTTCATATGAGTTTTCAGGTGATTAAGTAGGACATTACTAGCTCAAGGATGTTGTTTCTAATTCGCTAGTGTTTTTGGTCAGTACCTAGTATTATTTTGTACCTATTCTTTGTTTTTTCTTATGTATATAATTACATTTATGTATTATATTTATGATTTTGATATTTGATGGTCTTTATTTGTGGTATAATCATATCTATAGTCCTTAAATTATATAAATAGTGTGATTATAATAATTTGCAGGCATTTTATACCCTTGGTGATAGTCTCTAATCCATTTCCAATTGGGGGAACGCTTTGGGGGTCATCCCAATAATCACTATTGTCGCTAAAGGTTTAGCAGTGGGATTTGGGGGGGGGGGGTTACTGAATCCTTTTATTCACATTATTATATTTTTGGTTCATTAATTACACTATTTGATGAATCATCGACACCATTTTTCAATTATGAAACTATTTAATCATAAAATGATTCTTTAAAATTTATCCACATATTTTTTTGAAATAATCCATCAAATAACTAAACTAATATTTGAGATAAACTGAATCACACCTAGAGAAAGACATCTCGATCTCGGGCAGAGAATACTATCTTTAAACACACACATTGATCCTAACTAATATTTCCAAATATTGAATTTATTATTTTAAATTGATATTAATACTATTTCAAAGTTAATACACTCTCTTAGAATGTAAATGATTCATTTAATATAATATTTTCTATATATAGTGTCATAATTCATAACACAATAAAAATTTCTGAGACAAATATTCTCTATAATTCAATATCTCATATACAGATATTTATATTTAAAATGATTGGTAATTATGGAATCATAACAATGGGGTTGGAAAATATTATAAATGATATATAGAAAGGATATAAATATATTATTAAAAATTATTGAAATGATCTTGGGAGTAATGGTTTGAATAAAATAACAAAATCATGAAATTATAAGAAGTTATTGTGAGATATGACAGGATAATCATTGAATATAGATGAAATATCAATAAAAAATCATCCCAAAATCATAATATATATCATGAAATAATCATGTGAAATAATAAGTCAATAAAAAATTAACAATTGTGATAGTAAATAGGAAGATCTCATAACAATAAACATGTAATTTTATAACATATATTTTTGATAAATCACCAAGACCATAAAAATGTTGTAGATTGGGTTCCCTCCCCATCCAGATAAGCATAGTGAGTTGGGTCATATCGTTAGGATCATATACATAGTGTTTAGGATTTACACATGAGTTCAATAAATGAAGTGGATTTTTTTTACCCATGCCCCCATAAACATAGTGATCTAAGAATATGTAATGATTTAACCAATGTTTTAAAATAACACATAAATATAGTTTCACTCATTGAATAATGATATATAAAACCATACAGGCTCCATTAAAAAATTATAAGACATTTTTTAAAATCTATATTTGTATTGACCCATTGAAATAAAAACATGTTACATGGTATAATTCCTATGATCTAAAAAATATATGATGAATGAAATTTGTTATCTACATAAATATCCTTTAGTAATATTAAATATGTATTGGGTAATCACACTATATATATTAAATAGAAATAAAATAAGGTCAATATATTTTTTGAGTGAATTTAATGGTAATAGTATCTAGGTGAATACTTATCAATTATAATAAGGGATTATAGTGTACCAAAAAATTAAAATATATTAGTAAAAAGTCCTTTTTCAATAAATTATAATTCCGTGAAAAGAAAAACTCATTTATCGATAACAAGTATTACATATATCTCATTTCCACCACACCATAGATAAATGGGAATTCTGATAATGATTTAATATATTATTTCAAAATAGTAACTACATGTGAAGAAGATTCTAGATGAGGAAATGTAATATAATGAATTTTTAAAGGATATAATATAAAATAATGTAGACATAGATGAATAATCCTCTTTATGAATTTAACATATGTTATATGATATAAAATAATTCCTTATTTTTTACACTATATTGATGTAATAAAAAATTATTCATGGAAAGGATCAAACATTTTCATAAAGAAATGACATAATGAAAATAATATTGCAATAAAAATGTGTTTTCAACAAATAATAAATATATATAAACAGAGCCCTAATATAAAAATATAAAATCTAAATAAAAATATTGAAAATTGATTTCTTAATCTTTTATTAAAAATCATGTGAAATTTGAAATATAAGTCCTATTAAAAATGATTTTCAAATAAATTGATGTGAATATTATTTCCCCATCATCTTAATAATATAATGAACCAATAATAAAATTTTAAAAATAGATAATTCTGATATAGTATAATCAAGTTTGGAGGGAAACAAGTTTAAAAATGTGAATGAAATATCAATTAAAAACAATTAAATGGTTTAAAGTAAACAATATTAATAAAATAGATATAAAATTTCCCATAAAAGAAGCCTACGGTATGTATATAAGAAAATAAAAAAAATTACATTCAAAATAAGAAAATTATATACTTTTTTATAAAAATGAATTTGTATATGTAAATTAATTACCAAAGTCTAATGTCAAACTATTGCATTATAAATTTTTTATTTTGATAAGATTAAAATCAATAAATTTTTCCTTAGTTGAAGGAAATAAAAATGAAAATAAATTGTGGGGTAAAATATATCAAAATAAAATGGTAGAATATAAAATATTATAAATGAATAGAAAAGAATGTTTATAAATAAAAAATACGACATTAGGTCTAGAAATACACTTATGATCCTTGTAAAGTATGATATAATCATAAATATTTGTGAACAGAATGAAAAGGTTTATAATTCCTTTGAAAAATAAAATATGAAATAAAATAGGATAATAAATTTAGAAATTATTTGATTATAGACTATAATATACTTCAAAATAGTGTAGTAAAATTCATTTTCTACTCTTGTGTGTATTACATGGTAGGGAAAGTAACTATGTCATGGTTCAAGTTATAGGAATTATCATTCCCTGAGAAATTTCACTGATTGATTATTATTCTATCCTAATAGATTTTATATTCATTTATTCATCATGTGATGATGAATCAAAAGTGCTTGAACATCAATAAAATTGGAATAAGAAAGAAATAATGGTTTGAGATCAAACAGAAATTATAAAATGGGATAAAATAGGCATAGCATATATGAAACATTAAAATTTATATTGGAAAAATGTGTGGAGTTCCCTAATTCTTGCATAAGAAGGTTCAATCATTGTAAGAGGCATTTAATAATTTTGTGTACAATATCCTGTGGGAAACTCCTCATTCTCAATCTCTCTTTTCTCATATTATATCACAGCTTTAAACAATGTTATAGTAGACCATGTTGTTGAGAGAGGTCCCACCTCAACATCGAGTGATTGTCATGTTCTCCCGATATATCTAGAGGAATTATTATTTTAAAGTGTTTTTAGAGACCTTATTTATTTTTTTATGATGTGATAGGCTATATTTTTTTATAGGATACAAAAATATTTTTATTTTTATTTTTATTGATTATAAATTCATAGATTTATTCTCAGATTAATGTTATGTTTGATTTGTTATGATATAATGTTTAAAAATTTTCATGTACCTATAAAACCACATAGAGGTTTTAGAAAAGATCTTCTCTTACACTATTTGATATTTAAATAAATAAATTTACTATAAAATTTATTCTCCATGAAATTATATTGGGAATTTTAGAAAAATAATAGAAAAAGTGAATCAGATAATGATTCACTATGATGTGGTTTACTGTTTTCTATTCTTTATTGGCCTTGAAAACAATTACCACTATATTATAGTAAAACTATAGAAGTCATTTTTTATTTTGTTTCCCAATTTATATTAATTAGATAACTTGGCCAATGAATCCCCAAAATGATGACTTTCCATTATGTCATTGGAGTTTCCAAGCCATTTTGAAACATAAAACATCCAAGAAAAATATTCATATCCATGTGTATTCATTAGACAAAAATAGTCATGGTATTCTAAAGAGACCAGGTAAATTATTATACCACTAAAAAGGGGAGATGAATTAATTATTCTATTTTATATTTTCTTTCATAAATATTCCACTTTTACAATTCAATTTCATATCCACTGATTATGAAATCTCTCCCACCCTATAAAAAAATTCTATGTAAAAATCACTGTACATAATGATTTTTTGTAAGGTCAGATCATAATGAGGGTTCTAAAATATATAAGACCAAGATATTGACTATAATTTTCATGTTATTATAATAGAGGGGAAGTGTTTTTTTTTGAATCCTTCAATTATATCTAATATAGTAAAATATAAATAAGTATGAATCCCTTAATATTTTTAGTTAGAAAGAAGAGAAAGTGTGAATTATTTATACTAGATCTACCTGTCCCTCAATATGTTCCCCTTATTCTTCATGTGAACAATATCATTAGTGTTCCTTTGGATTCCTCAATATAAAATGATATATATTCATCATACGGATGGATATTTGACTACCAATATAATTTAATCATTGTAAAATCCTAATTGGCCCTCTCTTCATGATCAGTCAGAATAATTGACTTGCACATAAGATCATTTTCACACAATTCAGTTTTCTTCTCCCCCAGTACAAAGACTTAATATGATCTATAATGGACTTTCTTTCCTTAACACTGATGATCTATACAATTATAGTTCTTATTTCTCTTCCCACTATTTAATAAAGATTTTATTCTGCACAACGATGTATTGATACTTAATTTCTCTATTCCTGAAGAATATTCACTTATTAATTTTTTATTTTTATATTATTATAATATTGTTAATATAATTTATATACTAAAATATGTAAACTCCTTATTATTCTAAGAAAAACAGTATTTCATACCCAAATAAGTTCTTAAAAATAGCAATTTTGATACAAAAGAATAATTTAAAATTTTTAAATTATATATTTCCATTAATGTCACCCCTTGATCTTCATAAATGAATTCTTTAAAAATAATATCTTCATTCATTACTTGAGAAAAGTACTATGATATTTTAATATTTGGAAAATTTCTATGTAATACCCACAGATTTTTTGAATATATTTTATTAAATAAATTCTTTTTTTAATAGCTCTATCCAAATGATACACCAACCCAAAATGGCCTATGACATTTTGGATTAATATTATTAAGAAGTTTTGAGTTGAATAAAACCTATATGAAATAAAACATTAGTAAAAAATTAAAATTTCTTATGTTTAGAGGTTAAATAATTAATATGATTTAATTTTTCTCTTTGAAATATAAATTTAATGTGTTAATAAATAATATCGACCACTTATAAATTATTATTATGATAATATATGGTATTTATCTATTTAAACTAATATATTATTATTCCTAAAATTATAAATTGACATGTAATAATATTATTAAAACATAATGTTTAAAATTTTATATTTTCAATAAATGATGTAATCCATTAACATTTAAATTTTTATTATAAATATAATTTTTTTAATTTTTATTATAAAGTTTACAAAATTAACTAAATATTTGTATTCCACATATCAATATTTGAATAAAGTGATTTATTTTTTTTCTAAATCAATTTATTTTTTGAGGAATAAGGAAAAATTGAGATTAAAAAAACATTGTTTTTATGACTATATCAAGAAGTATGTGTAATTGAGAAAATATAATATTTTTAAAATTAAATATTTATTAATGATTGAATGTATAAATTTCTAAAAACTATTATGAATTTCAATAATATATGTTTAATAACTTAGAAATATATTACAATTAAGGATGCTATTTTTATTATTTTATTTTAATTATATATTTTTTATAAAAATAATATTTTAAAATATATGACTTCCACATAAATTTTATCTATTTTATAAAGAAAAAATTTATATCATGAAAATATAATAATTTTATAACTTTATTTTAAAGAAAAATTTAACATTGAAAATACTCATTTTTTTATAAACTATGTTCTATATGTAACATGAGCTAATTTTCATTTTCATTTTTCTAACACATAAAAACTTTTACCAAAGAAGTGTATTCCGTATTGTGAATTTTTAAGAACAAATTATTATTTAGGTTTCATTTTATATTAATAAATTTAACACAAAAATATATATGTAAAAATTAGTTTCCATGGTAAAATATAAAATGGTTAAACTAAATATTTTAAGAATAAAGGGCATAAAAACTTGTCTGTAACTTGTGTGAAAATGAATGGTGGTGGGATTCATGACATCATATCATACCTTAATCCATTTTTTATCCACTTTTAATTTTTAACATTTTCTCTTTTTAAATTAGGATCATATATTTATAAAAAATGCAATTCTCACCACTTATAAAAGGGTAATCTAACGACCCCTTCAAAACCTGTCAAAGAATTTATTATTCCCTTTACACTCTACCTGATTTCATTCCCTCAGAATTAATTTCATTCTATATGAGACTATGAGGACATTATATTATATTAATATATCAATTTTGGATGTATCCTCTACGGAAAAAAATAATTTCAATTTTAGTACTCATTTTTCTAAAATATTTTTATTTTATATCATATTTCATCAATTAGGAATTTGTAATTTCAATATAAATATAAAAATAAATTGTTACTATTGAATTTTATTATTAAAATTAAATAACTATTTAGTACTTTTCCCCTTATCGATTAATATTATTGAAACCGTCATTTATGTATTGTATAGTCTACCGACTCCACAAAGTGATGAAATTGATTTCTTAAAAACAACATTTATTCTCTGATTATAAGTGTAAAATTGAGGAAAAAAGTGATCTATATAATATTATTATTATTATAAAGATAAAAATCCATTACACCTACTTTCACTCTCACTCTTAATGAAATGAACTTGTTAACCATGCATTGTGTTGGTTGACACCTCCCTGAAGTAATATACTTTATTTATAATTTATTTTATATATTATTATTAAAATATCTTAAAATATGATTCAAAAACATAAATTTATTTAAATAATATAATTATGATGATTTTAAAAGGATATTACTCTAAAATAAACCACATTCATAATATAAATCTTTCATTATTTATGGTATGCTCATGATTAGGCCGGTCTAACAACTTACTTGAACAATGCATAGATCACCATCATAGATAATTACCAAAAACTCTCATATAAAGTGTCATGACCTATCCCCCAGGGCCCGCATCATGACTACCCTAAGCCCGCCTTCCATAGGCTATGGGATAGCGACTAGCACCAAAGGCGTAATTCCCTAAAACTGGGAAGGCATTGCCTTTATAAATCGTAAACACACACAACCGGAGTACAAGAAGAAACAAACACAAGGTAAAAGTTTAATAACAAGTGTAATGAATGGAAAGGGGGCCAAAATACAAGACTAACTATAAAGTGAAAATACAACTGAAAGCAAGTTCATCTAAAAATGAACAAATAGCTAAAAGGTGAAAGCAGCTCCTGGATCATCCTCCGGGGTTCCTACCTTAAGGGTAGGTACATATGGCCTCCTTAGAAATCCACGTCTGTCAGACTCCACCACGTGCCGATACGTCGTAAGGTTCTCCTCTGGGTACCGTCTAGTTCTGGAGCTCTCGGCCTCCGTCAGCGTTGTCCATCATCTGCATCCAACACAACGAGGTGCGGGCATAGCCCTTGTAGGGGTGAGTATAACGATACTCAATAGGGACCCCGAGACCCTCAAGGTCTCACAAAATCCAACAAGGATCAACCACAAAGTATGATTTCATCGGAAAACCATTACTTAGGTATATACCCATACATATACCTAAGTTATCAAGTAACCCACCTCAATCATGAGGAAAACACAAAGGTCATTGAATCAGCTGAAACCAAGATTTTTATTCACAAAACCATGGATTCTAGAGAACTCCTCCTCTGTCGAGTAAAATGACCCTATCGCGACTCTGAGGTGCTACTCACTAACCTCAGAATGCTGAGGTACTCCTCCTGTCGAGTACCGTGAGTCTGCTGCCAAACAGGGTGCTCCTCCGCTATGGGTATGTTGCCAAACCGGGCGCACCCCCTAACAGCCGTTAGAGGTACTCCTCCTATCGATTACCATGGGTCTACTACCAAACTAGGCTCTCCATCCACCGTGGGTCTGCTGCCAAACCGGGCGCTCCGTCCACTGGGGTAATCGAATCACTCAGAGTCGAATCGGTCAAGCAGTCATTCGTTCTACAGCTACAAGGTCTACGCACTCTGTCTGCTCGTCTCCGGGAGGACCTAATCCATGAGAAAACATTAGATACACCAATTGTCACGAAGTCTCTGGTGAAAGTATCTCAATGGACCGCCACGTCATATGGGTCTCAACGCAACAGACGACGCGTCAATTAGACACCCGGTCTGTGAGTTATTCGACTTTTAGTCCCAGGGGCCCATTGGATTCGTGTACAAACCAACCTGACCGTGACTAAACTATACCCGAACTCCAGTGGGGTATACTCAAAGGGACGACTATGATCCATGAATACCGATGCAGCTGACAGTTCATCAAACAAACGTTCGATGCCAAAGATATAGCCCAAGAAAGTAAAGGGTCAGTAATGGGCTCGGGTCCAGTCCGACCCGGTCAGAGTGACTCGTCCCAACCCCGTCTGGGTCGTCCTTGTCTGGGTCGACCCGTACTGACTTGTTGTATCTGACTCTACTTGTTGGGTGGGTCAGTCTGCTCAGTTCGGCCCAGTCCCATGGGCCCGGCCCAGCGGACTGCGTGGACAATTCGGGCCGAAATTCACCACGTGGGCAACTCGGCCTGAAGGACAGTGGGAGGATCGGCCAACACCGCGAGGGGAGAGGCTTGGGCAGCTCGGCCTGAGAAGCCAGCGGCAGGCCGCGCGGGGCGTGGGCAGGCCGTAGGTAGGCTTAGGGGGTGCGGGTATGTCGCGGGTAGGCCACGAGAGAGCGGGCGGGCAACAAGATGTGCTGTGGAGGGTGGCCTGGGTGAGGGGGTGTCGGGCAGTGCAAGTGGGTGCTGCTAGGTGTGCCGGGGTGTGCTGGGCAGTGCGGGCAGGGCGCCACGAGGGGCTCCGGGGTGCATCGGGTAGCGCGGGCAGGGCACCGGGGGGCGCAAGCAGCACTCCTGCGGGGCATGGGCATTATGCTGGTGAGGTGGGGTGGGCCGTTGGCAGGGCCACGGAGGAGCGCGTGGCATGCGGGACGGGCGCTGCGGGGCCGACTGTGTTCGTCCAGGTGCACCGGTGTGCCGTGGGGGGGTGTGATTCATGGAGGCTATGGCTAGCGCGACCTTTGTCGTTGTCGCCATCATTGCCTCTTGCTTCATCTCCAAGCCATAGAAGAAACAAAAATTAAAAGGGCGGAGGGTGTCGGGCCGTGTTAGTCAGCCCACTCCATTCGTGTTTAGAGGGTTATAACCATTGGCTCATGGAGTGAAGAAGAAAGTTCAACAATACATCCACAATAAACCCTTATCATTCTTTGAAGAAGGAAGGATGAATGACACAATTTCAACAAGTATAAATCACCTACCATTTAATTGGTGTCATTTGATGAAGTCACGGGAAGGTGGCATTGCTTCATCAACATCGGGAAGAGGTGATGTCATCTTTGGACATGTTCTTTGCAGGCGACATCTCCCCTTCCTTTGCTTCGGTTGAAGAAAGAAGAATCTGGAGTCCATCTTCGGTGGAAGGATCATTCTTCGCATTCTTTGCTAGAAGAACAGTTCTTCGTTGAGAGCTTTTCTTCTCCTTAGCTCTCCACAAAAAAATTCCCACCAAAGAGAATTATTGCAACAAAACAATAAGAGTTTTCTTATTATTTTAATGTTGGCATTGAAATTAAAAAGAGAGAATTAAAACCCAGCTCCACCAATTTAATTCTTGTGTGGTGTCACATTAATTGGGGAGGAAGTCAAGAGGATCCCCATAAATGTTTGGAAAACTTTAAGTGGAGGAGTTGAGGAGTTACCCTCCATTTAATGGGGAGTTGAGGAGGTTTTTATCCTCCTCCATTGATAGGGGTCGGGTGGTCCCCACCCCTATAGTTTAATGGAGAGGTTATGCCTAGGTGGTTCCCGCCACAATTATCCTCCGAAGGGAGGTTATGTGCGGGTGGGCCCCACAACCATAACTTCTAACGGGAGGTCATGGTGTGGTGGCCCCCCCCACCAATCACCACTAGATGGTTTTAACCACCACTAATAAAAATAAATTTAACACTTTATTTTTATCCAACCAAATTAAAAACCCCGAAAACTATCTTCCATCCACGTCAGAACGTAACTGCAGCGAATGTATCACTGAACAATTACTGACACTGTGAGTTCAACGGTTCCCAATGATTTCAATTCCGAGCACCGGTTCAAAAGATATGAAATCATGAACATACGTTTACTGAACGTACCAAAAAAATGTTTGGAAAATTATTATCAGCCACCCTCGACTTGCGACGGTCTAGGTTAGGATTTTCCTAGGTGAAGAACGCCCCATAAAACCCAATGGTACTCTCAGATTTTTAATCCAACTCACCGTTTAGAAGTTATAAATTTTACAATAAAATAATTTTCAATCTATTATTTTATTTGTGGTAAAAAACTAACATATTCTACTAGCCCGCGCCAACAAAAGTTAGTATCTGCTTAAATAAATAATGCACTCACAAGTTCAGCGGTGTTCTCGTATTTTTAATTCTAGCTTCCATTTGTGAGTTATAAGCATTTGAAAAATAAAATAATATATTTTATTATTTTATTTACGGTTATGCCATTTTTTGGATTTCTCACAGGAGGCCTGCGCTGACTAAACTTAAGCCACACCCTGGGTAAACCCACCATCTTGAGCGCAACGATGCCCTCAGAATTATGATCCATGTAACCGTTTAAGAGTTATTCCAATTTTTTAGGAAAACTGCTTATACATGTTAATTTTAGCTTAACAAAACTTCGACTGATCAGTCCGAGCACTCCGGGCCTCGGAATTAGGAACCATTAGAAACTGGGGACTCTTAAAATTCTAAAGAATTTAAGAAAAAAGATTTCCTTGAAATTTTCAGGTCTTTAAATTACCCCCACCTCAGGGCTTTACATCCCCATAATGATACAACACACACTAGGGAAACAAAAGAGGGGTTCTAAGAATGCATCTGAGCCTCCTGCTCCCATGTGTTCTCTTGGTGGTTCCCGTGCTGCCAGCGAATGTGCACCAAAGGAATTGAACATCCACGCAGGACCCGCTCCTGTTGATCCCCAATCTCCACTAGAACCTTCGTGAATGTCACCCCATCATTGTTATCCAGTTCCCCGTGGTTGATGATGTGGGATGTGTCATGCACATATCTCCTCAGTTGGGATACATGGAAGAAATTGTCCAACTGGTGCAACTGAGGTGGAAGGGCCATGAGGTAAGCCACCTTGCCTACTTTGCTGAAAAAGTGGAGGAGTGACTTTAAGAAACTGAAGATAGGCTACTCCACCCCAATCCACAAAGGATATCTGCAACACGGCCAACTGCTCTGTTGCCTCTCCTAGCAGCTGAATATCAGTCCTCCTATTGAGTGTATCTGCAACAATGTTCTCCTTCCCAGGATTATAGACTATCTCGAAGTCATAGTCTTGGAGGACCTCAAGCCATCGCCTCGGTCTCAGGTTCAGGTCCTTTTCCGAGAAGACACACCTAAGACTATTGAGTTTAGAGTAAACTGTAAACCGTTTGCGCAATGAACTACGGGTGAGAATAGCCAATTGTAAGAACTTGACCTCACCCTTCTCCACCTACACTCTACCAGAGCTACTATTATTTATCCTCTACCGAAAATGGAAATCCGGTGTCATCCCTTCGATGAAGCACGTCCTTTGCCTAATACAATCAATCTTGACATGAACGGTACAATTCATGTCATGGATGACGTCGTAAGGCCTCGACGCTACTACCAAGATATCCAACCATTACTCATGCCTCCAAGGGTCGAGTCACACTATCGGCATCAGTGTGTGGTCACTGGGTCTCCTCCAGTAGTAATATCGAAAGTGAGGGTCAAGTCAATAGTATTAACTAGAAACTCTTATTATTAACCACAGAAAATGGTTAGGAAAGCAGACGTCAAAAGGACCAGTGTATTTTATTACTACAGATCAAAGTACAAAGACACAAAGAAACCAAAAACAGTGACATCAATGAATCTAGAAGAATCATGAACAAAGGCCTCTAAGCTAAGAAGTTGTCCCACTTCTGTCTACTTTCGAAGCTCGAGGTGAACCGTCTCGGGGTGGGAGTAGTAGTGCTTGATGACTCTAACCAACATCTGGTGACGGACCAGCTCCGCTGCCTCGTCCACCACTCGGCTGATGCTCAAGCTCCTGGCACTACCTCTATCTCGGTTTCTCCTCCAACGCCTGCTGATCAACTGTGAGGGTAGTTGGACAGTCATGCGCTCTGTGACCCCATTCCCTGCAGGAATAAAAGACTATTTTCCATTTAGATCTCCCTCAGCCTCGGGTTCCCCATACCCCCATTGCCACATCTTGGGGTCATCTATCAGAAGGTCTAACCCACTCCTGGCCCCGTGTCATCTGTCTACTGTCTGCTACAGATGACTCAGCTACTGATGGAAAGCCCTATGACAAGAGTAGTAGCTCCTGAGCATGCACAGAGTGTAGAGTCACTGGTATAAACTCCGCCCTGAAAAGAACATCAAAGATTCCCCAGGTGAGGGTCGCCTCATCATAAAACTGTATCATCACACTCTACTACATTTCAGCTGCTCCCTGAAAGAGACTAACGGCTAGGTGCACCATCAAGTCAGTGTATGTCCCAACTATGTGGAAAACCCATGCTACAGACTCCAGCTAGTACCCAGCCAGCTGTAAATCTGTCTCGCCTCCAAACTTCAGAGGCCTCTGTCACAGGAACCCGTGAAACATGTTCAGGTGGTGCGCACCCTCTGCTGCTGGGGCCGGTGGTAATGGTAGCCCAGTGGGTAATTGTACCTCTGGTGCCTCTACAGTGATGGGTCCCTACCCTGAGGCCTCATCGCTCAGCAGGCTGTTAGTACGTACGACTCTCGGGGCTTTAACTGGTCGTCTGCGGGGAGGAATCCTGAAAGAAAAAGATGTGACATGGTCAAAAGACTATACATAGTGACCTGACCTAGTTTGAGCAGAATTAAAGAATACTTTTGAAAACACATGGGAAATTAGTGTTTTCGTGTACTGGATCATAAATTAGTAGTCAGGGTCATGGTATATACGTCGGCCAACGCACCAACATTGGACTCCCTGAACTGAAGACCACACTCGTTACCCTCAACATTATTGCTCCATATTAAAGAAATATCTAAGTCCAATGTTCTGTGGTAGAACCAACTCCTCTGATACCAATTCGGCATGAACCGTCCCCCAGGGCCTGCATCGTGACTACCCCAAGCCCGCCTTCCATAGGCCAGGGGCTAATTACTAGCACCAAAGGCATAATTCCCTAAAACTGGAAAGGAATTGCCTTTATAAATTCAAACACACACAACCAGGGAACAAGCGGAAGCAAACACTATGTTAAAGCCGAATAACACGTGAACTGAAAGGAATGGGGGCTAGAATATAAGACCAAATATAAAGTACAAATACAACTGAAAGCAAGTACAACAAAAAAGGGGAACACAACTGAAATGTGAAAGCAGCTCCTAGATCGTCCTCCGGGGTTTCTACCTAAAGGGTAGGTACATATGGCCTCCTCAGCACTCTATGTCCGTCAAACTCCACCATGTAATGATACATCGTAAGGTCCTCCTCCAGGTATCGTCCATTCCTGGTGCTCTCAGCCTTCATCAGTGTTGTCCGTCATCTGCATCCAACACAATGAGGTGCGGGCATCGCCCATGCAGGGGTGAGTATAACGATACTCAGTAGGGACCATGAGACCCTCAAGATCTCATGAAATCCAACAAGGATCAACCAAAAATTATTATTTCAATAGATAACCATTACTTAGGAATATTATCATACATATATCTAAGTTATCAAGTAACCCACCTCAATCATGAGGAAAACACAAAGGTCACTGACTCAGCTCAAATCAGGTTTTTTATTAACGAAACCACAGCTGCTGGAGAACTCATCCTCCGTCGAGTACAGTGGCCTTGTCACGATAGCGAGGCACTACTCACTAACCTTGTACTGCTGAGGTACTCATTCTATCGAGTGTTGCGGGTCTACTACAAAACTGGGTGCTCCTCTGCTATGGGTCTGCCGTAAAACCATGCACTCCCCCTAATATCCATCAGAGGTACTTCTCCAGTCGAGTATCGTGGGTCTGCTACCAAACCAGGTGCTCCTTCTGCCATGGGTCTGTCACCAAACCGGTCGCTCCATCCACTATGCTAATCGAATCACTCCTAGTTGAATCGGTCAAACAGTCGTCGGGTTTATAGCTACAAGGTCTCTGAACTCTGTATGCTCGTCTCTGGGAGGACCTCATCTACAAGATAAAAGTCGATACTCCAAGTTTCAAGAAGTCTCAGGTGGAAGTATCTCAATGGACCTCCACATCATAGGGGTTTCAACGCAATAGACGACACGTCAATTGGCTGCCCGGTCTGTGAGTTATTAATATTTAAGTCCTAAGGGCCCAGTTGTATTCATGTACGAACCAACCTGACCATGACTCAACTATAACCGAACTCCAGTGGCGTAAACTCAAAGGGAAAACAATGCTCCATGAAAACTGGCGCCGCTGAAGATTTTTCCAATAGACGTTTGGTGCCAATGATATGGCTCAAGAATGTAAAGGGTCATTAATGGGCCCGAGTCCAGTCCAACCTGGTTGGACCGACTCGGCCCAACCCAGTCTAGGTAAACCTGGTCTGGGTCGACCCGCACTAACATCCTGGGTCCAAACTGGCCCGTTGGGTGGTTCATTCTGCTCTGTTCGTCCCAGTCCGCAAGGACCAACCCCTCGGACTACGTGGACAATTCGGGCCGAAAGTCACCATGTGGGCAACTTGGCCCGAAGGCCAGTGGCAGGTTAGGCTAGCATTGTGAGGGGTGCGGCTCGGCCCGAGAAGCCAGCGGAAGGACGCGCGGGGTGAGGGCAGGCCGCGGGAAGGCCGTGGGGGCACAGGCACACCGTGGGTAGGCTGCGGGGGTGCCGGGCAGGGCGACATGGCATTGCGGGGTGCGTCGGGCAGCGCGGGCAGGGTACCACGAGGGGTGCCGGGGTGCATAGGGCAGCGCTGGTAGGGCATCGACAAGGCAGGCAGGGTGCCATGGGGAATGCGTAGCGTGCTATTGAGGCATGAGCAATGCACCGACGAGGAACGGTGGGCCATTGGCAGGGCCACAGAGCAGCGCGTGGGGCACAGGTCGGGAGCCGCTTGGCTGACGGTCTTCAGCCGGGTGCACTGGTGCGCCGTGGGGCGGTGTGCTTCATGGAGGCTGCGGGTAGCGCAGCCTTTTTCGTTGCCTCTATCATTTCCTCTTACTTCATCGCCAAGCCATATAACAAACAAAAATGAAAAAGGTGGTGGGTGTCGAGCCATGTTAGTCAGCCCACACCATCCGCGTTTAGAGGGGGATAACAATTGGCTCACAGAGTGAAGAAGAAAATTCAACAATACATCCATAATAAACCCAAATCATTCTTTGAATAAAGAATGATAAAGGATACAATTTCAACAAGTTTAAACCCCTTACCTTGTAATCAGTGTCATTTGATGAAGTTATAGGATGGTGGCGTCACTTCGTCAATGTCGGGAGGAGGTGACGTTGCCTTTGGCAATGTTCTTCGCGGGCAACGTCTCTCCTTCCTTTGCCTCGATTGAAGAAAGAAGAAGTTGGCGTCGATATTTGGTGGAAGGAGCGTTCTTTGTGTTCTTCACCGGAAGAACGGTTATTCTTTGGGAGCTTCTCCTCTTTTTAGCTATCCACAAAAGAAATTCCCACCAAAGATAATTATTCCTACAAAATAATAAGAGTTTGCTTATTATTTTAATGTCGACCTAAAAATTCAAAATAGAGAATTAAAACTCGGCTCCACCAATTTAATATTTGTGTGGTGTCACATTAATTGGGGAGGAAGTCAAGAGGCTCCCCATAAATATTTGGAAATCTTTAAGTGGAGGAGTTGAGAAGTTTCCCCCCATTTAATGGGGAGTTGAGGAGGTTTTTATCCTCCTCTATTAATAGGGGTCAGGTGGTCCCCACCCCTACAGTTTAATGGAGAGGTTATGCCCGGGTGGTCCCCGCCACAATTATCCTCCCACGGGAGGTTATGTGTGGGTGGGACCCACCACCATAACATCTCTTGGGAGGTTATGGCATGGTGGCCTCCACCACAAACCACCACTTGGTGGTTTTAACCACCACCAATAAAAATAAAGCTATCACATTATTTTTATCCAACTATATTAACCCAAAAACTATCTTCCATCCATGTCAGAACACAACTGCGACGAAGGTCTCACTAAGCAATTACCGATGTTGCGAGTTCAACGGTGCCCTCTGATTTCAATTCTGAGAACCGGTTCAAAAGATATAAAATCTCGAACGTACGTTTACTAAACATACAAGAAAAAAAGTTCAGAAAATTATTATCAGCAACCCTCGACTCGCGTCGGTCGAGGATAGGCTCTTCCTAGGTGAAACACGCCCCAAAAAACCCCACAGTACTCTTCGATTTTTAATCCAACTCACCGCTTAGAAGTAATGAATTTAACAATAAAATAATTATCACTCCATTATTTTATGTGCGGCCAAAAACTAACTTTTTCTTGCTGGCCCGTACCGGCCAAAGTTAGTATCTGCTTAAACAAAGCATGCCCTCACGAGTTCAACGGTGGTCTCAGGTTTTTAATATGAGCTACCACTTTTTAGTTATAAGATTTTGAAAAATAAAATAATTTAATTAATTATTTTATTTACAGTTATGCTATTTTTGGGATTTTTCGTAGAAGGCCCACGCCAACTAAACTTAAGTCGTGCCCAAGGTAAACCCTCCATCCTGAGTGCAACAGTTCCCTTATATTTCTTAACTGAGTAACCATTTAAGAGTTATTCCACTTTTTCAAGAAAACTGCTTATGCGTGTTAATTTAAGCTTAAAAAAACCTCGACGAATCATTCTATGCACTCCGGGCCTCGAAATCAGGCGCCATCAGAAACTATGTACTTGTAAAATTCCAAAGAATTTAAGAAAAACAATTTCTTGCAATTTCATGGTTTTTACAGAAAGGAATTTTATATTCATAAATATTTAAAAATATTCAATTATAGTATATATAATGATCTCATAATGATGAAATTTTGGACAAGAATGAATACCTACAATGCTATCATGAATCTTGGGAAAAACAATCAAAATAACCATCACATGAAAATGAATATATTTAATAACTAACTAACATACATGTAGGATATAATTAAAGATAAATTGTATTAAATTTTATATAAAATGGAAATTTTATTAAATAAGTTATTAATATGGTCATTTTTGTAATATATGTGGTTATAGTGTCATAAAATATGCTTTAATTCAACGTATGTTTTTCATCTACTCAATTTTTGATTCATTTGGACATAGACTTTGATAGTTGAATATACTTTTTAAGAAATATTTTACCCATAAATTTTCCTATTTAATATGGTTTTCCCTAATATTTTCTAGGTAATAGACCTATCAATATTAATAATAACTTATTTTAAAAAACATTTTTCTGAAATAATAGTATATATTTGATAAGAATTACTCTAATTATTACAAATTGATCTTTTTCTTTCATGTTCCTGGTTTTTCCTGTCAACAACGTTTTATTTAATGAAATCAAATTATGTTTATTTTTTTAAAATTTATCATATTATCCTTTACCTATTTTACTTAATAAATTTCCTTCAAAATTTCAATGATTTTTATTTTTCTTTAAAATAAACAAAACATTATAATATAGAAATTTCATTACAGTAATCATAACTCAAAATATATTATCTTGATTTTTATTTATATTCAAGGTACCATTATTTTGAACACTTTATAATAAGTTATTCACAAGTCTTACCTTTCCCATATCAATTTTTTTAAATTAATTTTAACATTATATGTTATAATAATGATTGAATCATTGGGTGAAGACTTTTATATTTTCATTTATACTTTCTCTTATAGTTTATCTTCTTTGAAGAGATGTTTTTAAATACATTTATGTATTTAAATTATTAAATTTCTTTTAAAAATTGAATGTTTTGAAATGATATATTTATATATGGTCATGTAATGTAATATTTTTCAAATGTTTAAGAAACAAATTATTTTCATAGGTTCTTTAATATTTTTTTATGATTGATTTTAACTAGGAAAAATATATCATGATGATGATGATTGTTGTCATATGTCATTGTAAAATTAATTGATTTGAGTGTATATCCCTAAAGAAATAATTTCATGAATGAGGATTTATCCCAATAATATGGGTATATGGGAGTATTTACTAGAAACCAAAGGGTAAATGACAAGATTTCTCCCACAACAAAGCGATCAATGGGAGGATTTATCCAAAAAAACATACACAAGAGGATTTATCCCTATTAATTATATAAATGTAATGTCTTATCCCATGAGTAAGGGTAAAAATGAAGATTATTCTAAGATAATGAGGTTACAAATGTGATTACCCCAATCCTTTTTTTGTGATGAATACCTTTATGGGTATCTATGAAAAATGATTTATATGTTTACATTTACGCCACACTCTTCTTTCCATGTCTTGTTTATTTAATTATGATCCATGACTCATGTGTAATATATCATGATTCAGTACACATTTCCCATGAAATATGTTTAATACTTGGATATTACATGTCATTTTATTGTGATTGATGAAGAACACTTATTGTCTTATAGAAGTTTTATTATTATATTTTCAACATGGAAATGTTTTCTAATATTAAAATTTTAATGCCCTTTAATATTTAGTATGATTTATTTTATGGTTTAAGGTGTAGTACTGTGGGTTTAAGGAATTTGGGGAGTGGGAATGTTTTTTATTGAGTTTTCCTAGAATTATACAAGGTAAAGCATCATAGAGAAGGTGGTGATTGAGTGGAGTGTAATTGTTGTGGCATGGAGGAAATGGGTTTTGTGTAGTTGTCTAATTGTGGGATTTGGTTAGATATTTCAAATAGGGAAACCCTGTGGTGTGGAGGTAGGTTGCATTATGGACCACTTATTGGGTGGCCTTTTGGTGTAGTATTGACTCTCCAGATATGCTATAGCCTCTCCATTTGGAAAATATGATCTGATATTTTCTCAAAAATGGTTTCTGTAGGACGGTTTATTGGGGGTGACTACAGCATGGACTGAGGTCTCTACAGTGTGGTCTATAGACTCCATGGTGTTGTCCTTGAGTTCGTGACATAGTGATGTATTTTACAAACTATCTATAGATATCATCACTCACAAAATAAAGTTATTTACCCTATTTTGTCTCTTAAACCTATGGTTCCCAAGAGATCCTTCTGAAGGCTTTAATTCCCCTCATTGATAAAGATCAAACCCAGTCTTTAGGATATTAGTTCCTGGTCTTTCCTCTCCATTATTATGGTAGGTGTCTCAATAAAATGGTTCAAATACATCAATAACATAATGTTATTGTTTAATAATATGGATTTTTTTATGAAAATGATGGATTTGATATCTAGGTTTGCTTTCTTTTTAAAATTCATGTTTTAAAGGTATTTTATTTTAAAAATGTTTTTGAAAATTGATGTGTTTTTTAAATACATTTAAGATGGTTTTGGATCTAAAATGTATTTTCAAGCTTATAAGTGGATATTTTTCATTGGAAAAATATTTTATAAAATGAGAGAAATCATTTAAAATGGTTCTAAAAATCATAGAATTTTGGGAATCTTGTCTATACCAAGAATTGGAAAGGTCACTTTAGTGTGTGTAATGACAATAGAGGTTTTGTGATACTGACATACCATAATGGAACTCCATATATGTTGTATCCACATTATATCTGATTTTGGATTATTTCTACATTAATATCATATTCCCATTGGATAATGTTTATATTTTTTTCATCATCATTTATTCATGATTTCTCATATTATGGTATATCCCATGGTTGGTTTCTCACATGTTTATATTCTGGTGTATCCCAAAAAAAAATTTCTTATTCTAAACTAATTTTTAATATAAACGTTTTATATTTCTTAATATGTAAATATCAAAGTATTTTATGAAAAATAAAATCATGTTTTATAAAAATAATTATATTGTTTGAAACTTCTTTATAAACTAGATCTTTTATAGAGATAGAGATAAAGTTTTTATGTTATGAAATTTTTTATAGATTCTTTGGTGAAATCCTACATTGATTTCTAATAATTGTATACTTTTTTCCTTTGGTTGTGAGGAAATATGGTTTTATAGGAATTATTTAAAGGCAAAGTAATTGTATAGTTCACTGGATTCACATGGTTATTAATGCCTTCAACATGGGTCATTTTTCTGGTGATGGATGGTCATAGGATGTTTATGCATTTGGCTTATCAAGTTTTGTTTTCCAAATTTATCCCCTTTAGCTTTACATTGTATTACTAATGGATATATACATTTTATTATAATATAAATTTTGTTTGACCTTTGGAAATATATGATACTTTTTGTTTTCTTTTTTGATACTCCTCCATAGAGAGATATTTATTGTGACATATTATCTTGACTCACGATAGTTCATTATAAAATTATATTAGAGAGAAAACCCATTTTTAAGTGTTATGAAAATACTTTGGTTTGGTTTATAGTATTAATTAGATATAAGTTTAGGCTATCTAAATTTTGGTAGTAAGTTCAGAAAGGTTCATGGGTATCTCACATTCATGTCTGAACACTAGTTTCAATGGGTGGTCATGAATCTTTACCAATCTTGAGACTTGGTGATTGTGGTCCTTTAAAGAAAATTGATGTGAATTTTTTTAAATGGACCTATTATTTTTAGGTGATTTATATCTCTCATATAATCCATTATAAATTTAAATGAATTTTAAGGCAATGATATATAATCTAGATATTTGTATTATTATTCTGGAACTTGATCATAAGAAGAATATTTGTTGTCTTTTATTTATCAAATGATTCTTACTAGAAGAGATCATCCAAATATGAGTGAGTAAGTGATGACATAAGTTCCAATATTGAATTATATACCAGAACATTCATTAGGGGAAGTGGTAATCCATACTATTTACACTCTAGGTCAGGTGGGTATTGTACACTTGGGATGAGTGGAGGATCATGTCTTAGAATTGATTAAGAAGAATCCACCAATCCTTTATGGTTACAATGAACCCTAGGAACTAGAGGATTATCATGATCATATTGAAATGAAATCATTTATCTAAAAAAACCCTAAGGAATCCAAGGTGGGTATTTTCACATACATTTCTGATCGAAGAGGAAGGAGATAATGGAACTCTATCCTGTAGGCGAAGTTGCACGAGGATCTCACATGTTCCTATTTTAATAATTTTATCAATTAGTGGTTTTATCCTAATTTTGTCTTCAAAGAATGAATAATTTGTGTCCTTAGAGAAGGGGGTACATACATTTTTGGATTATTTCCCCAATTTCACAATTTTGGGACACCAAACCTGATTTGGTTAAATATGATCACATTTAATATAATAGGTTTGACACGGGGATGAGAGGTAATATTAAATAGTTGGTCATTATCTTATTCCTTCTGAATTTTATTAAGGTTGTGGATAAATATTCTATGTATAAGGATGATATAGTTAGGAGGATTGGTTTTCATTGATATTTGGTTGCTATAATTTGTATATAGGGTATGCCTTTCGAAGAGAAGTGGAAATTCAAGGGTGCTTTATTTTATTCAGGACTAGTTTCACAAGATTCATTAAGATAACATATGATTATTTTCTATCACTGTGTTAAGATAATTCATGAAAATACTAATTATATAGAAGTACCCAAGACTTTTCTTTTCTGATTAAAATATTTTCATATTAGGAATTTCAATTTAATGATGTCCCAAGGTAGTAATGTTGGATCCACCGACCATAATGGTTTCTGGGGTTTTTTATGATTCCAATGGCGGTGGGTCTTATACTCTGGCCGTGGGGGATGTTCATGAGGCTAAGGGGGTTCAGTGAGGATCCTATAACAGATGTCTTTATGCCATGGAGTATGAAACAGTAGGAATTTGGGGTTAGGTTTAATAGTATTGAAGGCATGATGTGATTATTTTCATGTACAGTATTAGATTATTTTGATATAGGTGATACATATTATTTTAAATCATTAATGTTGGTTGGAATACTGTCTGTCTTTTTCAAGATTATTTCATTCTTATAAGATCTTTCCACACCTTTGGTAAATTGTCCCAAGAAGGATTTTAAATTTCTCATGAGTAAGGTGATGTTAATATGCTTTGAACTGGTGTTATACTTTTTAATTTGTTATATTAATATCTTTAACCAAATTACTGGCATGGATTTTATGATTATCATAAAAAAACATATTAAATATTATCATCATATTTTTTGTTATTTTCTCCTAATGGGTACTCTCAAGTAATTCAAGGTGAGTGGAAATTCTAGATCTATGTAAGTGAGACCTATTGTTCATTTTCTTGGTGTGATCTGATGAAATCTATTAGTTATGTTTCTTGATGTCATTGAATCTCACTGTACATATATACTTCCCAAAGTGGTGAATACACAACCTAATGACTTTATTGATGAATTTTCTAGGTTCACACAATATAGAGTGGTCAAGTTCATGAATGAAATTCTTCTTGTTATGATTTCCATTTCTATGTCATATTATTTCATGTCACAAACTAAATTGATATAAGATAAGTAATTCTTGTGAACCTTGAGGGTAAGGGATTTACTCATCCTAGTTTGTTACCTCGGGCCTCTCCAATTGTCATTTCATGGAATGTAGGAAGAAGACTCATACATTTCATTTATTACTAAAAGTAATCCATGTGGCCGTTAAGAACAAGTTTTCCTTACCCAAAATTGGTGATCTATTTAATCAACTTTGAGAGGCCCATTTGTTTTATAATATTGAAATATGATCCCGGTACCATCCATAGATAGTCTAAGAAGTGGAAATACCTAAAAAATGTTTACAATCTAGTATAGGAATTTTGAGTTTCTGGTTACAATATTTGGTCATGCTGACACTCTTGTGATGTCTATAGTGTTAATGGACTGAATTTTTCATCAGTGTTTGGACTTGTACGTAGTCATGTTTTTGGAGGATAATTTGGTGTACTTCATGTCATATGGGAGCAATGGTATCATTTTCAAATTAGTCTTATAATATATAAAGAGTATCACATGTTTGATAAGCATTAAATGTGTAAATTTGGATCTTAGAAGTGATGTTCTTAGGGTATTATATCACTATGATAGGAATTTTAGTGGATCCAAAAAATATCCACATGGTAATTTATTGGGAGTAGTGAATAAATGTGTTTGAAATCTACAGTTTCTTAGGTTTGGTTGGTTACTATTTCTAGTTTTTTTAAGTATTTTCAATGAAATCATCTCCAATTACAACTTTGACTCACAAGGGTGTTATGTTTTAATGGAGTGACAACAATCATAGATCTTTTAGGGAGTTGAAGGTAAATATTACATCATCGAAGATTCTGATTTTCCTAGAACTGGGTATGAATATAATGTTTTATGTGATTCATAAATAGTGGGATTAGGGTGTGCCTTGATATAGGGGAAGAAAATGGGGGGATATGACTTTCTTATATTATGAACTCATGACAACAACTACATTATCCATGATCATTAGTAGGTGGTACTTATGAATTCACTCAAAATATGTCTTCAATATCTCTTTTTGTAGTTGTTTATGGTATATTCATATCATATGATTCTAAAGAATATTTCCACTCAGATATATATGAACATAATATAGAGATACTATGTGATTGTCTCCACACAATTCATTTTGATATTCCTTATACACCCTTTAAAGGTATCATTCTTATTGATACATTAGGCAGGAAATTACCTACTCAAGAATTAAAGGAATTAGTGGAGGAATGGTATATGATGAGTTTGTACATAGATATAATATTGAGATTGGAAGAGGGAAATGTATAGGGGGTATTAGATTTAGTATGAGATTAATTATAATTTAATGAGTGGTTTTGGATTGATTTGGTTTTACATAATGTTTTCTAAAGCTTTAGTTAAATCCCAAATAGTTGGGAGACCTCAGTTGAGTAGTCTCTATAACCTTATGGAGATTTTTGTTTCCAAGATAGGTTTTATATTATGATAACTCTTAGGAAAGAGTTTATGGATGGTGGAATCTAGTATTTAATTTAAATACACCCTAATACTACCTAGGTGTATCATGTTTATTTTACATTGGTATTAGTGGATGAGGATTAGGTGATATATTATAGGCTTATTGTCATGATTCATAACTTGTTAGAGTATTTATGAAGAACACCAAAGACCTTTTATTTTGATGTAAATATTTTCTATTCCATGATAGATGTGGGAGTTGAGTTCCAAGTACTTTTTCATCCGTATTTCATAGAATCCAAGAGAGTGGTATTTTATTTTGGTGATCATTGATTGACTTATGAAATTTACTCATTTAATCATTATTAATGATACAATGAATATTGAAAAACTTGAGACCTTGTATGTTTGATAGTTTGTGATAAATAATGGGGATTCCTCTACAATTAATTTTAATAGGGACACGAGGTTCACATCCAGTTTTTTGAGAGGTTTTTAAGAGGTGATGGGATCCAAATTGAAATTTCTCACTACATTTCATCCATTGATGGATGATAAAAAGTGATACATGTTATGATTATTTAGGATATGCTCATACCTTGTGTACATTACATTTTTTGGTTTCTATGAAATGTATTTTCTTCTAATATAATTTTCAAATAATTTTTTTGTTAGTCATCGATTAATAAATATAACATTAAATTGTTGAATGGGTCTCTATGTAGATATCTTTTATATTGGTAAGATTTAGGATAGTGTTATTTGGTTGGAAAATTCCATTATTAGGCGATGATGAAAAATGGTTTCTTGACCTAGAATATATTCATCATACAAATATTCAACAAAAATTCCATGAGGACCTTCACTGTCAATCACTAGAGTTTGATGTTTGTGATTAGGACATTTATTGAGTTTCTTCTCAATTGGTAAAAGATTCGTTGGTTATATAGGGTAAGATAGCACAAAGGTTCATGGTCTACTTTGATATCATGTATCATCTTAGAAGGGTGGTATAATGGTGGAAAATGATCTCTCACTTTACATTGATTCACAAAGTGTTTCATATTTCTTATCTAAGGTGGTGTCAACTAGTTCCTTCCCATGTGATTGAATGTGAGGATGTTAACCTATATCCTAACATTGATATGGCTGATAAACTAGTTTAGATTATATATTTTCCGAATAATGTAATAATAGTAAAATTATTGCTCTTTTCTGTGTACTGTGGTTGCATATATGGGTTATTCATGAGAGGTGGGAATAAGAATGTTTTGTGGGACGTAGTGGCCTTCTATTTTTGGGAGTCTATAGTTTAAATGACATCCAGTGTAAAAATGATTTTATGTTGGGGAGAATTGTTATGCCCTCTGGGATTTGGTATGATGTTTTTAATGAATTGGAGTTATCACATTGAGCTCCAAGCTCTTGTGGATGATCATGGGTATTGTTTTCTAGTTTTCTAGGAATTATGAAAGGGAATTCATAGTTGTGGGGTCAGATGTGGATTGGAGTTTGATTCTTATAATATAAAGCTGTAGGTTGTGGTGTAGTGGTATAAGGGTGGGATTTGGTAAAATTTTTTAAAACAGGCACCCATGTGGCCTGGATATAGGTTGCATAGTGTCCCACTAATCATGTGGCTTGTTGTTATGGCTTGGAGTCTTCAACTGTGTCATAGGATTACCCCTCTGAGAATTAAATCAAGTGAGGTCTATGGTATAGTCTATGGATTATGGTTGAACATGGGTGACTAATGTGTGGACAGGGGGTCTACGGGGTGTTGTATTGTCTTTGTGGCATGGTCCTTCAGATTGTTTCATGGTGTTATATTTTACATTACGACTATAGATACCAGGACTACTTATATAATGGTTCCCTTATGTCTTTCTCTGTTGAACCATAGGTTCCCAATAGATCCTTTTGAGGGAATCAAATCTCCTCTTTGACAAGGATAAACACCGGTCTATAGGTTATTAATTCCTTGAATTTACTATCCATTCCTGAGGTAGGTGTCTCCCTAAAAATATGCTAATTCTGGAAAACTAAATTTTCTTATTCAATTACCTAATTTTTTATGGAATAGATGGATTCGATATCAATGTCTATTTTCACTGGGATATACATGTTTCTAAATGGATTTGAATTACAAATTGTTTTATACATGTGATATGTTGTCTAAATTAATTTGTTGTGTTTTTGGATCTAATATTGGTTTTCGGAATAGAAGTAGAAATTATTCACTATGAACATGTTTTATGAAATTGGAAAAAAGGTTTTCAAAAGGTTTTTAAAATAATAGACCTTTAGGTACCTTGGGTATGTTGGGAAATGGGCATGTAACTTTAGTGTGCGTCATTTACCCAGGGGTTTTTTGATATTAAAAGACTTTTATAGTAATCTATATTGGTTGGATCAATTTTATTCCCAATTTATACTTGCTTTTATATCTTATACATATTACCAATGGCTATATAACATATATTTTTCTTTGTAATATATTCGTGGGTTTACACATGATGGTATATTTCATGGTTGGTTCCTCACATGTTCATCTAATATTTTATCCACTAATGATATTTCTTTGGATCACATGATTTATTATATAAAATTTTAATATAACTTGTTATGGTAACATGAAAAGATTGTATGAAAAATCATAGTTTTTTTATAAAATTGTTTTATATTTAAACGTCATTATAAAATGAATATATTTTGAATCAAGAGCTTACATATTCCTGGTATTATACATCATATATATTATTGGTAAAATAATACTAGGATTTTTTCTAACAACCTTTCCTTTTGGCATATGTAGATGTGTTTTTGATGGACTCCGTTAAAAGGAAGGGCATTTTATAGCTTGATGACTTCTCTTGGTTTTTGATTCCATTGGCATGGGTCAGTTTGGTGGTGAAATATGGCCACTTGATGCTTGGGCCTCTTTCTTTGTCTAGTTTTTTTATTAATGTTTTTCCCATTGGGGTTGGTATTGTATTTATCATAGATATGCACTCTTTCATTCATTGTGTACTATTTGTTATCTTCGGTAATACATGATACTGTTTGGTTTATTTTATGATACTCCCTCTTGGATGGCCATACCTGGTGACATATTAGGTTGACTTGGGCTATTTAGTTACACTTATCATCCAACCCCTAAATAAATATTTATAAAATTTTCATTATAGAGTGTTCAAACTCACCTCATTATTTTTTTCCATTCCCTAGGATATAAAGGAATGTACAAATTTTGAGAACTTGAGATGGAATTATCTAAGAGTTTCATTATAGATAAATGTACATATGTGATAAAAATTAAAATTTATATTTATCTAGTCCTCAAAGGTAATTAAAAGGAATTTTTAAATTCATGTGTAGTTATTGTGATGTAATAATAGAATGAAATCTGTGCAACATTGTCTTGGATCATCTCAATTAGAATCAATACTAACCTGTATATGATTTAGTTTTTAGAATTTAACATGCGAGTCTAGGTTTGGGGTTCCTCAGTTGGTTTCATAAGAGAGTTCAATAATTTTTTAAGATTAACATAGTTATTTTTGGAGAATATATTAATACCAAATTAGAAAATAGACATTAGGGATAAGTCTTTGGTATAATTTTATGTATATGAGAACATGTTGATGTTTTGGTAATGTGGATATTATGTAGTTTTCATAGAAAGTACATATCTATTAGGATAATATAAGTGAATTTAGTCACTTTAATAGATGTTACTTGGGTTGAAAAACATGAAAAAATGTTAGGTATTAAATCAATCTTCAACTAGTTATTGAAAAAGATACCTAACCACACACCTAGTCTGACACACCTAAGGGGTATTATTTGGTTACTAAACATCTTATTTATGAACAATTTTAGATTATATCTGTATCTATTATGTTTAATTATGGAATAAAGTTTAGTTTTGAACATGTATAACATAGAATTAAACCTCAATATTCGTATTTTGGGGAATATATATTTATTTGTCATTATGTGTAATTTATACTAGATCCATTTTTCTATTTCTATAAATTTAATAATTTCTCATATACAACATTCCGTTTATTAAAGTACAATTATGAACCTATAAGAATAATGTCAGTAACGCATGTAAAGTAAAATGTGTAGATTGTCTCATCAAGTACCATAATATGATGGAAAATACAATTCCAAACATCATGACATTACTATCCTTGTTTTTGAACAATAAAAAAATTATATAGGGTTCCAAAATTATCCATGGAAGGATTAGGTTTCTATAATTGTTTAAGCGCTAGTGGCCACTGATGTTTCATTGATATCCTAATCATCTAATTATTGAAAATTAGATCAATATAGTTGTAACAATATATCTTGTTAAATAGATCATTATGGATGAAATGGGTATTCAGATATATAATTTTTTGATGGCGGTACCAATAAATAATGCACCTTAATCAAGAACATAAAGGTAAATGAATATGTTGATTCCATGAAATGGGAAGAGTTTAATGAATAATTTTACAATTAATATTTTCACTAACCTCATTGGACAATAATGGAGGGAAATTTTTTAATGGGTAAAAATGAGGATGAATCCAATATTACATGTGATGAAAATAATCATATGATGTGCATGGTTTACCTCTAATATGATCATCAAACATGAATGTAAGTTCAATTGTTTTATTAGTGATTTATAGTTAAGTCTCTAAAAATCATGGGTATAAGAAATATTGGATTTTATGAACATATTTTTTGATGTTTAATTATGGTTGAAATTGAAAATGGAGACTCTGGGTTATTTTCATAGCTTGTGGGAGGAGAAAACTAAAAGGGATTCCCATGGAAATTTAAGTAATGATAACCATGGGGGATACATTCATTTATTAACATGCATAAAATGTGGGAAATACTATTGGGGAATGTGTCCAGGTAATAAGTATATTCATCAAAGGTGAAAGATACTTTCATTGAGCACATGAATACTGAAGAGGTATGAAGAGACCAACTAATGTAATTGATAGAGGAAATTCCCATAATAATACAAAACCCTAAGTGAAATGACTAAATTATAAAGAGCATGGGAATTAAACCTACAAGTGCACTGGAACCAAGTATGAAATAAATAAAAAATCTCAACATCCACGGAGCTCAAACAATAAGAAAGGCCTATGAAATCATCATCACTAAAGTTGATTGTGATAACGAAGTGGATCGTGATAATTATTGAATAATTATCTATGACTATAGAATAGTGGATTTATGTTTGAATCCTAGTTCTAATAAAAATATTATATCTATGGTGTTTTATATAAAAAAATGAATAAAACCCCTATAAAGTTAATATTATCGATGAATAACATCTCCAATTTTTATCCCATGTTGTAGTTTATGGAATATTATTTATAGAGTTAATATTATCTTAAATTTAAAGTGAATTTAATGTGATTTTGGAAATTTATTGTATATCTCTAAAAAGAATCCATAATAATCAAAATAAGTTGGGAAATCATATTCCATATTTCAAACACACCTATGATCACCTATCATTGAAAGGATGAAATGAAATCCCTCAAAAAAGTAATTATAATATATGATTTGTGATACAATATCATGAAATATGTTTACCTAAAATGATTGGATAAAAAAATATTTGTAATGACTAATTCGGATTGAAAATGACATATTTCCCTTGTTTATTGATAATAGTCTTTAAATAATATCATGAGTTACATATATCTCTTAAATAACCTTAGTTAGTTTCCTTGTGATAACTAAAATTTTGAGGAATTAACTTATTTAAGTGGCGTAAAATATAAAATCTCAATGTTTTGTAATTTTCTTTAAATAATTACCTTATTCAATGGTTTTCTCCACATGAAACGTCAAACGAAAACAATTCAAAACATATTTGGTGAAAATTTTCATGAAATTTTATGATTATTAAAACCTATAGTGAGTAAAAAAGTTAGTAATAAATTAAAATTTATGACATTTATATAATAAATAGTTAATATGATTTAATTAATTTTAGGTAATTGTTTAAATAGATAATAAAATAAACTGGTCACATTTAAGTTAGTATTATTATAATACATGATATTAAAATATATGGACTAATATATTCTCATTATTTGAAATATATATAGATAAGAAATAAAACTAAGAACATTTAGTGTTTACAAAAGTTAATATAAAAAAAATAAGTTTTCATTTATTTTATAATTTTTTATTTAAAATATAAAATTTAGTAATTTAGAATTTTTATGTGGAAAAGTTTACCCCATTTTTTAATTCTACATATCAAAATTATCTAAAGGTGAATTTTTGAGATTATTGTAAAATAATTTAATATTATGTGAAGGGTGGTTAATATATTTTTCACTAAAATCATTGTGTTTAAGACTGTATCAAAAAACAATATTGACATAAAAATAGATAAAACATTTTTGGTAAAGACTCTAGCCCTAGAAGACCATAGCTTGTGGTTACTTAATTATATTTTTAATATATACAAGAGATCTTATCCCAAAGTATTTAAAAGTACTGTAGTCCTAAAAATACAGATATATATTTGTATCCCACATTACATATGAGAATTTAAAATACAACATAATATTTCCATTTATAAATCCATTATTTCTTTTTGAATTTCCATGAATATTAATCATAATACACATGTTAGCTTCCTGGTGAAAGGAAACATATGAAAGGGTTGAGAATAGATGCTTAGTAAGAGTATGTACAATATAATCTATCATGGGTAAATTAAGAATAATAAATATGCAATGGTAAATAACTAAAAACACATTCCATTTAATTAATAACCTAAGAATGAAGAATAAAATAGAAGTAATAAATTATGATCAAATATTGCCATACAAGTAATTTCACAGGTTTGAAACATATCCATAGTTATCATAAGTATTCAAATAATGACACTGAAATCAATGGATAATCTCATAATGATTTAATGGATAAATTCAAACATCCTAAAACAATATTCAATTCCATGTTCTAAGACATTATACATAAAACAGTTAAGACCTAGGCCAAATACCCAAACAAGTACTTCTTTTTATAACTAATAAAGAATTGATATAATATAATAGGATCCACCAATAAATTTATAGGTTTAATTCATTTATTATATGACTGGGGAGAATAAAAATTCAAAACATAATCAATATAAACATTCATATGAAAATACTAGTATATGAAATGTTAATTTTTACCTTGACAAACTAATCAAAAACCCTCCAATGAATGAATGGGGACTAAATAATTAAAAAATGTTCCTAGTGAAGAATAATTATAATAAAGGGTTGTTGATAATGATAAATATAAATACTATTAAAATATCATACAAAATAGTCATGGGAGAACATACACATTCCAGATTGAAAATTGATTTTGAAAACATAAAATTTCAAAAAAATTATGAATTTTTTCCCTTTGAATATAATTAAGTAAAATTATGAAGTAAGGTTTAAATAATATAGTGTTTATAATGGTGTTAAATTATGTTCATGCTTTGTATTTTAAAATTAATATTTTTTTAACTTTTTTGGTAAAAATTACAAAAGCACATCATTTGAAAATGAAAAAAGGATTCCTTGTAATTCATCTTGTAAAAAGAAACTGATAGGTAAAAATGTATTTAATAAATAAATTTTCAATTTTAAAAACATTTTAAGAAAATATTATGGAAAATATTGACATCTATGAAAAATATTCCTAACCGAATTCAATTATTTTTTGTTATCCAGAAAATTATTATTTCGGTATTTTGAGTACATAAGGAGAGGAAAATGAAATAAAAACTTATGATTCATAGAAATAACTAGAGGATGAGAAATTATATTGTTTTTAAGATAAAAATATAAAATATTTCCCTTAACGGAGACTGAAAAATAAATAATCTTAAATAATGATGAGATTATGAAATAAACCCTTACCAGTTTAGTAACTTTTGAATCATTTCTGACACAAATTAAATATCATAAAATGAAAAATTAAATATGATTAAAATAAAGGGAATAATTATATATCATATCAATGGGAAATTATATACACCAAATAAAATAAATAAATGGTTAACAAAAAAAATGTCTCATAGAAACAAAATTGATATGAGAAGCCCTTGGATTAAATAAACAGAATTGAAATATTAAATATAATGAATTATAAATAGTTCATTAAATGAATTAAAAAATGGTAGTATATAAATCATATAAAATAGATTAGGTTTATAATAAAAAAAATTCCTCAATGAAGGTAAATTGGGATGAAACACTTTACAGTAGAGACAGATCATTACATACATTCTTTATTATCTTGAACAAAAAACTTATGTCAATTATTTACTTTAATAAAATAATTTTTAAAGTTTATTGTTTATTTTATTTTATTTAGTACCATATTATATTCAATTACATAATCATTTAGGAATATGTGTTACATTTTTATGATATTCAGATCATATATAAAATGTGAATTTTGTAGGTTGACAATGGTCCTCAACACTACTACAAAATAGACCTTTAACAACTCCAAAAATAGCCTTCATCTATGCAAGAAAATAGATGACTATCAGTTCAGGAGTAAAAATTGTAGTATTTTATTATCTTTAAAGAATCACTGATAAAGGCTTCCTTTATCACCGCAAAAAAAGCACAAATAAAGTCCCCCTTTATCAGTGCTTTAGAAGTGCTCATAAAGGACCCCATTTATCAATGGTTTTATTTAAAACTGATAAAGGGGACCTTTATCATCACTTATAAAAGTTCTAATAAAGGGGTATACATTAGTGTGCTGTAACTGGACACTATAACAGTAGTGTAGTGGGATGTAATAACAAATTACAACACCAGAAACAACACCAGAAAGCAAAAATAATAATAAAAAAATAGAATTTAAATGAAATAATATTTACAACACAAATAAATAAGGAGAACTATATTATAGGAATTTAAAACATTGTCTTATACAATTACATGAGTAAGTAAGAATTATTACATAAATTCCAAAACGTTAATGATCATTTATTTTTTACCCCTAACAATAAATCATGCTATTTCCGAACAGAAGGCCCCTACTTGAGAAAAAGAATGCACCTGTATAAGAATGAAAAATTATGTTAGTAATAATATCAATAAATAAATGGAACAGAAAGTGCAAATTTAAACCTAAACATTAAGTCATACCAGGAACACTTTGTATCAAATTGAGTTGTGGTTGATTCTTGCACATCACACCATTTCTTGTTTGTCTTCCAGCATTATCTCTATGAGAATTAGAAAATTCACATAAGATAAAAATGATAAGGAAATTAATTAAGTAATAACATATAGAATTATAAGAAAAAAATATAGGCTAGTTTTCTTAGTTTTGGAAATGTGATGCCCTTTTAAAAGTAAAATGACACTTATATATTCAAAAGATGTAGTTGAAGTCATATTATTCACACCGTGCAACCGAATGATGCGTGGCTTACTTCTATATGTCTCTACTGACTTATATATCATTGTAAAAAGTATCAAAAAAATCTAAATTTGTTGTATTGGGTTTGAATATATCACTTGTATTTTTTTACTAAAATATCATTTTAAATAAGAAGCACACTCACTGAGTTGTACCAGTTACATCGTGTGCCGATTTGATGTGGAACTATGTCCTACACATCACAAATGAATTATGAATCATTTCTATAAATTTTCAAGACATTACAATTTCGTTTTCTCAGTTTTCAATGAGTGTAACTTTTTGAACTAAAATGTCAATTTTAAAATAATAATATAAACATTGAGTCATGATAAGAACATATTGTATCAGATTGAGGTTCGGATGATTTATGTACATCAAAAATGACTCATGGATAATTTTTATCAAAGTATAAAACAATATAAATTCATTTACTATGTTTTGAGAATGTTGGTTTCCTTTTTTTACTGAAATTGATGTCAAATAAAAAAATATGCACTTGGTGTCATAATGGTCACACCATGCATTATATTGAGATTTAGCTAATTCCTAAACATCCCAAATTAATTATGGATCATTTGTATAAAGTATCAGAATATAATTAATGTGTTTTACCAATTTTGAATACGTCACTTTCCTTTGTGCTAAAATATAATTTTAAGCTTGAAACATGCTATTTGAATCATATCGTTCACATCTTCTATTAGTTTTATGTGAGATTGATTAACATATATCACAAATGACTTCTGATTAATTTTCCTAAATTATCAATATAATCCCAGTGTGTTTACTCAGTTTTTAGTGAGTGACATTTTTTTTAACTTAAATCTAAATTTTATACTGATGACGTAGACATTGAGTCACCCCGGACACATCATGTCTTAGATTGAGGTGATGTTGATTCATATAGATTAGAATACAATTATTGATCTTTTTTCAAATGTATCAAATTAATATGAATTCATTTCTTGGTTTTGAGTATATCAGTTACTTTTTTACTAAAATGAATGTCAATTTTAATGAAAAATATGTACGTGGAGTCATACTGGTCACACCATGCATTGGATTGAAGTGTAGATGATTCATACATGCTCTGAATGACATATTTATCATTTTTTAATGTATAATAACATTCCTAATGTCTTATCTTTGTTTTGAGTACATCACCTGTATTTTTTTTACTAAAATGTCATTTTAAAATGGAAACACACATTTTGAGTTACACCGGTCACATCATGGGTCATTTAGATGTGAGGCTAAATATTACATGATAAAAATGACTCATGAATCATTGTAATAAATTATTAAGACAATATGAATATGGATTCTTTGTTTTCAGTTAGTGGCACTTATTACACTAAAATGTCAATGTTAAATTGATAACAGACACTTTGAGTCATACTGAGTACATCATGTATCAGATTGAGGTGATGATAATTCATAAAAATAAAAAATAAATTATGGATTTCTTTAATAAATTGTCAAGAAAATATGATTGTGTTTCTAGGTTTTGAGTATGCTAGTTGTCTTCTAAACTAAAATTAACATCAATTTTAAATAAAAATACACAATTAGTGTCATATCAGTCACACCATGTGTCAAATTGATGTGTGTATGATTCATACACATCCAAAATTATAAATGTATAATTTTTTTAATGTATCAAAACAATATGAATGTGTTTGTTCATTTTTTAGTATGTCACTTGTCTTTTTTACTAAAATATCATTTTTAACTGGAAACATTAACTTTAAGTCGTACCGGCCACATATTATGTAAGTTTAAAAAAAGACTAATTCCTACCTTTTAAAAATGACCTATTAATCATTTCCCTAAATTATCAATACAATCCAAGAGTATTTTCTTAGTTTTCAGTGAGGGTAACTTTTTGAATTAAAATGTCAATTTTGAACTGATAACATAAAATTTAAGTCACATTAGGTACATCGTGTATCAGAATAAGGTGAGGATGATTCCTAAACACCCAAAATGACATAAGGATCCTTTTCCTTAAGTATTAAAACAATACGAATGTGTTTTCTTGGTTTTGAGTGTGTCAGTTGTCAATTTTACTAAAATTAATGTGAATTAGAATAAAAAAGACGCACTTTGATTCATATCAGTCACACTATGTGTCATATTTTTGTGAGGATAATTAATTCTCATATAAAATTAATTATTTAAAATTATTATAGTGTATCGAAATAGTAAGAATGTAATTGTTTTTGAGTATGTCTCTTCTATTTTTTACTGAAATGTCATTTTTAATAGAAAACTCTTAATTTTAGTCATTTCTATTACATCATGTGTCTGTTTGACATGATAGTAATTTATGCATGTCATAAATTAATTATGAATAATTGTATTAAATTATAAATACAATCTGAGTTAGTTTTCTCCATTTTTAGTGAGTGACACTTTTTAAACTAAAATATCAATCTTAAACTGAAAAAGACAGTTTGAGGCACACCAGACACATGCCATATCATATTAAGGTGAGGATAATTCCAAAACATCAAAAATAACATATGTATATTTTTAATAATGTATAAAAACAAATTTAACCTGTTTCCTTATTTTTGAGTTGGTTAGTTGTCTTTAAAAAAAAATAATGCCATGTTTGAATAAAAAGGCACACTTAGAGAGTCTTACCGATCATACTTTATGCCAAATTGAGGTAAGGATGATTACTACACACCACATGTTAAATTTGGATTGTTGTACTAAATTGTCAGTACAATTCGAATTTTTTTCATGGTTTTGATTACTTATATTTTAATTTATACAAAAGTTTCATTTTAAACTGGAAACACATACTTTGTGTAGTAATGGTCACATCATGTGTTCATTTTACTTGAGGAAGATTCCCATATTTGAAAAATTATTTATGTATCATTGTCCTAAATTATCAAAAAATATATGATAGTGTTTTATAGGTTTTCAGTTTTTCACTAGTTTGTTTATTAAAATTAATGTCAATTTTCATTAAAAAGTCGTACTTGGATCCATTCCAGGCACACCATTCCTCATATTCACATAAAAATGATTCATACAGATTAAAAATGAATTATTTATTATTTTACTAAAGTATCAAAATAATAATAAACTGTTTTCTTGGTTTGAAGTATGTGAAGTGTGTTATGAACTAAAACGTAAATTATAAACTAAAATTATAAAATTTTAGCCACACGGATAACATTGTGTATCAGATTGAGAAAAAAATGATTGATTATGTGATATGAGTTTTTTATTTCTTTTATCTACATAATTATAGAAAATAAATAAAATGTTCCATTCTGATGGAAGAAAAACTATATGCTCTTTGAAACACTTCACATTTCAAGAAGCATGATTTTTTCCCTTAAATAAAAAAGGAACATGTTATATCTTTTTTGGCTTGTTATAGATAGTTTAAAACAAAATATAACTTCCCAAAATATCTATAAAAATTACTAAATAAGTATTAGATAAATATAATAAGGAAATTAACTGAAAAATAGAAGATAAAATGATGAAATATTTAATTAAATAAGTAGGATGAATTGACCTTTTCATGATGGTTGTATGCATTCTCGACCCATTTACTTATTGTCATTATCTGAGTTGTAGCCTAAAATTCCAATATCTCATTAAAATGAGTAGATTCGAACAAAAAATCCCAAATCAAACAAAATAATCCACCTATATAAGAAAACAATTTTTATTTTACTAATACTAAAAAATATGTAAATTAAACATAAATATGTAACAATACATTATTTATGTGGACAATTATTTTACTATAAAAACATAAAGATTTCATCTTTGATAAAGAAGAGAAAGAACCAATCCTCTTACTAGAAAGGCAGTGGATAGAACTATAATTTTTTTTTTAAATTCTAACACTGTAGTGGTGAAAATGTTTCAAGGAAAATAATTATATGGATGTTTTGGTGTATAAAGGCACAAAATATGAATATATACCTTCTAAATTAAAAATCACTACATGTAAAAATTAAAATTAAATCAATGTTTCATTATATAATTTTTGGTAAAATAGATAAAGTATATCATAACATTAACTTTACATATTTCCAAAGGGTTGCCTTTATTATAGTCCATTCTTCCATGGGATTGGTAACATCATCATGTGAAGAAGATATTGCCTAACTAATTTGTAAAAAAATTAATTTAATTTATCTTAAGGAAGTATAGAAATGATAATATTTTGAGGAAAACATAGTATATTAAAAAATAATTTTACATTCTCATTGAACTCTATTTATTTTTTTAATGGTTTTAGGGATTTGGATCCACTATCAAGAATCCAATTACACTATTTGTGGTACCCTTTAACATACAAGACATTTTATACATTGGGACCACTATGAACTGATTATGATCTCCCAATGAAAGGTCCATCTTCGATTTAATTCTCATATGAACCAATAGTTTTTTAGTCACCAATTATACAACTAACAAATTTTAGTTTTCTAGATCCAACAGATAAAACACTTTCACTAATTTTTATTCCATTATTTATGACTCTTATTTTTCCCCTTCAACATTTATATTCACTTTCTTGAAGCCCATTTCATCAACTTTCTTTGCATTCCAATTATAAACTCATTTGAAATGGAAATTAAACACTTGAATTGTTGTATATTATCAATCTTACGCCTCTTTAAAAATGAAAAAATATGTTATATTTTTTTAATTGGATTTCTATCTTTAGATCTAGATGTGTTAATAACTTCCTCCACAAGCATAACTTCACTGTTTTTCATCATACAATAGTTATCATGTTCTTTTGTATATATCTTATTATAATTGGTTACAAAAAGATAATAAGATATAATATTATCATTAGGTCCCCTATTTAGAGATCAATGCTATTCGAAAATTGAATTTAGATTTTAGATAACTCCTTATAAATTTGATCTTACATGTATCCTATAAAATATTGATTATGTGCATCTGATATCCATCCTTTATCCCGTGATGGATTCAAATCCATAACAATTGTTTCTTGTGATTCAACATATGCATCAACATATTTAGAATAATGTGAAATGTAAAGTTGTTCTATCTCCCTCACTATGAAGGTTATTTTAACAATATATCTCCAAAAAATCCCTTCTTTCATAAGGAATTTATTATTATGATACTTTGGGAGACCGATGCTTTCAATATCTAAAAGGTAATTGGTACCGAATTCAAAACATATCTAAAAAATATATCATTTTGTAATACAAACTTCTAAATGACTTAAATTCTTAACATGTGTAACGTCCCGGTCACGGAAACCACCCACAGGCACCCCGTACCCAGTTGGTCAAATGGACTCAAGTGCATTTCCCCGAACGCCAGAGGCTACCGACTAACAATGAGGGCCTTGGGTGTGATGGTGGGTAAAATATGCCCTTATTGCCAGAGTACACAGTGGAATAGAAGCATGATACAATAGAGGAAGCTGTAACAATCCATACAAAACCAATCAGCAAAAGGCTAAAATTAAAAAACAACTAGAGCACATATATAAATGATTCATGATACACATGTCTAGAAAAAAAACCAAACAGATCACAATGCTGGAATACAATAGAGTACTAAACCAAAGTACAAAAGAAACAGATAAACAACTTCTCAGCATCGCAAGCTCAAACATGGTCCCATGCTCTCCATTGCCAATGCAATCAAGTACGTGAGGCCGAAAGGCACTTGTCATTGTCTATAACTACAACAATATAACCTATTTGGGACAGAAAGCATGTCCTAAACTGGGTGTGAGACTAAATAACAGTAGGAAACCACCCGAAGATCTGTACCTAATAGTCAATGAGTATATGGAATGTAAAAGTACAGTAAATAGTAAATAGGAAAGTACTCAGTAGTAAAAAATCCATAGATCAATCAAGAAACAGGGAAGCAAACAGTTAGCCACTAATAGGTAAACCTCTGGGAAGTACTCACAGCCATCCCCTCTGGTCCTACCTAAGAAGTACCAACAACCCTCTGGGCAGTACAGTCAACCTAACCCTTATGGTTTGGTCATAACAAAATTATAAGACTCTCTGAGGAAGCTCACTCCGTCAATTCCCCTTATAGTCTAAGGTAGTGAGGGACTCTCTGAGGAAGATCACACAGTCAATTCCCCTTATATCCCCAAGGTCAAGAGACTCTCTATAACATCCCCAAATGATAAAGGGTTAAATGACTAAATGATATGACTCATGTAAACAAGGTGTACCTTCCTTTTTGGGTGCCTATCTGATTAGGACTCCATAGATAAGCGTGCTTGGCCTAGAGTAGTGATCAGGATGGGTGACCATTTGGGAAGTTTCCCAGGGTGTGTGTGAGTGAGGACAAAGCACACTGAAAAGGACATGTGTTGGCATGTGGGGACAATCATCAGTCATATGACCCGTTCAAGAACGGGGGTGGACTCTAGGGTGGGACCCAAGTGTCTGCGGGGTGGTTGTACTGTCACTACGGCCCAGTTGTTACATTTGGTATCAGAGGAGGAACACAGCCTTAAGTGCGATGCACAGCCTCGGTTGAGATGTAGGGCCCACAATGAGGGCGTTGTGTTCTGGGGGGGGGGGGGGTGATTGTAATATCCTCAAATGATAAAGGGTTAAATGACTAAATGATATGACTCATGTCAACAAGGTGCACCTTCCTTTTTGGGATCCTATCCGATTAGAACTCCATAGTTAACCGTGCTTGTCCTAGAGTAGTGATCAAGATTGGTGACCTTTTGGAAATTTTCTCAGGGTGTGTCCGAGTGAGGAAAAATCACACTGAAAATGACATGTTTTGTCATGTGGGGACAATCATCAGTCATATGACCCGTTCAGGAACGTGGGTGGACCCTGGGGTGGGCCCCACGTGTCTGCGGGGCAGCTGGTGGTACCTGGTGGGCCAGGACCTGACAACCATGTTAAGGCGGGGTGGTTGTGCTGTCACTAGGGCCTAATTGTTACACTCTCTGAGGAAACTCACTCGGTCAATTCCTCTTATAGCCCCAGGTCATGCACAGACACTCTAAGGAAGATCACCTGGTCAATTCCTCTTATTGCCTGCAGTGGTTCAAGGTAATTCAAGTTAAACAAAGACTCTCCATGGAATCTCACTCAACTATCCCCTTATACTCTATAAATCTCAAATACACTCTGAGGAAGCTCACTCATTCTATCGCCCCTATAGTCTATAATGTCCAAAAACTCAATGAGGATGCTCACACGGTCTATCTTCTTATAGTTTATAATACTAGGTTCTCATGGCCCCATGTAAGTCAACACATAGTAATTCTATATGGCCAATGTAATCCTACAGAACTACTTGGCTAACCAGTCTACAACATCTCAAGCATGTCAGAAAAAACACACCATCCTACGACCACAAGGCTTGAAAAACAAGTAAACAACCAATAGGCTAAACAAGACCAAATCAGTCGTATTAGAATAATGCATGAGCAGAACATCCAAGGCATAGTAGTCCACCCAATTCCTATCCAAATAACCTCTACACAGGCATAAAATCATGGTAGGCAATCATCAGGGGTAAAAAAGTAAACACACAATACCCCGTTCAAGTGTATTGGTGGAATTTGCACATAATACACAAACACATTGAACAGAAAGGCACAAACCACCTACCTGAGGGATAGTAGATCAATATACTTGAACCACGAGGCTTTAATCTCTTTATAACATCGTATATCTATGAAAACACATAAAACTTTTTAACAATGACAACTTGGAAAAGAGGAGGAATTGGAAAACGATGCTCTAGAAGAAGGAAGAGCTTACCGCTGCGGTTCCGACAAAATCGATGACAGTCGATTCGAAGAACAGATGGATTCTTGAGGTCTTTGAGAAGTTTTGGCATCACATGGGTTCTCTCAGTCGAACGAGACCTAGATGAAGACAGTTATGGAGATTAGACGTGACCCTGGTCCATTTAATGAAAAAGAAACAAAAATCACAGAGTATACTTTTGGAGTACACGACATGTACTTAATTTTTCAATACTCTGCTTTCGGTGGTTTCCACGTCACCCCACACAACCATGTGTATGGCCAGGACACGATTGTTACATGGCCTCCCGCGACAATGAAGTACATGGAGTGTAATAAAAAAGTACACGACATGTACTTCAAAAATTTTCTGAAACTCCTCTTTTTCTCAAAAACTATAGAAAAAGGAAAAACATATGTGAAAAGATGATCTGGATTCTTACAAAATTTCCCCCTTGACGAAATTATTCCCCAAATTTTTCTAGCATATTGTAGAAGAAGAAAACTCGAACAACTCTATCCACTATGCTCATACATCAGCATCCCTCTCCCAAGTCTCGTCCTATACTCGCCCGTACTGCCATAACACTTAAAACAGAGGAACAAATCAGTCATAGAGAACCTTTGTACTATGATCCATAATCCGGATAGGATGCTTCTCAAACGACACATCCACTTCGAGATCAACCTCCTCTAGATGAAATACATGAGACGGGTCTAAAAAGTAATGTCGTAGGTGATAATCATGGAAGACATCATGCATCGCTTGGTACCTCTGAGGTAAATGCAACCGATAGGCAACCAGACCAACTCTCCCCAACACCTCAAACGGTCTGACGTACCTCGGTGAAAGCTTACACTGTCTCCTAATCCTCATGTGTCACAACCTCAGTGTGACACACAAGCAAACCTGATATCTGACCTCAAACTCCAGAGGTCGTCTCCACTGATCAACATATGAATTATGTCGACATTGTGCCATATCCATTCTCTTCCAAATCTACTATATCTGCTTTGAGGTCTCTTGAACAATATGAGGTCCCAACAAAGCTGCCTCTCTAACCTCCAGCCAACATAAAGGTGATCGGCATGGTCTTCCATACAAAGCCTTATAAGGTGTCATTTCAATAGTTTCTTGATAAATATTGTTGTAGGAAAACTCCACAAGAGGTATATGTTTCTCCCAAGAACCTCCAAAATCCAGGATGCATGCTCGGAGCATGTCCTAAAGCACCTGAATCGTATGTTAGGTCTAGACATCTGTCTGGGGATGGTATGATGTACTCAAAAGTACATGTGTACCCAAAGCCTTTTGAAGACCCTGCCAGACCCGAGAAGTAAAATGTGCATCCATGTCTGATACAATGGAGTGTGGAACTCCATGCAGACATACAATCTCTCAGATGTACATTCTTCCCAACTCATGAAAATTGAACGTTTCCTTGATCGGAAAGACGTGAGAAACCTCTATGAGCCTGTCAATGACAACCAATACCACATCATTCCCTCGTGGTGAACTCATCAATTCTGTCACAAAATCCATCGCGACGTTGTTCCACTTCCACTTGGGAATGGGTAACTGCTGCAGAAGCCCTGCTGGTCGCTGATGCTCTGCCTTCACATACTGACAAGTGGAACACCTCATGATGAAACCAGAAATGTCCCTCTTCATACATTTAACCAATACTGACAGTGTAGATAATGGTACATCTTGGTGACGCACGGATGAACTGACCATATTGAGGAATGAAATTACCGCATTAGCTCCTCGTGTATATCTACTGGCACCCATACACATCCCTAGAAATTCAAGATCTCATACTCGCCTATGGTCCACCCAGGAAAAATTTCCTCTCATGACACACTTTCCCATATGAATAGGCCTTCAAAATATGATAGTTTCCTCATTCGTACCCGATCAATAAGTACAGAGGTAATAGCTATAGAAGATAGAAAAGTATACCCCTGTCTGTCGTGAAAATCCAAATGCATCATAGAGAACATAGCCATAAGCTTCCAATCAATGTTGGACTCCTGAACTACTTGTATCTGAGTCCACCTACTTAGTGCATCAGCCACAACATTAACTTTTCTAGGTGTGTAGGAAAGCTCATAGTCAAAGGACTGAAGGTACTCAACCCACCTTCTCTCCCACAAATTCAAGTCACACTGAGTGAAAATGTACTTGAAACTCTTGTGGTCGGTGAACACCACACAGTTATCTCCCAGAAGATAGTGTCTCTAAAATCATAATGCATGAACAACAGCTGCCAACTCCAGATCGTGTGTTGGGTAATTCATCTCATGTGGCCTTAACTGCCGAGACCCGTTAGCCATGACTCCATCTCCCTGCAGAAGCACAACTCCCAGCCTGATACCAGATTCATTGTAGTAAACGTTATAGATCTTTCATAGCTATATAAAGAATTGTATTGGTTCTGAATTCAACCTCCCGTTCAGCTCCTGAAAGGCAGACTCACAAGAATCTGACCATAATAACTTTTATCCCTTCTTGGTCAGACCTTTCAATATTGCTGCTAAGCGTGAAAAGTCCTGCATGAAATGACTGCATTATCCAGCCCACCCTAGAAAACTCCTCACCTAAAATAAGTTCTTCGACTTCTCCCATGAAACTATTTCTCTCACTTTATTTGGGTCTACTGACTCTCCTGTCTCTGAGATAACCAGACCCAAGAAGTGAATCTGGTCCATCCAAAAGTTCCATTTTGAGAGCTTACCATATAACTGATGCTCCCTCAGTGTACTCAAAATGATCTCAATATGGGTAGCATGGTCGTGTTGAGTGTGAGAGTACACCAATATATCATCCATGAAAACCACCACGAAGGAATCTAAGTATGTATGGAACACTCGGTTCATTAGTGCAATGAAAACTGCAGGCGTGTTCATGATACCGAACAACATAACCCTATACTTCTTTAGATCATACCTGCTCCAGAAAGCTGTAAGAGGTATATTAGATGGTCTAACATGCAATTAATGATAATCAGTTCTCAAATAAATCTTCGAGAACACCCGGGATCCTCGAAGCTGAACAAAGAGATCATTGATCCCCAACAAGAGATATAAGTTCTTGACCGTCAACCAGTTCAACTTCCAATAGTCCATAGAAAGCCTGCGGGTACCGTCTTCTTTCTTTGAAAACAAGATATGCGAACACCAAGGATAAGTACTGTGTCAGATGAAACCCTTTTACTACAAATCCTCCAACTGCTTCTTCAGCTCTTGCAACTCAGGTGCAGCCATCCTATAAAGAAGAATGGACAACGGTGACACACCTGGCCCAAGATCAATCGATAAGTCTACCTCACGCTCTAGAGGAAAACCTAAAAATGCCTCTGGAAAGACATCTCGGAAACGATCCACCACTGGAGGAAAGTATATCTATGAAGTCCCATAGTCATCCAGATAAAGAATAACAATCTGGACAGTAACTCCTCCCAACCCATGATGCTCTGGACCCACTTTGCTCACCTGATCATCCCATTCACCCCTAAGAAGAAAGGATCCACCCTCTGGTGATATGAAACTCCACCTACGGTGATAAAAGTTGACGATTACTAGGATTGGAACAAGCCATTCCATTCTGTGAATGACATAATAGCCTGTCATCTCTAGGACATAGAGATACCAAAGGATGTGACACCCACCAACCTCAAGAGGGAACTCCTTGCACTAACGTACACTAGATGTCCCAGTTCCCAACAGTGTGTCTAGTGTCAAGATGTTGGCAGAAGAAAAGATACAGAGACCAAGAATCTCCAAAATAGAGACAGATATAAAGCTATGGGAATCCCCCGTATCGAATAGAGATTAAGATAAAAATGGGGCTACTAAGATTGTACCTCTAACTATAGATGGGCCGAGATCCTGCTCCTAATGGTTTTGCTCCACTATAGTGTTCTTGCCTGCTCCATGGCCTTGTGACCCAGCCTGACCACTCTGAGATGATCCACTTTGCTTTCGCTGGTAGCCTGGTGACTGACCACCATGGTAGCGACCTCCACCTCGGCCCGAACGGCTGGAAGAACTCCAGTTCCCAGACTAGTGAGAAACTCGCGATGCATCTCTTGAACGTGGGGTCATAGAAGAACCCCTACCACCAGCTACTGGTCAGAAGAACTAATAAAAGCACTGAAGGTGACCCATGTTGCCGCAATATCGATACTTTCCTAGGTCTCTCAGGAAATGTGGCCTTTTATGCCGACTTCACCCACAATGGTATCACACCACCTGGATACTAGATGATGCATCACACCTACATTGATCTCCACTAGTAGACTCCCTACAGTGCTTCCTTCTATCAGAAAGAGGAATACTAATTTTTGATTTTTAAATGACCTGGCTCACTGCTCCAGAATCCCTCAGATTTTTCTCAGTGATCAGCGCCTGGTTGACGATAGAGGATATCAATGTCAACCTGAAGATATTCACCTACGATCGGATGTCGTTCCTCAGACCATCCTCAATCTTTCGCACAAGGAACAACTCCTCGCCTCCTAGAATATGTGTTTAACTTTTCATCTTAGTAAAGCGAGATGAGTACTCCATAATAGAAAGAGTTCCCTACTCCAGACTCGTAAACTCCCGGGCTTGATCGGCCTTCAAGGTCTTCGAGTAGAAGTAATCATAGAATATGCTCAAGAAACTCATTCCAAGTCATACTCTACTGGCATCCTGACTGTGATATCACCTCCCACCACCTCTTGGTGGAGTATCGGGGTATATAGGTAGCGAGATTCACCTTCTTCTCTGGAGGTATCACCAGATCCTTGAAAATTATCAGTATGGCCTCTAGCCATGATTCTGTAGCCTAGGGTCCTCCGTCCCCAGAGAAAGTGGAATGCCGCTGCTTCCAGAAAACCTGCATCATCTCTGCCATCGACGGGGTAGGAGGTGGTACCCATTGGAAGGTCTGTATCATCCTCATAAATCCATCACTAAACTGTGCATCGTCACCTGCAGCTGGTATAACTGCTGGTGCCAAGACTGGCACAACAGGAGGATCTGCATGAGGTATGTGATCAACCATATCAGGTGTCCGACCACAATCTCACAATTGGTGTACAATCGGAGGATGTCACCGTGGCATAATTATGAAAGGTCAAATGAACACGTTAGATAAGGATTTTCGTGGAAAGAAAACATAAGAGTATAAGAAGGGAATAGGGGAAATAAAAATTCAAGTTTTACAAAACATGACTATACAGCATGTATAAACACCACACAATGTGTTCCTTTAATCTATTCACATGGGCGTGTAGTTCTGCCACAACTGGTCGTGTAATGCCCCAACCACATGGTGTGTTGTCCCCACACACAACCTGTACTTGAACTCTATTCCCTTCCCAAGTCTCCTTACATGGATAACCCAAATGGTCCTATTACTCATAAACTAAATATCGTGTATAAACACCCCACGACATGTACTAGACAAATTTCAACGACTTGTGTTGTTAGCTACATGGCTGTCTATACAGTTCACTCTACACAGCATGATCCATGTGCACACGACATGTACTTGAAATATTTCCCCAACCCGTGTTGTTTGTGACACGGTTGGGTAACTAGGATACATAGCACAACATGTGAAATCAGGACATGGTGTGTATAGTCGAAGTTCATCCATCCGTGTTGTTAGTCACATGGGTAGACACACGGTTACTACAACACAGTGTGTACATAACATACATGACATGTTCCTGAAAGATTTTTCACAACCCCATGTCCCTGCCCACATAATCAGTGACATGGTTAAAAACTACACAACTTGTATTCAAAGAGTACACGCCGTGTATTCTGGGTTTTTCCGGGAAGTAGCCTCAGAAACTGCTCCGGAGCTGAGAAAACACAGAAAACAAGCATTAAGGTGCCAAATTTCGATCCATGAGGGCCCATACTCCCCGCGAATCAAATCTTGTCATCTCATACATGTCATATACAAGGGAAAAAAGTCAATGATCCACCAAGTTCGGATTCATGTGGGCCCATAACACCTCAAGAATCAAAATTTGTCATTCATTCAAACAAGACCTTATATGTAGAAATACCTATTAAAAGTGGGTATTCTATCAAGATTCTATCACAACAGCATGCATATTCTACACAACATCTATGAAAACAATATGCAATCGCTAATGCACACTAAATGGCGTGACAAAAATTCATGACATGTGATTTCTAGAAAGTGTCTATATAATTCATGTGATGGCATACCCTTATCACATCGAGTTGTGACCGAAATAGAACCCTAATAATATCATCAGTAACATCACAAAACACGCGAGTCACCCATCGGTGAAAATCAAATCAATAGTAAACTTGAAAAACAAGAAAAAATTGTAACAAATGAGGTAGAATGCATTTTCCCTATACACGAGTTAACTACTCTCAAGAACAACTTATTACCAAGTACCTATTCCATGTTATCCCTAGTTGTTGTCTCCAAATAGTAAGTCAAGAGAAAAGAGTCCATCTAATACCACTTTGTAACATTCCAGTTCCTGAAGCCACCCAGAGGTGCCCCGTACCTAGTTGGTCACATGGCCTCAAGTGCATTTCCCCGAATGCCAGAGGCTGCTGACTAGTAGTGAGGGACTTGTGTGTGATGGTGGGGAAACTATGCACTCATTGGCATAGTAAACAGATGAAGAGAAACACAATACAATAGAGGGATCAGAAATAATCCATACAAAAGCAATCAGCGGAAGGATAAAAGTAAGAAACAACTGGATCACATATATAAATGATGCAAGATACACATGTCTAGATAAGCAACCAAACATATCACAATGCTGAAATACAAAATATTACTAAACCAAAGTACAAAAGAAACAGATAAACAACCCCTCAACATCGCAACCCCAATCTTGGTCCCATGCTCTCCATCTCCAATACAATCAAGTACCTAAAGTCTAATGGTGATTTCCCTTATTTATACCCGCTACAATATAATCTGTTTGGGCCCAAAAGCATGGCCCAAATAGGGTGTGAGACTAAATCCCATTAAGCAACCACCCGAATATCTTTACCTAACAGTCAGTGAGTATATGGAAGGTAAATGTACCGTAAATAGTAAACAGTAAACAGGAAAGTACTCAGCAGTAAAAAAACCACAGATCAATCAACCAATAGGGAAGAAAACATCAAACCAAAAATAGTTAACCCTCTACGAATTACACACAATCATCCCCTCTTGTTCTGCCTGAGAAGTACCAACAACCCTCTGGGATTTACATTTAGCCTAACCCCTCTGGTTTGTTCATACGAAAATTAAAAGACTCTATGAGGAAGCTCACTCTTTCAATTCCCTTTATAGTCTAAGGTAGTCAAGGACTCTCTGAGGAAGATGACACAGTCAATTCCCCTTATATCCCCAAGGCCGGGAGAATCTCTACAGAAGCTCACTCAGTCAATTACTCTTATAGCCCTAGGTCGTTCACAGACTCTCTAAGTAATCTCACCCGATCAATTCCTCTTATAGCTTGGAGTGGTTCAAGGTAATTCGAGTAAAAAAGACTCTATAAGAAAACATTCTTGGTCTATCCCCTTATAGTCTATAATGCTCAAATAATCTCTGAGGAAGCTCACTCGGTCTATCCCCCTGTTGTCTATAATGTCCAAATACTATCTGAGGAAGCTCACACGATCTATCCTCTTATAGTTTATAATACCAGGCTCTCATGGACCCGTGTAAGTCAACACATAGTAATGATATATGGCCAATGTAAACCTATAAAACTTCTTGGATAACCAGTCTACAACATCTCAAGCATGTCAGAAAACAACACTCCATCCTATGACCACAAGGCATGGAAAAAAGGTAATCGACTAATAGGCTAAACAGAAACAAATAATTTATATCAAAACAAAGCATGAGTAGAACATCAAAGGCATAGAAATTAACCGAATTCATATCCAAATAACCTCTACACAAGCATACAAGCATGACAGGCAATTAGCAGTGGTAAAACAGTAAACATGTAATACCCCATTTAAGGGTATTGGTGAAATTTTCACCTAATACTCAAAGAATTTTAATGGAAAGGAACAAACTACCTACCATTGGGTTTGGAGATCAATATACATAAACCAAGAGGCTTGAATCTCCTTAGAAAATCATAGATCTACAAAAATGGATAAAATTTTCAACCAACGATAACTTGGAAAAGAGGAGAAATTGGAAAACGATGCTCTAGAATATTGAAGAGCTTACCGTTGCGTTTCCAACGCAATTGATGACAGTCAATTAGAAAAATAGATGGAGGCTCGGTGGATCAGAGAAGTTTCGGCGCTGTACAGTTTTTCTCGGTCGAATGAGACCTAGAAGAAGACACTTTTGGTGATCAGACGTGACCCAGGTCCATTTAATGAAAAAATACACGGTGTGTACTTTTGGAGTACACAATGTGTAATTAATTTTTATGTACTCTACTTTAGGCATCCTCCACGTCACCCCACACAACCATGTGTGTGGCCAGGACACGGCCAGTATGTGGCCACCTGTGGCAACGAAGTACACATCATGTACTTATAATGTACATGGTGTATACTTCAAAAATTTACAGAAACTCCACTTTTCTCAAAAACTCTAGAAAAAGGAAAAACATACCCGAAAAGAAGATCTGGGTTCTTATAACATGACATTTCTAAATCATCATATACTACTCGATTGGGTACATCCATCTATAATGGATATGACAACATAGTTGAATCTCTATAACAAAATGAACCATCAAGTGGACCCTTATATCAAAGAATAATAGTCAGAAGAACATTTTAGTTAACAGAATATGATAAAAACTTATATTCCATGATTGGAAATGTTTTCAGGTCTATAACATTACTACATATGTCTTTGAAAAAGATGCATATTCTGGTTAATGTATTATATACATTTTTACGAATATTTACAAGGGAAAAAATAGACAAAAATATTTCATAAAATTATGGAAGTCGTGTTATTCTATTCCCTGTATCATCAAATTATTTACTGAAATGGAATTATTTATATTTTATGAATACCTAGTAAAACATTTACACTATTAAGTAAAAGGAAAAATTGAATATTTTCCGATTGGGATTGATTTTAAGATAATGGAAGAATAAAATTAAGCCCTTTACCCTTCTCTGATGCCAAGTCATGTCATATCCCCATGTCAATCATTTCCAACCTTGCCTTGATTCCATCCTTAGTTTTTATAAGAATATTTTATAATGTTCTAACAACACTATCAAATAATTTTTTTCTACATACATTATATTAATAAAATATCTTTTTTAAAGAAAATTCCAATACATTGATTGAAATAAAATTGATCTCTTATTCCAACTTAATTTTGTAATGTTTTTTGAAATTGGGTTATTAAAATGGTGTCAATAAATTTTACATTATCTAAGAGTTGATTAACCATTAGTGGAGACGTTTTTGTACCTTATTTGGTATTCCCATCAAATGTGGTCATGCATGATCAGTATTTATGTCATCGTGGTAAACATTTTAAATTTCATAAAAAGATAATATTTGAGGAATGTTTCAACCTAACTGACTATTTACATTCATCATAAATGGGACACCCCAAAGTTCCTTTAATTCTACTGATTGAATAATTTCCATAAACATGAAAGTCATTTAATGTTTAGTAGAACATGGCCCTCAACTTATATGAGCATCATACATTGTAAAACATGTATCCCACCTTAATTTCAGATATTTGATCAATGGAACCAAATCTAAATCAATATCATTACTAAGTTTCTTTGGAATAGAGATAAGTAGAGACAACATAATGTATATTTACTTCTTGCATAACCATGGTGGAAAGTTATAATTTACCAACACGATAGTCCATGCACCGTGAGTACTACTGTGTACACTAAAGGGATTTATTTTATCTATAGATAACACATGGTGAATGTTTCTCCACTCATTTCTAAATTTAGGATACTCGTAATAAAGTTTATTCCACAAAAGGGAATGTACTGGATGATGTAGGTTCCCATATTTAGCACTCTTATTTCCATTCCATGTAAATTATCTTTTTGTTTTCTAACATCCATACAGTCATATAAATCATGTAATGCTAGGAAAATACTGTGAATATTTCAAAGTAATTAATTAATTTTTCTTGTATCGATCCACACCACACATAGGGAATTCTTTGAGTGATTCATGGTCCTTTCAAAAAAAAATTCAATCATTTGGAAAATCATGTATTTTTTAGATATCATTCCCATTAGACATAGAATAAATTTAGCATCATTTATTTATTATTGATGTTCATTATCTTTTGTTACCATATCATTCATGATACTAAGTAGTTCTGTAAATTTTGGGTTGCTTCATTGACTAACAACATTAAAATTACAGGACTTCAATAAAGATAAAAATGGTGTGTATTTAGTACAACTTGTATACAATGGTTTCGTATCACATCTACTTAACTTCTCTGTAAAATTTGGACAATAATGAAGGACATGTTCAATTTCCACTATCATTTCTTCCATGTGATCTCCATCATCATTTACATTCATATTCATATCAAGTAATCCCTAAACCATAGTATCATCCCAATCATTGTGCATATTCTATTTTCCCCATGTTTAGTACAACATTTATAGATTTAATCTATTATATGAAAAATCAATTTTTTTACAACTCTTCAAGACAATGTTTTAATAACAATAATGTAGACATGGAAGAGGAATTTGAGAAGGGTATGATGTATGATCTATTAAAAAGTTGATTAATTCTTTTACTCCACCATCATATGATTTTCTCAAACAATTTGTATTCATCCATTTTCAATTCATATCATTATTATTTGGTTCATATAATAATAATTTTATAAGATTGATAAATAAATACACAAAATATATTCTTTATCAAAAGTTATTGTTAATGATAATTTTAATAATGGGAAGCCCACATTTGATTGTTTCAAATAACTTCAGAATGATTTGAAGGAAATGGGTAATTAAATTAAAATAAATAATTTATCCACTATGGTAGGTGTTATCCTCTAAATTCATCAAGTTGTGAAATTTATAGACAACTATTATCCTCACCAGCTTCATCTCCCAAACACTTATTGTTCCATTATATTTCTTAAGACTCATACACCATCTCTTGTGGAAATCCACCAATGATTCTTGAACTACTCTAAGTATTCTTCATCCCATTTTGAGTACCAAGGATCATTTTGGATGAATACTACTCAAATTATTTTAATAAATATAGAAGTGATGGGGTATGAGTCCCAAGTAATAAAATAAAATAATAAATGTATGGGAGATGAAGCTGATGAAGATGAATGTTTTATTCCTTTATGTTATCTAAAAGAGGTAATTCCTACCATTTGTGAAAATTAAACCATTTGAAAATGTTATTAACTTGTGGCCTATTGAATTTGAGATTTTAGGGGTATGCACATTATTGGATGTGATTCAAGGGGTATTGGTGGGGACGTTTTATGATATATGATATGAACATGTTTAACATGACATTTTGAATTCCCTGAAAATAATGAAAAAATTTAATTTCAATAATTCTAAAGGAAAATTAAATAAGTGTGAAGGAAGAATATAATCGAAAAAAATAATATTTTTGGAAGAATTTATGAATGTTAGAATTATTACAATCTAATATATTTTAATTCAATGGTATATTAACTGGTGAAGGTTCACAATACATTATTAATTTTACTAGTTATTATTATAAGTATCTAAAATGAATAAAATTAGAATAATAGATAATATACTAATGATGAAAGTAAGAATACATAGTGGTGGTTAATATTTATTTGATTATAATTATATTTTAAATTTGTCGAATATATTTGATCTTATTAGTATCAAATGTTAAAATAATCTATTTAACACTACAGTTAAATTTTTTCATGAATAAAACATAGTTGTATCACAACTTGAAAATTCTAGTTGAATTTGTTCATTAATTTATGTGAAATAATATAAAAAACCTAATATCCCATTTTTGGGTTTTCAAATGCATTGATATTCTATTAATTATAGCATGGAGGTTTGGTAATGTATAATTAGAGTCCTTTTACATAAAAATGTTGTTTTTATTTTATAATGATTACCTGAAAACATTAATTATGGAGTAATTCTAGTTTAAGTACCATCATGTGAGATTATAAATCCAAATTTAGATGGATATTTACTCTTATATATTATGTCATTTATATGGTGGGAAATAATAATTCATTTCACATTCAATATTGGACTTAGAATTTAATACTTTAACAACTTGTAGAATATAAAAAAATGAATCATGAATTTATTAATGGAATTTAAGTTATGTAAAATTATAATGCCTATTATTTCCCTTAATTATGGTAGTGAAGTATTAATTTCAAAAGATTATAGTTTCATGTATAATGTAGTGTCTAAACATATTACATAAAGACAAGATAAGTGAGACAATTATTGTAAAATGTCACTATAATAATTGGATGCATAAAATCATGTAAAAACCTTGTAGATACATTTATAAAATATATAAAAAGGGATATTTCTTAACCAATTAACAGATAAATTTGGATAAAACTAATAAAATTAATTATTTAGTGCACATCCTGATGATACACTAGTGCAATACTCATCCATAGATCTTTCACCAAACTGCCCAAGGTTTCTCATGACACGTAAGTGGTTGCAAAAAATACAATATAACACATCATAATAAAATGGAAATAATTATTAAAAATATTTAAACAAACATAAAATCACTCTCACCTTTAAAAAAATTAATGAACAAACCCTTTATAATAAAATAAATAATATAATGATATAAATGACCCCTAGTGAATCCATATAACTATAAAAAAACTTTTAACTTATGAATCAACAACAATATTAACTTAGAGGGTGTATATGACATAGAATATTAATATAATTGGGAAGAAGGATCAAATAAATATTACTTCCTATGAAAATATGATAGAATACATCAAACTTTCCATTGGAAACCCATCCAAAAAAATTAAAAAATTAATGAAACGATACTTCCTGGTTCATTGTTAAAGTAAAAAAGTATATTGAAAAATAGCCTAATGCGATCTAATTAATATAAATCCTTCATCAATACGTAATGGTAATTAATTATAATTCATATGAAATCATTACATTAAACCCATTTTGATTTATTCAATAAAAACTATCAATGGAATTTTAATGAACACTTTGTGTGCATTATTTCCATGAAAGAATGTTCAAAACATTTTAAGTTAAGATATGATCCTTCGATGTAAATGAAAACATAATAACACCACTTATAAATCCCTAAACCTATCATAGATAATTATAATAGAATTTAAGTTAGAGAAAAACATGGATTTAAAAGAAGCAATCATTCATTGTTCCATGTTTAGAAGAAAAAGAATGGAACCACCTACCAGAATGAATGAAATTAGTGTGTGGAAATCTTAATAAACTACAAGGTTGTAAGAAAAGCTCTTAAATTTTACATACAAACCCAAAATAAATGAAACCCACAATTAGAAAGGAAATATGCCAGGAATAATGAATAATAAGGGATACTGAACAAAAAATGAAAAAATATATCGCAAAACAAACAATCAACGAGTGAGTTGGAGGGTAAAAATTAACATACTTTCGATTGAATCTTTGATTTGTATTGGAGAAAGTAGAGATATCGTGAAACCATGCATTCCTTTGAGCCTTGGATTCATTCAAGCATTTATTTGTTTGATCCTTGGATTTGTTTGAGGCTTGATTCAAGTTTGGATTCAATAAGGACGAGCACCGTCAGAAGGTTTATTCGATAGAAAGTGTCAGATATTGTGATTAGTTGTGACTGGTTAGAGTTCTTTAAATAGTATGGATACACTTTTATCAGCGCTTCTAATTTTTGTTTGTTAAATATCACTTTTATAAGTGATAAATCAATAAGCACTGATTAATGATTTATACTTATAATTATAAATATGTTTTTGGTAAATATATTTATATATTTATATAATTATATATTTATTCATAAAAATTTACAATTATTTAAATGTAAAATTATTTATGAATAATTATATAAATAATTTTTAAAAAATTTATATTTTATATTTATAATTATTAATATATAATTTTAAAAATAAAGAAAATATAAAATTGTAAATATATTTTTATATATATATTTATAATTATTAGTTTATAATTATAAATATAGTTATATCATTATTGATATTTATATAATTATATATATAATAAATATATATAAATGTAAATATAGTAAATATATTCATTATTTAAATATGATTATTATAATTTTCTAATTATAAATCAATTTACATCATTATAAATATTTATATAATTATATATATTTATATAATTATATATATACATATAAATTTAATAAATATATATAAATTTAAATTTAAATAAAGTAAATATACTCACTATTTAAATATATTAATTATAATTTTTAATTATTTAAATATATAACTATTTATTAATAATTATCTAAATACTTTTTTTAAAAAATGTATTTTTATATTCAGATATTAATATCAATATATATATATAAATATAATTATATATATTTAAAATAAATATATTTATATATAAATATAAATATAAATATAAATATACTAAATATATTAATGTTAGAAATGAGTGAAATTGTATAATTAAAAATGAGTATACTTTAAAAATATATGAAAAAAGGATAAGTTTTATTAATTAAAATATAAATTATTAAAAAAATACGGATATATATTAAATAAATTTGAATATATATTAAAAATATTAAAACATAGTAAATATAAATATATATAAATAAATAATATAAAAATATTAAATTCCAAAAATAAAAAATATTATAAATAAATTAATACCTAACACTAATATTATTAAAAATAAACAAAAAAAATTAAAGATTAAAACATAATATATTAAATTTATCATGTTATAATATCTGAAATTATAAAATGAATACTAAAATTTGATTAAAATACATAACTATTAGGTATATGTGTTTCTATATATGATTTCTTTAATTATGTAAATATTTGTGTGTGTGTGTGTTGTATATAAATATGCATTAATTACATATATGTATGTGAAATGAATGTAACACACATATGATATGTTAAATTGAAAAATCAAATGACATTCAATTATTTCTATTACTATATGTATTGAGTTATTATTTTTAAATAATATTAATTTTTAATTATAAACCATTATTCACACTATATATGAATTACTTAATGTAAAGAATAAATATTTTGTATTATAATAATCATATTTTAAGAAATATTATATATATATATTCATATATATATATATATATATATATATATGAATATATTTCTATATTAAATGTTTCAAAGAAAAATTATTCATAAAAATCATTGAAAATGAATAAGATATTAATATGTTTTTATTATTAAATTTTATTTATTTTCAACATTTATATTTAATTTATGTTATTTATTAGTATGCATAACTAATATATATATATATATATATATTAAAATTATTCATTTTTATTAATACAATTTTCATTAATAATTTATTTAATAATTATAAAATTTATTCATTTTTATTTTTTGTTTATTTATTACAATTCATTTATTTTTAATTTATTTGTTTTCATATATTATAATTTTTTCATTTTATATATCTATATTTAATATATAATATTTAATAATATTTATAGTCAATATAAATGTGTATTAAATTTATTTATTGTTATCATTAATTATTTAATTAATATTCTTTTAATATTTTTTTTATGTTACTACATTTTAATTTTTATTTGTTTAATTATTTTATTTTATTCATTTTAGATATTTATATATTTAATAGTTAGTATTTATTTATATTTATATTTTATATATATAATATATTTATTCATTTTTATAAATAATTATTTAACTAATAATTTATTTTTATTTTTTTAAATTTACTTATTTTTATTTTTTATTCATTTAACTATTTACTTTTATGTGGGACCTTTACTAGAACCAAAAAAACACTCATAATGGATACCTGTTGTTAGTGAAAAAAATAAAGCACTAATAAAGGATATCCATTGGCAACCCTAAAAATAAAATAATGATAAAATGCAACTTTTATATGCTCTATGAAAAATCACTAATAAGGGATACCCTCTATCCGCACTAAAAAAGAAATGATAATGGATAGTGTTTTTAAAGGTATATTTTTTAGTAGTCTAGGTTCTTTATTCCACCATCTATAGAATAATAATCATGAAATAATTATCTTATTTGTACTTAATTATACTATTAAAACCAACCAAGAAATATGGTTATGAAAAATGAACTACTTTACAATCATGGTCGTGATTGGTTTTACGTACGCATGAGTAACATTTCAATTTTTAAAAGAATATGATGGATAGTTGGTATGTATTATTGTAAATTTTTATAATGATCATTATATCATAAATAAAAATATATTAAATTAAATATATTTATATATATCATCCTTATGATGTGTTCATGAAAAACGAATCATATCACTTCGTAGAGGTGATAGTCTACATGTACGCAAGAATGACGTTATCATTTTAAAATGAATATAAAGTAAGAAAATTAAGTACATATTTTATTTGAAAAATTATAAATATTTCATGAAAATGAGGTATAAAAATTATATCGATCATAATTTTTTTTTGAAAGTGATGGTGGGGGAAAATGAATTACATCGGTTCATGAGGTGATAGTCCACCGTACACCTGAATGGTGGATTCATTTCCCATTTTCTAGGATAATATACAAATATATGTTATCATATTAACACAATGATATATTATTATATGTAAGATATAGATTTTATTATTTCACCATTGTTTAACAAGATTTGAAAGTGATAGAAAAAGAAATAAAATGAAAATTTATGGTTAAGAACAATACCACTTCTTCAAAAAAACCTCTAAGGGATTACACTAAAAATATTCCTTAGTTGTTTCTCTGAATAAAAAAATTCTTATAAAATATTGTGAGGGATGTAAGGATGGAATTTAGGATGGTATTTCTTGAGCCAAATGGTCTTTTATGAGTGAATAAAAGAGAAGAGGAGGTTCCCATTGGTATGAAATGAGAGGGTCACTCTAGACATTTCTTAAAGTATTAAATTAATATAAATTAATCTTCAAAATTAAATTGATCCAAATTAATAATATTATATTAAAAGATAATTATTATTGAAAATATGATTTTCTAATAAAATTTTTACACGTTTAGAAGTATTTTTCACCCTAATATTTTTGTTTTGACCTCTATTATCCCTTTTGGACAATTACCCCGATATTAATGTTCTTACTCTTTAGGTGTAAAAATAGTTACAATAAATTATCAATTGGTCCATCAATGGAACATGGAAGATATTTTAAACAACATCCCTATAAATTTTCCGAATATAGTATTTTATGATTTTAAAATCATTTAATTAAACATTATATATTGTAAAATATCGTTAATGTCAATTTTGACACTTTTCCATTAATTTGAATTTTGAAATATCATAGAAAACATGGAATTAAAATATAAATATCTCATACATGTAAAATTTGTTATATTTATCTAGGAAACTTCTTGAAAAAAATAATTCATTCTTATTATATTACTTTTAATATTTTTAGAAACCTTTATTTTATTTTCAATTTAAATAAATAAATGATTTGTCCCCATTATGTAAGAATTTGAGGTAATTAATTGATATATAAAAATCATAAAAATTAAAATTATTAAAATAATTTAATTACAATAAAGATAACCATTGTGATTTATTCATAAATTTCCTTTTTCATTTGGAGCACATAAAAGACATTGAAAAGAAAGAGGGTGACAATTGATATTTTTCATTACTTAAAATTGTATATAGGTCACTTTTAAGGATATATATACCATAAATAGATAAATATAGATCTTTAGGTGATATGGTTGAAATTTACATCATCTAATAAGAATTATGTTGAAAATGTTTGGATTTATTACTTAGTTTTAACCTAGATTATCCAGATTTACCGATTTACCATGATACTAATTTTTTGCTATCTTGAATATTTATTATGAACAATAATTAGGTCGAAATTATTGAATAATAGTAGTAGTTCTGATACCAAATATGGAATTCATTTAACCAAATTCAGTCTATATAAGTGGAAGAAATTCATTTTTTATGTATCGAGTAAAATGTATCAAAAACGTTTTTATGGAGAATTCTTTTTAAATTAAAAAGTATATCTATACCAAGATCATGTATAATATTGAGTAATATCTAATCAATTATATTATTTCAAACTAAATAAGAATTATAAGGATTTTTTTTCAAATTTTAAATTGTATACACCCATTTAAATATAAGTAAAGTTCTCTAAAAAACCGATATTTTCACTATTTACTATAAATAAAAAAAATTTTAAAAAAAATTAATCTTAATTTAATTTCAAAATATTTATTTAAAAAATCACTTTCAAAATAAAATTTTAAAAATTCTAAATAATAAATAACAGTATTTTCCCATAAATGATAATAAAATTATGAAAAAAATTTATATATTAATAGAATATAAATACTTTAATAAAATTTGTGTACTTATTTACCAATTTTTTTATTTATCTAAAATTTATATACATAATTTTTTTAAAATAGTTATTCATATTCATACCCCCAATTTTTTTTGATCAAGTTTAAATGATAATATTTTAATAGAATATCATAGATTTTTTAAACTCATTTTCTTATGTGACAAAAGCTATCAAATATATTTTCCTGATTTTAAAATTTTAAGGTGTTATATTCTCTCCACTTCTAATAAGTTTCACCCTCACAAATTAAACTTATTCTCAGAAAATAGGTGTTTTAAATTTGAGAATTCTTTTTTCGTAAATGCACATTGGAAAATGGTTAATATAACTTCCTCTTGAAAAACAAAAGTAAAATACAAAGGTCATCTAAAAAACAGAATACTATGTTTCTAAATAGTGATTTATATAGAGTATGGGAAGGAGAAAATTAATTACCAAAGAAGCATACGTCCATGAGGGATAAAAATACCATCAACTCGTTATAAATTATTGTAATATGATATATATTTTTATTTCATGAGCCTTTTTCTAGAGTTAAAGAATTCCATCACTATATAAACTGAGAATATATATAAATATACTTAACTTAAATCTTTCTATGTCATGATAATAATTTCATCCTTTGGTTTATCTCTGATGAACTTCTACCTCACCTCTTACTCCAGGAAATGAATATCCAATATGAAATTTTTACACTTGAATCTATAAAATTAAATTTCAATGGTTAATAAGATCCGTAAAATATGGGAAAGTATTTTATTAAGTATTCCAATATTTACCAAAAATATGGTTATAAAATGATATCTAATATAAAAATTAATATCTGAAACATCCACAATGATACCAAATGTTCATCTTAATCTAGTCCATAAGTATTAATCCTTAAAACCTAACAAAAATATGACTGATCAAATTAAAAATTATAAAATTTAGAAATAAGGCCGATTAATTTCCAAAATAAATTTATCATTAATACCTCAAAAATTATAAAGTGACTCTTAGTGTCCAATTCAAAATTTTTGAATTCCTTGATCACTATAAAATATCATTATAAACATTACTTCATCCAAAATTAACAGTATTATTATTCCTTAAATAAAATCACATATTATCAAATATATTCCATGAATTTGAAAATTTAGTAAAACTCATAATAATTTATTTTTCACAAAATAACAATTCATTATATTGTTTGATATTTGATAAATAATATAATACCAAACAATAAAAAAAATTATTACTACACAATTATAGATAATATTTGATCTTATTGTTACCAATACCTTTAAACTAATATCCATAAAATGTAATTTCATACTTTCAAAAATAGATTATTTATGAAAAACCATACTATACCCAAGGGTTATATTTCCGTAAATTTCTCCCAAAATACTCATAATCATTAAAGTCTTATATCACTCAAAACATAAATGTCACGACCCGCCTTCACCAAAAGGAGGGAAGGGTCATCAAATTGCCAAGCCCTTCCTTCTTTAAGTTGAAGGAGAGATAATGACCCCCGAAACCCGCCTTCAATAGGTCCTAGAGTGGTGACTAGGACCAAGCGTATGAAAATTTCTCACAAATGGAAGGCATTACCCCTTTTTGTTTTATAAGATAGAGAGATGAGATGATGAAAATCAACAAAACCAAGGTAAAAGAAAAGTAAAACCAAAATAAATAAACCACTCCCACATGCATGTTCCAAAAGTAAATCCACACAGAACAAAAGGAGACTACAAAGGTAAGTACCAAAGAAGAAAAAAACAGCCACTGCAACTGCCCCAAAGGTCTGAGCTAATATGGTCCTGCTCGATCCCCGAAGTCCTCCTGGTAACCCGGATGCAGTTTTATATACGTAGGGTGAGAATACGAGTACACTCAGTAGGGAAAACCAAAGACTCTCGTGCACAAGTGGGGGACCGTGCTAAAGTCCCGTGAGAAAAGAAGTAAACCAAACACCTATCAAGGAAAACAATCCACCCAAGCCCCACCAAGGCACACTCCCCAAATAACGCAAGTCAAGTAATATAATATAATAGCACATCGATGTTTGGGTACCCAGTGCCACTTTCCCACTGGTTATTGAGACATCCTACGCATCAGACCAATCTCGCCATTCTCACCGCAGTCCCACTGCCACACCTGCCCGCACACACCTGGGCCACAACCGCACGCAGTCCCACTGCCGAACCCCACCCGCACACACCTGGGCCAGAACTTTCACACGTAACCACACCTACAAACACCTAGGCCAGAACAACCACCACCACGCCCGAAGAAACCTAGGCTAAAGTATCCACAGCCACGCCCGAAGACACCTGGGCCTCATCCCGAAGACACTTGGGAAACCTCCAGCCGCACACACCTGGCCAACCACCACACTACCCCGACCAAAGGTTCTTGGGATAATAATGGACCTCATGCCATCACAGCCTGCCCGAAGATACTTGGGATATCCGAGAAAGGGAGCCGAAAAGGAGCTAATAACCTTCCACTATGAATAGTGTTGGAAAAAACACCCTCCCCCATGAAATGGGGGTGTTTGGCACTAAGTGCTCAACTTGGGTGGGGCGCGAATAAGAAACACAAAGCTACAAGTATAGATATAGGTAACAAGCACTCACCCAAAGCTCAAGTTTTTCTAACCAGCATACAGAACTCAACACCACTTCGTTAAAGTCACAAGTCACGACTCTCGCCAACAAAACCCATCTGTCCCATTCTTGTTTCAAGTTCAATATTAACGTTTAAGTTGAGCACTACTGGGCAACTAGTAGGCATATGCATAAGTCCAGGAAAGTAAACAGTCAAACATCAACCAAAATGCCCAAACCCAGTTCTCAACAATAGAGGATTCCACCCCAATTCGTGATATAAACAAGTACCCACCCGGTCTTAAAACTCACAACCACCAAATCCATACCAACAGGGGATCCCATCCCCAATTTACACAACCACAGAGAGTATAAAAATAGGGGATCCCATCCCCTCCAACATCTCCGACAATTGGCCCGTAAAAGAAAGCAACCAACTACAACCACCAACGCAAGCAGGGCCTTGCCGGTATTTTCAGATTTAAATGACTTAACACACTCCATGATTCAAATTCCGTGTGTTTTAACCGGGGTTATCGTAGAAGGGTTGATCCTGGTTATTTCAATTTATTCATCTGGGTATTCATGGTTAACCAATTTACTTTTCACAGCAGAAGTTCACAACTACAAACAAGCCATTTAAAATACACGACGGGTTCTTTAGTGCACAGGGAAATACCACCAACGACCATGAATTTTCAGAAGGCTTAAGCCAGCACAACTCAGAAAGATAATCACAATATAACACATAAACAAAAAATACAACCCTTCCTCTTCATTCTTTAGAAATTCGTTTATTAAGGTTCGGTTCAACCAATTCTACTGAAACAAAAGAACGCCCACCCCGCATGTTACACAAAAGTGAGAGACGATGAGAAATTACCTACCTATTGATAGATGATCGACGTTTAGGCCGGGGGCGTGGAACTTTACGGATAACTATGCGCTCGATGCACCAGAAGCTGTTTGTGAAAAGCCGCGATTGAGGAAAAGGAAAAAACCACGCCTAACCCTTAGATTATAAGAGCCGCGGACGGTTGAGGCGAGAACACGTAACCGCGTAAGGCGCGGGGGTCGTGGGTGGACCACGCGGCTAGGAAGTTACACACGGATGTCTCTCAGGATTTTTAGGAATTAATTATGGGATTTAAATGGTTTTAAAAGGAGTAAAAGAATTAACTTACGTCGAAACTTACGTTGCGGGAGCAGAAAAGTCAACGAAAGGCTCGACGAGGGGACACGGTTCCACCGTCACGGTGCCACCGTCACGGTGTCACCCTCAAGGTGCCATCGTCACGGTGTCACCCTCACAGTGCCACCGTCACGGTGCCACTATTTTGGTGGAACCTCACTTTTGGCAAAGTAATGGGCCAGGAGGGTCCGGGCCATTACATTAGATACCTCTTAAACGATTCTCGCTCTCGAGAATCAAAATAAACCAAGAAGGAAAGAGAGGGTCTGAACAACCACCTCAAAAGATACCTCTTAAAAGTGAACCCATGCTAACTAAAACACTTCTCTGTCAAGAACCAAACAACATACCATGCCAAACTGCCCAGGCATGTGGGTTAGGGAGTCTCCTCCCCCAATGTCAAAATATTATCCACTTTGGGTGGCACTGACTCGCCCGCACAGGTTTAATCGCATCCACCTTAATGCGTCTTGATTAGGGATCGGGTTCTATCCTCCCCCATAGCCAGGTCTTTTCACACACAACAGAGGAAAGAAAACCAGTAAATTTCATAGCCAAAAAGGACAAAACGTTCTACCACAACAGGTACAACAAGGAACAAACTCAAAACAACTCTGGGTACTGGGTATGCATCTGTGCTTCCCTCTCCCACGTACTCTCTTCAAGCCCACCATGCCTCCACAACACACGAACCAAAGGGATGGTTCGTCCACTAAGAACCTTCTCCTTGTGATCCTCGATCATCACTGGTCTCTCCACAAAGGTCACATCATCCTCGATGTCCAGCTCACCCCAATCAAGGATGTGTGAATCGTCGTGTAGGTACCGACGGAGCTGGGACACATGAAAGACATCATGTGTCCTCAGTAGCGGTGGTGGAAACGCTAGTCGGAAAGCCACCTCGTCGACCCGCCGCAATACTTCGAAGGGTCCGATGATCCTAGGGGAAAGCTTATTCCGCTTTCCGAACCACCGCTGCCCACGCCGAGGGGAGAACTTCAAGAACACGTGGTCCCCAACCTCAAACTCCAAGGGCCTCCTCCTGGTATCATCATACGACTTCTGTCGATCCTGGGCCGCCTTCATCCTTTCCCGTATGAGATGAACCTTCTCTGTTTTGTTCTGCACCACCTCCGGGCCAAGGATGCCTGCCTCTCCTACTTCGGCCCAACACATAGGTGAACGACATGACATCCCATAAAAGGCTTCAAACGGGGCCATACCGATGGTAGAGTGATAGATATTATTGTAGGAGAACTCTACCAGGGGAAAGTGTTGTACCCATGATCCTCCTGAGTCCAGAACACATGCTCGCAGCATATCCTCCATGGTCTAGATGGTGTGCTCTGTTTGTCCATCTGTCTGGGGATGGAAAGCAGTGCTAAGGCGTAACTAGGTTCCAAACGAATGCTTCAATCCTCTCCAGACTTAGGAGGTAAACTGTGCATCCCTATCCGAGACTATAGACCTCAGAACTCCATGCAACCTCACCACCTCATCCACGTACTTTCGTGCCAAAGAGTCCACAGTACTCGACTCCCTGATCACCAGAAAGTGAGACGATTTCGTCAACTTGTCCACTACCACCCAGATGGAATCATATCCCCCTTGGGCCTTGGGTAGTCCTGTGACAAAATCCATTGAGATGTCATCCCACTTCCACTCGGGGACATCTAGGGGCTGTAGTAGGCCGCCTGGAACTCGGTGTTCAGCCTTCACTTGCTGATACACTAGGCACATGGCCACAAACTCTGCCACCACTCGCTTATCTCCGGGCCACCAAAACTGCCTCTTCAAACCCTGGTACATCTTGGAAACTCCTGGGTGTACCTCCAGGTATGATTTTTGGAATTCACTGAGAACCTTGCCGCACATCACTCATGGAACAAACATCTTTTATAGAAAAGCATCCGATTCTGACCATCCTCTATCCATCCTTCCGGAGCATTGCCCTGGTCAACTCGGTCACGCATCACTTCACCCTCCGGGTCTCCCCACTAAGACTCCTCCACTTGTCGAAACAGAGATGACTACACTATCATCTGATATAGGCAGCCTCTACCACTATCCCTCTTCGCATCCAGGTGTAAGGCAGCCAACTCCTCCATTGCCTTCCAGGCGTCTGCCGACTCTTAGACCGCATCCTTCTGCATCCTCCTGCTCAAGGAATCGGCCACCACATTTCCCTTTCCCTCAGTATAAGAGATCTCAAAGTCGTAATCCTAGAGGAACTCCACCCATCTCCGCTGTCGCAAGTTTAAGTACCATTGGGAGAAGATATACCTCAATCTTTTGTGATCTGTGAATACCACAAAGCGGTCCTCGATGAGATAGAGCCACCATAACTTTATCCCAAAAACGACTGCTTCAAGCTCCAGGTCGTGGTTGGCGTAATTACGCTCACGGGGGCATAGCTGCCTGTACCCATAAGAGATCACCCCTTGTCGCTGCATCAACACGCATCCCAGGCCCTATCCCGAAGCATCACAGAATACCTCATAGGCCACCCCTTCTTCTGGTAATCTCAGCACTGGGGAACTGAACAACTTCTCTTTCAGATAACCAAAGGCTAACTGGAACTGCTCACTCCATACGAAAGCCTGGTCCTTCTTGGTCAGAGCCATCAAAGGTGCTGCTACTCAGGAGGTGTTGGGTATGAATCTCCGGTAGTAACCCGCCAGCCCGAGGAAACTTCGGACTTCCTCCACATTCTTGGGTGTTTCCCAAGAAACAACCGCCTCAACTTTTGATGGGTAGACCTCTACCCCCAGCTCAGACACTACGTGCCCTAGGAAGTGCACTTCTCGTGTCCAGAACTTGCATTTTGACAACATCCCATAGAGCTGGTGCTGTCGGAGGACCTCCAAAAATGTCCTCAGGTGCTCTGCATGGTCCTCCTCTGATCTAGAGTAGACCAGGATGTCGTCGATGAACACAACCACTAACCGATCTAGGTACTCCAAGAAGATGGAGTTTATAAGCCCCTTGAACATAGCCGGGGTGTTCGTAACCCCGAAGGGAATGACTACGAACTCGAAGTGTCCATACCTGCACCTGAAGGCTATATTTGGGATGTATCTCTCCTTTACTCTGAACTGGTGGTACCCAGACCGCAGGTCGATCTTCGAGAACCATCCTTCCCCTTTCAGCTGATCGAAAAGATCGTATATCCTCAGAAGAGGGTAGCGATTCTTGATCATCACCTGATTCAGCATCCTGTAGTCTATGCCCAACCTGAGACCACCATCTAACTTCTTTGCGAACAAGACTGGAGCACCCCATGGTTACACACTCAGGCGAACATAACCCCTCTTCATCAGATCATCAATCTGGATCCGCAACTCCCGTAGCTCTGAAGGCGCCATCCGGTAAGGATCCATCGAGATTGGTCGAGCGCCGGGATGCAGGTCTATCCCAAACTCGATATCATGCCGAGGGGGTAGAGTCATCACCTCCTCAGGGAAGATGGCCATAAACTCACGGATGATCACTGGCACTTCCACCATTTCAGCATCTACTGATTTCACTTTCAGCTCAGTCAACAAAGAGAGGAGAGGTTCCTCTCGCCTGTTTCCCCTCGGACTGCTCCGCTCGCCAGTGAAGGTAACACGCTGGCTGTCCAAGTCTGAGAACACCACCCTTCTTTGGAAACAGTCGATGACGACACACATAGAGAATAACCAGTCGATGCCTAGGATTAAATCGTATGGTTGAATCTGTAGCAGAAGAAGATCCCTAACCGACTGATGTGGCCCTAACATCTGTCTACATCCCCGACAAACGAACAACAAGTCCGTCTGACCTCCGATTGGTGTGCTCAACACCAGGGGAACTGGAAGTCTCTCGGAATCTAGACCCAAGGCACAGGCTAGACTAGGTGCAACAAAGGAGTGCGAAGCTCCGGTATCGAACAAAGCATAAGCAAGAGTGCTAAACAGACTGATCATACCTCGAACAACCTCTGGCCCTGCTGGAACTGCTGCCTCTGTGGCGTGTAACTGTCCACGCCTATCTCCCCTGCCCCTCAGTTGTCGGCCACCTCCCCGACCACACCCTGGTCGAGGTCCCTGTAGAGTGCCCTGGGGTCGGCCTCCTCCTACGTCTACCCTTAGAGGAGCGGGAGCTTGCTATCCCTGCTGCAGCTGCAGGAATGGTCTGGCTGGAAGCTGCTGCTGGGGCGGGTGCTGGGGATGACTACCACTACTTTACTACACCCGGTCGGGGAAATGACTCCGAAGATGCCCAGGGCTCCCACAGATGAAGTACCGCGGTCCCGGGCCTGAAGAAAAAGGGTGAGGGCTAGGGGATCGAAACTAAAACTGCTGCGGTCTACTCCCTGCGGGTCGGAACCTGGAGGGTCATAACGTTGGAGGCCTGGTGCTGACGGCCTTTCCCTTCGATGGTCCTAGCTAGATCCCCTCTCGTGACACTACTCCTAGAGTGTGCATCCTCTCCACCACTTCGGACTTCTTCTGGACCTCCAAGTACGTCGGTAGGGTGAAGGGGGTAACAACATACTGGAGGGAGGGTTGGAGCACCTCCTCTAAACTTCTTGCCCGAGACTCCTTGTCGGGAAAGAGGTCTGGAGAAAAATGTAGTAGGTCCTTGAACTTGATCCCTAGCTCCCTCACGAACATACTCCCCTGCTGGAGGGAGAGTAGTTCCCACCTCTTTTCTTCCTTCATCGTCGAGGAGAGGAAATCCGCCCGGAACTCCCTCTCAAAATCCGCCCAAACCACCTCAGACTCTCTCATCTCCCGTAGGTAAAGCGTCCAGCACTGACGCGCCACTCCCCACATCTGGCTGACGGCCATAGGAACCCAGTACTCAGACGGGGCCCGAATCAGGCTGAAGGCTATAACTAGCTCCTCTAGCCAGCCTTCCGTCTTCATATCAGAGGTGCTGCCCTCATACTTCTCGAGGGCCTGTCGCTGGAAGGCTCGAAGAGTCTTCTGCCACTGGTCGTCCTCTTCCTCTCAATCAGCTCTATACCGATCGACCAAAGTAGTCTCCAGGGCCTTGATCACCTGTACCACACGTAGTCACCTTCCAGGTGCCATAGCTGCAAGGTAAACAAGGAATGCCTAAGCCCAAGTAGTGCAGAATATCGTTCTGAAAACTTCTTAAAATTTAATTTATTCTTAATTCCCAAAACATCCCAGAAACATTAGAGCACAAGTCATTATGATGCTTGTACCTTTCCTAGGGTCTCTACCCTGTAATCAGTGTGTCCTCACTTGGTCGTTCGGTAGGTCCAGAGTCCTTGGATCAGATCACGGGGGGGGGGGGGGGGGGGGCTAAAATCCCGTGTCATAGCCGGTCTTCCCTGGCCTAATTCATGCACTAAGGTCACCCAACACTGTTGCCTTACCATCCCATGCAATCCTCACTGTTCCTAACTCCAGACTCCATCCTATCTCTCAACCATCACCTTTGATACCATTCTGTCATGACCCGCCTTCACCAAAAGGAAGGAAGGGTCATCAGATTGCCAGGTCCTTCCTTCTTTAAGTTGAAGGAGAGAAAATGACCCCCAAAACCCGCCTTCAATAGGTCCCGGAGTGGCGACTAGCACCAAGGGTATGAAAATTTCCCATAAATGGAAGGCATTACCCCTTTTTGTTTTATAAGATAGAGAGATGAGATGATGAAACTCAACAACACCAAGGTAAAAGAAACGTAAAACCAAAATAAATTAACCATTCCCACATGCATGTTCCAAAAGTAAATCCACAAAGTACAAAAGGCGACTACAATGGTAAGTACCAAAGAAGAAAAAAACAGAAACTGCAACTGCCCCAAAGGTCTGATCTAGTACAGTTCTGCTCGATCCTCGAAGTCCTCCTGGTAACCTGGAAGTAGTTTTATATATGTAGGGTGAGCATACAAGTACACTCAGTATGGAAATCCAAAGACTCTCGTGCACAAGTGGGGGAACGTGCTAAAGTCCCGTGAGAAAAAAGTAAACCAAACACCTATCAAGGTAAACTATCCACCCAAGCCTCACCGAGGCACACTCTCCAAATAATGCAAGTCAAGTAATATAATATAATAGCACAACGATGCTTGGGTACCCCGCGCCCCTATCCCCCTGGTTATTGAGACATTCTACGCATCGGACCAATCCCGCTATTCTCACCGCAGTCCCACTACCACACCTTCCTGCATATACCTGGGCCACAACCGCACGTAGTCCCACTGCCGAACCCCGCCCGCACACACCTGGGCCACAACTGTCACATTTAACCACGCCTGCAAACACCTAGGCCAGAACAACCACCACCATGCCTGAAGACACCTGGGCTAAAGGATCCACTGCCACGCCCGAAGACACTTGGGCATCATCCCGAAGACACTTGGGAAACCTCATGCCGCACACACCTGGACAACCACCACACTACCCCGCCCAATGGTTCTTGGGCTAATAATGGTCCTCAGGCCATCACAGCCTACCCGAAGATACTTGGGCTATCTGGGAAAGGGAGCAGAAAAGGAGCTAACAACTAGCCACTATGAATAGTGTTGAAAAAAACACCCTCCCCCATGAAATGGGGGTGTTCGGCACTAAGTGCTCAACTTGGGTGGGGCACGAATAAGAAACACAAAGATACAAATATAGATATTGGTAACAAGCACTCACCCAAAGATCAGGTTTTTCTAACCAGCCTACAGAACTCAACACCACAGCATTCAAGTCACAAGTCACGACTCTCGCCAACAAAACCCATCTGTCCCATTCTTGTTTCAAGTTCAATGTTAATGTTTAAGTTAAGCACTACTGGGAAACTAGTAGTCATAGGCAAAAGTCCAGGAAAGTAAATAGTTAAACATCAACCAAAACACCCACACCCGGTTCTCAACAACAGAGAATTCCACCCCAATTCGTGATATAAACAAGTACCCACCCGGTCATAAAACTCACAACCACTGAATCCATACCAACCGGGGATCCCATACCTAATTTCACACAACCACCGAGAGTACAAAAACAGGGGATCCCATCCCCTCCCACAACTCCAGCAATCAGCCCGTAAAATAAAACAACCAACTTCCACCACCAACGGAAGCAGGGCCTTGCCGGTATTTTCAGATTTAAACAACTTAACACAATCCATGATTCAAATTCCGTGTGTTTTAACCAGGGTTATCATAGAAGGGTTGATCCTGGTGCTTTCAGTTTATTCATCTGGGTATTCGTGATTAACCAATTTAGTTTTCACAGCATGAGTTCACAATTACAAACAAGCCATTTAAAATACACGACGGGTTCTTTAGTGCACAGGGAAAGACCACAAACGACCATGAATTTTCAGAAGGCATAAGCCAGCACAACTCAGAAAGATAATCACAATATAATGCAGAAACAACAAATACAACCCTTCCCCTTCATTCTTTAGAACTTCATTTATTATGGTTCAGTTCAACCAATTCTACAGAAACCAAAGAACGCCCACCCCGCATGTTATACACAAGTGAGAGATAATGAGAAATTCCCAACCTGTTGATAGATGATCGATGTTTAGGATGGGGTCGCAGAACATTATGGACAAAGATGCGCCCAATGCACCCAAAGCTGTTTGTGAAAATCCGCGATCGAGGAAAACGAAAAAAACATGCCTAACCCTTAGTTTATAAGAGCCACAGATGGTTGAGGCGAGAACGCGTAACCACGTAAGGCACGGGGGTTGTGGGTTGTCCACGCGGCTGGGCAGTTACACACGGAGGTCTCTCGAGATTTTTAGGAATTAATTATGGGCTTTAAATGGGTTTAAAAGGAGTAAAAGAATTAACATACATCGAAACTTACGTTGCCAGAGCGGAAAAGTCAACTAAAGGCTCGGTGAGGGGACACGGTGTCACCCTCACGGTGCAACCGTCACGGTGCCACCGTCACAGTGTCACCCTCACGGTGCCACCGTCATGGTGACACCGTCACGGTTTCACCCTCACGGTGCCACCGTCACGGTGTCAACCTCACGGTGCCACCGTCATGGTTCCACCGTCACGGTGTCCCCCTCACGGTGCCACTGTCACGGTGTCACCTTCACGGTGCCACTGTTTTTGTGGAACCTCACTCTTGCCAAAGTAATGGGCCAGGAGGGTCCGAGCCATTACAATAAAAAGTTGTAAATTTTTCTTTAAACTTATGACCAACCATATACCTACCCACCCATTAAACTTTAGGATTATCCCATATAACTATTGAATATCATAAGTTCTATATATTTTATTATATAGTAATATTTTATAAATACGATGTTAATTATTCTATGAATAACACGTAGGAGTGCCAAGTCAAGTGTGGAGTGAGGGAAACACTCACTCTACACCTGAATGATTGTTGAGATATACTAGACTAATTCTTTACGAGGTTATTACCCATAGATATATATTTTCTAGAACCACATCAAATTTTTGTATCCAACCAAGAATTATTTCACAGAAACTAACATAATAAGTACCTTACACAAACATTATGATGTTATGTTATACATAGACTTATCCTCAATGTTAGTCATAGGTTGATATTCCATAATATTTGTTTCTATAAATCTAGTTTTGATGGTTTATACTTGACATTCTATGAAACAAAATATAAATACCTTGACACTAGTATCCCAGAGCCAGACATTACATTATTAAATTGGTACTAGATATAGGTGACCTAATCCCAAAGGATAAAATAGTTTGGTAGTCATGTGAAACTAGATACATAGTTGAATCTCACATTATATCTAAAAATGTTAAATACATCAAAATATTTTCTTTGAGAATTCCATTTTTACAATTATTTTATCCCTACATATTATTCATAATACATTTCTTGACATTATGTGGAAATGAAACATAATAAATAGGTGTGATAAGATTCTTAGTAATGGTAGGTACAACTGAATTTATCATGAGAAAACAAGGTATAATCAAAATAGAAAGGTAAATAACTAAATGTAAATTCTATTAATTCAATAACATATACATGAAGAATATTATGAAAAAATGATGATCAATAATTCTATATAAATAATCATATAATCTTGATAATTATCCATGGATATCATAACTAATCATATAGTCAAATTTAAATTTAAAACTAATATCATAATTATGGGATGCATAATGTCAAACATCATAAACTACACATCATGAAATTAGGCCACGGAATCATATATAAAATAGTTAAGGCCTTAGTCAAATGACAAATCTATTTTTTCTCATGAGACCTACTAATGCATCGAGAGAAAGTAAAATGACCATCCCATCACATAATAATTCTATTAAAATAATTATAAGAAATTGGGTCATAAAAATTCAATGCATAATCAACATAAACATTAGTATTGAAAACTATCATTTGAAATGTTAATATTTCCCAATGACAAATTGAATGTAAACCATTCTGAGAAAGAATAAGGATGCTATCATTACAATATATCCATAGTGGAGTACAATCAGAATTATGGGATATTATTGTTCACAAAAAGAAATACCATATAAATATCATAAAAACATTATTGCACAAAATAATAATTTCATATTGAAAATAAATTTTCAAAATTAAAACCTTCCAAAATTTTAGGTTAGATTTTTTCTTTTAAAAGAAAAATGTATAATTTTAATGAAAATAATTTAATAATTGATTATCTATGATGGCGGAAAATATTTTTATCTTGAGTGCATTAAAACTAATATTCTTTTTAAATATTTACTAAAACATCATAATGTACCATGTTTATAAAATGAAAAAATATTCCTCATAATTCATTTTGTAAAAAAACATGGGGAAAAATTTTCATTTATAAATAATTTGAGAAAATAAAAAATATTCTTTAAAATATTTCTAAGAAAATATGGACATTAAATAAATATTGTTGACCTATTTAAAGAAATATGTTTTTGCATAAAAATATTATTTTTGGTATTTTGTATACATAAAATAAGAAATTGAAAGGAAAACATGTGATTTAAATAAATAAAAAATGATAAATAATATTTTTTTAAAATATAGAAAGTTCTAAAAATTTATCCGGGGGTACTTTGACATAAAAATTTATGAATAATGGTGTTGTTTCAAAATAAACCCTTAAACATGGGTACCCATTGAATAAAAACCCACATTAATTAAATAATGTCAAATTAAAAATTTAATACCAATAAAATAAATTGAATCTTGGTATATCATATCAATTGGGAATTATATATACCACATGAATAAAAATAAGTGATGAATATGACATATGTCTCACACAATGAAATGTGAGACAAGAAACCATTACAATGATTATATCAATTATATGAAAATTATTAAATGATGTGATTATGTGTAAAAAATTAAATCCAAAAAAATATTAAATATAACACAATAGAATTAGATTTAATTTTACAGATTTTCCTTACATAATATAGCCAATGAACTAGAAGTATAACCCAATGAATGGATATTGAGTTATGAAATTCCGTACTACTAGGTAACATTCAAGTCAAATTTACTTTGATGAAATAATTTTAATTGAAAAATAAAATAAATTTATGTATGAATTATTCATGATAAATCATTTAAAATTGTAATATGTACCCTAGATAAAATAAATTATGTGTTTATAAAAAATACCTCATTAAATGGAAATTGTGATGAAATAACTTAACTCATGTCAAACTAGACATGTACATTCTTTATATTCTGGAATAAAAAATTATGTTAATTATTTACTTTATTAGGATTTTTTTAATGTTCATTATTTATTTTATATTATTTATTTTCATGTTATATTAAATTACACAATAATATATGTTTATTGGAACATTTTGATGATATTCAACTCATTAGTCTAAAATGATGATGTTATGCTGACTATGATATATGTAGTCATTATTCCACCATATCTAGAATAATAATAATGACATAAATAAAATTTTTATTTATCAAATATACATTAAAAATCATCAATTAAATACGGTTATGAACAATAATATAAGTTATATTTTAGGATATGGTAAGCCATATGTACATGTGAGTAATATTTATATTTTTTTGCAGTCATGATCGAAATAAGGTAAGTATAATTTTATCTTCCAAAAATGATAATTATATAAAAAATATTTGATTACTTAATTAAATATACATAGATATATCATCTATGTGATTTGGTGATTAAAAACATATCACATCGGTTCGTGGAGGTGATAGTCACCATGTATGCATGATCAACTTTATCATTTTTCAATAACTTGAATGGTAAAAAGCTAAATTATATTAGCTTTTAAGATTGATAAATATCTAATGGATATCATATATATAAATTAAATCAATCCTTACAAATATCCATAATTGAGGTAATGGAAACAAATTACATTATTTAGTTATGCTGAAGTATTAAGTACACTGAAACGATGGTTTCATTTCCCATTTGATGGAAGATGATATTTATATAAGTCTTTTCAATAACATAATTAAACTTAAGTATATAAAATATAATTATTTTATTATTTACTCATGGTTGATAATGATTTGAAGGAGGCATAAAAAGAAACAAAAAAAATTTGGATAAGAACCATACCACTTCTTCAAACATATCATAAATTTTACAACAAAATCTTTCCAATGTTGGTTTTATAATAAATAAAATGCCTCTAAAACATAGTAAGAGAATATTAAAGGTATCTTAATTGGGATATTTAGAACCAAATGTTTCTCTAATTGTGATGAAATGATGAGAGGATGTTCTATGTTATAAGAGAGGGGAGGGGTACTGTTATAATTTCATAAAGTATTAAATTAATATAAATTATATTCAATATTCAAATTGATTTAAATTTAAAATATTCTAATATAATATTATTGTTAATATAAATATTAAGATATAATACAAATTTAATAAGTTTCAGGGATTTGTTTTCAATATTTTCATTCTTTTTCTACCCGTTTAAGCTCTTTTTGACAATTTCCCCTATATTAATGTTTTTACTCTTTACCAATCAAAATTGTTAATATAATAGAAAAATTAGCCCCTCAACGTACCATGGTTGATATTTTAAACCATATCAAAATAACATGGATGATTATATTATTTTATTTTATTATCAATTATTTATTATAAAATATAATTAATGTCAATTTTGACAATATTCATTTAGTTTTTTCTTTAAAAAACATCAATAAAAAAGTGAAATTTCAATATAATCTTCCGAAAAAACCCAAATTTGTTTTCTATGAATTAAAAACTTATAGAAGAAGAAAAATTAATTCAAATTATGTTACATTGAATATTTTTAAAATAATTTAATTTATTTTAATTTTACCTAAATAAATGTTGAATCAACATTACGTAAGACATTATGGTAGTTATATAATTAATAAAAATTATAAATAAATTATTATTTTTAAAATAATTTTATTTTTCTCAGGGAAATTATTTATATTCATTAAATACTTGTTTTTTAACTTTATGAACACTTAAGTGTTATTTAGAATCCATAAGGTGATATTTTTCATTTTTATCTACATAAAATGTTTTATATGTCACTTTCATGGACATGATTTACATAAAAAAACACTTTCATGCCTTAGGAAATAAGGGTCTAAATACCTTTATATTTTTATAATTAAGACGAAAAATATTGGTATTTTCCCTTATATTTAACCTAGGTTATCCCAATTTACCTTTATACCATTGAAATAAATTTTTATTATTCATACTATTCATTATGAAAACAATATTTTTACAATATAAAAAAAATTAACTGTGAATATTCCAAATATGGAATCAATTTTACCAAATTGATGGTATATAAGTGTTATAAATTTACTTTTTATGTGAAAATTTTATGGTTGAAAGAATTTTTAAAAAATGTATTTTCAGCATTTTAAAAAATATTTTCCAATAAAATAATTTTTTTAGTGTTTTATTTTACTTGTTTTTTTTTAAAAAATTGATTTTTGATTTACTTAAAATAAATATTTCTTTTATTTGATTTATAAAAATAAAACTAAAATAAATAAGATAAATTTCAATGAAAATGTTATCTTAAACATAAATTTTATGTTTAAAATAAACATTTTTTTAAAAAATGGGTTTTTATGTGTTACTTGTCCTAATGTTGAAAATTATTTTCCTCACATGTTGAAATTTTATCTAAAAAATGGATTCCATATTTGTAATAAATATTCAAAATTTATTTAACAAGGTTGATTTTATTTTTATACATTAAAATTAAATTACTTATATTAAAATTATTTACCAAGGTAAAACCATAGTAAGAGTAAAAACCCTATGACTATAGGTCTAAAAAACATGTGTGAAAATGAATGGTTTATGTATGATAAGAAATTTTCATCACCCATTACATTATTTTATATATTATGACCCACTTTAAATTTTCAACATATGCTCTATTTATATTAATTTGAAATATTTTGAAAAAAATACTATTTGCACCACTTATAAAAACAGATTCTCTACACTCTTTCAACACCACTAAAAGAAATAAATTTGATCTTTAAAAATAGTACCTTTTATATTCTGGGAAAATCATTCTTATTTCCTTTGACCCTCTATTCACAATATATTGTCTTAATACCTCTATTGTTGGGAAATCCTAGAAGGAATACATAAAGATTTCAATGTGAGTACTCATTTTTCAAAAGTAATTTCTTTTATATCTAAATTTTTCTATTAAAATTTTCTAATTTCAATAAAATTATTTCCATATTATTTTTATAATTAATTTTTTTATTCTAATTTAAAAATAATTAACCACATTTCCACTTTTCTGTTAAGAAAAATGATACTTCCATTTGTGAATTGTGTAAACTACCACCATAAAGTGATAAATTTAATTACATAGAAACCAAAAATATCAGATGATTATAAGGTAAATATTTTTTAATAAATGTGAATTATATTTTATAGTTATTAATATTAGAGGTAAAAATTATAATGCACCCTCTATACAGTTAATTATTTGATAAATGAAAATATTAATTGTGTGTGGTATGGACTACCACCTCCACGAAGAAAAATGTTTCATTTTCAATCTATTTTTATTTATTTATTAAAAATATGAAGATATGATTCTCCACCTTAATAGTATAGAAAATAAATTTTCCTATACAATAATGATATAATTAAAAATTACACAACTTTCGTAACCCCAATCATCCTTTAATTATTGTATGATCATGTTCGGGTTGGTCAAACCACCTACCTAAAAAATGTTTTAAAATAATATCATTAAAGACTATGATTACATAATTAATGATTATATATTAAAAAAAGTAAATAATTATTTTATAAATATTCTAGAATAGTATCATTAATACTAAACTCATTTAGTAAGATACCATCAATTGTTTGTTTAAAATCCCTGAAATATGCTCATCAACGAGTTCATATTTAGGGATTGTAACTAAAACAACCATAGATTGATATTATAACATTATAAATATTGACATGTAATAAATTAATAAACCATTAATAATCACATATTAAATAAATTTTGGAGAATAATGAATAACCACAATGAAATAATGAAACTAGAGAAAAATGATCAAGATTACTCGCACCAGATACTGAAAATACATAATAAAAAACTAATAAAATGTAGAGAATAATTGAATATTTATTTTTGAAAAGGTTTTTTAACTGAATATATTAATTTAAAAAATAATTAATATGGTTATGTTTGTTATAAATGAGGTTAGAGTGTGATCAACATAGTTGTAATTCAGGGTATGATTTTCATTGGATCATTTTCTAATTCATTTGGCATGGAATTTTTTAATTAAATATTGTTTTAAAGGTATCCATAATCCTTAAATTCCACTATTTTATATTTAATTTTATATTATTATCTTCAAAAACTACTTATCATCATTAATTTACACTTATTTGAATTTTTTTCCAAAATAAAAGTACAATGTGGTCAGTAATAACTCTCATTCTTTATAATATGTATTTTTCTTCAATATATAGGTTTTAGTTATAAAACATTTTTTATTTAATGAAATAAAAATATTTATTTTAATTTTATATACTTAATATTATTATTTACTTCTTTTATGAAATAAATATCCGTAAAAAATATTTTTGATGTTTATTTTCCTTTTAAACACCCTAAAAGGCATGTAAATGCATTCATTTTCATTATTCACCACTCCATATTTATTATCTAGATCCATTTTTATTTTCAAGTATACCTGTTTCATAAATCTATATGAAATAATTTTCAGATGAATTCTATTTTCATTATCAATAAGGTTTTTGAAAGTAATTGTCACTTCATCATTTTTTACAATGTATGAAAGGATTTGTGAAAACATTTATATTTTAACTTTTATTCTCCCTACAAGGGTTATCTATCATGAAATTATAATTTGATCACCTTATTTTCTTGGAAATATTTTTCCTTTTTAAGATTTTTTATTTATTGCATCATATGGTTATACAATACCATGTCCAGTGATGTTTATGAAATTTTTATGAAAACCCATACCTTTTATATACTCTTTAAGATTTACTAATGATTAATTTCAAGTGAAATACATGTAAGGATGATGATGTTTGGGGTAATTTATAACCCTCCAATGCATTGGTTTATATATATTACTATTGAGAAAAAAGGGCACATTGGTGGATTTACCCTAAGATATTGGGTAGATAGGTGGATTTATCTCAAGAGAAAGGGTACACAAGATGATTTATCCAAAGAAAAAGTGGGTATACAATAGGATTTGTGACAATAAAAGGTACATGGTAGGGCTTATAATAACAAATGGTAAATGGGAGGATTTATACCAAGCCAAAAGGGTATAATAGAGGGGATTTCCCTAGAAGAAGGAATACAAGTGACAATTTATCCCAAGAAAAAGGGTAGATAAGGCGATTTATCCCATTATAAAGAGGTATGTGAAATATTTGTTTCTAATGTCAATGTTACAAGTTATGATTATCCCATTCCCAAGAAGGTACTTGAGTTATTATATCATGCCCAATATGAGATGAATGTCAGGGTGGTTAAAGTTGAAATTTGATTTCAATATTTTGATTTATGCCACACTCTAATGTCATCTTATTTATATATTATTTTGATTGTTGATTAATATTGAATGTTTCACTATTATAGAAACTTTTTACACTATATATGTGTTTTAATTTGATATTACATTTCCTTTTACAAAGACTTATGGAAACCACTTATTGTTACGTGTTATTTTTAATAAGAAATTTCTACCTTACCAATGTTTAGTCATATTCTTATGATCTAACCCTTCATGATATGTTGATATGCTTTCCCTTACTAAGAATTTCAGATCACTCTATTAATATTTTTTTCCTTTCCCTAGGTTATGATGATAATTATATCTTATGGAAAGTATATAAGGGAGACTATAGGAGTTTGATTATGGAGAAATGTTTTTATGTGTTCTAAAATAAATTCTTATGTAGTTAATTTTAAAGGATAATGAAACAAATGGATCTCTCAGTCATGCGAGAATAATGTGAGCTATTATAATGATGGGAAATTTCTTCTAATTTGACATGGATCACCTAACTTATTATAAAAGTTAATTTTAAAAAGTATTTATTTCATTAACTATACTATAAACTGTGTTCTAGGGTGAATAATTCTAATAATCATCTAATTTATTTTCTATATTGTTATAGAAATATAATTTTTTAAATTATACTTAAATAATCCCCAAATATTATATTTTATATAAAAGTGAAAATGTTATTTTGAAAATATCTATCATCCCTTTCCTTTGTAATTTTTACCTTTAGATGGCCCATCTTAAGAGTAAAATAATTCCTGGGTTATCGAAAATATAGTATATTCATAATTCCAATGATCTATTTAAAATAGATGTATGAATCTTTCAAAGTATGATAATCATTATGAAATTCTTATCATCCTTATAGAATAAAATATAATCTTATAAAATATCTCTTATATCATTTGATAATCCCTAGAAAATAAAAATTTACTCATATGGAGTCTAAAATGAATCTTTAATAAATTCCATGCCTTTACAAATTTTTTACTCCTTAAATGGAATCATACTTATGTAAATGACATATTCATTTTATATCAAAAATCCAAAAACTCAGATCCAACTTTGAAAAATCATTGGAACATCCATATGGAGTACAATAGAGTTTATAATTTCATTAAAATCTACAAAAACTTGTGACTTTTACAATTAATAAAACTAAACTATAATCATATAAAAAACATATCAAACAGTTCATATAAACTAATAGTCATTACAAATTATATTTTAATGATATACACTTGCACATTTGAAAGACAAAACAATTATCAACAATTAAATTGGTTAAATAATCTTCAATATTGTTTTAATTTTCAACCTCACTCTACTCCTCCAAAAATATAATAACTCATATAATAATAAAAAAATCATACCTTTTATCATGGTATAAGATTCTTGAAACTACACTATAAAATAAAGTAGTTTTTTTTATAATTTCAACTATCATTAACATGATACTTTTAAAAAATTAATATGAATACACCCCTCTTTTTACAAACACACATTTTACTTCCCCTTTTCCATAGTCATAGAATTTGATTCATATTATAGAAGAAGAAAATAATGAGGGGGGGTGTTTTCAGTAAATTTTAAGAGATAGGAATGTGAATAAAATTCCTTTTTATCATTATTGTCACAAAATAGTATTTGGGAAATTACCTATAGAATATATTTAGAAGCTAGTATTTTGTAGAAATAAACTACTAATTGTTCTCACTATTGCATACCCTCTCTTTTATGAAGTGAAATAAAATCAATAAACATTGATATTTAATGTATCATGGGATTTTGGGAAAGATAAACAACACATTAATTGTAACTTGAAATTTATAGAGTTCATTAAAACTTCCCGCACTAATCCTCGTGATTCTTATTTTTATAATTCATCTTTGAACAAGAAATTATAATAGAAATAGATTCATCTTTAGTTGTAATCAGTGTGACCATGTGTTTTCTCATATGGTGTCAACTCACACAACAATATCTAAGCTGAATTGATCCTTTAAAAATGGAATGCATGTCATTAAAAAGACCTTACCACTCTACATTTGTGAATCCAAATAGATTCAATTTTTCTATTATTTGGTATAGGAGTACCAAAATCAATGTCGCTTTGATATATATAAGTAATCTCATAGAATAAATTTAATTTTATTCATTTGGATAACTATTATATATAGAAAAAAACTTTATTGTATATATAATTTAAAATCTAGATGTTTTGAGATATAGTAATATGGAAATCAATCATATATACAAGCATTAATTCACTCTTTCTCTATAAAAATCCATAAAATATGTCATTACAATTTTTATAAGTGTATATACTAGTTTAGGGTCTTCTGTGATGAATTTCAATAATATATGCCTTTTATACATCTCATGAGATTAAATGAAAATAAATTTCAATTGCCTCACTTGAATTTCAATTAAAATAACTCAACTCTATGAGTATTGACATCTCAATTTTTTTCATTTCTTTTTCAAAAAATTATTTACATGAATACCACTTTTCATATATAAATAAAGTTAAATAAAATATTCAGTTATGATATTATAACTAGTGTTCATTTCTTTTTCAGACAAGTTTCTTTCCACTTTTTTATTTTTCAGGATCATTCTCCTAAGGAATCCATCAAACAAGCCTGTAAGGGATTATTTTATCCTAGAGAGAGCCTTTTTCAATTCCGAAAACATTTTTCTATCATTTTCATGAATAAATAATTGAGTATGCTCAAAATAATTCTCTTATTTAATATCACTATTCATTATAGAAAAATTTGGAATTGTTTCATATATTTTATACCTCTTATGAGGTGTAATTACTAAGAACGTTCTTATGGAATCCATTTTTCCAACAGTTTAAATTTTCTCTTCAAACCACACTCCATCAACCTGTGAATAACCCTTGATAATGACTATGTCCTTGTTACTTATTACTATTCATTTTTTATTTTTTTATCCCGAACAACGAAATAGTCCAAATTATTTTGTTTCTATTATTCTAAGAACAAAAAACATAATATAACTATTTTATATCTAATATAGATTCTAATATATAGATCCAATCCACTATTAATTCTTGAATGCTTCATATAATGATTACGGTATAATTTGATAGATAATATTTTTTTATCCCTAATTCTTTATAGTTGGTTTTTAAAAATTTTAATCTCCTCCTATAACGTCAACTTAGATTATCATATAATAATTTTTTAATTTATACCTAAATAGCGTAATATTTATAAAAATTATTGTTATAATAAAAATAAACTACTTGTGGATTCTTTTTCCCTTATTAATCATCAACATTCTAAGAAATCATCTTATATTTATAATCAAAACAATCCAAATATGATTCACCTAGATCATTGATGTTTATCTTATTCTCGATGATTTAAAAATCACAATTTTTCATCAATTTATTTGTCTTCTTTATCTATAATTTTTATCCTCTTACATTAGATGAATATCATAGGAAGATATATTCTTATTAATTATCATAAATATTTCCTAGGTTCTTGTATTTAATCAGGATTAGACATGGAAAACAGAACAAACTCATGTAGTCCATAATTGTCATATTTTTATAAAATATCTAATCAGAGTATATATTATATTTTTTACTCAGAAAACACCATTTTGAATATTCACAATAAATCATATGACCTATGTTTATTAAAACATTACGATTTAATATTCTACTTGTTGGGTTCCCCCCTTATATACCAATTTTTTTCAGTGAATGTTGAGATGATGAATGTGACTCACAGAATATTCTTAATAAATCTAATTTAACATTCTTTTATAGTGGTTTAACAATCATATATGTTTTTTATTATTTACCACTAGTTCATTAAACATTATTGATAACTTTTTTTTCTTTTATCCTCTTGATGTGGGGGGTACATTAAAAAAAACTCATTTACTTAATTATAAATTAGACTCACAATCATGAATTCATGTTTAAGTACATAAAAAAATGGAACATCTTTTAACTTCAATTTTTGGGTTCAATTTAAACTACACCAGGCCATTTTATATTTTGATAGCTTTCATTTTAAACTAAATATGCACCACCGTCATGTCTGTTAATATTATTCATGCTCATGGTGTCCCCACTCATGGGTAATGAGAAGACACTTTCCAAAATATATGGTTTTATTTTCCTTCTATTTATAATATCATCGAAAATAATAATTTTTTGTTCTTCTATTTCATAGTAATTTTCCATCAATTACATGTTAATCAATTTATGTGTGTACATTTATAAAGTTTATAGTTTAGAAAACTTTCTAAAAACACCTCCCAAAGATATCCATTGAACAATAAAACCTATTTTTCAGAACTATATATGATGAATCCATTCTGTTAGGTCCACTAGGGTAGATACCCAAAGATGTGGGGGGGGGGGGAATCAGGGTATGACAGATTTAAAACCACCGCCCCTTTTGATCTTGTTTTTCTGTTAAACAAAAACCTCTTCTCTATCATTCCCATTACTGAGTATGGATAAAACTTTCAGCATGAACATGACACAACAATTTTTTCTTGGTTCAACAACACTGGTCTACGTCTAAAGAGCATACAACGACAATGTGCCGATGTACCAAATCCACTAAAAGCGCACTAATGTTTACAAATTTTAGAGAATACTCACTATCCCTCCTCTTTTATAATCATTCACAATTTGAAAGATCAATGATCTCTCAACTGAAGTGTGCTCACTGCTTCTCCAGAAGATTAACTCACTGTTTATAGACTTGTATGTCTTTTCATTATCACTAATTAATGCATACATTAATGTATGTAGATGATCTATTGATGTTCCACTTTCATCCACCGATGAATATAACATTACCACAACATTACTGATCAACATCAAATCTTTTTCGCAACCGTTACCAAGTCCTTCACGCAAATTTATTTCCTTGAACGCAAGATTCCACCTTCATCGTGAAGCACCCCTTGTGCGGAACATAAATCTTACGTGGAACTCAAATCTTATAGACATCTTTCTTTGATTGATCACAACTCAAAATCTTTCATGAAAATCCCATTGCTTAAGATTCTTATCCAATCTAGAGATCAGATTCTCTCTGAGTATTTCTCTATGTCGAATGAGGGGGTCACCTCTTATTTATAGGCATTCTTGACCCCTATGCGGAAGATTAACTTTGTCCTACAAGATCATATTTTAGCACACAAAACCCCATTTGACGTTGCATTGGGTGCGCATGTTTCTTTCGCACAACATCATATTTCGCACACATTTTCAAATCTTTCACCCACATCACGCCTTTTCCATTTTTCGCTGTTTTTCTCCCGAAACATTCCTTGCATGCATGTTTTCCCACCATCTTCAATCTTGTATGAATCAAAAGAATAATTCCTTTGTTATTGTTACTTATCAACATAGGTTTTCAATAATATCTCTAGAACTCAACAAATCACCATGGAAACCCTCTTGGTCAACAAACAAATCATCCTTTTCAACAAACACAAACACCTAAAAAATGGTTCAATGTTACCTTAAGGTATTTTTCTCCAACACATTCCCACTACTTACTTTATCTCATTAATGAATCCTCTATTATCTGGATTGATCCCCCTCAATTTAAATATATTATGATTCCATGGAAGAGAAATATTACACATATATGAATTGGATTTTTTAAAAAATCCTCAGTGTTACCAACAATAGTTATTGAAACAAATTATTCCTTCAAACTTTTGAGTCTCCTAATAATTTATAGATTTTTTATATGGAAAATTTAAAAACACCAACTATATTGGTTTTGATGTATATTTCCTTCTCATGTTTTTTCATCATTCTCTAATTTAGGAGGAATTTCTTCAGAATCATTCCCATCCTATGACTTCAATGATTGGATACTATAACAAGTACTCTTATTTAGAATAAATTTAATATTATTGTGTGTAATATGTTTATTTTTTTACATGAGATATTATAAAATAATTATTTTCATAGTGTGATGATTCTACAAATATTTTAATATCCATATCATAGTCACTCATAATTTTTTCAAGTATATTCTGTTCCATAATACACCATTCCTTGACCATATTAAACTCTTATTTATTTGAAGTAACCATCATTTCAACCACCTTTGACAACATATAATCTTCAGATACTCTAAAATTTTGGATGTTTAATTTGTCCAAAATAATGACTGTATTGTTTAGGAAATTATTTTTTATCTCTATTAAAACACACAAAAAATCATTATGAATATGACTTTCTTTTTTTTGTGTATTCCTCTTGAAACAAAATTGAATTTCATTATTTCGAATGTATTCGGTGTATATTTATTCTCTTTATTATTAAATGATTGAAAATTTTTTATGTATTTAATAATGATATATAAAAATATCAATCTACTCAAGAAATTATTCTTCAGATTGATTACATTTAGTGGTGTAGTCTACCACATCATTACAAAAAATGGTCAAACTATTTTCTCCTCCAAAATTTCTGCATACTCTCACTAGATTTATTAACCTCATTAGTGCTTTATCATACTTTTTTTATTGTATTACTTATTCATATTCATAATAATAGTAAATTAAAATGTTCTTTTATGGATAATTAGTTGTAAAATTTCAAATCTCATTATATTAAAATCACTTTAGAATATTTTTTCTTTTAAACACACCCTTTCATTTTTTATGGTTTTTAGACATGTTAAATTATCCCCTATTTTACTCAATAAATATCCTAATAATTTTATAATTAACTAAAGAACATTTCACCCTCTTCCTTGATGATATATATATTAACTATAATAATTTTTTTTTGATCCTTTTCATTTTCCATAAAAACAAGAGCCATTGTCATATTATAATTAATAAAAGTTTTATGAAATTCATATTGAGATGATTCCTCATTATCTTTACGAGGTGATATATTTTGATATAACCAATCTAAAATATTTATCATTAATATATTATTAATTAATGTGTCTTCAAAATTATCTAATAATCCATTGATGTGAATCACTATTTAATTATCCCAGTAAAAATAGTAACAAACTGTCTCATCATCAACCATGATAATGTATTATAATTTTGATTATATTTAAAATTTGCCTTCATTGATATTGAAGTTTCCTATATTCATATTCTAAATCTTTTTTCACATATCTTTAGGTATATTGATCAAAATTAATATAGTATAAATTTATTATACAAGTTAAACTGATCACTATTAATATAGAATAACATTATTATACAACGAATAAATTTTTAATTACCCACCTCCAATCTATTTTTAGATTTCATTATCCATTTATTAGAATAAGATATTTGAAGAAACATAATGAAGTGGGATTCCACTTAAAGTGATTCGGTATGTTATTGTACAACTTAAAAGGGTGGGGATCTATGATCCTTTCTTATAATTTATTCATGAAATAAAAATTTTTGAATTTTAATGGTCAGATACATTCCCAATAATCACTATATCACCTAATATGAAAATTCAATTTTATATAGAACAACACACATAGATCTTTCCTAGGTTTCATCCAAATTGGTTTCCTAATAATTGCTCTGTTCTAGTTGAGTTTTGAGTCCCATATTATTGTTACGATTCAAATGTTTTTTCAAGATAGTGGGTGTGTTCATACTTGACTCTTATAAGGATTTTTTTAACTAAAATATAGAGGAAGTATGCATCAATTATTCTTTATAGAGGGCTAATAGTAATATTATATTATTAATATAGGAACCAACAGTCCTTAAATAGATTCCCTTTATATTAATGTGAACATTATAATCAATATTTTTCTAGAAACATTTGGATCAAAATATATAAACTCTTCTGGTGGGTGGATCATTAACTACTATAATAATATTAGCACAATATAATTAATGTCTACCCTCCATATCATTTATAAGAATTAATCTTGGAATGAGAGAAAGTAAGAAATTTTTTTTCTTCTTCATACTCAATCAAAATCCTATAGATGATTCAAAAAAACTTCACTTTCCTCAAAACTGAGGATCATTTTAAATGTTTCTATTATTGATATTCTATCCCTTTGATGAAAATTTTTTTCAATAAAGAAAATTATAGCTAATGAAGACCTCAATTCTAGAAAATATCAACTTATTTACTTTCTATTTTTATATTCACTAAATATTTTGAATATTATTTTCAAAATAATATTTTAAAAAACTAAATGAATCTAGGTTAAATGATATTTTTTAGCTAATAACATCCTTAAAAATAATATTATTAGTCATCAATTCTACATTAAAATATTTTAATTTTAAAATTTTACGAATATCTCCAAAAAATATGTTAAAATTAATTATTTATAAATTTAGACTTAAATCAGTTCTTTGCCAACGTCATATAATATTTTAAAACCTAATGAGTAGTTAATAATTATCTAATTTATTTCCAGAATTAATCTCAAATTTCATTTTTTACTAATATTTTCCTTGTATTATTTTCTAGTATTTTTATATAAATATTGGTAAAATGACACTTATAGAAGTCACAATAATCCTTTGACTTTTTAATTTTTCAAATTAGTTTGCACATTGTAGGAGTTAAAAAATTCTTATGGTATATGTAGTATAATATTATAAAGTATTCCATTGATCATTATTGAATTGAAAAATCAATCTTGTGGTGAATAGTGATCTATATAGTATCTAATGAACTTTATAGAATGGTGAGGACCCATACCGGAAGAGATTTACGATGTCTGAAAATCCTTATAGAAATCCAAAATGTCTCAAAAAAGTATAAAATAAATAACATTTAAATTAATTACCTTTTAAAATGTACTAATATAGTTATGGAATAACCTATATATAAATGACTAATCTGATCTTCTTTATAATTATATATCTCAAGTATGTATTTTTGAAATCACATGATTATTTATATATAGTCTAATTAGGTTCCATACTTTTAAAAATTCAATGAAATTTATAAACTCTAAAATTAATTCAATCCAATACAAATGACTTTATAATTAACTAAAACACATAAAATAAACCCACAGTTACTCAAAATAACATTCCAATGAGTGAGACAAAAACAATTGAAAAAAAATGTAATCTTCAACTATGTGATACCCAAGAATAGGTGAACCAAAAATGTGGTGTTGAATTTGGTGTTACTTTTTAAAAAATCCTATATAATTATGTTACCCTTTGAAATATGTTATTTTATTAATCCTATAAAATAATGGAATTCACCCTTACTCATTTGTAGTAATGTAATAAATAAAAGAACAAAGACTTTTACATGAATCAGACATAATAAAGATGCATATTATGTGTTGTGTTTGGTTTTCATCTCAATCCACATATCCTCCACAATCATAAATTTTAAATTTCAATAGTATGGGATGAGATATCATAAAAAACATGGTAATTTTAATAATAAATTTATTTCATCATATATTAAAATTCATTAATTAGATTTTATAGAGTTATATTAATGAAATGAATATTTTTCATTTATCTGATAAAAAAGGAAATCCTTTTAGTATTAATAATTTTTTTACATAAAATATATGGTCTTGAATGTATGAAATAAAAAACCTAGAATTTTAAATTGATAAAAAATTATTTTTTAATATAAAAAATTAAAAATTCACTTATTGTTATTTTTTTGTAATTTTTGGAGAATGTTTCTTTTCAGGAGAACTACCGAATATAATTATTTATATTTAAAGTTGTATTTTTGTTTCAATAATTTACAATATAAAATTTTATAAAAATAGATTAAACTTAAAATTATTTCATTTTTACTATTAAATATTCAATTAATATGTTTGGAATTAATTTTATCCTTTATTTTGGTATAAAAACACTATATAATTTCGAAGACAATAAAAAAAACCATTTCATCATGTTTTGTGGGTTTTATCTTAAAATAAACTATGAAACATCTATGAATTGAATTTCTAAAAATAGATTCCATATTTGGAATCATAATAATTGAAATTTCATAACTAGGTAAATGTAATGTTTTTCATAATCAATTGTAAATATAGTAAACATCTATTTCCACTATTAGGCTTAAAATGGTTTACCAGGTGTTAAACTAAAAATATAAGTGATAAAATGACCTATATACATATATAAATTCTATTTTATGGTTATATTTAAACTCTACCCATATTTTATTTTCAAATGTTAAATTTTGGATCCATTTTAATGAGTAAGACATTAATATAGTTTAATCTTTTCTAAATTTATATGTATATCCTCTCCCCCACTTGTAAAGGGGATGCCCATATCCTCTTTTCTAAACACTTCAATAGCCTCTAAAATCAGTGAATACCAGAACAAAACCCTTCTTAGAATACCCTAAAACATCATATAATTTATTTTTTTATTATAATACACACAATGTGGGGTCAAAGTTGTAAACCTAATGTCGTTTTTCGAGGAATAGGTAAAGCACATAAATAACTATTTTATTTTATTTTAACACATTTAAATGTATTTTAATAATCCAAAAATAATAAAATTAATATATCCCATATAATTATAAGTTATTTAGTTTATTTAATGTCCATTATTTTCCATCTCTCCCATACAATGTGAAATGAAACAATCATTCATGTGTATGGTGGACTACCGCATCATGAACCTTTGTAATGTGTTTTCCACCACCACTTCACATAGATAGTTAAAATTTCATATTTAATTTATATATTTATTTTACGGTCATTATAAAAAATATGGAATAATAATATATCATATATTTTATTACATTTCCATCAGGAAAAAAAATGATAACTCGATTATGCATATGTGTGGATTACTACCTCTGTATTGGGATGTGATCCATTTTTCACCACTAGATCACATGGATGGTATAAATTATTGTATTTAGATAAATAATATTATATTTATGATATAATAATCACAATTTATAGATTAAATCATACTTAGATTATTTCCATTACGTTTAAAAAAAATTAAATGTTACTCAAGCATATGTATAACCCATCATCTCCATGATTGTAACATAATTCTTCTTTCATAACCATATAGAATAGATTGCTATAAAAGTATAATTATTGAAAAAAATTATAATTTTGGAATGATTATGATTATGTAAAAGATATAATCATGATCCATTTAACCAATGTTAACCTATCAAGGTCATTTTGAAATTACGGCCCAAACATCCTCAAAATGTTAGAAGTAAACTTAATACATTAAGTGATTAAGTATAACTTGGATAAAATTAAAATAAATGGAATAATAAAAATGAAAATTTATAGTAAGAAATTATTTATATAATATATGATTATAATTCAGGTAGATAAAGAATTTACCTTACATATCAGACTACAGGTAAGGGACACTTTATCTTAAAAGCTAATTTTATTTTCTTTATTGATTCACTTTATTATTGTAACATTATTAATTTTATTTGATGGTAGTTTTTACATTGAAAAAAATTATAAAATCAATTTTATGCCTATATTTATATTTTTTTAAAAAAATTCAAATGTAATATTGTTTAATATTTTATACAAGACGTTTTGATATTATTTTGAAAAAGAAAAAGGAATGATATATTTTCAGGTATAAGATGTCGATGGTTCTTCCAACCACTATAAAAATTATCAAGATGTTGGATTAATTAAAAAGATTACATGATTTTATCAAATAAAAAATCTTATTCCCATTTTATTTTAATGTTAGTTTAAAAATATGTTTTTATAACAAAATGACATATCAATGTCAATTTTTTTTCATATGGGTTCAAATTAATATTTTTATGATTTTTTTGGTTTAAATGAAATTATTTCTGTGTTTATTGGATGTTATGGTCCTTGTATATTTATTATAATGATGGGTGATCCTGATATAGCTCTCCAATGCATTAGTTAATTATTACTGTATTGAAAGTGTTATGTTGGAATTAACCATTTAAGTTATTATATTTTTAAGGGTTCCTATAAGGATTCTATCAAGATAATATACCATGTAAACTAAATGGATTTTGTATGTTTAATTACAATATTTCAAGGATATATATTTATTTCCCCTAGAAAGATAATGTTATTTTATTTTAAAGTAATGATTATGCCATTTTAGGTTAAAATGGTATGTTTCTAAAAAATTATTTTTCAATGGTTCTCATGTTTTCTAAGAAACCAAAATGATTTTAATTTTTTCCCTTTATGATTTATAATAAATAATTTGATAAAAAAAATTCGGAAATAATGATGAGTTTATGTGTAAGTAAATAAATATTTAAGCTCAATGTATATTATGTTTTTAAGAGAAACTCTATTTTTAATATATATAAGTTTTAGAATAGACTAATGGATATATTTCATCCATTTTATATGAACCATAATGATTTTTTCATCATCCAAAATTTTAAAAAAAATCATATTAAATGATGAATAAGAATACTTATGAAGTTAAGTAAAAAATCACGATTATTTTCCTTGAAAATAAAACATGTTTCATTTTAATAGTTCTGTATTTTAGGAAAATTGATACAAAAAAGAATTTTACAAAATTTAATATATGTGTTTATTTCACAAGAATTATTACTTATTTTTTTTAAAATCTAAGTGTGAAATGATATTTAGGAATAATAGAAAATGAATTCTGGTCTAAAAACCAAATTATTTGTAAATTAATATTATGTCCCCATAATGTGTTTCATAAAAGAGATTGCATAATTTTATAGGATGGTATAATGAATATGGGAACCCTTAAGATATTCTAATTTTTGGTTCTCATGACATGGAATTTTAATATTACCATGTTGCATTATATAAACTATCTCTATCTAGAATTGGTTTCTATAGAGGAAATCGGAAAACACAATCAGAATAAACCTTGGGGACAATACCCTTCTAAATACAAAAGTTATAATGATTGGAATTGGAATTGGGTAATTTCATAATATGATGTATCTGTTGAAATTGGATATAAATGGTGGTGTTATTCTTGAAATAGTGTAACCACATTCACCGTATAATAAATTTCTAAAGTGGATAATGTTTTGAAACAATAACCACATAATTAAGTTGATCATATGAAACATTTATATATGTAAGATGTGTTAAGGCCTTGGAGAAGATATTCAAAATCATGGTATGTTCCAAACATCCAAAGGTAACTATTTTAATTTATCATTTTTGAAGGTAAAATTGTGCAGTGGTGGATAATTGTAATGAATATCAAGGAAATAAGAGATTTTGAGGCATTTGAATGGGATTCATTTATTTCTATTTTACTTGTGAATTATTTTCCTAAGGACATTCTACTCAAAATATAAAAAAATTATTTATATTGAGATATAAATAGGAGGATTCAATGGTTACATATGAAGTAAACAACACCCAATTGATAATGGTCTCAATAAATTGTCTCTAGGATGTAGAGGGTAAAATTAAATAGTTTTACTAAGTATTGAAGTCAAGATATATAATTTCATTAGTTCTATTGAAATTTAAAATTTGTGAGACACATATACAATATGAACAGAACAGAGAAATATATTTTCAAAATGATCATATGTCCTAAGACAATTAACGGGAAAAGTGGTCCTGATGGTTGGAAAACGAGAATCACCCAATGAGGAAATCTAAAAGAAAGAAAATCATATTTTAATATGTGATAAGTGTGGTAAAAAGATAATTTTTAAATGTATTATAAAATTTTAGAAAATTTTCTTTTGTGGTATGTTATTATATTTATAACTTGACTACAAACAAAAGGATCACAATAATGACTAGAAGAATAAATGGAAATCAGTAATATGCTTTAATTGAATTTAAATTGGTGATTATTTGTCTACTTTTATGATGATATGAATAAAGGATGGAACATTCCAATATCACAAGATGAAATGTATGACTAAATAATATGAGGCCACATTAGTACCTATTGAACCATTTTGTGATGTGGTGTCAGACATACTACTTGTTTATTCAAATTATACCAATTCCCTCTTTGATAATGGGTCTACATATTCTCTCAAATTCATTAAATTTTATATTAAATTGAAAAGTTATCCTCATTAAATAAATCAAAATATTTTGGTGAAAAATGGGGAAATATTAAGGAAAAAAATAAGTTTTAAGGATATTTTATTTGTATATTAATGGGTGTTACCTCCACCAAATCAATATTTTTATTTAAAAAAACACTTTATGTGTCGGTGGTAACTATACATTAAAAAACCAGAAACAACAGATTTAGATTTCACAATAAAATTTGAAATTCAAAATTCAAAATTAGATCTGAACCAAATAGCAGAGATACATGATCACCAAAAAAATAAAATTTATAAGTCTAATAAGACCTAGATCCATCAAAATGGGCTAATGAAATCTTAAAGCCACCTTCTTATTTCATGTCATCACATCGCTTTCCATTGTTATTCAACACTGTCATCACTGCTATAATTTGTCAACCAATTTCATTACCAGCCTATAATCATACCAGTCCCTGGAGATAACTAACCACCAGAGTCATGTGACCGTTGGAGTCCATTGACACCAACTAAGAACACCAAAATGAAACACCATATACCACCAGATTAAAAAGACAATGTTACCTAGAAAACCCTATCACTCACACAAAAAAATACAAGAACCTCTATTGATAGCAAAACACTAGACCGACCTGAATGGGGTAATGGATTTGAAATCCAAAGAAAAGTGGGAGCAAAAAAAACTCCACAACAAGCCTTGAGGAAGTTAGCACCATTAACTCACAAAAAACATCAACAACAATCTAGCACAACTAAAAAAATTGATCCAAACACCATCAGAAATACCAACAGAGTACAGAATCACACATCATCATCACCTGGAAGAAATAAAAGATAATCAGAGCCCTAAACCATCTAATTTAACTTAATCTTAAGGTGGTACTTTTCACTAACTGAGTTGAGACCACGACACCAAATCACACCCACCAACACCATCCCAAAAGCACCATCAACACCCTCATACTGAGTCAACGGTGATCATGCACAACGTAATGGTAGAAAGAGAAGCGGAGGTCGAAAGGATCAAGGGGAAGATGCCAAAACTCACACCAACACAATCCCAAACCATCCAAGAATCTACATGCCAAACCATGAAGGATTTTATCACAAAGGTTTGGATGATTAGATAAAATGTGGGAGTGACTGGTATCCATGAAACTGTAGAGAAAAAACCTTCAAAATAGATCTAGTTGAACCAGAGTGGAGAGGGAGAAGAAGGCGAAGAAGGGGGAATTCACAACATGCTTGGAAATCAACTTCATCTGTGCCTAAACTTCAATCGAGAGAAATAACAGCACTCAAAAAATCCTTCACACATCCAATCTTTATTCAAATTGGATCCAATTCGGCTCTCATAGATATGAAATCCACAAATAAATATGACTAAAAAATGGTTACCATCCGATTTACATACTGGAACGACACATGTTTGATCACATATGTCTCGATGATGTCATCCCCTATCCACTGCTAAAGTCACTAATGAAACACCAATGCTATAAGTTCCAAGGAAACACTACCAAGATGGAAGGGATTCATGCCAAATGACATCTGAAGCTACTAAAACCTCTCCCATCCACACCGAACCACCCACAGTAGAAACTCCTAGATCAGATCGGGCCGCCATGGACACGCCACTCACCAAAGCCACCCCCACCACAAGACCGTCCATCCCCGCCTTCCGCCCTGCGTGACCAAGCCCTTAGGCTCTCCAGAGAGAAGGGAGATCCCGATAGTTAAAGAATTTTTTTTGAATGAGTTTCACTTTTTATAAAATAATGAATTAATACTTTTGATAGCACATCATAAAACTGACAAATTAATTGATGATGCAAATTAATGTTATCATGAAATATTTTTAAGAAGAAGAATATTATTCAAATTGATGATGATCTAGTAGTAAATGAATATATAATTGTAATTAATGTTGAATTATTTGTTATTATACCTAAATTGGAAGATGAATTTACTATTGAAATAGTTCCTATTGGTAAGAAAATACCGAAACAACCTTATTGAATGGATCAAGAATAGTTTTTGAATTGAAAAACTAGTTAAAATAGCTTCTCGATGAATGATTCATTCATATTAGACCTCGATTATGAAAATCTATAATTTTATTTATTAAAAAATGGATCAATGGTACATTTAATTGATTATAGTGAATTGAATAACTTCACTATTAAGAAATAGTATTTTTTACTATATATATATGACTTGATTGATCAGATTAAAGGAGATCAGTATTTTTCAATGGTTGATCTCTGGCTCGGGTGGTATCGATTGGAGGTGAATGATAATGAAATTTCAAAAATATAATTTCCATGTAGGTATTAGAATTATGAATTTTTAGTTATTCCCCAAGGTTGAAAAATTCCCCAGATATATTTATGGACCTTATTAAGACAGTTTTCCAGGAGTTCTTGAAATAATAAATGGCTTTATTTATTGAAGAAATAAATAAATATTCTAGAATTTATGATGATAATGAGAAACATTAGATGGTTTATTTTAAAAAACTCAATCGAAATAAATTAATATGGAAGATATAGTAAATGTAGATTTGGTTTGTGATTAACATATTTATATGGGCATACTAAAAACAAAGATGAAATAAATGTTGATCTAGATATAACAAAAGTCTTTAATGTATGTCCATGACATATAAATGTCATAAAGATGCATAGTTTTCGTTCTTTATCAAGTTACTATTGATGGGTTTTCAATTTTTTATGTCTTTTTATATTAATAACCATGTTAACATGAAATTGAGTTAAATTCAACTGGTTGAAATTATATATTGATTGTTTCCATGTTTTCAAAACAAAATTAATTAATTCATTAGTTTTGGCCATACCATCCAAAAATGGAATGTTTGTTATATATAGATATTATTGTTTTAAGGGAATTTGTTTTGTTATAATTTATAATGTTCAGGTAATTACTTATGATTCATAAAAACTGAATCCTCATGAGCTAATTTATCCAAAAATGAACTTGAGTTGGAGGCTGTAGTGTTTTCTTTAAAACATTTTTGAAATCATTTATATATAGTAATGTGAGAAATATATATTGATCATAAAAGATTAATGTATATATTTAGTAAGAAATACTTGAAAAATTTATAGAGAATATAGATGGAACTAATTAAGGATTCTAACAGTATGATATTTTATCATCCAAGAAAAGACAAAAAAGAAACTAATGCATTACATTGAAATGATAATGCACCATTAAATTTGAATCATTTTTAACATGATATATTGGTAATGTATTTGATAAATTTGGGTACAAATATTATGCATGATGGAACTTCTGCTATTTTGTATCATGTTTCTGTAAAGTCATTATTTTCAAAAAAAAATTAAAAATTCTTAAGAGGATCATGTTTTTCTTGAAAAGGGTGAATCCATCAAGAAGGGTAAGTTATTAGAGTTTAATATTGTCTAAGAGGGTGTTATTATATTTTAAAATTGACTATGTATTCCTTTTAATTTCTAATTGATGAGTGAATCTTCTTGTAAAAATTATAGTTCCCTTTTTTCCATTCATCCCAGTAGTACTAAGATGTATCAAGACCTTCACAAACATTACTAATGGGTTGTTTTGAAATGATATATTTGGGTATTTACCATGAATTATTTAACTTGTCAATAGGTTGAAACTGTAAAATAATTAAAACAAATATGATTTAGCCTTTTTTATTTCTATAGTGGAAATTAGAAAATATATATGTAGATTTATTTTTTATAGTACCAAATACTTCTTAAGGTAATAATATGATATGGGTTATTGTTGATAATTTTATTTAATATACAAATTCACATACTATTTCAGATATGATGTCCTTAGACTAACTTTGCTGACTATATCTTAATGAGATAGTTAGGTTACATGGTGTTCCATTACCGATTGTATCTTTCCATAACACCATGTTTACCTATAACTTCTCAAAGTGTATTCAAATGTAATTGGGTATTCAATTAAATAATAGTATATATTTTCATCAAAAATATAATGGAAAATTAGAGAAAATGATTTAGACTTTGTATATCATACTTTAAACTTGTTCAATAGATTACTTTGGAGGTTGGGATCAACATATTTCCTAAGTTAAATTTTATTTTATTAAGAATATCGATTTTAGTATACATGTGGACCCTTTTGAGGAATTATATATAATGTGGTGTTAAACTAACCCTTCTCGAGGAGAATTAAGTGAAATATAGTTTTTAGGACTATAAATGGTAGAAAATATAGTTAAGAAGTTGAAGATGTTTAATAAATATATGATTATTGCTCAATGTAATGACCTAGAGTTTATAAATGATATATTTTCGTGAAATAAATGTGTATTATATTATATTATACAATATTATACACATAAAACCCATAAAGAAAGAAAGAACACATTATGTAATTAATGAAATTAATTACCATAGTTAAATAATAAACCCATTAAAATCCGAATATTAAAATGGTGCCAAAATAGAAAATAGAAATACTACAATGGAAAAATAAATATCTCCATAAACTTCTAGAATGATCAATCTAATGAACAACACCGTTAACAAGAAAAAACATATTAGTAAACCAATCAACATTATAGAAAATATGAATATTGAACCTTGGGAGAAATTGGGTATAATAATGGATAAAAGAATGTATTGGTATTTATAAGAGGTAATTTGACATTTTAAATATTAATGTGACCATTGGGAATTATAACATGACCGTTGGGAATAGTAACTTGACCATTGGAATAGTAATATTACATAAAAATATTGTTTTTGATAATTATAATATTTATCAGGATTAATTCATGTAAATATTGACATTATGATGTAAAAAACAGTAAATATCATGATTAAAAAACTGAAATAAAATACTCACACATTTTTATTAAAATACATTTTAATGTATTTTGTTAAAAATCACAAATTTTATAATAAATATTTAAATTAAGTATAGTAGAAATTTATTTTGAAAATATTGATATCATTTTTGAATTTATCATTTAAAAATTATCCAAGGGTGATTTTTAGGTAATCTTTTGAAATAAAAAAATTTTAGGTGAATAATAAAATACTACTTCTCACAAAACTGATATTTCATAAAATACATCAATCATGATGAAATAAAGACCAATTAATTTATAGAACATTAGGTTTGGAAAAATCATTTTTAATTTCTTAAATTATTCACTGACATAAAATAATCATAATTTCCAAACCTAAAAAATATTTTTCCGAAACCAAATTTAAAATGTGGTCACTTAAAATAAATGTTTTTCCTCATTATTTTTAAATAAACAAATAAAATATGAATTATAAAGGGGTTAAACCCCCTAAACAAATTGTATATTATTTGTAGAAGTTTTTTATTGTCAAAAATTCATTATTAACGGTTTCACCTCTGATGGGGAATTTTATATATTATTTTATTCTCAAAATAACCCTATACTCAAGTATAAATAACCCCTCTCCATTCCCATGAAAACCACTCCTCCTTCACTTTACAAATCCAATGTTCTACCAAAATCATCTCTCTTAAGTCATTAGAAACGTTATGGATTTTTATGAAGTAAACCAGCTCCATTCCTCAACGAATTCTAGTGTTGTACAAGAGAAGCGACACTAAGGAAAGATTAAATTTTTTTCGATTTTTTTTCAATTTCCTCTTCACTCTGTTTTCACAATTAATTTCAAATTAAAATAACATAATTTTTAATTTGGTGGAATTTAAATATTATATTAATTATTTTACCCTATATTATAAAAATTATATTTTTATGTATTTATATTTTATACCCTTTTTATCCATATTTGGAAAACTTTTCGATTAATGATTAATTTACAGCCAACGACGACATTTCAAACTTATATTCTTATAACTCACCATAAGGCTAGTGGTAATAAATTATTAATGATATATAAATATATAAATGTATAACTGTATTTATTTTATTATATTTTCAATTTATTATACTATTTTATAAATTACTTTAAATAAAAAAGAGAATTTGAAGAGAAATAAGATTACTTTTTGAAAAAACATGATATCAAAATGCTTCCATATCAACTATGGAAATTAATAAATACATTAAAATAATTATAATTGATAAATAGTGACATAAATTAACATAATTCACTACTATTTTTATTTTTTAGTAAATCTTGCTTCATAATTTAGGAGTAGTAAGAGAAAACAATTAATGTAGGATTTAAGTTAAGGGGATTCTTGAAACCAACTCATTTTCTTTTATTTATCCATATTTTATGTCATGTTTTGTATGGATATTGATTTTTTTATGTAAAATATCCTTTAACTAATATCCATTTTTATTCCATGACTATATATGTTTTCACTTTGATTTATAAGACAAATATAACGATTCTCCCAAATATTTTTCTTTCCAAATCACATCTATTACTACTCCTGAGTTGTGTCATCTTCACACAAAAATAATGATGTTTATACCAAATATGGTTTCTCTTATCCCTATAGTAACACTAATTACCCTTGAATTTTTCTCGATGAAATTCTTATGAAACATAATTATTTCCATTTTTTATTTCATGACTTTGATTATTATATGTTCTATGTGGCATGCATGATTTTGTAAATGTTACGATGTGATGGGTGGGACAAAAATTATATAACTCAGTAATAAATTGATTAATGTAACGTATCACATGATATAATTTTTATTATGCATAGAAATGATTCTATATTTGTTCACATTGTTGATGTTATTGTTGTTCACATATTTTATGCATAAAAATGATGATAGATTTTTTTACAACTATGTGAGTTATTTGACAACAATGACATGATTTTTCATTTTTATGAATTTCCAACTTGAGTGACCTTATAAAATGCTTCCCTTCTTATATTGATGACGAAACTATGCTTATGATATAATAATATTGATTATTCTCATCAATGTATTATTGAATCATGTCCCTTATTCCTCCCCTTCATAGTATTTTAGCTCGCCCCTTTCTCGGATGTCTATTATCAGGTGACTACATATACTGGGGCGAACATGAAGCCTTTTATGTGAATAAATTAAAATGATTTCAAAATAAATTATGATTATTTATTTATAATTGATAGTTCATATGAATTTTTCCAAGATGCTAATCCATTAGATCCATGAATGTATAACTATTATGTTTTTTATCTTTAAAAGTATGTAAAATTAATCTAAAAAAAGTAGTGTCTCTGTACATAGAGTAGGAATATTATTTATGTGGATAAAAAGATGAATGTTCTTTTATTGGAGGTAGAAGATCATGTTTTTTATATATAATCTCTAGGGAAAAGTGTTATGCATTTTGGTAAAAATGGAAAGTAAAGTATATAGTTTTTTACACTATATGAACACCAATAGATATTTGAATTAGTTTCCCAATAAGTTTTATTTTCTACTTAGATTATCCAAGGTAATTTATTTGTTTCTTATTTCACATTAAATAAAATAAATTTTGCATGCATCACTTATTTTGATCCCTAGTGTAGAAAAGTTAGAAGAGAACATTTCTTATAATGAACAAACTATTCTGAATCTTCCCCAAAAATAGTAGGTATTATGGTATATTATGATTCTTGAGGTTATGGTTTTAGGAAAAACTATATGATTTATGAAAAACAAGGAATTTAAAAAATTCTATGATGGAAAAATATACCCCATGGCAAATAGCTTAATAAAAATTCATGTTTTCATTTTCATAAAGGGAGAATAATACATAAAATATAAAATATAAAAATTAAATCGATTTTATTCCCTATTAATATTCATTAATTATATTATAGAGTTATATTCACTTTAATATTATTAAGTAAATTTTCATTCATAATGCAAATATTTAATTTTATACTTCATTTTTATATATTAAATGGTGTTATTTATAATTATGAAATAACAATTTAATTTTTCAATTTTTTAAAATTTATAATTATTTAATACATCATAAAGTAAAAAAATATTTTATAGTAACTTTTTCAGAATAATTTGAAAAGGAATATTTTTCATTGTATAGTAGAAAATACTGATTTTTTGGAAGACTATATTTTCATTTCAAGAATATAAAATATTATTATTGTTTAAATGGTTTCAATGTAAAATGAGTTTCTTTATATAATGAATAGTTCTATTAAGATCATTCAAATCAATTTTATGATTTATTTGGGTATAAAACATTTGATACATATGAATAAATATTTATGGACGAAAGCTTTCATCATGTTTTTTTATGTTTAATTTGAAATTAAATTTTTCCAAAAACATGAGTTATATTTGATAAAATGAATTAGATAATTGGAATTATCTCAAATAATATTAGGTAATAATGTATACTTAATTTTTTTCATAATGAATTATAAAAATAGTAAGAATCTATTTTTATGATTATGCTTAAAATAGGTCTACTGAGGGGTTAAATAAAAATGAAAAGGGTTATAATAACCTATAATCATGACTAAGTCAAATGTTATAGAGATATTGAGACAATATGTCATATAAAATTCGATAATTTTCCATTTTTGTGGCATTATTATGATGAATTCATTAATATATTTCAATATTCTTAAAATATCCAAGGCAGTCCTCTTCCATACATATTAATAGGGACCCCTCTCTAGTATTCTACACCATTAAAGATCCTCTTTAATCGTAAAATCCTTAACTGAATCCCATAACAACATCCCTACCCTAGTTTTGGGACTACGTTTGATTTGAATAACCAACTTATGAGGCCAAAGTTGAAAACCTAATGAGGACATTCGAAGAAGAGGTAAAACACATAACTAAGGGGTTTTTTATTTCTTCAATCATATCCATACCATATAATTATATGTTATTTTTTAATAAGTTTCCCAATATCTATCTCCTCTTCCATAAAATGATAATGAAGAGCATTTATTGTGTGCAAGGTGGACTACTGCCTTGCGAACCAATGTATTTTATTTTTAATCACCACCTATCATCTATTTATAACAATGGATTTAATGTAAATATATATTATTCATGACATAATTATCATTATATAATTATAAGATATATTCCATTTTCTTATCCTTCCATCCCTTGAAATATGATATTGTCATTCATGTGTACATGTGGATTACCATCTCCACGAAGTGACACAATTAATATTTCATCAACGCCCAATATGGGTTGAATAAATAATTTAATTTTAAGAAATAATATTAAATTAACAATATAATTATAATTCTAAAAGTATAAAATTATACAAACCGTATTTCCCACATGTTCTTAGAAAGATGGAAACACTATTCATGCATATGTATGACCTACCACAATGATTTCAAAGTAATACATTTTTCATAAAAAAATTAACAAGTTGTTAAAAAATTATAATTATTATATCTAAATAATAATGACAACGTTATTATGATTTTTTAAATCATAAAATCATGATCCATTTGACCAAATCCATCTCACCCAAGTCTTTTTAGGCCTAGGAACCAAACATCCTCAAATTGTCAAATGTAAAAATAATCAATTCTGTGAAAAAGTATGAAAATGATATAAGTTAAATAACAAGAATATTAAACCTGAAAATGTTTTTGATAATAGAAATAGTTTTCATAATTTTATTTTTCATGACGATATAGAAGAACCGGACAATTTAGACTTAAGGTAAATGAAAATTTATACTAAAACCTCATTTTAAATAGTTTAATTTTTTATTTTATAAATAATATTATTCCATAAAAATATTCATAAAATTCATTTATGGATGTATTTATGTTGACATAAATAAATTTTAATGAAAAGTTTATATATATTTTCTCTTTTTTTGTTTTAAAAAGGGATAATTTTATGTATTCTATACATGGAATTTTAAGTTTATTTACTAATGGAAAATGGAATGTCATATTTTATCATATATGACATCGATAATTTTTCCTTTTAAAAGACAATTTTCTCCTTTATAAGATAAAATGATTTACTGATTGAAAATACCTTCTTCCCTTTGTTCTATGTATATTAGATAATATTTTTTTTAGAAGAATGGGATATATAAATATAAAAAAATGATTTTCTTATTAGTTAAAAAGTATATTTTTCATGTGTTTATGATGAAACTAAAGAAAACTTATGTGTTTCATGATTGTTATGGTCTTTTTAAACTATTTATGATATTGGGTGAGCTAGATATATCTCTGTAATTCATTAGGAAATGACTATGTTATCTGGAGAATTATATTAAAATTATCTATGTAGGATATTCTATTTATAAGGGGTTTTGTATGTTCTTTGTATGTTCTTTTAGAATATGATATACTATGAAAACTATTATAATATTTATTTTATTGTGTTTTCATGAAAATCTATAGATTTCTTATGGTAAGATAATAATATTTTGTTTTAATTGAATTATTATCCCTTTTTGTGTAAAAATTATGTTTTTATGAAATTTTTTTAAGGGTTATACTATTTTATAAAAAACCATCCTTATTATTTCTGCTCTATTTTTCCTTCATATGATGTGTTTTGTGAAAAATTATCTATAGTGAAGATAATTACATGGGTAAGTAAATTATTGATTGAGCTCAATGTTTTTTACGTTATAGGAAAACAGTCATGACCCCCAACCTCAAAAGATGCCCCTCCTGAGCTGTAAATGAAGTAAGGAAGATAATGACTCATGTGTCTCGCCTCTAGTAGTCCCCTGAGAGGAGGCCAACACAAAGGGAATAAAAATATCACAAAAGGGGAGAAATTATCTATTATATATTAAGCAAGATAAGGAGATAAGATGCACCAATCTCAAAAAACTGCAATATATATATATATATATATAAAAGAAAATCTAAAACAGCCAACATGAATGTTAAAAATGAATACAAAGATAATTAAAAAAAGTCCCCAAATAATGTACCAAAAGTAAAGATAAGTAGTGACACAAAAAAATTTATGATATCAGCTAGTATAGTCCAACATAATACACATAATCCTCTTGAAAACCTAAAAGTAGTATTATAACATTGGGAGAACATACTAGTATACTTAGTAGGAAAAATCAACTTCTCTTGTGCACAAGTGCCAAAGAATACTAATTCCCCTATGTAAAAACAAAAAAAAAACCAAAAAACATCTAACTAGGTATACTATCCATACCAAAATATCACTAAGTTACTCTCACTAAATAAAAAAAAATCATGTAAAGTAATATTGAGCACATCGATTATAGGGCACCCCACACAACTATCGCCTATTTAGCTTCTGTAACACCCTAATAGAAGACATCATGCAGCTCCCACCTCTTTCATACATACCACACCACATCCCACCTACAAACACGTGGGCCTCAAAACCACATCATATCCTGCCTGTTGACACCTAGTCCTCACAAACACATCCCACCCATAGAAACCTGGGCCAAATACCATTTCACATCCTAAAGACACAAGGGAAAGCTCAAATCATCTTATCCCAATGAAACATGGGAATCTGAAACTCTCCTGCACACAACTCAGCCACAAAACAACTACTTTCTTGAATAATCTTGGGCTATCTCTTCCTGGAAGAGGGGGAAAGGAATGGAGGGTGGCTATCCATCCATCCTTCCATCGGGATGTTTGAAAAAGATACCCTCCCCCGTGACAATGGTGGTGGCTGGAACATAGTTCTCAACTAGGGTGAGGTGAGTATAGAAAACACATGGAAATATTGGTATATATATATATATATCAAACACTCATCCCAACCAATGGGGTGAGAAAAAATAACCATCCCACCAAACTACCTTTAGTGCTACCTATAAATTCATGTATTAGAATAAATGACAGTCACTTCCATATTTGTTAAAAGAAAGAATCTTGACACCAAAACATTTTGATTTTATTTAGTATTTATGAGTTATTCCATACATACCTATAAAAATAACAACCATAATACATAAAATGCCTCACAACCATGCCTAACAGTTGATGAAAACTGTGATAAAACACCCCACTTAACACTTCCTCCCCACCTAGAAACCAATCCAACCACTACCATTATCATTCTTCAAAGTCATCACACAATTTTCTTTCTCTCAATAAGAAAACCCCCAACATACATTTAAACCCAAAAACACACCTCATTACAACCAACCTGATAGCCCTTCTATATAAAAACACCATACCCATCACTCCCAATAACATACACATAGCACAAACCAAAGCAATAGACCCACTTCTCAAACTCTTCTCATCCATTCCACAATCATGTAATCTCTTTACATGAAATTCCACTACTCTATCAGGACTACCCCAACTATAGTCGTACCCTCAATAACAGTACTACACAGTCTTCCAAGTCAAAAAAAAAACAAAAACGAAACCATAGATAGAACACAACCACACCAAACAATTTGACGTTTATTCAAATTTAGGAAACAATCATTCTTTAATTGCACTTTTAAAAAGTAGTGGTCATCATAGAATAGGTTTGATCGTGGGGCGTCCATTTATTTAACTGAATATATGTGGTTAATGAATTGTATATATACATCTGCTCTACGTAAAATTCATACAATAATTCATAATCAATATATGTATGCAAAAAAAGACCACCAAATACCATTATTTTCGGAGGGAATACAACCAATACTAATCACAACATAGATCAAGGATAATATATAAAATAATAAGATCATCATTATTGCCTTCCCAACCCCTCATTTAGCTTTCTTTAAAAAAAATTCAACTGTTCCCACAAGAATTCATCGGTACACCCACCCCGCATGTTATAGAAAATAAGAGAGACGAATGAATCCAGGCATCAAGGAATAGATGATCAAAAACTCCTCATAGCACCAAAATAGGGAGTGTGAAAACAGAAGCTGGAACCTCCGGGGAGATGTGGTCCAAGGGGGATCTCCAAAAATGAATGATCACTCATGGAAGAAGGGTTGTGGGTGCCTTGTTATCAAGAGAAAAGAAAACACACAAGAAAGGAAGGCTCTAAGCTTTATAAAGACTAGATCCTAAATCTATGGGGGAAATAGTTTAAAAGTACATTAAAGTCGGATCATGATCAAGACCATGTGATTTAATATTTAAAGGAAGAATTAGGATTTAAAGAGACATATACCATTTTAAATGGAACAAGAACTCATTAAATATGAAATTTAACTCATTTAACGTCAAAGTAAATGTCAATGGGTGAAACATGAAAAATTAGAGAAAACTATAAATGACTAACCGTTGGGTGAGTCACCAAAGCAAGTCATCGACGACACTTACCGACGCCACTCACTGATTCCACTAACTGATTCCACTCACCGATGGCAATAAACAATTCCACTCACTAATTCCTCTATCGGATGCCACCTACTAATAGAAAGTCACCGATGTGACCCATAGACAATGAGTCATCAATGCAACCCACTGACGTGAGTCACCGTTGCCTCCCAGAACACCTCAAACCCCATATATTCATAAAGTAATGGAAAAGAGAGGTTCAAGACAATACATCAGATACCCCTCAAACTATTCTCATCCCTGATAATCAAAAAACAAATGAATAAAAGATAAGGGTCTAAACAATTACCCCGTGAGATACCTCTCGAGGATAAATCACCATGTGCTTCCCGTAAGCTAAAGTGAAACCTCAACTTCCAAGGAAACCTCCTACAATATATACTATGCCAACTGTCCACAGGACACACCACACAAGCACCAATATACACACAACTCAAACTCATGAATCCATAAATTCCATTCTCCATGAATGATACTATCCTCTTTGGGCGACACAGACTTGTCCACGTGGGTTTAATCGCATCCACAATAATGCATCTGGATTAGGGACTAGGTACTCCGCTTTTCATTTGTATTTAAATTATTGTACATTAAGGAACAAGGGAAGAAATATTTTCACAACAAAAAGATTCAAGCATCACATCATAAAGAATGAAATAACTAGGAAAAACTCAAAACAAATATGGGTACTAGGAACACATCTGCATTTCGTACTCCCAAGTACACTCTTCTAGGCCACCATGCCTCCATAAAATGTAAACCAAAGGAATGGTCCATCCACACAACATATTATCCTGATAATCTTGGATCTCCATTGGCTACTCCATGAAAATTATGTCATCATCAACATCCAACTATCCCTATTAAATGATATGTATTTCATAGTAAAGATCCCATCGAAGTTGGGAGATACGAAAGAATTCAAGGATCCTCTACAACTACATTAGAAATGCTGACAGGTATGCCACCTCTCTAACTCATTCCAATTCCTTGAAGGGTCCAACGAAACACATAGAAAGCTTTCTTCCTCTTCCAAACCTCTACTACCTGCATCATGGGGAAACCATCAAGAAAACATGGTCCCTATACTCGAACTACAAAGGCCTCCTCCTATGATCGTCATATGACTTATTCCAATATTCCTCTACCTTCTTCCTCTCACAGGATAGCTAAACCTTATCAATTGTGGTCTTTACTACCTTGGGACTAAGAACAACTGTCTCCCCAACCTCGGTCCACCATATGAAAGAACGAAACGATCTTTCGTACAGAGCATCATACCGATATTTTCCATTAAAAGATTGATATATATTATTGTAAGAGAAATCAACCAAGGTCAAGTGTCACACCCAATACCCACAAAATTACAAGACGCATGTGTGCATAATGTCCTCTAGTTTTTGGATGGTATGCTCTATATTCCAATCTATTTGAGGGTAGAATGAAGTTATATGGTGTAACTGATTTACAAAATAATGATGTAATCCCCTACAGAATCGTGATGTAAAGTGTGCATCCTGATTTGAGATAATAAACCACATAACTTGATATATCCACACCAACTAGTCCACATACCTTTTTACTAAGGCATCCACTACACCTGATTCCTTCATTACCAAGAAGTGTGTTGATTTCATTAGCCAATCCACTACTACCTAGATATCATCATCACCTCCATGAGACCTGGGTAAACTTTGATGAAATACATTGATATTTTATCCATCTTTCACTTGGGGATATCTAAGGGATGAAACAAACCACCAATAAAACACTCCTCAGCCTTCACCTACTGGCACGCTAAGCACTTTTCCACAAACTCTTCCATAACCAACATTATCCCTTTCCACCAAAACTACTCCCTCAAGCCAAATTACATCATTGAAACCTATGGATGTACTACTAAAGTTGACATATGAAGCTCATAAAGAACTCCATAATGCATCACCATTAGAACAAATATCTTCCCATGAAACAATATCGGATTTTGACCATTCTCCGACCATCCTTCCAGAGCATCAATGTAACAGCCCAAGATTTTATAAAAAAATATATCTTTTTAATTTTATTAATGTCTTGTGTTGTATGCTACACCAAAAGGAGCTTTCACAACACGCATCCTTGTCTTGCCTTGCATTACACGCAATCACAACCTTCCTCGATAGCGTGTGTAATACGCAATACCGAGTTTCACTAAACAACGACGTGCTATTAAAATATTATTAAAACTAGCCGTTATGAATAGTAATAACCACTTTTTAAAATTCTGTAAATCTTATTTTTCAAAATGAACTTCATTCTTGGATTCGGAGTATCGAATTTAGCCTAAGGTGAAATTTTGGTACTTTTCTGATAACTTTCATATTCTGATGAATAGTGAAAATTACTAAATTATAATTAAAAACAACTTTTTTAATCGAAATAATTAATAGTGATAAATTATTAATTTTAGTGGTTTTAAAGTATATTTAGAATATATTTTTACAATTTAATACAATGTTGGTCATTGGTTGTAATTTCACATTTAAACCAGACATAATCAAGTGTCAATCTTTTGATATATATTGTTTCCTAAAAACACGCTATTTATTTTAACAGCGGGATTTAATTATAAAATTAATTAATGCAACTTCTATGTTATGAATTTGGTAAAATAGATTTCATTTTTGAATTCGGAATATGAAATATAGCTTAGGATGAAATTTTGGCATTGTTATGAAAAACATCAATTTTTGATGAATAGTGAAACTACTAAGTGGTAGTTAAAAAAACTGAATTTTTCATAAAACTTAATTTTGCCGCTTCTGTGAATGGAATTTCGAAAATCTGAGAGACACGGTTAATATCAAGGACTAAAATGTGGTTCAATGAGATGAAAATAATTTTTTAGTGAATAGTAACTTTTTACTTTTTCTACCGCGGTTAATAGTAAATAGGGTAACTAAGGGTAAATATGATATTAATATTACCCTAAAACATGTCCTAATTCTATTGGACAAGTGTAATTCGACCAAAAACAAACTTAGGAATAAAATATGACCATTTAGGCCCACTTGGATTAGATTAGGACATTTATTATTAATTTATTTAAAGAAAGGTTAAAATAGTTAAAATCAATGTTTAATAAGTAAATCATTTTTAATATGGGGTTATACATAAGATAAATTCGATTGTAAATATTCATTAGAAAGATAAAAATATTTCATACATGATGGTATTTTATTTGTAATTTTTAGACATCAAATAATTTAATTTATTTATGACACAACGATGATGAAATAATTATCTTATTAATGAAATATTGACATAATTGATGTTATAAACACCAAAATAAATGTAATTTGAGATTTTTTATGAATTCCACTAATTTTCTAGGTTACTATGATATATTAATGTTGATTTAATCAACTTGGTTCGAACATTTAATTCTGTTATGACTTTTACAAAAATCATATATCAAATAGTGTCAAAATTGACACAAAATAGTTTTTAAATCAAATATTATATTATTAATAGTTATTGTATTCTTAAAAATCTAAGGTTCGGCCAAATGACTTATCTAAGGATATATATATTAATAATAAACAATTTGGGGTTCGTTTGGCATGTTATAGTAAGTGTATTAACCATATAGTGAAAGAAAACAAAAAGACATGGTAAAAGTTAAATTATTTAACTTAGAGTTAAATCTAATTGATAAGGTTAAAATAATATCCTAAACTTGTCTAAATTCTATTGGTTGATAGGATTTCGACCCATACCCACTTTTGCTTCGAAATAAGACCCTTTGGAACCATTATAAACCGATTTTGACTTTAATATAAAATAATATTTTGAGATATTCCTAAGGTGCCCCTCTCCTCCCCTATAAAAGGACACCTCCTCCCCCTCCTCCTCACACCAATTTGAGCACTCAAGCTCGGCCAAACCCTGCCAAAATCTCTTCTCCACTTCCCTAGCAACATCCTAGAGGTTCTGGTCTTCCTCAAAGACCAATTATAGTGCCCTAAGAGGAGGTCTCAAAGAGGTACTTCAAAGAAGAGGTAATTACCGTTACCAATTCTTTCATCTTTATTTCTTCTTCCACTTCTTCTCCTTAGGTTGTTTCATTATGAAGTAATAACATCAGTATCACTCATATACTGATATGTTATTATAAGTATGAAACAACCCTATTTCACCATCTATCCATCCTACGGAAAAAGAAATCACCGCGCGTGCGTACGTACGGAATACCTTCTCCACGCCGTGGTGTAATCTATTTTCCACCACCACCTTACATGGATGGGTATAATGGTGTAAAGAATAACTATACATAGTTATTACAACATCATATTGATTCTGATATATTGTATAATCCACTCCAATTCAATTCAATATTTATAGAAATGATATCATCGCTCGTGCGTACGTACGGACTACCGTCTCCACGACGCGATGAGATTCATTCTCCATGTTAACCATTTAAGAATGATTATAATGTATATATAAGAAATAATAATGAAATATATGACATTATAAAGCTACTGGATTTATGTATATATATACATATGTATGTCATCTACTTACTTCCATTTCAAGACAATAAGGAAAGAAAAACAGCGTTCATGCGTACGTACGGACTACCGTCTCCATGAACGGTGTTTTTCATTTTATTTATCTATCTATTATATATATATATATACTGAATATATATGATATATAAATCATATTTTATATTCTGGAAGTAAGTAAATCATGATATAAGTAATAATGATGTCAAGAACAACAAGTCAAAACACCTACGATAAATGAAACGATTTTACCCAAAACGCTTCTTTAACATGAAATTTACAAAAGAACGGGTAATATAATGTCATAAGTGAACCATATATGATATCATAACAATGAATATGATTCTGTAATAAGTCAATGACATTATTTAAATCATTATACAGGAGGTTCGGACACATACGAAGCAAATTGGACCTAAGGTAAGGGAAATATCACAATCTCATTTTTATCCGAGATTGTTTATTCGTAAGTATTTACTGGGGTGTATTTTATCATCCACATCCATGTTTCATCAATATGTAATATTGTTTCCATCCACTTACAATAGTTTAAATCCAATTTTACCCTTCGGTGAGTTTTTAGTAAAGAATATGAAAAAAATCTTTTGTCGTTTTTTTCGTACGAGATACTTTTTGACTTTTCCGACAAAAGAACGGATAGTGTTTTTTTTAACTTATACGGCATGAATGGATTTTTAAAACATTATTTCCAAGAAGCTTCCTTTACAAGTTTTCAAGTTTATTTTTAATCAACTTCTTTTAGTTTAGAATTTTATGACATATTAAGAAAGGAAAAGTGTTTTTGAAGAAGAAAGGATATTTTCCTCAAGAATGGAGTTCAAGTGTTTTATCAAAATTATTTTCCATCTAAGATAATAAAAGGGTTCTGTTTTTATCCCTATTATTACATTAATTTGATTATGTTGTGATGGAATTATTTTTATGAATTTCTTTATCTTATATGAATTGTTTTATGATGTCGTGTCGTTTAAGAATCCCATTTTAATACATGGGTTATGCAATGATGTATGATTTATGATTTTGTGGAACACATAAGAATGGTATCATTATGAGATGGGTGGGAGCTATATCTCCCTCCAATGCATTGGGTAAAGATTTTATATCTCATGAGATAGACATGGCTGGAATGGTAGGTTATACCGGTTCAGTGAAACAGGACTGAAACGAGGGTTACTCGATTCAGAAAGGGACTTTGTCCACTAAGATAGTCTTGGCAATGAGTCATGACTAACAAGAAATGATTTTCCATGATTATGTGTGCATTCCACAAAGTTTCAAGTTTCATGTTATGATTATGGTGATCTCATTTTCACTTCTATGATTTGTTCCATGTTAAGATACTATGATCTCTTTTGCAGGTTATGATTTTCAAAAAGATATGATATGATTTTTATTTCTTGTGTATATCCTTACTGAGCATTTGAGCTCACCCTTTTATGTTTTCTTTTCTCCAGGATATAAATAAAGGTTTTAGGTAAAAAAAGGGAAGATCTTTATGGGAGATATTGAAGATCTTTCACCACGATTAGAAGATTACGTTCCGAGTTTCCAAAGACACTAAACTATTACGATCCTTTAGTGTGTGTTTTTGTTATGTACTAAGTATTCCGCAAAAGTAATGTAATGTCCATGTACGATAAGCTTCGGGTCTCTACAGTTGGTATCAGAGGAAAGGTTTAGTCAACCTTTGGAAACTAGGATGCGAAAACGTTAGTGAGATCCCTAGAGATATTTCTAAGGTATGTCTAGATGTCCCTAGGGATAAGTATACGTATAGGTTATAGTAATAGAATTACGCTAACGATCATAGAATTAAACCTAAGATGTTGGATATTGAAGGTACTCCCCCTTTATTATGTTGTTTTCCCTAGCATGATTTTTGCCTCTCACACTATTCTTTTTGGGTTTTAGACGATGGCTGGAACCCGAAGGAACCGTGTTGATCAATGCAATGGACAATGCAATGATTGCCCTCCTGAAAAAACAAATGTTATGGGAGATGGAGTGCAAAATCTTATTGCTATACTTACACAAGCTATGAATCATTCTGGACTTCCAAATGAGCAGAGAAGGGAACAATATTCTATTGAGTCCTTCATGAGGCAACGTCCACCTTCTTTCAGTGGGACTTCTGATCCACTTGTTGCTGAACAATGGATCAGTACCACTGAAAAGATATTTTCAGTTCTTCAATGTTCTGAACATGATAAAGTCATCTTAGCAGTATATTTTTTGGAAGGTGAAGCTGATCAATGGTGGAATCTTATCAAGAATACGAGGCCAAGGGATGAAATTGAGTCCATGGAATGGGACGAGTTAAAGAACTTGTTTTTCAGTAAGTACTTCCCTCGTATTCTTCGAACAAAGATGGAAAAGGAGTTTATTGAGCTGAAGCAGAAGGATGATGAATCTGTTGGTATATACGAAGCGAATTTTACAAGACTTTCAAGGTATTCATCTGGCATTATCATCCAACCTGAAAGTAAAGTTGATCGATTTTTCAGTGGCTTAAAACCAAGTCTTCGAAGGGCATTAGCTATAAGAGACTTCAGTAGCTATGAAGAAATTGTGCGTTGTGCTATCAAGGTAGAAATTGAAGTTGGTGTTACATATCCATCTCATGGTTTTGACAAGAAACGAAAGATGGAGTTCAAGGAGAAATCTCATAATAATGGTGAAAAGAAGATGAATGTTTCCTTATGCACAAAGTGTGGAAAGAAGCATGGTGGAGATTGTCTTAAAGGAACTAGAAAATGTTTTAAGTGTGGAAAAGAAGGTCATCGAGCAGCTGAGTGTCGAAGTAATGGAAAAAGGGTTTCTAATGATGTGAATAAAGCAAACACTGCAGAGAACACACCACCAACACTTCAATGATTCAAGTGCAAGGAAATGGGGCATTATGCTAATAATTGCCCTAATCCAAGGGTTAGTGATGATCAACATGAGCAACCACTGAAGGCAAAGGACAAAGGGAAGTCACATGCGATCACTATTGGCGATGTTGAATATGATAACGATGTGGTGGAATGATTAAGCGTTTATGTAATGGGATTCCAAAATAATGTTGTATCATTGAGTATTGCAATATTTATTGATGTGGTATTCAAAGTGATTGAGATATTTTTTTTGGAAATAAGATGATATGCGCATAATGAAGACGAGAAAATGAAATGTTTAATAGTATTCATGAGCTCATGATTGATATAAGGACTAAGTGATATCATGGATTGAGTATATAGAATTTTGAGGATTTTGTTATGTGGAAAGTGTTAACTTTTAACAGCATTCATGTTTTCACTAAGGTATTCAAGAGAATACATGATTAAGGACTTTGAATGTTTGGAATGTTACCAACAAAACATATCTTATGATATATGGGGATCAACGATGATATTAAATCTCTAGTAATTGTTTTCACTATGTTATGAGAGTGGACTGCAGTATTATGGATAAGCCTAAAGATTGGAATAGATTGTGTTGGACGTAAGTTAGTATTGTTTAAGGATAGAATTTTTTTTCGATATTATTGATGGGATGTTATAGTAATATAGTTTTGGAAAAAGGACAACCTGCAGGACGGGCGACAGCCCATCGCTTCGGACAAGGCTCTGGGAATCGAACCCACAACCGAAGTGCGACTGGCCTTTATCGCCTACCACTGGCCTACATGAAGTCCCTGTTTATTAGAAACTAGTTTTATTATATTAAGCAGTATGATATATGAAGTATAAGTCCATCTTAGGAACCATATATGATTAATCTCACTATAGATCGTTTTATGCATATAATTTTTGCTAACCTTTTGTTTGAGACAGATGGAATGACCCGTCATTCTATCACATGATCTGCTAACACTTCACGAATAACAAATTCAACTTCATTTATTTAAGAGATGAAGTGGAAATTGTTCAAGGCACGAACAACAGTGAGATTGTACCAAAATAAAGTAAGTATTTATTAAAATTCAAATTTTCATCTTTAGGGGAAATGATCTTGAAAACCAAAAATGTTGTCCTAGTGATCTTATACCTGATGAATCAGATGGTACCTTATATCATCACAAATCTATGGATTTGTGATTACTGGCTTTTCCATAGCCATGTTCTCTACCACTCTCCATCAGAACATGATGGTTAGATTTCTCTTCCATATCCATATTTTCACCTATGTGGAAACCCAATGATTAGTTTATTTGGGTAACCGTTACGTTTCATACTTTTGTTTTTAAAGATTAGATTTGATATTCCTTTTTACAATGTGGGTTTCTATTAAAGAAACTTTCGAATAGTAAACCATTTATAACCCCGACGAATTTCGAGGGAGAAATTCATTTTAAGGGGGGTAGAATGTAACAGCCCAAGATTTTATAAAAAAATATATCTTTTTAATTTTATTAATGTCTTGTGTTGTACGCTACACCAAGAGGAGCTTGCACAACACGCATCCTTGTCTTGCCTTGCATTATACGCATTCGCGACCTTCCTCGATAGCGTGTGTAATACGCAATACCGAGTTTCACTAAACAACGATGTGCTATTAAAATATTATTAAAACTAGCCGTTATGAATAGTAATAACCACTTTTTAAAATTCTGTAAATCTTATTTTTCAAAATGAACTTCATTCTTGGATTCGGAGTATCGAATTTAGCCTAAGGTGAAATTTTGGTACTTTTCGGATAACTTTCATATTCTGATGAATAGTGAAAATTACTAAATTATAATTAAAAACAACTTTTTTAATCGAAATAATTAATAGTGATAAATTATTAATTTGAGTGGTTTTAAAGTATATTTAGAATATATTTTTACAATTTAATACAATGTTGGTCATTGGTTGTAATTTCATATTTAAACCAGACATAATCAAGTGTCAATCTTTTGATATATATTGTTTCCTAAAAACACGCTATTTATTTTAACAGCGGGATTTAATTATAAAATTAATTAATGCAACTTCTATGTTATGAATTTGGTAAAATAGATTTCATTTTTGAATTCGGAATATGAAATATAGCTTAGGATGAAATTTTGGCATTGTTCTGAAAAACATCAATTTTTGATGAATAGTGAAACTACTAAGTGGTAGTTAAAAAAACTGAATTTTTCATAAAACTTAATTTTGCCGCTTCTGTAAATAGAATTTCGAAAATCCGAGAGACACGGTTAATATCAAGGAATAAAATTTGGTTCAATGAGATGAAAATAATTTTTTGGTAAATAGTAACTTTTTACTTTTTTTTACCGCGGTTAATAGTAAATAGGGTAACTAAGGGTAAATATGATATTAATATTACCCTAACACATGTCCTAATTCTATTGGACAAGTGTAATTCGACCAAAAACAAACTTAGGAATAAAATATGACCATTTAGTCCCACTTGGATTAGATTAGGACATTTATTATTAATTTATTTAAAGAAAGGTTAAAATAGTTAAAATCAATGTTTAATAAGTAAATCATTTTTAATATGGGGTTATACATAAGATAAATTCGATTGTAAATATTCATTAGAAAGCTAAAAAGATTTACTACATTATGGTATTTTATTTGTAATTTTTAGACATCAAATAATTTAATTTATTTATGACACAACGATGATGCAATAATTATCTTATTAATGAAATATTGACATAATTGATGTTATAAACACCAAAATAAATGTAATTTGAGATTTTTTATGAATTACACTAATTTTATAGGTTACTATGATATATTAATGTTGCTTTAATCAACTTGGTTCTAACATTTAATTCTGTTATGACTTTTACAAAAATCATATATCAAATAGTGTCAAAATTGACACAAAATAGTTTTTAAATCAAATATTATATTATTAATTGTTATTGTATTCCTAAAAATCTAAGGTTCGGCCAAATGACTTAGATAAGGATATATATATTAATAATAAACAATTTGGGGTTCTTTTGGCATGTTATTGTAAGTGTATTAACCATATAGTGAAAGAAAACAAAAAGACATGGTAAAAGTTAAATTATTTAACTTAGAGTTAAATCTAATTGATAAGGTTAAAATAATATCCTAAACTTGTCTAAATTCTATTTGTTGATAGGATTTCGACCCATCCCCACTTTAGCTTCTAAATAAGAACCTTTGGAACCATTATAAACCGATTTTGACTTTAATATAAAATAATATTTTGAGATATTCCTAAGGTGCCCCTCTCCTCCCCTATAAAAGGACACCTCCTCCCCCTCCTCCTCACACCAATTTGAGCACTCAAGCTCGGCCAAACCCTGCCAAAATCTCTTCTCCACTTCCCTAGCAACATCCTAGAGGTTCTGGTCTTCCTCAAAGACCAATTCTAGTGCCCTAAGAGGAGGTCTCAAAGAGGCACTTCAAAGAAGAGGTAATTACCGTTACCAATTCTTTCATCTTTATTTCTTCTTCCACTTCTTCTCCTTAGGTTGTTTCATTATGAAGTAATAACATCAGTATCACTCATATAATGATATGTTATTATAAGTATGAAACAACCCTATTTCACCATCTATCCATCCTACAGAAAAAGAAATCACCGCTCGTGCGTACGTACGGAATACCGTCTCCACGCCGTGGTGTAATCTATTTTCCACCACCACCTTACATGGATGGGTATAATGGTGTAAAGAATAACTATACATAGTTATTACAACATCATATTGATTCTGATATATTGTATAATCCACTCCAATTCAATTCAATATTTATAGAAATGATATCATCGCTCGTGCGTACGTACGGACTACCGTCTCCACGACGCGATGAGATTCATTCTCCATGTTAACCATTTAAGAATGATTATAATGTATATATAAGAAATAATAATGAAATATATGACATTATAAAGCTACTGGATTTATGTATATATATACATATGTATGTCATCTACTTACTTCCATTTCAAGACAATAAGGAAAGAAAAATAGCGTTCATGCGTACGTACGGACTACCGTCTCCATGAACGGTGTTTTTCATTTTATTTATCTATCTATTATATATATATATATACTGAATATATATGATATATAAATCATATTTTATATTCTGGAAGTAAGTAAATCATTATATAAGTAATAATGATGTCAAGAACAACAAGTCAAAACACCTACGATAAATGAAACGATTTTACCCAAAACGCTTCTTTAACATGGAATTTACAAAAGAACGGGTAATATAATGTCATAAGTGAACCATATATGATATCATAACAATGAATATGATTCTGTAATAAGTCAATGACATTATTTAAATCATTATACAGGAGGTTCGGACACATACGAAGCAAATTGGACCTAAGGTAAGGGAAATATCACAATCTCATTTTTATCCGAGATTGTTTATTCGTAAGTATTTACTGGGGTGTATTTTATCATCCACATCCATGTTTCATCAATATGTAATATTGTTTCCATCCACTTACAATAGTTTAAATCCAATTTTACCCTTCGGTGAGTTTTTAGTAAAGAATATGAAAAAAATCTTTTGTCGTTTTTTTCGTACGAGATACTTTTTGACTTTTCCGACAAAAGAACGGATAGTGTTTTTTTAACTTATACGGCATGAATGGATTTTTAAAACATTATTTCCAAGAAGATTCCTTTACAAGTTTTCAAGTTTATTTTTAATCAACTTCTTTTAGTTTAGAATTTTATGACATATTAAGAAAGGAAAAGTGTTTTTGAAGAAGAAAGGATATTTTCCTCAAGAATGGAGTTCAAGTGTTTTATCAAAATTATTTTCCATCTAAGATAATAAAAGGGTTCTGTTTTTATCCCTATTATTACATTGATTTGATTATGTTGTGATGGAATTATTTTTATGAATTTTTTTATCTTATATGAATTGTTTTATGATGTCATGTCGTTTAAGAATCCCATTTTAATACATGGGTTATACAATGATGTATGATTTATGATTTTGTGGCACACATAAGAATGGTATCATTATGAGATGGGTGGGACCTATATCTCCCTAAAATGCATTGGGTAAAGATTTTATATCTCATGAGATAAACATGGCTGGAATGGTAGGTTATACCGGTTCAGTGAAACAGGACTGAAACGAGGGTTACTCGATTCAGAAAGGGACTTTGTCCACTAAGATAGTCTTGGCAATGAGTCATGACTAACAAGAAATGATTTTCCATGATTATGTGTGCATGCCACAAAGTTTCAAGTTTCATGTTATGATTATGGTGATCTCATTTTCACTTCTATGATTTGTTCCATGTTAAGATACTATGATCTCTTTTGGAGGTTATGATTTTCAAAAAGATATGATATGATTTTTATTTCTTTTGTATACCTTTACTGAGCATTTGAGCTCACCCTTTTATGTTTTCTTTTCCCCAGGATATAAATAAAGGTTTTAGGTAAAAAAAAGGGAAGATCTTTATGGGATATATTGAAGATCTTTCACCACGATTAGAAGATTACGTTCCGAGTTTCGAAAGACACTAAACTATTACGATCCTTTAGTGTGTGTTTTTGTTATGTACTAAGTATTCCGCAAAAGTAATGTAATGTCCATGTACGATAAGCTTCGGGTCTTTACAATCAACCTTGTCAGTTTAATCACACATCACCTATATCTCTAAGTCTCCCCACTGAGACACCTCCAATTATTGAATTAGAGAATAATGAAATGTCATATCAAATAGAAAACCTCTTCCACCATCCATTTCTACATCTAAGTGAAAGTTGTTTTCCCCTGCATTACCATCCAAGCATCTGCAGATTACCAACTACCTCCCTATGCATCTTCATGCTCAAAGTATCAGCTATAAAATTCCAATTTCATGAGGTGTAGGAGATCTAAAAATCATATTCATGAAGAATATCCATCAACCTCCAAATATTTATGTTCTGATCTCACTGGGAAAAGATATAACTCAATATCTTATGATCCATGAAGTCCACAATGTTCTCCCCCATGAGGTAATACCACCACAACTTTAGTGAAGACATGGCCACTGTTAGCTCTAGATAATGGGTGTAATTGTTACATTCATGGGGACATAACTTCTTATAACCCTAAGTGATCACCTTCCATAACTAAATCAACACATATCCCAATCCTAGATGGGAAGAATCGCCAAAAACATCGAACATCACCCATTTCTCTAGAAATTGTATCACTGGTGTATTGACTAACTTCACCTTTAGATAGATGAAAGATTCCTCACACTACTCACTCCACACAATGAACTGGTCCTTTTTGGTCTGATACATCAACAGAGCTGCAAATCGAGAGAAATCTAGTAAAAATCTCAGGTAATAGCCTACTAGACCCAAAAAAATATGAATCTCCTTCAAGTTCTTGGGTACTAATAATAAAAAACTACCTTTTACATCAGTGGGTCCACTGCTACACTCTACTAAGACACCACATGTCCAAGGATGTGGACCACTCGTGTCCCAAACTTTCACTTGGACAAATTTCCCTAGAGCTGGTGTTGTCAAAGAAATTCCAGGACATTCCTCATGACGCTTGGTATGCTCCTATTTTGACTTCAAGTAGATGAAGATTTCATCAAAGAATACGATGAAGAACCATTCTAGGAACTCATAAAAGAAATAGTTCATAAGTCCCATGAACATGGTCGGTTCTGTCATAACACCATGTGACATAACCAATAACTGAAATTTCCCATACCTATAACAAAAAGCATTCTGTAGGATGTCATCCTGCATCACCCACAACTGGTGATACCCAGATCAATGATCAATCTTATAAAACCAATTTCAACCCCTCAACTGGTTTAAAAGATCTTCTATCCTGGAGGGAGAGTAATATTTATTCATCATCACCTAATTCAATCTCTAATATTCTATGAACAACCTCAGACCACAATGTCCATTCTTAGTTAACAAGATACAAGCACCCCATGGAAACACACTAGGCTTGATATTTCCCTTATTCATTATGTCATCAGTCTAAATCCACAAAAAATGAAATATAGAAGGTTCCATCTGATAAAGATCCATAAAAAGTGGAGAGGCACTGCATTTTAGGTCTATCCTGAACATTAAATCATGTCGAGGGGGTATAGTCACAAACTCTTTGGGAAAGACATCCAAGATCAACCCCAAAAACTCTAGGAGCCTCCAGCATCTCAACATCCACTAATAAAACTAATCTCTCATCCAATAAGAAAATGAGAGGATCCACACACCATAAACCCACCTGACTGCTCTACTCTCCAATAAAAGCCAAACACTAGCCTCATACATATGAAAACATGACTCTTATATGGAAGCAGCTGATAACAACATGTATGGAATACAACTAGTCGATGATGAAAATGACATTTTTTGGTTGCATATATTGTAAAAAAATATCCCCATGGGATGATACGACCCCATCATTAGTCTACATCCCCAACATATATAATACAAGATGGTATGACCTCCGACTGGTGTGCATAACACCAAGGGAATGGGAAGAAACTTTTATTATAACTACAGAAAATGGGATACAGTGGGTGAAACAAAGGAGTTCAAAGATCCAGAATCATACAAGGCACAAGCAATCGTACTGAAGAAACTAATCATACCTAAAACGATCTATGGTCCTACTGGGACAAATGCCTCTACACTTTGTAACTGAAAATTCCCACTCATATTCCCCTTTGATGATGATCACCTCATCAACGGTGCCTAGGTCAAGGACCATGTGGAACACCCTAAGGCCAGCATCCACCTACTCCACCTCCCCTCGGTGGAGTAGAATCCTCTTGTCCCTACGGCTGAAACAACATTGCCAAAAAATGATTCTGAGGTGGGTTCTAATTCTACCCACCTCTAGTATACCTTTTTAAATGACCAATATGAACTGACTCTGAAGGTTTCCATGAACTCTATTGATAAAAAACACTATCCCTAGACATTCAGGATAGGCATGAGTACCATAAGGATGAAACAAATACTTCTAGGGTCGACTCCCTCATAGTCGAAACCTCAAAGGCCATGGAACCTGAGACCTGAGGCGGATAGCGTTTCCTTTTGAAAAACATGCTAGATCCCCTCTAATGGTAGACCTCCTCATTTATGAATTCACTCAAATTCCTCCTTATTCTTCTAGACTTCTAGGTATGTCGGTAAGGTGAAGGGAGTAACTGCGAACTCAAGAGAAGGATGAAGTGCCTCCTCTAAGAGTCCTACCTAAGACTCCACTTCTAGAAAGAGATCCTAAACAAAGTGAAGGAGATCCTTGAACTTGATCCCCAAATCCCATTCCAATATACTACCCTACTATGGGGAGATTAACTCTTATCGCTTCTCAGCCTTCAGGGTTGAAGATATGAAATCTTCTAGAAACTCTTTCTCGAAATCAGCCCATAGAAAATCATCCTCTTTTTTCTCACCCAGGTACACCTTCCCCCACTAAAATGCCACTCCCCTCATCTGAATAACTTCAAATAGAACCCAGGACTCCTTCAGAGCCTAGATAAGGCATAAGGTGATCTAAATATACTCGAGCCAGCTCTCCATCTCCATGTCTGAGATATTTCCCTCATACTTTTCCAAGGTCTACCACTAGAAAGCACGTAATGTTCTGTGTCATTTATGTCCCTCCTCCTCTGGATCAACCATGCACCGATCAGCCTGATCAGCCTTTTGAGACTCTATTGCCTGAGAAACATGTGGATGATGACTGGGTGCTATAGATGAAAAGTAAATAAGGAACTCCTAAGCCCGAGTAGTATGTAATTTTATTTGCAGTTCACTACAAATAATTTTTTATTCATTCCAAATTTCCCTAAGACAAGAATGCAAATAAGAAAAAAAGTCACTATGATTCATTTATCTTTCCGAGGGTCTCTACCCATTAAACAAAGTATCCTAACGAGGTCATTTTGTAAGCTCAGTGTCCTTACTTTAGATCATGGGGGGCCTAAAATCTCGTGTCCTAGTTGTTCTTCCCCAGACAATGTCATTCACTAAGATCACCTAACACTGTTTCCCTACAAACCCATGAAATCATCAATATGCGTAAATCCAAACTCTATCATATCTATCAACCACTAGCTTTGATTATATTATGTCAGGACCCCTCCCTCTAATGAATCCCCTCCTGAGCTGGGAATAAAGGAAGAGAGATAACGACACCCCGAGTCCCACCTCCATTTGGCCCCAGGGTGGCGACCAATACCAAGGGTATATAAATCCCACAAAACACCTGGCATTATCCTTTTATTAGTAACAAGGATTTAGAGATAAGATACAACAACATCAAAAAACTACAAGATATATATATATATATATATAAATGAAAATCCAAACCATCCCACATGCATGTTCAAAATGAAAACTGATAAATATAAAAAATTCTACCAAGAAAGTACCTAACATAAAGAAAATAAATGACATAACAACTATTACTATCTGAGCTAGTATGGTCTAGCACGGTCCATGTAATCCTCCTAGAAACCTGAAACTAGTTTTATAACATATGTCCATCATAGAAGTATACTCATTAAGAAAAACCAAAGTCTCTCATGCACAAGTGGAGAAGCATACTAATGCCCCTGTGAGAAAACATCAAAACCCAAGAGAACCTAACAAGTTATACTATCCATCCCAAAATCTCACCGAGGTACACTCACCAAATAACTCATGTCATCTAATTTAATATGGATCACATCAATAAAAGGGTACCCCACACCACATTCCAAATGAATATCCACTCTCACACCCAAAAAACATACATATTGGCACTTCCACTTATTCCTAAAATAGCCCACCATATCCCACCCCCAGACACCTGGGAATCACAACCACATCGCATCTTTCCTTAGGTACTTAAGACTCACAACCACATCCTACCTACAGATAGCTGGTCCACATTCCATGTCAGACCCTAAAGACACCTGGGAAATCAAAACATGTCACATCCTGAAGACACCTAGGAAACCAAAACTCACCCGCACACACCTGGGCCTCACAAAAAACTACCTACATGAAAAATCAAGGTCTATCAATATTTGGAAGAGGGAGGAGGGAAGAGTAGGGTCAATCCAACCATCCTCCCATTGAGATGTTTGGGAAATACACCCTCCCCCATGAAAATTGGGGCGTTTGGCATATAGTTCTCAACTAGGGTGGGGTGCACATAGAAAACCCAAGGATATATATATATATATATATAGGTTCTAAACACTAATCCCAACCTATGTGGTTTCAAACAACAATCAACTCACCAAACTACCTTTGGTTCCGCCTCTAAATGCATGTATCATAATGAACGACGGTAACATTAAATATTAATAAAAGAAAGCTGATTAACACCCAAATATTTTTATATTATTATGTATTTACTTGTTTTTCCATACCTACCTAGGAAAATTGTAACCACAATACACAAAAAGCCTCACAACAGAGCCAAAAAGAAGAAGAAAAATGTGAAAAAAACACCCCACTTCACACTTCCTCCTCACATAGCACCCAAGACAACCTCTTTCATTATCATTCATTAAAGTAATTATTCCATATCCTTTATCTAAGAATGAAAACCCCCAACATATAGACAAACCCTGAAACATAACTCATCACAACCAACCTAACTTCCCTTCTGTATAACAGCACCACACCCATCTCACCCAGTAACATAAACATAGAAAAACTTGAACATACAGCTCCACTACTCAAAATCTATCCATCTATTCCACAATCAGTCAATCTCTCAGCATGAGATTCCACTAAAATATGCAGACCACCGAAACTATTGTTGCACCCTCAAAAGTGGCACCACATATCCTTACAATCCAAAAAACTATAAAAAACCCATATACTTCACACAACCACACCAAAAAAGGAATCATTTATTCAAATTTAGCAAAGAATCATTCTTTAATTCCACTTTGATAAAAAGGCATCATCACAGAATAAGTTCAATCCTAGGGAATCCTCTATTTAACCAAATATATGTAGTTATCAATTAAATATATATAATAAATCAGTATGAAATCAACAACAAGAATTCATATTACAGATACGTGTGAAAACAAGGACCACAAATGACCATGATTTTCATAATCCATATAACCAATACTAATCATAACATGGATCAATGATAACATAGAAAACAATACTATCATCATTATCATTTTTTCATCCCCTATTTTATCTTTTTTTACAAAATTGTTTTTAGGCTTACCCATAAGAAGAAATCAGTACACTCACCCCACATGATACAAAATATAAGATAGATGATGGAATCTCTACCACAAGAAACATAAAATAAGCAACTCCACCTAGCACCAAAATAGGGGGGTGCGCAAAAAGGCATTGCAACCACTGGGAAGATGTAATCCTAGGGGGATCAATAAAAACACACAATCACTTAGGATTGAAGTGTTCTAGGCACCTCAGTATTAAGAGAAGAGAAACACAAAAGGAAGGGTATCAACTTTAGAAAGGCCATCTCCAAAATCTACATTAGAAACGATTTTAAAGTCCATTAAAGCTGGATCATGATCAATACCTCGAGTTTTATGAGTTAAAGGAAGCATCACGTTTTTAAGAGATAAATACCAATTTTAATGTCATAAAAAATCATAAAATATGGTATTTAAGTCATTTAACATCAAAGGAAATGTCAAAGTGGTGAAACCAGAAAAATTAGAGAAAAAAGAAATGACACATCATTGGGTGAGTAACCAATGCCACCCACCGACACCACTCATGGACACCGCTCACTTACACCACTATATGATGTCACTCACTAAATACACTCACCAATGCCACCCACTAATGACCATTATCAGAGACAATCACTGATGCCACTCACCGACACCACTTACCGAGAGTGAGTCACCGACGGGACCCACTTATGAGACCCGATGACAACGATTCAGTGATACAACCCACCGATACGATCCAACGACATCGATTCATCGATGCGACCCACTGAAGCGAGTCTCTGTTGCCTCCCAGAACACCTCAAACACCATATTTTCACAATATAATGGGATTGAGAGGTCTAGAAAATTTTAAAAACTTTTTTTTATGATCTGATGGTTTTAAATAGACCAATACATTACATTATTCAAATTTATTTGCCACCGAATGATATTTTTTTCTATTTCCATATTTTAAAATTTTTTCATAAGTTTTAAGGATAATTTGGAACAATTATATAGTAATTTTAAATTTGTAATTATTTTTCATGAAAAGAAAAAGTGTTTCATTTTATATCCTTTACGTTTTGGAAACGATTGATAATAAAATAATGTTTCCAAAATTTAGAGCTTGGGTTTGTTATGTAAGAGTTATAAACCAGTTTTCTTTAATTATCTACATGAACAAATCTTTTTGAATGAAATAAATTGACATCATTTCACAAAATTAAAACATTTGTTAATTGAGTATTGGGCCATTATAATGAACCTTTGACCAAAAGTAAAACCCCAAATTTTATGGACTTAGAAGATGATTATAATGTTTCCCAATAGTTATAATATATGAATTATCCACTAAGGACTCAAAATAAAAAAAAACATCTACTTATAAACATCAATTTAAAAAATATAGATGTATGAAATATTTATTTTCTGTTACTACAACCTATGAGATCCAAAACCGTGTAATATATTTTTTAATATAATTTATCCTACATAGAATTTAGTTTGGTTTCTAAATAGCATTCTGTATTTATAATGATCACCATGATCAATAGCCCCTAGTTTAATTAGTTCAACTACTTTATACATTTTGATATACTCTAATAAATCCAGGGATCATGGGATTAATTTTGAAATTACTACACATAAAATAATTCAATAAAATTACATTAATATCTTACAATGATATGATGTTTGGACTCCATAAAAAATCCAGAAAATACATTCATTAATGATATAAAATTCATTCATAAATTATGCCTTAAGTCGTAAACTTCAATTAGTGAATTTCATACATTTATCCTACATATATTAATATTTATTATTATTTTTACTTAAGAGTGATTATGTGAAGTTAGTAAGCAACATTTAATGGTCTAACAACCATTAAATTCACTCAGAATATTCTGGTTATTCCTTTGACTCATCATCTCTTAAACTACTAACACCTTTTCTCCTTTGAATAACATCCATTACCATGTATTTTATTTTTACGATCAATATTTATATGTTCAAGGTACTTATTTGACCTTTGTCTCATAGCTTGATCATATCAAATTTTTATTTTACTATACAGATAAAAATATTTATTTTCATGTTCTTAAAGTGAGGCCGACTCATTTTATGGTCTTTCTTTTCCCTTTCTTTTGATGATGACATAGTTTGAGTTTCCTTTATTCATACAGAACATCAACATAAACCATTATTCGATTCAACTTATTATTTAACCTAATACTATTGAATCATTATTTCTATTCTAAAAATATATTTCATTCTATTGAAATAAGTATACTAAATTTTCTGAAAAACATTTATAGGACCCTCTAGTGGAATAAAAACAATTAATTCCAACATAGAATTCTGATTATCCTAACATGTGGCATGATAATGTTGAAATCCATCCTAATTATCCACTATAAGAACCCAAAAAAATCCATTTCACTAATCAGTTTAGTTCAAGACTTATATTCTATTGAACATAAGAAAGCCTTTGGTCTCACAAACTATTATGACTCAAATAAACAAAATTCTTCTAAATAGAGTTAAAAAAATAAAACACCTTTAAAATCCTAATGGAAGTTTAATCATCCCCATTGGATTTCTTGGAATTGAAACTCTTTCATCACTCAATATTCTCTCTTTCCACACTCATAGCCTTTAACATTGTGAAAACACCTGAACCCAAATTTCTTAATAAAGTGTTGTTTTTTTATAAAACATCATTTTATTGTGATAAAAAAATTTCTACAAAGTATTTTTGTGTACTCCAACTCATTTAATCCACTTTACAATTCCTATAATGTTATTATAAAAACTCTAACAATAGATTATTAGAAGATAGAATTTTTTTCTACTCATTTTTAAAAAGCGTTTCACTTAACACTCACATGAATAGTATAATCCGTGTAACAGTAGAATAAACTTTTATATATTTTATTAAGTTTAATGTCAAGGCTAAAAATAAAGATTCAACATAAATTCATCAAAGGTTTTTCTTTACATTTCATCATTAAATATCAGTATTTATATTACTTTTTCAATTATAATATATTTGTACTTCACCTGATGTAACATTTTCCTTGGTGACATGAAACCTAACGCCAATAATGTTTCATCTGATTTATTGATCTGGGTTCATTGAAAGATTATCCAAATACTGATTTTAAAAGACAATTTTTTGTATATTTTCAACATTCACATTCATTTATTCTAACTGATCTTAAATCCACTTCATTTGAGTAAAATAATTGATAGAAGAAACAAATTTTAATTTGGTTTTACTCAAAATTACTGAGTAATATTTTCTTATATTTCAGTAAACACAACACATTTCCAAAAATGAGTTTCCTCTGTATGTTGATTTTTGGTCATCAGAATCACTAACTCAACCAACATCTGTATACCCATTTAAGATCAACTCATTAATTATTTGATATATCTGTCCAAATTTTTATTTAAATTTATAATTAATTAAAAGTTTTTTATCTTCCATCATTTACAATGCCTATGGAACACTCTAATATCTTGAACTAAAATTTACTCTCTTAATAAGATATAAGTTAAAATCACTCATATATATATATATATATGTTTAAACTAATTTTTACTTAATCAAACTAGATTTTTTGATCGAGCGAAAATATAATAGCTTGGTGTGTGGTTTTTTTGTCAGTGTTGTTTCCTAGGAAGCAATTGTTAAATTATTTAGAGAGACTAAATATTATTAATTACATACACTGTTTAATTTTTTATTGTATCTTTGTTTATTTTTTATATTTTGGTATTTGTTTGTAGTTAATATCTTATATCTTATAATTAATTCTTACATTATAGGTAGTTCCACCCACAATGTGTGTTTTATACCATCTGTGTTAGTCACTGACCCAAAAACTATGGAAGGAGGAATTCAAGGGTCACACACTGGCATAATTTCTATGTTAGGAGCGGTTACATTGGTGGGGTTTGTGAAAGTCCGATATTAAATATGTATATTGAGAGATAATATATAACATTAGTAATAGGTTCTACATTGGAATACATGTGTTGGTAGGGAAAAGTTTTAAATTGAATTGAGTACGTGATTTATGAAAGGTAGATAAGATTGGGACTCCCATTATCCAATGCAAGGAAGTGTGATTATATAACAAAAAATGGGAAGTAATGTTTCTTGTGAGGTAGTGACATGATATGTTCATATGTGTAATGATTATTTGAATTTTTTTTTGAACATATGTGTTTTTATAAAATCAAAATTACACTAAATAAATGATTTTGAATAAATAAATTCCTATCTATAAATCATTGAAGATTTTCATTTCATATAAATATATTGGTTGGTCATTATCCTCATGTGGTATATATTGGATAGGTTTAATAGAAATATCTTGTTGACAGTCAGGGGGTCAACCCATTAGACAAGGATGAGTTGTGCAAAAGGATGTTTCAAATTTTCCAATGTCCAAGGTTGGTGAAGTATAAGGGGATTGAATCTACCATAGAGACGGAGTGTTTGATGGAGGATAAAGAGATAAAAATCAATCAAATCTAATCCTTGGTTGAGTACTAGGTTATTCTGGATGTTATTCAGATGAGAAGAGTATCACTTTAGTGCTCGATGTTTTATACGATAGAAAAGAAAAAATATGGTATATGATGCATTGATTTCTAAATTTATTTCAATTTAAAATTTCAATATTAAATAACAAAGAAATGAAAAAGGAAGTAACTACTCTCCCTTCAATAATGGATTTAGATAATATAATTCATTGGGAATAGGTTCATGTACACACAAAATTTTACCACTAACCTCCTTTCAGATGAGGAATTTAGTGAATGATTCCTTGAGGAGGCATTGTGACTAGCTATCAAATATTTGGTCACTGCATTTACATTTCATATATACATGGATGTCAAAAATAAAGATAAATTGATCAAGATTATATATCTATTAGTAGGATTTTCTCAATAGAGGAAACTATAAAACCCTTTGTGGAGTAGAGATTTTGGTGGAGGATTATGAACATCAGGGTTGCTGAGGTTTTGATTTTTTAGGATTCAGTGATAAGAATCTATTTTTCTTTTTTTATTTGGATTAAAATTATCTTGTACTAAAAGGAGTATATTATTCAAGTGTTTAAGTTGTAAATACCATGTTATTTAGAATAGGTAGTTTACATATATCCTTGTGGGTCATTTTTGGAATGGGTGGACAACTTCCATATTCTCCACAATAATAGATTCCTGAAAAGAAGAAACAATAGTTAGGGTCACTATAATATATTCTAAAACATGGAAAACAACATTATGTTTATCTGATATGTGATATAGGAGTTAGAGGTTATCATCGTGATTTCTCTCTCCCCCAGGGACCTAATGTAGAACATGATTGTGGATATGGACTACTATAGGGAAAGTAAGGAGGAGGTTATTGGATTGAGAAGATGTATTGCATCTATATTCTTGTACTAGACGTTCCATAGACCGTTCATGGTATTATTTTCTTAAATTTTAGAATTTATTATTAGTTGTTTCATTCATGATAATTACACTCCTTAATATCACCTACCTTATTAATGGTTTTGGGACTAATGGTTAATTCAATTCTAGTACACTAAATATTTAATATTATTGATGGAGGTTAGTTTTGTTTTTTTGATGTGTGTTAGGTCAATGAATTGATGTTAAGAAAGAATAAATCCTATTGAGACTTCTTAATACTATAGAAGAAATCATAAATTGTAATCTTTAGCATGATTTTTTTTTAGAAATGTGTTAAATATATATTCAGTATGAGGATGAAGAAATTCGTTTATTTGGAAAAAAAGTTGTTCTTTCTAAGAAGTGATTTTATAGAACGATATGTAGGTGTTTGGAGCTATTGGAATCGCTAATAAAATATTTAACCATGCATCCTATAGGTTATCATGAATTTTAGAAACCTATGGTTGTGAAGAAGTATCAGAATTTTTTCCCCAAGGATGTTTCCATCATACCCCTTTGGGAATCATCGTGTTTGAGATAACAATTAAATCAGGCGATTCATCTATTTTGATAGAACCTTATTGGATGCCAACATTTGAACAGTAAGAATTTATGTTCCATGTGTAATATTGGATGAAAACGATATTCATCTATCCTAGTGTATCTTCTTTTGGTGATCAATTTTTTTATGTAAGATGGAGAATAGTTTTTTTTTGAGGTTGTGTGTTGAATATCAATGATTAATAAGGGTGAAAATATAGATTAACTCACCCTTTCTAAGGATAGAAAACATTTTTATTATTTGAAAGGTTTTAGTTAGCTTTCTGAGAACAATTATATATATGGGTATCATCATATGATCGTTAAAGAGGTGAAAATCCTGATGACATCTATATAGGGATGGTATGGGAACATTGAATTCGTAGTCTTACAATTCAGTTTCCCTAGTTAAACCTATATGTTCATAGTACTCATTAACTCCTTGATCTATATGTTCATGGACATATTTTTGTGTGTGTTTATTGATGAAATTAACAAAATAAATTGGAAGTGGTGTGTGAAGAATATCTCAAAGCTATCATATAGACACTTCGACACGACCAACTCTATGGGAAGATACTAAAGTATATGATTTGAATATAGGAGGTGTATTTAATTAATATTATACTATATAAATAGGGATAATCCATGAATCTTTCAAAGGTTGATGTATTTTGTTATTTAGAATTGAGTAAGAACATGGTATAAGCCCCTAGATTAAGTGGTCCAATTGTGTTTTTAGAGGTTTGTATCCAAATTCTACTAAATTACAAGAAAATTGATAGTGCTGACTAGAAAACATCAAAAATTATTATAGATTTACCGGTGTAATTTATATTTCATCAAAGTTAAGTATAATTATATTAGTTCTCCTATTCTCTAGATTTAGGAGAAATTGGTATTGTTTGGGGTCTAATATGTTTCATCATAACAAGGTTTGAGATGTCTTTTGATAGAACAATATATTGTGATCACCTATGGGTATTTAAAGTTATTATCTCATGAAATTAATTATAACACTAATGATCTAGAGTTAGATAGTGTGGTTTTTAGTATAATGTTATGAATACATTAAATCATTGAGAGTTCTCTAAGTTCTTCATGGATCCGAATGGCCTAAGGTATGACTTAACTCAGTTGGATTCGAACATATATCAGTGTACTTTAAGGGAGATCCTTTAGGAATATAACATTGAGATATTCTACACTCCATGTAAATTAAATTTCAATTTTGGAACATTAATTAAGATGATGCATGGAGATGTTGTCCTTCAATCTGTGGATGATTGAGAGGAATGGGGGAGATACTAGGACTTCACCTCTATGCTGTGGAGGTTTATAGAATGGGGTATTTATATAAAATGGTTAAATAATCCCCTTTTTAAAATATGTGGAGGAGTCTTGGGGGGTAGAATAATAAATAGATGATATATGAGACTGTGTTACTCAGTTTGAAAACATCAAAAGTTGTTTCGAGGATGATCAACACAAGTTTGTGTTCGGGGTGTGGGGGGAGGTGGTTGGTCAACACATTAGTAATGTGAGAGATGGGTCCCTATGGGTTCCATGGATCACCTATTGTAGTTAATAATGGTGTCTCTAAGATGTATCATGCTTTTTTAGGTTGTTTTGGGGGCTTGAGATGATTATTTAGGTAGTGGAGTATGTGAAATGATATATAACCCATCAATAGGTGAATTGTTGTACTGGGGGTTTTTTGATGTTTTTGGATGTCAAAAATGGATGTGGGAGAATATCTTAATGGTGTTTTTCACCAAGTATCCATTTTACCATAGAGTTTAATTTTTTATTTCACTGATCATGGGCCTACTAAAAAAATGAACCCATTTATTAGAAATTAATAATTTCTATATCTTAAAAGCTTCAGTGGCAGGGTTTGTAGATAAGATAGTTCAAATAGACATAGGATGTAGGACCATGATTACCAATAGGGAACCTCATTTTACCTCATGATTCTTGTATGATCTTATTCATGTATTTTTATTGCAATTGTTACTTACCATATCTTTTGACCCAAATATAGATGGGAAGATAGAGAAGACTATTAAATTATTGAGATATATGCTGTAGGATTTTACCATGGATTACTGTAGGTCATGAGTGAAAAACATGTTGTAGGTGGAATTTCATCCCAACAATAGCTACCCCTTACATTCACATGTATCCTTCTGAGGCTTTGTGAGGTGACCTTATCAATTCCTATGGTACTAGAATGAGATTAGAGAGATGGAAGTCATTGGAAAAAATACAGTCCATAAAAAGAATGGGAAAGTCTAGGTGATTTGAGAATATAATAATGAATCACAGGACCATCATACAACATATGTTCATATGAGGATGAGCCCCTTCGAATTTTATACTAGGGATCATGTGTTTCAAAAGGTATCTCATCACCATGGATAGTGATGGTGTGGCTATAGGAGTGTGCTTTCTCCCTAATTTTTTGACCTTTTGGGTTATAGGCACATGTTGGATCAATAGTGTATATATTAGAACACCCCACAACTAATAAATATACATGATATTTTTCATTAATCATACCTTAGATAGTACTATCATGATTTTTAATATGTTGTTGATTGGGGTAGGATAAAGATTGAAACTGATGAAAACTTTTAGGAGTGGTGTGTCTAAATATGAGACTATCATGATAAGGTGTTATATAAGAATATTATATCATTTTTCAGTATCTTATGGTGAAAAGGTTGCTTAGAGGAGTTCAATTGAAAGTATGACTGATGGATTTTTTCCCCAATATCAGTATTTATTTTAATTTTTATCCATGTCTTGTTAATATATTGAACCTTTTTTGAGATGAGTTTTGTGATATTTTATTGTTTTATGAGATGACTAATGAAATTTCGTGTTTATATACTATTTCCTTATGTTATTTTTTTAGCATTAAAATATAGAGAGATCCTTTGTAGCTGTATTATATGGGGCTTATTCTATATTGTTTTCATTTCTTCCTAGGTGGGTTTCAAATTTTTGGGAACAAGAATATTTTTATATGAATCTCTTACAAAGGATCATTTTTTCGAACCCCTATTGGTTATTTTACTTGGACATAAGGGATCCAAGAAAAATTTCAATTTTTTTTAGACTCCTGATCTTGGAAAAACTGATTTTGGGAAAGGTGTTTTGGATATTTTTCCATTTTGGAATCATTCATTTGGTTTTGTGTGAACCATAATGATTGAAATGACCAGGAAAAATGTTTTAATGGGAGTTTCACTTATTTAACATAGCCAATGGAAAACATCATGGGGATCTTATTTTGAATGGAATGGTGGCCTGTAGAGAAGGATATATTTGTAAAGGACTCAGTGGGTTTCCCTCAATTGGAAACATGGGGACCACCGTGCCAATTTTCTAGATATGAGGGATGGAAAGTTTCAATTTTGGGTAACATCCATGAAAAAATGGATAGGGTTTGGTACTGGTGGATTTATGAGTTTCAATGCATGATTCATGGTGGTATTGAGAAGATCACAAGGTGGGTTAAAAGGTATTAAGAACATCCTACCCCATGGTGATTGGGAATGGTGAGTTGAAATGAAAATGTTATTTTTCCTACAACATTGAGGTTGAGAATGTGATGGTTGAAAGGTGAGAAATATTATATAGAGCAGTTACTGAGGCTGATGAAATTGAAAAATACATTAAAATACACCATAATGGGAGGCCATGTTGGCCTTTTTGGCATAAAAATCTCACTAAACTATATCATATTTTATAGTGTGTTGGTGATTAATATTATAAACCATTATTCTAAGGAATGATATTTTTTAGAGGTTTAAATACATTAAAGAGTAAACCACTCTTTGACTAAAGCCACTTCAAGTGTAGTGTGATTCACTATTCTATAATGGATGATATTCAAACATAATGTATTGATAAAATACTAGCCACCCATGGTTCTATTTTCATTCCTTTAACTTTGATCTAAGGTTGACACCTTCACCCACTCACTATTCTATTTCTTCCTCTTTTGAGATTTTAATAATTATGGTTTATTACAAATTATCACTCTTTGATCAAGGTATTATCCTCTCCCTTTATACTGTGATTCATTGTTTTTTCTTAAGGATATCTATTCATATATTCATTTTTTGAGATTATTATCAAGAAATTCTTGATATAGGGTGGATATGGTTAGCTTCTAGTGCATTTCCCATAAGTTTTGAATGAATTTAACACCTCAATTATTTCATTTTTAGTGGTTTTTTCCTTGTGTAATTGAATTGATGTTGGGGATTCAATACTCTTTCTTTATTCCTAAAAAAATATTATATTATCATGTTTTTGGTTAATTGGGTTATTAGTATGAATTCACATAAAATTGTAAATATTATTAAAGGTGGGAAATAAAAAAAGGGACGTGCTTTGCCTGTGTTTATCTAAAATATTTTGTTATAATAGATTTTATTGCAACTATTATTAAAAAACAATGAAATCATTTATTTCTGTTCTTAATTATTGAAACCACATTGCATAATTTAATAATAAATAAAGTTAGAAATAAAATATGTTGGTTTAATATTATATTCTGATTTTAAATGGTTTTGGTACTTATATTATATGTGATTTTAAGGCGAGTATTGTTGATGTTTTGAGAATGTGGTTGTAATATTTGGAGGAGGGGGTGTGTCTAAATTTATTGTGGCAGTTGTGTTGTGGTTGGATATTAAAGGAAGGGGTTGGTGGTGGTTTCTAGTCAGAATTTTTTGTAGGATAGTGTTGGATGATTCAATGTGGTTGGTGATATGGTGATTCCAATTTTCCTAGATAGTTGATATTTAAGAGGCACTGTGTCTTCTATGTAAGGCTTTATTCATAATTCTTGATTGTATTGGATTGAAATTGACTAAAAATTATTTTTAAATGATGTTTTTTTGGGGGGATTAACAATATGGTAAACAATTATGAAACAAAATCTAATAATTGTAATGATGGGTCTAGAATAATGTGGGTGATATCTTTTGATTTATCTTCCATTTAAAGATGGTAACGAAATGCAAACAAACAAGATGAAGAAGATAAATGTATTTCAGGAATGGGTTGATAAAAAAATTAATAGAGAATTTGTAGTCAATAAGTTGACTATTATCATGTGGTATATGTTATTTTCTTATGGATATAGTTTTTGTTGTTTATCGGTGGTTTTGATTAAATGGTGGAATAGATGAGAATTTATAAGGTAGATTGTGTGGACCCTTGGATAGTTTTGTGGTTTACAATTTATTAACTATATTTCTAATTATTTATATTGTAACCCTAACCAAGTTATATAACCTTAATGATGTCAAATTATTTGAGTTTTAGGTGTTTCCCCTACTATATATGTTTGTGAGGGTGGATGGACAACTACCCCTATTTCCCTCTCTCTATATTCAATAGTAAATGGACACAATATAGTTGGTTTATGTACCTAATGATGATGGCATAATAAGTAGTGATTACTAATGATAATGTCATATTTGGTAGTTATATATGGTGTTGGTATTTCTTATTGGGTGTCATGTATGATAGGATTATGCAATGCGGTGATTGTCCTTCAAGATCATGGTATCTTAATACACTATGCCGATGAGGTGACAACAATATATAAGAGATAGATGCTCTATGATGTTTGATGTTAGAGTATGGGAGAGGATGACCATTGGGAAAGTAAATATGGGGTGAAAAAATAATATGAGTATGATATTATGTTCTAATATTTTTTTGATACTTGGTGTGGGATCCTTAGTGGGTCTTGGAATGGGTAATTGACCATGTATGTTCTTATTTGTTCTACTACTATTTCGTGGGAGAATTATTATGGTCTTATCAAATTTGTATGAGAGGTATAGAGGTGGATGTTACTAAGTATAAATTTTTCCCTCACCCCTATATTTGAATACTATTATTCATGTAATCAGATTATATTGGGGGAATGAGATGAATTATACTATCTTAAAGTGGAGAGTTTCTATTATTGCGGTTTTTAGGAGTTCTTTTGTACTTAATTTTCCTAGGATCTTAACTTTTCATTTCATGAATTGTGGGTTTTAATAATTATGGGATATCTTATTATTTTAAATGATGTGGTGTTAATTGAGGGTTAATATATTATCTCTTATCCTTAGTTCTTATATTGATGGAAATTTCTTCCAATACATGCATTTTATACCCCTCGTTATAGTCACTAACTGATGACCTATTGAAGGTAGTCATCATCCGTCACTCTTTTCATTCATTGTAGGAAAATTAAGGGTACTAGTGGAGGGAGGTTGTGTCTGATCATATATATCTTATAAAAACAAAATAAAATTAAATTCATGTTCTAGAAAATGATAAAACATATTGTCACCTCTTTAATATTGAAAAATACTTTTTATGAAGGACTTTATAGATTATCATCATATAAATTTGTGTTTTCAGATGCATATTAGCTACCAATTAGTACTTTAATATATGAGAATGATAGTAAAGTGATGATTTTTAAGAATGATATCATGGTGATTATAACGCTTGTAAAATTTGTTCTCACAATGATGAAAATCATACCAGTTTATGTTAGTTATCATATTTCTTTTAATTTTATTAATTTTATATAACATAATTGTTAAGATTATTTTTTATTTAGTATCTTTATACATTTTGTATTTAGTAAGATATTAAATATTTTTTATGGTTTCCCGGACACAATATTTAATTCACTTGTAACTAAGATAGTGAAGGATGAATAAATAAAATTATATTTTTATTATATATTTCAGAATAATGCAGTTTTGTGTTGGATGGTTCTTTAAATTAGATAGTATAAAACAATTATTTCACATAGTGTTATTTATCTTTATTAAAAAACAATTATAACACCCCATATATTATAATAAATCCAATTTCTGATAGATTATTTTATATAAAACCGTAAATGAAAATGAATAATGTAATAATTAAATTAGGGTAATTATAACATATTCAATGAATTATTCAATATAAATAAAAGTAAACATATTATGAAATCAATATAGAGAGTAACGAAATATAGTCAATTTGTAGAATTATTACTTATGAATATCATGTTCAAGATCTTGTAAAGAATGTATCTTTTAGATGGTTTTCTGAAGACCAATCCCAATCCAATATATAATAAGTGTGGCTAGAGTGAAATAATTTACAAGATAATTTCAAGATTGTGAAAATCTCAACGAGATCCATGCTAGCTGATTCACCACTCACAATGGAAAGCACTAATTATATTATCCTTGGACTATACAAGGAAATTACGTGGGTTATATTAGTATAAATTATTTGGATATAAACAATTAGAAATATAATAAATATTTATATATATATAATTTTTACTTTTAAAGAGAAATAAAGTTCATTTTTAATGCCAATTCACAAATAAAAGTTATTTTTCATGGATAAATAACTAAAAAGATCTTTTTGTTCTAAAGAATGAATTTCACTAATAACTAAATTTTTATGCACTATATAATATTATTTTAGAAGATAAATTTGTTTTTACTTTTTTATTTTTTTTAAAAATATAGTTCTATTTAAATAATTGTTTAAAAATCATTAAATTATTAATTTATATGAAATTATAATATGGCCAGTTAATATATAAAAAATATTTTGTCTTTCAAAACATATTTCTTCTATATATGAAATGTTTTTGTTAAATTATAATTTTATCATATAATGAATTTGAATTAGGATAAATAGAGTCAAATTATGAATTCTAATTTGATTTTTTTGTAAGAGGGGACATTCTATATTTGTAGTAAAAATATAATTACAATAGTAAATATTTATTCAAGTTTAAAGCGTAAAGAGGAGTTAATATACTATGGATAACATTTTAATAAATCAACATGAATCTTAGACCTTATAAAATAAATTTTTTAGGAAGAAAGGTAATACACACATATATCACCATTATTTCCACACCAAACTCACATAACTCAATTTTGTTTACATCTTTACACATAACATAACTCTGGTTTCCAATGAAATTTCCCCCATTTTCACTTATAAAAGGACTTCACCTTCAACCACTTCATGCCACACATCCAATTTAAAATTCCATTGTAAAAAACCTAGGATACATCCCCAAATTCTCTATAATACATTTTTTATCACCTAATTACATATATATGTCTCAAATCCTATTTTTAAGGTTATACTTCAAGAAAAGATTCACACCCTAAACATGGGTATTTTCTACTCCCTTATATTTTCTTCTCTATTTCAATTATCTATACACCTCCAAAACTATTAAAACCCTAATAATATAATAAAATAATTATCACTATTATACAAAAATTTTATTAGGTTCATGGAAAAACCATTATCTATTTTCCTTCTATCCATTGGGAATTTAAAATGCCACACATGTTATGTTTGGACCACCACCACCATGAATGATGTAATTAATTTTTAATCTAAAATATAATTTAAGGGTTCTAGGAGTGTATTTAGTAAATAAAAAAAATATATTTATGATATTGTAAATAATCTAAAAATATAAATTATGAATTCTGTAAATATTATTAATATACCACCTTTTTCATTAATGATTTCTGAATAAATATTTTCATTCATTTTTTCTTCATTAATCTTAACAAAAAGTCTCATAGATTAAAATTCAAACCATATAAATCATTTTGAACCATCATTTAAAATAATTCAAATAATCTATGAATGATTTAATTGGTATCAATATGTGAGGATCAATGTCATCATTACAAATATTGTCTAACACAATAAAAATCACCAATATCAAAAGATGAAAGAAAAAAATATAATGATTTTTTATAATTACAGTGTATAAAAGAATTTTGATTTTAATAAGGTTATGAAAATAATAATCAATAATTTCATTTCTACCATTCAATAAATCAGATTTTTTCTGATAAAGAAGGATTCAAAGGTAAGGTTTTCTTGTCAATTTATTGATTCCTTGAGATTTTTTTTGTATTGTGAACTATATATTCTTTTATAAGGTATACTTAATTTCCTACTAGATTCAATTCTTGTTATTATACATTATTTAATTCTCTTTTTATGTCTTTTAATGAATCCCCAATCATATTGCATTATTTAATTCCTAATAAATTTAAAAGGGTTTTGTCAACTCAACCACTTATTCCTTAAGTCATATTTTTTTCTACCTTTATTAAATTATTTTATGTTATTATATAGAAATTTTTATTACACATGTTTGAATTTACATTTTTGCATTAAATCATCTTATTTAATATACATTGTTCTTTAATAATTTGTTTAATAGTAATTCATACCTTATACAGAAATATCTTTTTCTCCATGTCCATATTATTTATTTCCATTTTTTTACATTGTTCTTTTCAAACAAAAATATGTATTATCTCATGTGATCTACATTTTTTTCCTTAATCTTTTCTATAAGGTTGTTTCAATATACTTTTTACTATGTGAGATATAATAAAGGTATTTAAAATATTAAAATTGTATTTCTTTTTCAATCATATATTTCATATTTCACTAAACATTAGTGGGATTAACCATTATTTATTCACAAGGATCCATTTTAGGGTTAATTTTAAAACAATTTTTCAAAAATTATTCATGACATATTCTTAAAATTAACCTTCAAAATTGAAAAATAACTTCATTTGTTTATAGAAGTAGAATTTTTTTTGGGAAAAATCATTTTTGGATTTGTTATACATTTTACACATTTTTTATAAAAATTATATCTCATATAGAGTTATGTTTTATGAAATAACCTCTAAATGTACATCTTTGATCATATTTTTTGGTATTTATTTTTTATCAACCGATCTAATTGTTGAGTTCATTTTATATGGTACTATATGGAATTTTTTTTTGTAACCCTCTTTCTATCCATTGAATCGTCATGATATAGAATATGAATGATTTTGTGTGGAGAAAAAGAATATATATTATCATTATATGACATGTCAGTTCCTACATATCCCTCCAATTATTTTTCTCATGATATATCTCAAATGATAATGAATATTGTGTATGGATCGGATTAGGTTTACCTTTGTTCAAAATATTTTTCCTAGACATGATTGTTTCTAAACCAATTCACTAGATTGTGTATGGACATTATTGTATCTAGATTTGTTCACAAGATTTTCATGGTTAGAATTTATTTTATCCTTTTAAATATTTTATGATTAAAAATAAATATTATTATACATCATTTCCATATAATATTTATATTTCATGCTCTAAGAATTATGAATATTGTCTCATAATTATTCACTCATATTCCATTGTTTATTTTTTACCAACTGAGGTGTCATTCCATATTATAATTTCTAATGGACGATGCATATTTCTGGGTGATTATTTTTATCAAAATTTTCTCTCATATTTATGTTTTATCACATGCTTATAATGTATCCTTGATGAAATGCTGATATACCTTCCCAACAAGTCATTTTACCTCAATCCTAATTTTGTTTCAGTTCACAAGGTTATAGAGATTATTATAGGACATGGGATGTCTAAAAGTGAAATTTTAAGGTATAACTATAGAAACTTGGGTTTCTAACCTATCACATGTTGAAATATTCATATAAATATTTCTAAACTAGGTGAAAAAACAGCGTGCGATTCTGAGACCTGGTGTGCTCAGAATAAATTTTATAAAAATATTATGTATTTTTATCTAATTATTGTGGAAGAAATAGGTTATAACTGAAATGGTATCTTGGATAATAAGTCTGAGGGCCCAGTTGCTTCTAGAGCATGCCATTTAACCTAGTTGGGGTATATGTTTTGTTGGCGTGGGCCTGATATGGAAAAAGTTATTGAGAGAATCTTCATAAATAAATAAATTTATTTATTTATGGATTTCAGCTGGAATAAATATAGACAAAATCCTCAAATTAAAATTTTGATACTCTGGTTGAGTTAAAAATAATGTTTTTACCCTAGAGGTGACTTAATTTTTGTCAGAATAGGGTTTTGGGTAGGGGGAATGTAGGGCTGGGAAGTTAAGATGGTATTTATTTTAATAAAAAATTTCAAAAATAACTAATCTTTTCTTCCACCCCATGTAAAGTGAAAGAAACCCATATTTAATCCATTAATGATGAACTGGTGGAAATTGAAGAATGAGGTGCCATCAGAATCAGATCTTGGTGGAAACTGCTCCCCAATCGAGCATCTGCAGCTTTAGAGTTCAATTCTTTTGTAGATGATTTGCAATCCACCAAAAATTGAAGGTTTGAGTTTTAAATTTTAATCCCCATTATTTGTGTGTTTTTTTGAATCGTTGTCATGTATGTGAATTTCTCATCCAATAATTTCCGAAACAGGTATCAGTTTTATTTTTGGATCACCTGGTTACTCCCGCTGGTCCACAGAAGTTTTCTGGTGGTGAGGGCAGATTCCAGCAGTAGCGATGGAGGAATCCGATAAGAGTGGCTCTAGTGCAGTGGTTGCTCGAATATTTCATAGGTTTAATGACAGTTTTTGGTGATGTGGTTGTTTCCTGCAATGCCATGGTGGTTTCCAATGACACTCTGACAACGATCTGACCAGAATGGTCTTGGTGAGTTTAAATCCCCCGTATCTCAAAAACCGAGTGTTCGATTCTCAAGATGTTTGGGGAGATGTGACCCTTACTTCAAGTAGGACCTTTGTTACAACATTGTGGACTTTTTGAGTAAGAAAAAATGCTCAGTGGTATGAAACTTCCAAAAATAATAATAATATTTTAATAATAATTATTTAGCGATAATTGAATCAGACATATATTTTGTGCCCTATGTCTGAATGATGCACCATCCATGGTGTTGTGACCCTATACATAAGGGCGTGTTTTGAGACAAATTTCGAGTTCTTAATCCTAAATTAGGGTTTGGGCCTGATGAGGCCCAACTTGGACATTTAAGGAGAGATGTGTCTTTTTTACCGTGTGTCCATTTTGGATGAATGAATTGTTAACAATGTCTATTTTTTCGAGGGGATTGGACTGGAGCGATTCATTTTATGTGTTACGAGATCAATGTGTAAGCCCCACTCATGCTTTATATAGTGAATATTAACTTTTTCACTAGTTATCCATTTCGAGTGAAAAAATAGTCTATCCTGTGTGTTTTTCTACATAGAAGGTGATGGTGGCCTCAGTTTGGGCATATGAGGTACGAGATAAGGTAATGTTGTGGTTTTCCTGGGATAGTGATGTTTGGACTAGAAGTGGTTGAGTGAAATCCCTTGGTTCATTCCTATAAGGGTTCATGTGGAATTACAACCTCAGTACAAGTTTGTAATATGCTCGGTAAGATGAGCTAGATAGGGTTTTGGTATCCATCCAAAGTGGCTGGGGTAAGATCATCTAGCATATCATTTACCCTAGATCGGGTTCTCGAAATCACTATAACCATCTCTATGCGGGCAGCAGTCCCCTATCTAGTAGGATAACCATGTAGGGTTTGTGGTATCATTGGGTATACAATCCCCAATGCAAATGGCAGTTTTAAATAAGGTTTTAGAATCATCAGGTATACGATCTGATACTTAGAAGATTTTTTATGTATGAATTATGGTATCGTGGGGTGTATGATCTCATACTGCACATGTTATCCCATATGGTGTTTGCGATATCGTCGTGACCAAAATTACAAGGGCGACGATCCACTATCTGAATGTTATGATCTCCGGGATGTCATATTGGGATTTGGTATCCCCCAAAAGATTATCAGTGTGATCCTCTCCCTAAGAGATTGTGGTATACCAGTTAGGATCTCGGTATCCCCTAACATATACTAAGAGTGATCCCTGATCTAAGGAGTTGCATCTTACAGTTTTCTAGTAGGGTTCATAGTATCCCTAGTGGATTTTCAGAGGGATCCTCTATCTAAGTATCAAGATTGAATGAGGTTCACCATGTCATGGTTTGTGGCAATATCCAGTGATATTTTTTATTTTTTATGTGTTTTCTTAGATCCTCAAGTAGAATTTGACCCTAGTTATGTAACACTTGGATGTTTTTTTAAATATTTTCTTTAAGTAATTATTATTGTTTATTAGCTTTATTTGAAATCAACATTGAATTTAAACGATTAAAAGAAAAATACCTTATTATAAAATTGCTACTATATCCCACTCATTAGGTTAACAGAAATAATTATAACTAACTTTTGAAAATGCATTGAGAATTATTTGGCTATAAATTATTTATGAAAAATATAAATCAATTAGATATTTTTATTTTTGAGTGAATTAAATTTTTTAATGAAATTAATGATATATTTATCTCTATATAGTTAATAAAAATATTTCTGATATTCATATATTGGGTATTTTAGTCATATGGTATGAACAAAACCCTATTTGATGTATAAGAACATATTTTTTAAAAGGATAATATTACACCTTTGAATGGTGAACCCATTTTAAATTATTATTTTGACACATTAATAATTTTTATATGAAAAAAACATTTTATTTTGAAGTGAGATATAAAATATTACTTTGCATAAATTTCTGATATTTTTTTGATAACATTCATGTTTTAAAAAATAGTAAAAATATGCTAAATTTTAATTTAAATCAACATTATTCATAGAGATAATATATATGGTTAAATTATAATATTTAGTGGTTTAATGGTATAAATATTATATATTTTTATCTTTCAAAATAATTTATATCATTAGAATTAATTTTACATTGAATTCATAGGTAAAAACATTTCAATCTTTTGCAATGTTTTTAAAAACCGTTTTCTCACTTCATCAATTTGATTGATTTTAAATTAATCATTGAACCTTATATGTTTTGAATTTTGAATAATTGATTCCATATTTAGAATAATTAAGTCCTAATTATGTTAATAGACTACTTTTATTTTTGTGCCTTATGAGTAGTAACTAAGGTAATTATTTTTATTAACATGTATAAAGGTAAATCAAGTTATTAAGGGTAAAAAATAATATTATAAAATTACCTTAACAATTTTAAAAATCCTATTGGATGAATAAATTCAACCATTGTCATCAAGGTTTCAAAATGGATTCACTCAATTCCCACTTACCTATGAATATGAGATGAATGTAATAAAAACTAATAAATGTGGCAAAATGTCATAATCAAATTTCATATAAGTATATTAATTTAGACTTGTGAATAACTATAAGATATTATTGACTATAGATAGTATAATTAAAGATAAAATAATTTCATACACAATTGAAATTTATTTATAATTTTTAGAGATTAAATCTTTACCATTAATGGTGACACAATAGAGTTGTAAAAATTATTTTAATAATAGAAATATGAAATTAAGGGATTTAAAAATATTAAAATAAATATCATATGAACTAATTAATGTGCTCCAAAAATTTCATAGGTGACTATAAAATTTTATTAGTGTATTGAATATTTGTTTTTAATTTATATCCTGTTTGAAGTTTTTTTAAATCAAATAAATGAATAGTTCCAAAATTGACACTATTGATATGTTATGAAAATAACATTTTATTAAAATATTTAGAAATTATAAAAATATTTAAAAATTAAAAATTGATAATTATAAGATATAAAATTTCATAATATATTCATTTATGGTCAATTAACACCATATAAGTAAGTATTTATAACCATTAAATATTTAAAATGTTATTACCATAATTAAAATTAAATAGAATTACTAAGTGTCAATTAAAAAGATATGGTTTAAATTGAAAAAATAACATATCCAAAAAAATTTTTATGATAATAAAACCCTATCTCATCTCATATTTAATATTTGGTCACTTTTTATGTTTTTGGATAGGTTTTTAATTTATTATAAATAATTATTTATAGAGTTTCCAAAAGTATCCCTCACCTAAATTATAAATGGGAACCTCCTCCCCCGCCTATTCACATAATTTTTTACCTTAATGATCGACCAAAACCTACTTATTTTCCTTATAAAATTCCCTATTTTCATTCAAGAGGTTCTGGTCATCTTCAATGTCCATCTCTAGTGCTCTAAGAGGATATTTAGAGGTGGCATATCAAAGAAGAGGTAATGTTTTTTAACGATTCTTTGAAAATTATTTATTCTTCTACTTCCTCTTCATTAGTTGTTTCATTATAAATTAATAACATAAGTATCAATCATATATTTATATGTTATTATAAACATTAAACAACCATAGTCCACCTTCTACCCGTCATATGATAAATAAAATCACCACACGTGTTAACATACAACTTACCTTCTCCACACTGTGGTGTAATTCGTTTTTCAACACCAATTTACATGGATGGGTATAATGATTGAATAAATAAATACATATTATTGATATAAATTTGTTTTCTTAGATACTGTAAACCATCCACTTCAATAACATTCAAAAATTATGGGAAAGATAATGTCGCTTGTGCGTACGCACGACTTTCGGTCTCCACAGTGCAATGTAATTTGTTCTATATAATATTCATTAAATCCTGGTTATATAAATGAATTGACTAAATAAATATGATATATATTATAATAATACCATTATATAAATGATATAAATATAACCATAAAATATTAATAAGAACTTTTCCATCAAAACATGACAAATAACATAAAGGAGTTAGTACCAAAATAACGAGTAACAATGAAATGTTACAAAAAACAGATGAAAATATGATCATAAAGTTTATCAAAAAAATGATTATGATTCTATAATAAATCATTAAAATTATTTAAATCATTATACATGAGTTTTAGATACATATTAATCATATCAAATCTATTGTAAGGGATAATTTTACAATCTCATTTTTTATCCGAGATTGTGTATACGTAAGTATTTACCAAGGTATATTTGTCATCCACATCCATGTTTTATAATTATATAATATTATTTCTATTATTATATAAATTTTTAAAGTTAATTTTACCATTTGGTAAAAAAACTAATGGTATGAAAGGAATCTTTTTTCCTTGTTCAATTTGATGTACTTTTTGACTTTTCCAGAAAATGTATGAGGAGAATGGTTTTTAACTTATACAACATGAATGCATTTTTACAGTTTCATGAAACCTTATTTCCATGAAACTTATAATTCATTCTTGTAAGAATATTTTAAAATAAAACCCTTTCTTCTAAAATTTTGTGGCATTTTGAGGAAGTAAAATGTTTTTTAAAACTAAAGGAAATTTTCCTCACGAATTAATTTCAAGTATTTTATCAAAATTATTTTCCATATAAGATGAAACTCTTTAAAATTAGTTATATTACTACCCCTATCATTACCATGATTTTATTGTGTTTATAATTAAATTTTATTTATTAAATCCTTTAGATTTATTTCCATTCTTATGGAACGATTTTTAAGAAACCCATTTTATTTTATAGGTTATGATATGATGAATGTTTTTATCTTTTTGTGGAACACATATGAATGGTTTCATTATGAGATGGGTGGGACCTAAATATCCTTCAAATTCATTGGGTTCATATTTATATCTCATTAGTAATGCAATTTTTCCACTATGATGGTCTCATCAATGATACTTGAATAAAATGAAATGACCTTCTATGCTTATGTGTGTATGCCATGAAATTTCATGTCTTATGTTATGAATGTAGGGATTATAATTCACATTTATGATTTATCCCAAGACATGATATTATGATCTTTTATATGCATCATAAGATTTTAAAATGTTATGTTTGTGATTGATATATCTCTTGTTTACCCTTTCTGAGAATTCAGCTCACCCTTTGGTATATTTCTTTTCCTCGGGTCAAAAATATTTTCATTAAGTAAGATATGTCAAGAAGGAGTCTAATTGTAAAGAAATAAGTGGTATAAAATTTGGATGTTTTATGAAATAGTTGTTTAAGTTTCCCAGTTTGTAAAACACTATACTTATACGGTCATGTATGGTTTTGTTGTGTTATGTAATAAATATTCTTCAATGTTGATGTAATATGAATATGTAATGTATGGGATGTTATAGGCAATGAGGTCGAACTCCCATGAGGCTTGGTGCATGAGGAAATAATGTCTGTTGTGTTTTCTAGGGTTCCCTTGGGTTATTGTCATGTCTTTGATGACATAACCTGTTGTTTGAACGGACTGGTTGAGTTTAGGTGAGGATGGTCACAAGATGGAGTTTCTCTATCGTTTGAGTTCCCTCTGACTAGGATAAGAGGACTGATGCCTTTAAGTTTCTCCCATTTCTTTGGGGGTTTTGGGGTGACTACTGAGTATCTTTATACTCACGTCAGGGTGGGATTTTCCCACACATGTTTTGGGTCTTGTATATACTACAAGCCTTTTGACGGAGTCCCAAGGGGACCCAGAACAGGAAGAGCATAGTGAGCTTTACTGACCGGGGTGTTTACTAGAGTTGGGCCGAGGATCCTATTAGTGGTAGTTTGTTAGTGATCCCCTCATTCTGAGTAGGTTGGACGTTTTTTCAGTTTTCTTATGGTGGGACCCATATTTTCTCTTTTGTACTATTTTTATACTCTGGTTGTCGGTAGATGTTTTCATGCATTTATTTTCAATTTTTATATATCTATGCACTATATCATGGAGGTGTATATGGGGGGTGTACAGGTACCTTAGGCTAAGGACTCCTGTTTGTGCGATAGCCTACTCAACCCTGGTCGCTGGCCCCTAGCCTATTGGAGGCGGGCTTGGGGAGTCGTGACTGGGGCCCCATTGGGTTGGGTCATTAAAAAAACAATGTATAAATTTTCCTAGGATTGTAAAATAAGATATTTATGTATGGAATCTTCAAAGACACTAACACTTTATTTTTTGGGTTTGGGATTATTTATTACATTATTTATCACATTATGAAAATGCTATGAAATATATGACTTTTAAGCTCTTTATATATGAAATGGAATCAATGCCTATATGTAACGTATATGTTTTTAGCACTAGATATGATAATGTGGATTTGGAGAGTCTTAATTAATATTAGTGAATATTGCATTTATATTTTGGGATTAGGATGAGAAAAAGTTATTAAAAAACCCAAATCAAATGTCTAAATATAGAAAAAAATCCTAGCCCCTTGGTATAGTAAATAGTATATGGATTCTTTCAATGAAATACATATTTAGATAAAATAAATAGGTTATAGGCTCTGGAAAAAATTTACCTATGGGTAATAACTCAAAAAAATAGTTTTTTTATAACCATAACTATGTCTTTGTTATAAACTAATTGTCTTAACGACACACTAGGATTGACACTCAAGGGGACTATAATTTGGATGATTCACTTACCCTTTAGAAACCATTTTTATAAATATTTAAATATTTTGGTTAGGGAACTTAAGAGGAATATAATCATGGATAACCTCAATTAGAACATATTTGTCATAAGTTAAGGTATACATTCCTATCATGAGTGATTTTTTCCTATGATTGTCTTTCTCCATTTCTACATATAATTATTTAATTATTCTCAACCCTAAACATACATTAATTCTTGTAATAATTTTATCTAGAATGAACTAAGGGAATAATTTGTGATATAGAAAATGATAAGACTATCCCAATGTGATATATAAAGTGATTGTGGTCATAGTGCGAAATATCATATAAATACTCAGAAAACATTCACAATTTATGAACAATAAAACAAAAAATTTTAAGCTTCAGAATTCATAAAGGAAGTGGAAAAATACAATTCAGTCCTTCGTGTAGAAACATCCATAGTTATTATGTGGGTCATCCAACCAACTAATTATTGATAAATGGATAAATGAAATAATTAGATACTTTCCATTATTTAGTTATTAGACCCATATTATTTTTCTTATTTTTTTATCATTTTTAGGTGAGATTGAAAAATGGGGGACCTCAATTACTAATATGACAAAAATAGGTTATTGAATCTATGATATGGTTTGGGTTCTTGAAATTTTTCTACACTAAATATTTTCACTAAAATCATTACACAAAAATGGCGAAGAATTCCTACAGTTGAATCCAAAAAAGGATAAACCCATTGGTAATTATTAATCGAGCATTAAAAGAATTGTATGGAATGGGTCCATTTTTATTAATATCCCAAATAGTGATATTGAAATATTAATAATTGGTGCAAGAGTATTTATTTTAAAGTAATTAACTATAAGAGACTTTGGAAGCTATGATGAATTTTTTTAATGTGTATATAAGGTGGAAATAGAAGTTATAGACTCTCTTTATTCACAAGATAAGAAAATTAAAATTTAGTTTCATGGAAACTCAAATTAAAATTATTTTACGAAATGATCATACCTCTTCATTATAAATAGTGGGGAGTAAGGAACTATGGAAATTTTATAAAATGAACATGTAAGGGTTTAGTGTGTGGAAGGTTTGGTCATTGAGTTGGTGAATTTAAACATGGATATAAAGAGGTTGATGAATGTAATATAGGAAATGAAGGAAATAAATAATTAACTTCCAACACTTCAATGAGTCAATATCAATGAAAACCAGGGTTACACATATCGATGAAATAAACATTAGGATAATAAGTAAAAAATAATTCGATAACTTACACCACTAAAAAAATAAAGAAGAACCTATGAAGTCACTAACACAAATGGGTACAATGATAATGAAGTGGTTAAAGGTGCAATTATTCTCCACTCAAAATATAATAATTTTTTTTGATTCTACCTTTTCTCAATATTTTATATCACTCTTGTTCGCAAGGAATATCAATTCTCCAACATAATATCTTGGTTTTGAATTAATATTCTAGACAAATCATGGTGTGATGATTGCATCCAAAGATTAGAATGCTTCTATGATATTGGTTTGTGTGAAAAAAACATCATGAAAATAATGTTATTCTTCCCTTGGTATAACTTTATAGGATACATATCATGGAAATGGTCTTTCAATATAGATTTAAAATTAATTTTCAAGATAAAAAGAATTCATTTCATATCACTATTCATCTTGTTATAAAATATAATTGTTGTATGATTATGAACTACATGTAGATGAACCCCCCTTAATATTAGCCTCGATACTCAATAAAAGGGTATATTCAGCCTTGGATGAATTCTACATTGATAACGTACAAATAATATAGATTTTTTAATGTATTTCCCGAATAACATCCTGGTGTTTCCCCCAATACATGATGTTGAGTTCTCCATTGTACTCAAACTCGGTGCAATGATGGTATTGAAGAGTCCTTATGAAATTACCCCCAATTAAATTGGAATAAGTTTAGAATATGAATGAGAAGAACATATTAAATGTTTTTATATTCCAATGAGATTCGATATGGGTAGCACCAGTCCTATTTTTGTATAAGAAGGATGGAATGATGAATTTTTCCAAGATTATCCTGATTTTAAAAAAATCACGTTCAAGAATAAGGGATGTCTTCATGGAATTAATTATTTCATTGGTCAACCATGATGAAATCAATAGATATCAAATATGGATATTTTATTTTGATACAGTGAATTCAGGTTAAAGGGTGATGATGTTCCATTACAAGTTTCCATAATATGTATAGAAACTATGAATTCACAGTCATTCTATTTTGATATACAAATTCCCCTATGATAATTATATATTTGAGGAAAATAATCATTTGTGAGAAACATGGTAGATTCATGATAGTCAATAATGATAATATTAAAATATATAATATGATAATGTAATAACATGTGGATAAATTAAATATTGTAGTAAATACCCTAGGATATGAGAAATTATATGCCGAATTTCAAAAACTTTGAATTGTTTTTTCAAAAAGAATCCATGTATGACCATTTAAAAAAAGAGGTCATGTTTGGGGATTCATTGATTCTAGAGTTAATTTAATAATGGTTGAGACCAACCACTATGATAAAAAATCAATTTTTTCATGGATTTGTTTGAAACTAATAATGAATTATATAAAAAAATATTATGATTTTATAATCCTATAACAATGTTCACATAGACTGGATTGATATTACTCTATATATAAGAATTCATAGAAAACATCAATGAGATTAAGAAAAGATTGGTCATTACACAAGAACTTACATTACCCTATAGTGGAGGGATGTTTTTACTATAAAATGATGATTTATTAAAGGGTCTCCAATTCAATATTAGAGAAAATGATTATGCATCATATCAATTATGGGATAATTATAAAAATTACAAAAACACATGATATGGATTTTTAAATAGTTGTCTTTACTGACATTACCCAACCTAAAAGGGTTCTCCTAGATTGCAATAGGATAAGAGTGACATCCCACGACCGACTCAAATATAACACATGTTAGTGAGTACCACAGAGTAGGCATATCATATACACGAGAAGCAGTTATCCTAAAGTACCTGTAAAAATGCATAGGTTTCCATACACTAGCATAATACACATATATAAATAGATGAAATTTTGAATGAAATCATTATTTATAATCCCACATATGTGTATAAAGATGAGTATAAAAATAGAACAGGATGAATACAATACCACTAATACTATAAAATAGTTTGAACTACTCATAAAAGGATACTTTTATCCAAATGAAAATCTTGGCTCTATTTGGGGGTCTGTTTAGTGCATCTAAGATCCACCAACTCCTGGTACACCTTGGAATCTATCAAAAGACCTATCATCTGCCTAATACATGGCATGTTATGGATGATCCCATGAATGAGTGACTATAAACAAACCTATTTAAACAACCTAAAATTACCAAGAATAGATAATAAGAGTCAGATCTAACTATAAATAAAAAAATAATAGTAATATACAAGATAAAACAAACATTCTGAACAAATACTCCATATCTCATGGCGAGGAATGTCCTCAATACCATACTTAGGCTTCTATTTAATGCACCATGATAAAAGTAGTTTGATATAACTCACTAATCGAGTCTTTCTATACTGATGGGGCTCATCTTAGAGTTTTCAATCATTATCTTTTTCCATATTAAGGCACAAAAAGAAACACATAAGAATTAAATACATAGGTAGGGATCATGAAAATGCCTTATAGGGGATACATGACCTTTTCTGAAATAACCCACTAGTAAGTGGATCTCAAATAGAGGATGTAATATATGGGATAACTAATGTAATATTGGGAAGGATTAGATAAAGTATCAAACCCTGGGTAATGTGTAGGGATAAATAACTCTTTCTATAGAGATCCTATTAGGGGGGATCACTCAACCTATACATAGATAAGATTCCACACTATACCCTCACAAGAACAAATCTAGGTAACACACCCCTATTAAACTAAAATCCATATTTCAGAGATCAAGGGATATAACATATCCTATAAGGTATACAAAACAAGTATAATGGATACATGGGTTTTCTTGCTAATTTTTTCTATTCCATAGTTCAATTTGGTGTACTATATATGTACCTGCACACTCTAACCATTTCCAGAAACTATACTTATGTCTATTCACTTTACCCATGTCTGTGAACACCACCTGTGTTTGTTCCCATGTATATTGGAGGGGCTCACTAACTTTTTTTCCTTGGGATCACACGGTTTTTAGTTTCTCCACTTGACCAAGTGATATTATTCTCAACCAAAACCCTAGAATAGCATCATTAAGACACAAAACCTGTGTTCTTATGAACATCACTCCATGTAGTTGATAATTTTATAGAATATTATGTTAATGATGTGTTTTATAAATCTATCACATATTTCAAATTTTATTCCATGATTCTCACTCATATGTCTCATATCTAATTCATCCATAAAATATGGATCAATAAAAATTAAATTCCAACCATTGATCAATTGAATTTTTTTCTGTCATCTTCTAGTATCATTCCTTAGACATTGGTTTGAAAAAGATTCACGAATGATTTACGTTCTAAATTTTTATTTTCCTATTCGATCCACCAATTTTCCATTATACAACATAATAAATAACAACATTAAACTATGGAAAAGATAATCGATAGAAAAATGAAATAGATTCTCAGGAAACAGTCGAACCATAGGATAATCGAGCATTGACGATAAATGAATGTAAAACGCAGGCACAATATTATGTAGCCCAAAATATAGAATTGAATATTCGATTTTTTTGGTTTTTCCATTACTCGTTAATGGAGAATAATTGATCATTAACAAATAAAAAATTCTAAATAGAATTATGAATTGATAGAATCGCATACATAAATTTTAAATTAGTTTTCTTGAGACTATTACTTAATTTTGTCATTTTCAGTAATAGTGCTAGAAATAAGAAACAAAATCTTTAAAATAATATCACATTACTCACTAATGATGAATTATTATGTGTTTTCATCATTGTTGAGATCCTTTAAATTTTTGATTATAAAAAAACCACATTGTTATGATCATCAATCTATAATATCTTCATTTTTAGATAACTATATCCTACATAGACCTATCCTCCAATATCTTTAGTTATGTAGCTAACCCTTGGGGGAGAGAAATAATAGATCATAAATAGAGAGGATTTAGTTTCTATAAATATATTGATTATAAATTATTTTATGATTTTATTTTCCAAAACAATTTCTGTAACTGTAGTTAAATGAAACATTAGAAAAAGAAAAGGTTATGTCACTCCTCATGTAAAACCTACACTCTGAATTAAATTTTGGTATCATTTTTTCCATTTGACACATTATACATGATATATTCCATTATTTCTGAAAAGTAATGGGGATCTGATATATTATAGTTATTATTTTTTATATATGAATACTGAACCTCCATACGTTCTAGAACTCCTCATCAACTCATGCCAGACTTTGAAAATAATTTTTGAAATGTAAAAAAGTTTCATATAGAGAAAAAATTCTTAAATTCTACCCATATTCACTTATTTTCATCCATAAATATAATACCACACTTAAATATTTGATGATATTGATCCCATTATGTTTTTCCCACTCCCTTGAGCTATCCTGGAGGTTCCTATGACGCTAATGAACACATACCAAGGAAATCACTGACTAATTAAGGATATTCTTCTTTAAAACTTGATGGATTTTGGGTACTCTAAAAAGTTATATCCATCCTTAATTTTCATATCATCCACGTCAATGAAATGTGATGTATTTTTCACATATCTACTCCATTGTGACACATGAAAAACAATATTGGACTAACTATAGTGTTAAGGCTATGGGGTATTCCAGCTCACCAATTGTAACAACCCCAGATTCGAAACTCTCTCACATGTACATAAAGGGATGGTTATGGGACCTTATTCACACCTCCCTATACACCAAATTATGCCAACTAATAGTAGGGGTGTGATAAGTATATTGGGGAGACTATAACCCCTCGTTATAGAGATACAACATAAAGAAAATAATAAAATTAACTAAATGAATAAATATCATTGTAGAAAAAATAATGGAAATAATAAAATATAATACAGTGGAAACAAACTATAAAAGTCGATTGAAAAATCCAATAAATAATAAAGGAATTATGTAATGTCATACTAGAATGAAACTCAAAGTCATGCTAGATGGAATTTAAATAAAATAGTAGTACTTATCTCTAAACTCCATCCCTTCCAGCATGAAACAACCAATAACAATGTCCTTTGCCCTTGTTAAATCCTAAATCCATATAATGGGCTTGGGTACCAAATGGAGGCCTAAAAAGGGTGTGAGTATAACTCAGGAGGTCGATACCACCATGCCGAAAAAACCCATCTAATAAGAAGTGTATACAATAATGTGATAAACTAGTTTACTAATTAATAAAAAAATTAATAAAAATATAGAAACAACCTACATTGGAACAATGAGAAAATATCCATGAGCATGGATCATGATGATGCTAAAATTAACAATATAACCATGGTAAGACATAAATTTTCTCAGCAGCATGCTAGAATGTTTCTGAGCATGTCTTATAACCATGTCAACTATAAACATATACCAATGGAATAACGAATCAATGGGCTAAGACTGTTATATAATCACCTCACCATGTTTCAATGAATAGCCCAATATATAATCATTACAACATGTTCGATGGTCAAAACAAAAAATATTATAAATACAACATGTGCCGGGGTCATTACCTAATATGTAAGAATTATAACATGTTTAAGCATCAAAAACTAGTATATAAGCATTAGAATATGTGTCAGGGTCAGAACCTATCAAATAATAATTACAACATGTGTTAGTGTTGTAACCAAGTATATAAGTATTATAACATGTGTCAGGGTTAGAACCCGATATATAAGAATTAAAACATATTTCATAAGTGTATATCATAATAATAAGCATATCACAATACGACCACATGTGACTAAGTGGTTAATTATGCTAATTACCCATTTTCTTTAGATCTAAACAATATTTCAATTAATCAATTAATTTATTTAATATAGTGAATATATAATAATAATTCATATAAAATACATGTCATGCTAAAAAAACATATGTATGAAATTTCCAATTAACTGTTTTTAATGGTTTGATAACCCCATGGGTAACCAAAATATAGGTCCCATCATTAATATAATCAAAAGAGATCCAACTAACAATAAATATAATATTATCATTATTATATTTAATTTATTAATTATTATGCATATACATTAGTGAAATCACTATATTTTATATACTTGGTAACTGGAAATCAGACCATAAGGTTATGATTTTTACCCCCAACCATTATCTAGTGAAGAATAAAATAGTTCTGATGAAAAAAACAAATGTAGAGGATGGAACACATGATCAAGAAGAGACCCTTGATCAAAACTGATCATGATCAATAACAATAGTGACCATAGTCAAGATATTACACCGCAAAAACCAGAGATCAAAGTTAGTAAATATAAATCCTATCCAAAAACCACTTTCTGAAGATCAAATTCATGTTTTAGATGTCCATAATCAAGAGGTACCATCTTAATCTCTTATAACCTTCCCTAGGATTGAGAGGAGAAGGTTTCAAATGACAGTGAAAAAATACTAAATGAAAGACACACTTAAATACATTTCTTGGGGAATTACATGGAGTGTAATTCACTTAGATTTAATGTATTTATATTTATAAGGATGCACTGAAAAACCTATCCCCTTGATTGAATATTTAATTCACCCAAACATTAAAAATTGCGTAATTTCTTCACGGTGTGTATTCATTTCAAGAAATAAGTCTGGTGGCTTTTACACATTATGTATCCCATTTATGAGAAATTTAAATTCCTTGTAGATAATGTTTATCCCTTTTTCCATATATTGTGTCAAAACCACTTTAAAGATTATCAACTTACCAAGAACCCTTATCTAAAAATGACCCATTTACCTAGAATCAAAAAATTTAAATAAACATACATCTCTGGACTTTAAGTAATTATCCCCAATAATGGTTCCATACGTATATCCCCTCTAGTTTTCTCAAGTTTCATCATAAACCATGTATACATTAATTTAAATAAAGAGATTTCCATGACAAAACATGATCATCAATGATTATAGATGAGGAAAAACTTAAATGAATGATGTTTAATAAAAATGTCAGAGAAAGACCTACCTAGGAAAAGATAGGATATTTCATCCTCCCCACTACATAATAACTCGTCCCCCCACTACTCCAAGCATCATTATGGGGTCTCAATGAATAATTCTCGCCACTGTGCTTGAATATATGACTCTCTTCCCAAGGTCTCATCGTAAACTCTAGAATTATTCCACATTTATCGATCCAATGGAATGGTTATACCTTGGAGATATCTCTCACCGTGGTTTGAGACCCATATTTGATGATCCTATCTTGTCTCATTAGAACAAATCTCAATATCTGTTACTTCAGTCACATGAGAAGGGTCTGGATGATGTATATGAAGATGTGATATGTGAAATATGTCTTTCTTGGAACTATAACACTATGGAATGGATAAATGGTAATCCATTGGAATGACCATTTCAAATATCTCAAATAGACCAAAAAACCAAGGGATTTGATTTCCATGTTTCCTGATATGGATTTTACCCAATCTAGGCGACGATAAAAAGAAAAAAATAAAACCAAACTCATATACTAGATGTCATATCTAATGGTAACCATAATATATCTTCATACACTCTGTGGTAATAAACTGACACATAGTTAACTGAACTACTAAGGTATCTCTAGCATGAGACTATATCCAAAAAGTGCTGACTCATCTACCTCCAACCAACAAAGTGATGAAAAAATACCTACCATACGAAACCTCAAAAGGTTCCCTTTAGATAGATACATAGAAGATATTATTTTATACAAAATTTATGAGATCTATATGATTCTCATACAATCCACCAAAATAAAAAACTTAGGCTCATAAAATATCCTACAATACCAAAATAGTCCACTCAAATTAACCATATGTCTGACGATGATAGGTCATACTCAAAAGAACCTATGATACCAAATCCTTTTGAAGACCCTTCTAGAACAACAATGTGAAATCAGTGTCTCTATCAAAAAAATACTCCTTAAAACACTATGTAATCGAACTACCTCACACACGTAAAGAACGCCAAAATCATTAATTGTGAAGTTCTCATAGATTGGAAAGAATCGGGATACCTTCTTCAGTCGATCCAAAATCACCCATACTGTATCATTACTATGGGTTTTCCTGGGTAATACTATCACAAAATATATAGTAACATCATCCAATTTCCACTCAAGAATTGGAAAAATCTACAAAACCCATAGTGGCATTTTTATGCTTATATTTCACTTACTAACAAGTGGAATGTCTCACCATAATTCCAGCTACCTCCTTCTTCATTATTGAACACCAATAATTTTTTGTAAGATCATGATACAACATTATCAATCAAGGATATACCTCTTATATAGAATCTTGAAACTTCCTCATTATCTCCTCGCATAAGCCCATTGGAACCCATACTCAACCATAAAAAATAAGATAATTTACACTTCTAGGAGACAATCCCGATGGTATCTACCCACCAGATAAGTTGTATCTTAGAATTCAGCCTCTTAGATTAGAAAATAGTTGTTCTTGATTTGATCCAAAATAATGGGTATAAAAGATGTCTATGTCAGAGCTCTTGAAGCTTGGAACCCCCAAACATCCAGAAGCATCTCTGTAAAGTGGCCCATCATCTTCCACTCATCATAAGGCTCTCAAAAATCGATCTATTCTTCTTTAGGATCAATGGGTTGGAAACAACATTTCAATTTCTCAGTGTATAAGCCAACTCAATGTCACAAGAATCACTACAGGAAAATAGGTCTATACCCATAGTTTTGCAACAAACCGTGGGTATAGGGATAGTATGTGAACCTATACCCACGGTTGTGCCAAAAACCATGGGTATTGTTTTCTTTTAAGACCCATACCCACGATTTTGGATAAAACCGTGGCTATAGGATATTTTACAAAGACATATACCAACGGTTCTTCAAAACCATAGGTTTTGCGGTTTTTTTGGAAGACCTATACCCATGGTTCTCCAGAACCATGTGAATTGATTTCCCACATTATGGAGGGGGAAAAACATTAGGCGGGACACTAAAAAAAATTTGGCCAGAAGAGATTTTTTCATTGTTCGTATTAATATATATAGGCAGATGAATATATATATGACAAATAACAATGTTAGCTTGGTTGGTAGCTAAGTGAAAAGAGGCGTTGAGGCACATTGTGAGACAACAGTTCAAATCCAAGTGACCATGATTTTTGAATTTAAATACCCCATTATATTAATATATATACGCCGATATATGTATCTATAACAAATAATGTTAATAGCTCGGTTGGCCCTTTGTGGTTTGTGGGCGCGAGGCGCAGGCGGAGGTGCGGGTTGGAAACCCTGTAACCGCTTTTTTTATTTAAAAACCCAACATGGATTATATTAATATATATAAGAAAATATATGTATATATAACAAATAAAAATCGTGGCACCTGAAAGCGAGTATACGTTCTGAGTTTGGTAATAAATTTAACACCTGAAAATATTTCTCACAATCATCTAACTAATTCACTGAGAATATTACTCCCTTTTTGGTCATCCCTTTCATCATTGTTTTCATATGGGATAATTCATCGATAATTTTCTCATAAAAACCATATAAACCAATAAGTATTTTCTTTTCAAATATGATCTTGAACTTATGCTAAGATACCGTGGCTACAACCGTATTTGGGTCTACTAACTCTCCTATCTATGAGACGACATGGCCTATGAACTGAATGTTATCAACGTAGATACTACATTTTATTATCCTGGAATAAGGATAATTCTCACTCAATGTACTCAAATTGATGTCAAGATGATGGATATGATCTTCTACTGGAAGTGATTACAGTAAGATATTTTAAATAAAACCCACCATAAAGAGATCCAGAAAAAGATGAAGTATTCTATTCATTAAGGACATGAATATTCCCAGCGTATTAGTCAACACAAATGATATCACTATGAAATTATACAATATATAGATGATCCTAAAAGAAGTAAGAAGTATGTCTGATGGTCACACCCTTAACTGGTGGTATCGTGATATCAAATAAATCAGGTGGAAGATATGGGAACCTATTAGTTGATCTAATAGTTCTTCAATGCATAGAAGGTAATAACAGTTCTTGAACATAATTACATTCAATATATGATAATACACACATAATTGTGAGGAACCATTCTCCTTTTTGTATAAGAGAAATGGTGAACCCTTAGGATTGTACTTATCCATATGAAAATTTTACCATCAAGATCTTCCAATTAGACATTCAACTCTGAATAATCAACTGGTGCCATTCTATAAGTTGGGATAGAAACTAGATATACTATCAACACCAACTCAATCATTAAATTGATCTCTCACTCTAGAGTTAAGTCATAAAACTATAAAATATATTCTGATAAATTTCTACCACAGGAGGTAAATAATCATTCTAAATTTCACCATTTTATAGCACATGATTTCCTATTTGAGATATGAGGTAGTCCAATTTTCACTGAATTGGTCCTAAATGACCAACATCATGATTCCACTCATCATGATTTGAATAGATACCCCCGTAGAGATAGAAAGGTATCTCTCCTCTTATAACATTCATTATGATCTTAGTATATAACTAGACAACCCATACCATGAATCAAATTGAATCTTGTCATTTCCATCAAAAACTATTCCCAAAGAAATCAATAACCACTAATCACTAAAGGAAACATCTTGATACATTTGATATCTACATCCACACTCCCAATGGTGTATCGATGGTCAGAGAACCATAAATTGTTTCCAAATCAAAGCCCCAACAATATGAAAAAAGAGTAGATAAAAAGGAATGTGATTCTCTAGGATCAAATAAAATGAAAGCTGAGGTACATGATACAAGAATCATATATATGTTGATAAAATTTAATCTTTCTTAAATAAACATAGTAGTACAGATTACATGTTTCAAACATTCCCCTTTTCCTTGGGCTCTTGTTTGGCTACCCTGATAAATTTTATATGGTTAGTACTGTCACTCCTGCATAGGGGTACCACATCCCCTTCCTTGACCTGAATGGAAAGTGGAACACCAGCTACAAGCTTGATAGGAAGTTGCCAACCCCTTCCATACTCAAGTGATAGTCATGATCCTTTACCTCTATTATGGTACATATAGATCATACAAAACAACTGAAGATATCCTAGTATGCACTAAACATGACACTAAATTAAAGGGTATGGATACTACTGGCGCTTGTGTCCAAAAATTATATAATAATATCACTGCAACATAACATAGTCTTGAGATGGGTTTCCACAACCCTGATTGCTTTTCGCAATACTACCTTGGAAAATTTTGTCGTGGTGACATTTCTTGATAACTTAAGAAGAGCTACCAGTTGGACCTACTAAATAGAATTAACTACTTCTCATGGCCCTTATTTGATTTCCATCCATGGTGATTTCTTGGTTAATCACATCATCAAAAATACTCAGAAAAAAAACATTAACCTGTGTAGAAATCTCATAGTGAGTCCCATCCAGAAAATGTCCTTCCCTGGAGATCTTATTAGTTCCCAAAGATTGAGAAAATTATTTTTAGTAGGTGAATCTTTCAATTTAATATTTTATGGAAATTCCCTCATGTATTAGGTGCATGAACTCACGAGCCTTCTCATCCCTCTACTTATCTGGGTAGAAGTGTCTAAGGAACATTTTCTTGACATCCTTATATGATAACTCTTCTTATTTCTTAGATTTCTCCAAAATTTCACACCCATGATTTTTTCCATGAAGTATATATACGTCATTTTCAGCCTCCTATCTATGATAATCTTGAGGTGGATACATATCATCAGGACTAACTCATTGGATGACTCGACTACTTGGGGGCCTCCATCCCAGTGAACATAAGAAGATGTTAAAACTAAAACTATGTCATCAACTCAGACATCAAAGGAAAATTAGGAACAATATGCCTTTCCATGGATCATATGACTCTCAAGAACATATCATAAAAATGGAAATTGATAAGATACTTAGGTAATAAAGAATGTTCTGGATCAGTAATATTGGGATCATACTGATTTTCACTCTTTTAAGCCTCAATTCGAAGATGATGATGAGGCAATTTCTCTAAAAGATGAACACACATTAGAGAACTGGGTAAAAACAAAGTAAACCTCAATAGGTGACTATAATAGAGAACCATTGACTCATGGTTTCTCTAAATATAGATTAAAATTGATTTATCCTGGCATGATAGTTCTTTCATTTCATTTATCAGGTATAATAGATTTCTAATATCATAAACTACATAGGAAATATGTCACATTCATATACATATGTCATTTTCAAGAGCTATACATGTCAATATATATCCCTCTATTCCTATTATAATGTTATCATATACTTATCATGTGGTATTTTTCCACAAATAAAACTATTAAGAAAAAAGAACACCACACAACATGTGAATCAACCAATGTGACATTGCATCAAACTGTAACAAGAGAATATCATGAACAACAATCAAATCCCAAAGAACTCATATTTTCCTCTATACATGGGCAGATACATTCATGAAAAGTCTCAGTAGTAAGTCAAAACACATCTTAGTACCCTTTCTACATTTCTCAAATAGTAAATAATCAGAAATGAAACATGGTCTCTTCTGACATAACATTGTAAAACTCCTCGATCTAGAGCTCTCTCATGTTTCATTAAAGTTTTGGTTATGAAACTTCAAGCATGCATCCCCATATTCCAGAGGCTTCTAACCAGTTGTAGGTATGTGATATGTATAGTGGGGATACTACACACCCTTGTGTTAGAGTTACAACATTTTGGAAATAAGAAATACAAATAAATGAATAAATATCAGAGTATTTCAAATAATAGAAATAATAAAATACAATACAGTGGAATCCAACTATAAAAGTCAACTAAAAAATAATAAATAATAAAGGAATAATGTAATCTCATTCTAGAATAAATATAAATGTCATGATAGATGAATAAAAATAAAAGACAAGGGTACTCAATGTCCCTGGTCCCAAACCCCGTATCAGTCCCATCTCAAAAATCGATCCCATACATCAAAAAACAATCAACAGAAAGGTCTTTTTCCCATTACCAATCATGTATCCATATAATAATTATTTGTATCGAATGGTGGCCCAAATTGGGTTTGATTACGACTCAGTATGTCAAAACCACTATTTATATTCAAACCACTCTGATAAGAAGTGTATGCAATAATGAGATATACACGTGTATTAATTGATTCAACAATCAATAAAAACATTTAACAGTATTATTCAGAACCATTCAAGATTATCAATGAGAAATTCTCAGAACCCTACCAAACATAACCATATAACCAGGCTAAAAAATAATACGCATCGATGTTATTCTGAAATATCTCTGAGCATGTCTAAGAACCACACCAACCACAACCATATACCTATGGTAAAATAGATCACAATGCTAAGCCCACTGAATAAGAATTTCATCATGTGTTAGGGATTAGAATGGTATATAAGAATTATTACATGTTCTAGGGTTAAAAGACAGTATATAAGAATTATAGTATGTGTCAGGGTTAGAACCTAGTATATAAGAATTACCATATGTGTCAGGGTTAGAACCTGATATATAAGCACTGTAGCACGTGTCTGGTTCAGAACCTAAAATATAAAATTAAAACTTTTCTTAGGGTTGGTACCTAATATATATGCATTAAAACATGTCCCAGGTTCTTAACCAAATATATGTACATTAAAACTTATTTTAGAAGTTCATATCAACAAGAATATCACACTATGTCCTCATAATGCCAAATAGTTAATTTTGTTAATTACCATTTGTATTTCAATTTACCTATTATTTCAATGAATAAATTAATCCATCTTCCATGGTGAATATATATCAAGAAACCATGTGAAATACATTTCATACTAAAAATAATATGTAATCCATTTCTATTTCATTATTTTCAGAATTTCACACACCCCATGGGTAGACATAAGGTGGGTCGCAGCATCAATTGAATCCCATGCGATCAAATGTATTATCCATAATAATATGATCATCCATATATTCACCTAATTAATAATTGTGAAAATGAATGAGAATAAGCTCAATATCGCATATACTTAGCAGTTTGAAATTAGACCATAGGGTTAAGACTTATACCCCCTAAGCTTTAATCGGAGAACAACACAATGCTTCCAATGGAAAATGACAACAAAGGGGAAGGTGAATGAGATCAAAAAGGGAAAATAGATCTAAACCATCCATTATAAAAACCAAAAATGGAAACATTAAATAGATTACACAACAATAGCTTCATATCAATGAGAGATCAATGAAAACATAACCAAAACCACTAATCGAGGATCATATGCATGTTCTGGACATCCAGAATAAATAAGAGGCACTCTAAAGCACCTAGAAGCTTCCCTAGGGTCGGGAGGAATAGTAATTATATAAGAATGTAAACATATTAAATTCATGAAATACATAAAACCACTTCTTTGGGAATTTCATGGCATGTAATACATTCAGAGGAAGTGTGTTTTTTTAAGAAAGATACACTTAAAAACCCATTTCCTCGGCTGAAAATTTAATTTTCCCAAACATTACATGACATGTAATGTCTTCATGGACTATATTCATTTAATGTATTGTGTTAGTTCATGACATCAGTTTTGTGGATTTAACACATCATTTATCCTATTTACTTGATGTCTAAATTGCATGCTGACAGTTTTAAACCCATTTTCCATATAAAAAACAAAACCCCCCTTTAGATATTTTCAACTTAAAAAGAACCCATGGTAAGATATAGAACCATTTAACTAGACTCCATTAATTCAAATAAACATATAAATCATGAATTTAAGTCATTTAACGCAATATAGAATCTCCCCCAAGATCCTCTTTAGTTCACTCAAGTTTCCTCACAACCCAAGTTTATGTTTATTCAAACAATTTGACATCCACCACAAAAAATGACCACCAAAGTTTAAAGATGAGAAAATAATAAACTAAAGTATGTTTAAAAAAACATAGAGAGATACATTCCCTGAAAAATATGGCATCTTACACCAATACTTTTCAGTTTCATGGAAGTGGTAATGCATCTCAATGATATAATTACAAATCTTCTAAATAACGATATCCCTTGCAATGGTGAGACTTTTAAGAACACATGATCTCCATATAAAATCCAAAGTCCACCATTGTTAGTCTGTATATGACTTATGAAGGGTGTGGGAAGTCCTCATCCACTAATATATTAACCAAACCTTATACATTATCACTTTCACTAACTATGGATCCATAATAAATATATCTCATGGATGTATCTTGCACAATGGGGACTTTGAGGGTCTCTCATTGATGGCCTCGAATTGTTCTATCCCTTTAATGGAATGGTTACTTTTATTATTCAAAAAATCCACCAATATTAGGTAATACTTCTTTCTACATCCAATATCCAACATAAAATCTCACATTATGTCCCCCATAATATTAATGATCTACTCTGTCAGGCCATTTTTATGGGATTGGTACTCCATGATCATCTAGAACCGAGTCCAAAAAACCTCACATAATCATCTCCACAATAAAGACATGAAGTGGGAATCATGTTCTAAAATTAATTTCAATGGAATTCCAGGATGACTTTCTATGTCCTATATATACCGTTGTCCCAAACACCCAGCTAAACTCTTCTTATGAATGGATAGGATGTGAACTAACATGATGACTCCATTTATGATCACCATGATAGCAATATCGACCCTATAAAATCATGTAATTATTATTGAAAAATACCTAGTGATACCATCCCACTTGCACTCTAGCATATAAAGTTGTTGAGGTAAACCCTATGGTACCCGGGGTATAGTGTTCACCAACTACCATTTGAAATATTGTGAGATGAACGATGCTAAACTATGCTTTATCCCTAGACTTCACAATTTATTTCGAATATCCCAGTATATATTCACTACTACTGGTTATACCACAATGGTGGATTGATGATTCTCCCTTTGAACCTCTTATCATAGTGTGACATATTCTATCACACATCCCTAGAAATGGATTAAATGATACCCACCTTTATAAAATTCATTAGGGTAATGTCCTATAAACATTGGGTCCTGAAATTCCTTATAATATATATCTCCAAATTTTTCCTCAATAACATAATGGATAAGTTGTGGAGTCAAAACCATAGAATTCAGATATTCCACCTCATCCTCAACTATAAGGTTTGAATTTAAGGAGTAAAACAACAATACTTCCTCACTCAACAATTGTGAACATAATTTATTGATAAGTGAAATAGCCACCTTGTTTACTTTTAAGACTATAGAGTATCTCAACATCATAATATTATGGAAACTCCATTCATAGACATGTCCATAGTTTATAGAATTTCTTTAATAAAATAATCCTAAGACTCTTATTTTCAGATTATATGATGAATTGATCTCTTATAGGATAGTGTCACCCAAAAATCAATGAAACAATATTACTAGAATCTCCAAATCATTAGTTATGATATTACAATAATAGGGTTATAACTTCTAGGACCCATACACAATCTCTTTATACCTCTGAATCCACACCAATCCAAGCCCAGATATTGAGGCCTCAGAAATCATCATGTTGTCAACACCATCCTCTCACAATTACAATATGGGATTACTCATCAAGTTCTTCTACATCTTCGAATAATCCTTCGAAAAATAATTTGTAGACAATAAATAATTCATCTGTTACGTTAATACAATCATAGGTAACATGATCCTGATGAAATTTTTAACAATTTTATAATACTATCTGACCAAAAAATGAATCTATGCACCATGTTCACTCTCTTCTGTGGCTCCCAAGATTGAATCAAATCAATATTTTCTACTTCTATATCTTGACTATCATGAAATGGTCCAAGAAGTGATGAATGATTTCATTCATGAGTCCCATGAACATTATTCGGAATATCATCACACTAAAGAGAATTACCTTATGTTAAAATTATTATAGTGGCACAGAAATGAAATCAACAACATGTACTCATCTAGAACATTGAACTAGTGAGAACCTATAATGAGTTAAATATTTAAGAAATAATTTTACGCTTTTAGCTAGTAAAAGTGGTTATATATTCTCATAATTGGATACATATTATTGACAGTCACCTATAAAAAGTAATGTTAATCCACACATAACCTCAAGATTTCATCTACCTTGTTAACAATCCACACTGGGGTATCGATGGTGATATATCGAGCATATTGAATTTCTTCCTCTAATGTTTCTCAAAATACACCATTATCTATAGATTCTCTAATGGGTACATCTAATATTCTATTGTAGATACTAGGGAATTACCTAGGTGTTGTTCTATATAGAATTCAGTCTCTCGATAGGAAAATGGTATGAACACGTCCTCAGGGTGGATGTCCTCATACTCCACCATTATTAAAGGAAATTGAGGACCCATTAAATTTACTAATCTAAGGTTTATACTGGGAAATATATGGGAAATTTATTGTATCCTTCTATAAATGAGGATAACATATTTTACATTAGTTTCCACCAATCTAGTGAAGGAACATCTTATCTATTAAACCTGGAAACAATTCATACTCTGCCTAAAATAGTCAATATACATATGAAGATTTGATAATATTTCCATTCCTAGGGGAAAATTATAAGGCCTCATCTTGTCTATAAAGTTATTCCTTATAAATCTCTCCCCTATGATTGTTAGTTCAAATTATCTAAAGATATGTATGATTTCCAAAAAATCCCCTAGTAGGAATCTCTAATCACAATGATTATGTGAAATAACCCACTAGAATCTATTGTTCTAAAATAAGGAATGTAGAATTTAATGATTTGACTACACCTTTTTCGTTAAAAAAATACATCTTATATAGTGAATACATATATCATACCTCATATCATATGCATAACCTATTTGTTAGAAGCCTCCACTACTTATTATAGTTGATGTCTACGACCACTAGCTTCATTAGAATGGCATTGCCCACATGGGGGTGTTATCATTGGTATCAAATATTAATATCAAATTCCTCCCATAGAACTAATAGCTCCTTGTCCATTTCCTCCAACTTGATGTTCTCCTTCTTTAAGCCACTGATTCTACCTTAGAGGACCATCGACTATCTCCTTGTATCCTACATGGTGGATATAGAAATTCAATTTGATATGTACTCACCCAACATAGGTGTAGAACTTCCTCTACCTCTACGGACTAGAACCTCAATTAGAGTGATGATCAGAAGGTCCTCTATCATAATACATTTGTGAAGTATCATTTCATATATAGATTCTCATGTCTGAGGCTAACTACTTGACATTAAAGCCATAACTATCAGTTTTTCACTACCCAAACTAATGCTTACTAACTACTCTACTAAGAACCTATCCATAATAAAGCTGTGATCTTTCACCATTGAATAACAAGGGATAACAAGATATGTCAATTTATTTGGTTATCATGATGAATACCTTACTTAAAGGTCTATGCTTGAAATCCGATATCAGAAACCTTTGACAAGGAATACATTTTCAGGATTGTGAACCATGATGCATGCTTTTTGACTTTCATTCCTCCCTTATAAAGCTCTAAAAGAACCTATATTCAGAAATATTTCAATTTATCGAAATAAAGCATCTATATGAAGAGTTTCTATAACTCTATCCATGGTACATTCACTTATCCATAAATACGCATCCATAATATCCACTTTCACCCTACTAGGCCATGAATTTTTTAACTATTATGACCACCATTTGGTATGGAGGTTTCGTAATAAGGTGGAAAACTCCAACTACTACCTAGATCTAGACTTCTGCTTTCTGTAGGTCTAGGTCACCAAAACAAATATGTGGTCTCTACATTTTGAACTTAATAAATAGTATTATCATTCATTTTTCATCTACTGGTATATCAAAAAAAATAATTAGATTAATTAGTATTGTTACTTTCAGCAATCCACCAGAAGGAATCACACCATATACATGCCCTGAGACTGAGTCCACATCACTATTCGGTTTATCATTGTGATCCTTCTATGGATTCCTAGTTGGTTATCATCATTGAGGAATCCTACAATAGTCCATATGCACCAGAATTAAGAGGGAATATCTTGGTATCTAGTTTAATAAGACATGGAAACCACATCCCATTACTATATGATGCATTTAATAAAGATTACCCTATAACCAGTGCGTATATATATCAATTCAATAATCATGTTATCATGGTCCTAGTGAATGGATATGTTAGTAACATCACAATCATTGTGATTCCTGGACTAAAATAATAAAATGTGACACTATAACATTGTTATTCTATTTTCTAAAGAAATCCTCATAGATAGATTGTTAGAAAAAAAAAATTCTTCATAAAACCTATTTTCAGATACTACATTACCATGAACCAACCCACTATAGTCCACCTGGATGGTATTAGTATGAGAGTGGCACCCCATGACCACCTTAATGGTCAATATTCTACTGACTAGTATCGATTAGGAATATCACAGACACGGTAGACCTTAGACTAATGTACCCTTACACAATCATTTCCATACACTAGTATAATGTAGAAAAGTAAATATCTAATACTATGAATGAATACATAACATCCAATACCACATAAAAATATTAAAACCCCAAATAAAAAATAGAAAGTTCTAAATATAACCCCACTAATACTAATATGGATTCAGGTCGGTTAATAAAATATCACTTCTATAAAAACTCATCTTTGGGGTCTATCTTTGGTCCTTATATAAAAACTAAGCTCCGCCTTCTCTGACCCCACCTAAAAAATTAATGAAATGCATGTTGTAATTATGTAAAATGACATGTTTAGGATGAGAATATCCTAGGGTTAGTATTAAGATACGAAGTAGGAAACCCCAAAATCACCAATCACACTGCATCGAAGGAGTTATATCTAAATAAAAAAACAAGGGGAATGCACAAGATAACCCAGATAGGATCAAAAAAGTCTTCATGACTCAACGTGATAATTTTCGACATATCCATCACCGAGATTCTATTTGAGACTCAATTGAAATAATTGTATGAAAAAAAATCACTCACTTTATCTCACTATAACTGTAACACTTATTCAAGATGTAATTATCCTTGGGGATTTCAATGTTGAGGAAAAAATGGAATTCATAAGATGTTGATATATATGTTGGGGATCACACACAAGGCCTATGGGTGATACATGAATCTCTCTGAAATAACTCACTATGAAGGGGATTTCCGGTCATATATGTTGTATATGGGATAGAAAATCCAACCTAGTGAAGGACGAGAAAAAGGATAACAACTCAATCCATGCAAATGGATACCTTAGTCTCTCTATAAATAAAACAAAGAGGGGATCATTAATCCTCTTATTAAGACAGGATGCCACACTATACCCATGTAGGAAATGAGAGAGGAAATATACCCATATAAAAATAGAATTTGTACTAAAGAGATTGCATGATACAACCTACCCTGTAAGGATTACATGACATGTACAAAGGAGAAACAACGTCCCATTCTATGTCGGGTTCTGATCGTGTCTTTTTTTTACTCTCTCTATGCCCGTATACTCTTACATTGTAACGGTTCCCTTCCAATGTCTTTGTAAACTTCCCATGTTCATGAACACCACATGTTTCTATGATTATGTATGTAGGATGGTACACAATGAGATACCATCCTTAGAATTATGGGACATGTAAGCTATGTACAAGACCATGAGATATTTTTCTCAAAACGAAACTCTAGGACCACAAATTTGAGGACCATATTATGTTCTTCCCAACATTGCATCATATAGAAAGTAATTTAAAAGAAGATAAATCTTGTGGCATGTATTCTAATTCTGATCACCAATTTCTTCATATCCAATGTAATTCTAATCTGTAACACAAAAAAATGAGTTTAAAACCATCAATTTCTTGATGAATGTCAAAATATGACATGTATTTTCTAGATAAACTATCTATAATAGACTCCAATTATTCTTTAGGAAATAGTTTTCAACACCATCAACACTAATTTTCATTTTAAATTTCCATATTCAAGATCAATTATCCAATGTGTCATAATCTATAATGATAACACATAACATCAAACTATGAAACCCCAGATTGGTCACCCAAAGAAATATATTACCAGTAAAAAATAAAACCTCTAGCCAATCGATTACTGGGGACGAAATTATATAGAATTGGGTGATAAAAAAATAAACACCTATGTGAGAAATTAATTTTGGAGATCATTCTGTTTAGAATTAATTTGATATAGTATAACTATCTATAATTAACTATTAAAAAATTTAAATCAAAACTATGAGTAGATGGTTTTGTGAAATTATATTCAAGATTAGATTGTTCTATAATAATCACTAAACATGTCATTATTATATATAGAGAAGGAAATGATAAACAAAAATAAATACCTCAATATCAGAAAGATCTCCGGTGAAGAATGATTTAGTCTTGTTATCTTTGGTGAGATCAAAGAAGTCCATCGACATTAAAAAACCACACAGTATTCTAAAAATTAATCCATTATCTCACTATAACCCACAAACACTCTCAACCATGTCCCTCTCCTTCAATCTACCAAGTTATGAGGCTAACCCTAGAGAGTATATGTTGCATATATTAAACAGTGTAGGATTATTTTTTAGAAATTTAATTTATAATAAATGATATATGTAATTTATTCATCTATAGTTTCATCTATGAATACAATTAAAAGAAAATTTTAATTACCAATAACATTATCCTACAAATAAGGTAATACTTTCATTCCATATTTGATGGTGGTATTAGTGTTCCTATATGAGATACCATTCAATAAATAATCCATTATATCTAAAAATGATCATTTGGGACATTTATATTTATCATTTTTAATATACCAATAACCATCCCCCATAAGGCTTGGAAATCCACTGGAGCTCCACATCTTAAACCAAAAATATTATTTGAAATGCTCCAAAATGTCAAAAAAACTGAGTTGTTACATTTTCAATGAAAATTTTGTAAAATTATAATAATGGTAAAAATAATCATATCTACCCTAACCACAAGAGCATAATGTTTATTTTCATATAGATGGAGTATAACATATTCCAAATGAGATGTTTAGATTTATCAATATATTATGATTTATGATTACAATTCCACCCTATGATATCAATAGTGGTGGTGGATTCCCTATATAGAAAGGATTATGATACCCTACCCCTAATGAGAATTGAATGTGACTGATCGTTATATATATTCAAAGGATGGGTATAGAGATTATAAATGGATGGATTATATCCTCCATTTTCCAAACGATTTCCTGTGTTATCCATCTATATGAAAATCATGGATTCTTAAAAAGATGTTATGGTGATATCGATGAAATTAAGGAATATTCCATAGATAAACCATCAGGGATATAGAGTTAAAAGTTTTCAAAACCTGAAATCTATCACGCTATACCAGTACTAAATATGAATATTTTAGATGATTCACATAGAACATACTCCTATTTTCATCCTAGAATTTCAATGTTGTATAATGGACTTAATCTATACTTCGAGTGAGAAAATATGAAGAGTCACATTATGGAGTATGTATATTGATTCTTGGTATGATAGAAAATAAATAAAGAACATCAAAAAAATGAATGGATTCTACTACCATTACCTATAACAGTATGGAAATGAGAGAACATAACCATGTGTTATAACATCAAAATTCCTAAGACATATTAAGGATAATATTATATCTGGATAGTGGTTGTGGATATAAATGAAAATTCTATACACATAATTTATATTCAGTAAGACTACTCACTAAACGAAATTTTTATGTTATATATAATAGATGTGGTAAGACAACACAGAATTTAAAATTCAATGTTATTTAATCAATATCCATGGTTCAAATGAAAATTATATAGGATTATAAAATTGTAATTTGATATGGTGTTATGTTTCAATATGTACTGTTATCCTCAAACTAATATTAATATGAAAGTAACAATTAGACATTAGAAGATAAACTAAGATATTTCTCGAAAGATTTCAAATGGTGTTGGGTTCAATATTTTTTTCTGTTTTATTTTTATATCAATTTTTAATCAATAATCTAAATGGTTCTATAATATGATATATATGGGATGATATATAAGACTCTATAATATTTGGAAGAAGTTGAATAATTAAAGATGTTATCAAATAATTTTTCCATCAAATTATGGAACAGATTCAAATCATTTAAAGACATATAAAAGTCATAGATAGTAGAAAGATTGTATATATAATATCCATTGATGAGATATATTGTTATAACTATTGGAATGGTATTCCTTTTGATATATATTAGTGATAAGATTATGTAATTTGGGAAGAATGAGATGTTAAAGCCTATATATATTAGTTATTTCAAGATTATAGATCATTTTTTGTTATATTTTATCCCTTAAAATATAGTCCAAACCACCAACTTATGCATGATTTGACCAATGTATTTTTGTTAGGAAATACATACATGATTTGTCACTTGTACTCCACTCAAAAAATATAAATATGCAACATGATCTCTCTTTTTGAAGAACAACACGTAGGATCTTAGATCCAATATATAAGGTTCTATGAAAAGAGACCACCCACATGTTCAAAGTTATATATTGAAAACATATGTTTGAAAGAGATTAATGGGGAATATATTTTATAATGATAAAAAATAACACCCATTTATTTTCATTAATGTAATCATGATTTTGAGGTAAAAATCCATTAAGGTGGTGGAATGTAACGCTCTAAAAATTATAATATTATAAAGTGATATTAACTTATTTTATGAACAACAAGGAATGAAAATCAACCATTTCATAATTAAAATATGACAATTTAAACATAGATATAGAATGAGTCAGTATAAATATAACTAAACATATCATTATATCAATAAAAAATTATAATATATTTTGTCATGTAATAGGAAACTTATTTATAAATCACATTTGTCAGAGCATGGAAGGGAGGCGGCTTCTCTAGTGGCTTCCCTTTACCAAGACAAAGAAAAACATCAATAATTTAGGCTTTAGTGAAATATTTTTTTTGGGGATCTTCATGATCATTTAAATCACTATGAGATTCATGATATCCGAGAGACCCCCCAGTAATAACCACTCCCACTTATATTATCCTTAGTACTTATCATGAAATCCTAAAGGTTTATGTACATAGAAGTTGAAATTATATTAAAATATAATTATAAATGAAATAATAATTTTTTTTTATTTCTACATTAAAATAAAAATTAATTAAATTTTTATACTAAATCATTGAAAATATATAATTATTATGGCTATGTAACAAATCAAGTTATTTTATAATTAATATGTGTTCTACTAAAAAATATGTCTGTATGCGTAATTACATTTTATTATAAATAGATTAATATATAAATGATGAATGATGAATTTTATAAAATATATTAATGAAAAAATAGGATATTAACTATCATTTAATTATAATTAATAGGAATTAATTGTAATATTATATAATATTTAAAATTCCACTTTTATTTAAAAAGTTTTTATATATTTATTATGTTATATATTATAAAATAATTTTATTTTATTTCGGAATTGAATTATATTATATGGAGTAAAAATTTAGAATCAAAAATTAATTTTTGTAAAGATGGTTCCGCTAATGTTTTTAGTAAGATGATAATTGTCATAGAATATATTTATTCATGGTTAGAAGGTAAAATGAATGTTATCTACCATAGTTTTAATTTAAGTAAATTATTGTGAAAAATAATCCTTATATAAGAAAATTTTTTGTGTAAAATTCATACCAAAAAGTGTCACAAAACTTTACTCACCAAACTCACCGAATTCCCATGTTATTATATATATATAATTCACCAAACATTAATTTCCAATGAAATTTTCCTTGTTTTCACCTATATAGAAGCTCATTTCCCCAAAAATCAAGACTAAATTATCCAACAGAACTCGATTTAAGCTATTACCATTTTAAAGCAATTTTAGTCATCTTCCAATTTTGGTATTCTGTGGCTAAAATATTGTTTCTCAAGTCCTATATTTCCGAGATGTCATTTAATAGAAGATTCCATCCTTCAACATGAGTATTATCTACTCCATCATTATTTTTTATTTATTATTATCATCCACCCTCCTCCAATAATATTATAAATAAACAAATATAATTTAATTAGAATAATTATTATAATGAATTTTGTTATGTTTATAGAATAACCAATATCTATGTCCTTTCCATCCATTGGGAAATGAAAATTTATCTCATGTTATCTGAAGACTACAGACTGTATGGATGATGTTTCTTTTTTCATCAATTACCTAAATTTGAAGTTTTTTAAAATAAATTTAGTGAATAGATATGAAATTTGTGGAACTATAAACATTATATAGTTATAAATTGGGTATTCTATTAATTATTTTAATATACCACCTTCTGCATAAAAATTTATTTAAATAATCTCATAATTAATTTCATATTGAAAAATCATTATTAAACTCCAATAGAATGAAATTAGAATAATATATATTTTTATTGAACATAAATTCATGTTTCATATACAATTTAGGAATTATTAACTTGGTTCGATATAATAAATATCAATGTCAACATTACATGTCACATGGGAAAGAATAAACATCACTAACCATTAATGATGAAAATAATTATAATTGACTAATAATTATATATTAAATGATTATATTTAAATAAGGTTATGTAGTAAGTAAATAAGATGGTTTTTGTTATCATACAAGAGTTTTGAATGTGTCTTACCAAGAAGAAATCCAATGTTCTGGTTCTTTTTCTTAGTTTCCATTCATTGAGCCATGTTTTTTTATTATTCATCATTTTTTTAATATTGTGTACTAACTATACCATTGTATTATCCTATTATTAATAAATTCATTTTTATATATTCATTATTATTTTCAATAATCCCTCTTTCATATCATTTGTATTCAACTTTCATAGAATTCAGGTGTTTTTTCTACTCAACCATCATTTAATTGAATCATTGATCTTCTCTATTGATAATATTATTATAAGATTATAATATTATTTCATTTATTTACATAATATGTAATTTATATTTATCTCTAGGGAATTTCAATTTTCTAATAAAAATATCCTTCATTGATTTATTTCACAAATTAATAAAATATATTATTGTTATGAATATTTTTAGTCATCTCCTACAATATTTTTCTCTTCCATGCCTACATTCATTTATTCCACATAGATTTTCCAATATTATTTTGGAAAAAAAATATTCATTATATAATATGGTATTTATAAGCACCAAAGATTCTAATAAATATTTATTACATTTTTTTTGAATATTCATATCTTTAAAAAAACATACACCTAGGGATCGTAATAGTTTAGTGCCTATAGAGAATTGGAAACAAAACAATCTGGTTCATATGTGAGTTACATTATCTCCCATGAAGATAATCATATCTAGAATCCTTTTTAGAAAATAAATACATAATATATATCGTCATAACCTGGGGAAAGGAAACATAATCAACGGCGAGGTTAGATTCATAGTAAGGGTAAGTGAGGGAGATAATTAATCAAAAAATGAGAGAGAGGGTATGATAACATGAGTATTACATTTGAAAATCAGACCCTACATATCAAAGATAGTAATATGAAGTCATTACATAAATATTTTTTTTCATAAGACATGAATCATGAGTAAATCAGAGAACATGATCCAAGAGGGTATACAATTGACATAATACATAGATTTTTGGCATACACATAAGCATATTAAATCATTTCAAATTTTTCATGTCACATTTCCAAGGCTATCATAAGGGTATTAGTTCAATATTCAAATCATTATACTGGTCTAGGTTCACTACCAATACCATCATAGAGGATAATGTCTGTTACCAAACTGGGTTCACACCTCATTCTAGTCCTATCAATATCTTGAGATGTATATCATTAGCCAATTCATTGTAAGGATATATAGGTCCCACCCATCATATAATGGAAACCATATTTATGTGTATCCAAATATCATAAAAAATTCATCATATCAATACCCAAAAAATTAAATGGGTTTTGTAAATTGTCTGTTATATCATAACCTGTGTAAAATTTATGGGTTTCATAATTATTTCAACATTTCAAGATAGCATAACCAGTGGGAAAAAAATTAGGTTATATAATAAGTTTATCATGATATAACCCATATAAGAGAAATAGGTTCCATAAACGTCATGCCATCATTAAAAATAAACCAGTTTGATAAAAAATAAAAAATTTATACTTGGATAAAATAACCAGTAATGCATATATTACATCTACAGTTGTCATCTTAGTTGGAAAATAATTTTTAATGACTATTTAAAACATTTCTTGTGTAAAATAAACTTTTCTCTTTGAAAAAACCTTCTCGAAACATTAAAAATTTGAAAATATTTTTCTTTGAAAATGAATTTGAAAATATATAATGGAATATTCAAATAAAATAGTGTCCTTGATGATGGGAAGGTATGTTTATGCCGTACACATTAAATCATAGATTTTCTTCACATTTTTGCTAAAATCCAATTTTTTTTTTGCAAAATGACATGAAGATTACCTTACATTTTTTAAACAAAAATTAATATTGTGGAGAAATTTATTTTTAAACAAATAAGATAATAATAATACTTTTTTGAAAATGATTTTAAAAAACATGGTTTTTTGAAGAAAATGTTTTTCTGAAAAAATGGAGAAATAAAATTTGGCTTTCTTAAAAACATTTTATCTATTATTTTAAGAACCAATTTGTAGAAAGATAGTAATATTACATTGAAATATATTGATAGACCAGAGGATAAGAAAAATAATGAGTTTAGTAAGAGTAAAATGATAGGATATTATCATTGGAAACATAAACATAAATAATCCAGATAAACGATGAGATTGTAACATAAAATCCTTACCACTATGATAAATTTGAATAATAAGTCTAATAATTTAATAAAAAATAATGAACTTAATGTTTAATGTGGATAATTGAATTTATTATATTAAATGATTAAGTGGATATGTATACATCTGGTGAAATAATATCCGCACATAACATAACGCACTTCTCAATGACAGAAAATTGAGACACAAAATATATTTCTTATTTGTTAACTTTTGAACTATTAACCCCATGAAGCGGATATCATAAAATAGATTTTTTAATACAAATAATTTTATTTATAATAATCACAAAATATATTAATGGGTAGTATATATAGTACATAAAATACGTTGGTGGTGGATAGGTCATGTGTCTCATAGAAGTAAAAAGTGAGATAAAAACACTTGACTTTAGTCTTGAATTTTATTTTACATGTTAAAACCTTTAATATAATAAATATAGGAATATTATATATATATTATAGAAAAACATTTATATATATCATAAAATATTTTATTTTATTATTACCTTTTATTCCACTTTTATTAACAATTCCATATTAATGTAACTTTTTGGATAATAACCGTGTTGTTTTTTGTATAAGTTTTTATTTTTTTCCTCTTAATTTGATCATGATTTAATCATATATGTTATTTTAACAATGATATAAATAAAATATATATTTATTATATATGAATTTATAGTAATTAAAATAATTTATTGATAGAAAATGAAATAGAATGTTCTTTTAGATAGTAGGTTGTACATACTCATGAACTCAATTTTAATTTTATCGTGGAATTGAATAAATAAAGGTAAATGATATATTAAAATTAATAAATAATATTATTGTGATATATATAAATTCTTTTCATTAAACATAAAATTAATTCCATTCATGTAATGTGGGAACAATCACATCACTTCACAAGGTGGTACTATACGGTACACATCATTTCGCAAGGTGGTAGTCCACCGTACACATGAATGATGATTTAGTAACCCATTTGATTCAAGTGGAGAGAGTTTTCTAATGAACTATACTTTTAAAATTATATTTTTATATAGCAAAATATTTTCTATATTATATAATATATAGAGGAACCAACAATACCTTTTTTCAATAATAAATATCATTACATTAGTCAACTATAAAACCAATGAAATTTCTAAACATTATAGCTGGACAAAATGTATAGAATAAAATATCTAAAATAGAAAAAAAAAATAGATCACCTTAATATGATAGAATCATCAACCCCCAAAAAAACTATATAAATGAAAAAAATTATTTTAAACCAATAAACATCTTATGAAATGAAAATAAAAATTTAGCAGGGGGTGTAGAGAATTTTGGTTGAAATAATGAAATGGTATTTATAGGGATAAATATAACCATTGTATTTGTAATGTGACTATTGGTGAAATAAGATCATTAGTCAATATATCCATTTTTATATTTTATATTTAAGAAAATATACCCATTGGTTATAATTTTACCATTATAATTAGTGTTTATAAGTATAAATGATAAAGTATAATTGATATAGAATGGAGAAATGATGGCCTTAGCCAGTAGAGTCATGCCTTCTCCAATCAATTTTTCAAATCATAGGAGGGAGGTCGCATCACTGGGTTTTCCCCTTGATTAATCCCTATCCTATAATTAAAATCTATAGTTTGAATGAAATCACCTACGAGAGATGATCAATTTGGTAGCAATAATAACTTGGGTGATGTTATTTGAGTCACCCCATGAATCTACCTCTATCACACAACTTACCCTTAGAGAATACATGGGTGTAGTAAGTGGTTATGTGTCATGGCCTTATTTACTTATAGTTTCATTTTATTTTTATAAACAAACTTTTTATTCCATAAATTTAATTTTATTAATAATTTCTCTAAATGAAATATATGTTTAGTTGAGATGAATTTGATACATTGAATATTTTGGACCCAAATAAAACACAATTATACTTTTTAGAAAAAATATACACATTTATAGTAAACTAAGGTATTATGAATAATATTTTTTTAAATTTTTTTATTGAAAACACAATTGTTAAATATTAAAGTTATATTAAATTCAAAATGGCAACGCAAGTTTTTTATAAGCATAACAAATTTTATTATGCCATAAAAACCGCTATTTTTCAATAAATAAGGAATTTTATATTTTAAAGATACAATTATCACATTTACATGATTATTTTGACAAAAATAAATATTATATTTGAAATTTTTACATCAAAATTAAGTTACAATTAATTTTAGGGAATTGTTTAAAATATATTATTATTCTTTGAATAGTGAAAATATAGTTTTGGGTTTTCAGTTTGTTTTTTGACTTCATATTTATACCTTAATGATTAAATTATTATTTAACCACAACCCACAACCTAAAATATATTATTTTATTAATATTAATTATGTCAATATTTTTTAATCAATTTCCAAACATATAATTGAATTTCCAGAGTCTAAATTGGAAAATTTGAATTTAAAAACATTATTTTGTATGAAATTTACTTATCAATTTCCATAAAGGTAATAAAAATAGTTTTCAGTTCTAATGGATTTAAATATCATAGTAAGTTAATCAAATGTCTATAAAAATGATAAGAAAACATGGGTAAACCAATGGTTTAACATTTTTTACAACCTATATTTCCAAGACATATATTTTGAAACTATTAAACAATTCCACCACTTTTTTTGTAAATACCCTCCAATTTTACCATTAACCTTCACTACTAATCCATACACTATGATTTTATAGTCAATTTTCCACCCATGGAATCCCCCTAAGGTTTCATTAATCACCCAAGTTTTAATTATCTAGATTTAAGAGTGACACATCATGGTAAGGGAAATCTACACTTATTTTTTCCATTTAAGTACCCATTTATGGTCTGTTTCTGAGTTTTGAAAATAATTTAATTTTTTTTCACTTCATTTTTGGACCATTACTGTAATACTAGTCTCTTATAAATGGGAGACCCTCATTCCCACTCATATTTTCACTTTCCATAATCCATGTTTTATACCTGTCATGCAACCGAATTTATTTCTCAAATTTCTCTCTTTTGAAAGAGAAATTATATTCTCATTCTTATTTGAATACCCAAACCATTCAATTTTAAATGTGTATTCAATAATATGTATAAAGGAAATATTAATTTAGTTATCAAAAAACATGAAACCCACACATCATTTTGATGGGTTTCAAATGATGTAATGTTCATGTCTCTATACACTTTTTACGCAATTATATTGATATGAAACCCATTATTCAGTTTCCAGGAGCTAGCACTAAAATGATTTATTATGATCAATGCGGATCACATGAAATTTATTAATTTTAAGGGTGCTCCATTTTAGATCTGTAATTAATTTCATAAATAATTTAATCTCTAAAGATGACATGTTTTACGATACCCTACAGAACAACCTTAGTAATTTTCATTTATGAAACCTTTCTGATAAGCCATAATGATATGCTTATGAATGCAATATTTTATTTTATATCCACCATTTCTTTGTTATGATTCATTATATTTTTATTATTATATACCTCTCATTATCTATCTCAAGAAATGTGATTATGCCTCGTATTATTATTGGTATGCCTCATTATCACAAGTTATTTTTCTCTATTTCTTATTTCCGTAATGGGACTCCTTCTCACCCCTTTTCATCTATGTATATCCCTAGAATATGAGATAAAATAATTGTAACCTAGGGTGAACCCATTAAAGATTCATTCAATTGGATTTAGATGAATGATTTTGGTGTATATGTTTTATGATCTAAAATTTCAAGAAACTAAACTATAAAAGATCATGTGTTTTTTTTCATGTAATGAGAAGTTACTTAATAAAAAGGTGGAATTCCATAGTTGGTATTAGAGCTTTTTTTAATTGTTTTTCTAAATTATTACTTGAAAATTTTATTATGAACCGAATGGATGACTCCAAATACATAAAAACATGCTGGTATTTTGGGAAGTAATAATTAAGTGGTTTCTAATAAAATACATCCCTGTATAGATACTAAAATTGGATTTCACCCTAGAACAATTATACCTAGGGGTGACAGCTGAAAACATCGTATTGAAATAGAATCAATCAGATACTGGTTCATGACAATTGGCCTTCCTACACTCCTGTCTTGACACACCTGAGGGATATGATTGGGTAATATCAAGATTATTATAAACCATTAAGGATATATAGAAAATGTAAATATAAGAGATTAATGAAATATATATATAAACGTGATGTTTTAAGAATTAATATCCCTTTATAATTACTAGATTCCTAGAAGTAACACATTCCCCCTCTTAGGTTTTCTTCTTTTAGAAAGGGTGAGGATATATGAGGAGCCATGTAAATGTTGTGTGCAACAGAAGATGCAATGATGGACTTCTAATAGATGCTAGAATGGAAAAATTTATGGGGATAATGAATCAATGATCCCTAGTTATGAATAATAACTTCAATCAAGTTGAGTGAATAGATTCCACTTGAAGGGAACAACTTTCCATTGAGTGAATCTTGCATTAACAAATTCCCTGCATTAGTGGATCTATTAAACCATAGATTGATAAACAATGAATTAACTCTAAAAAAAGATATTTTCTATAAATTGTTGTTCATAGATAGTGATAGTCACCATGGTAGTATACTGTTTAGAAATATATGATGATTAGTGGTGGAAACTGATAAATAAATGAATATAAGAAGGGAGATTGATACTATGAAGTGGGAATGGTTCTGGGGAATATTTTTCAGTTAATATTTTCCACATTAAATGTCTAGAAAATTAGATAAATATTAATTATTGCTAAATCAGATGAAAAATAAATCAGTGGGAATCTATGAAATGAAATTTATAAGAATTTCATGATACACCTTTATCTTTTTTATGTACCCTAATGTAATTGTTGACATAATAATTGGTATAATGAGTCCCCATCTATAGAAGAATTTAGAAAATTGAGACTATAAAAATATGAGGAGATATTATTGTGTGCTATAAAGAATTAATTAGAGTTTTGATATTCACATTGGTCACAAAGGATGAATGAAAAGATGATGGAAATAGAGACAGACTTAGGAAATAATTTTGATCCTAATAGAGGAGGAAAGAAATTGAAACGTCCCAAATGCAATTAATATGGGATGAATATTTCAAGGAACTTATTTCATGGAATTGGAATATAATTCATTCGTGGAATATTTGGTCATATTGATTTATATACGCATACTATGGCAAATCCTTGACTCTTCAACATTAATGAAAATGAAAAAATAGCACAGGAGGATACAAAAGACTAATGTTTCATGTGTGGACAGCTTGGGAACTTTCTCAATCAATATCTAAATCATAAGATGATAGAGGGAATCCAATATAAATCTAAACACAAGGAAAAGGTTGAATGATCATACATTTGTTGTCACAAGGGCTAAATTATAGGCTCCAAATGATGTGGTGGTAGATAGAATCATTTTTCTCTCAAACCTATAATGTAAAATATTTCATTATTGTTCTATGCATTCCTTGGTTTTATCCATGATTTAGAATAATATAGAATCAATCCCTAAGCTCATAAAATTGGAGTTATCTATCGAGACTCCTTGAGGGATTATCTTATCATCAATAGTGTATCGAAATTCTAGTACTAAACATGGGTAGTATAATCTCATCACAAAAATAGTATTCATTCCCATGGTGAAATTTCACACCATAATAGCGATGGACTGGATCCCAATGTATAATTCCAAGAATAATTTCAGGATAAAGTAAATTTTATTTCGCTTGAATGGATATCCTATCGTTATTTTCATAGGAGAGATATCCAAACTTGAACTTTCTATACAGTCACATCCCATAGATTTATTTGTGGAGATGATTGATGAAGATGGAGAAAGAAAATAAAGTATAAGGATACAAAATTTTCCCATAATTCAAGAATATGATGAAATATTTCTATATGTTTTACCTATACATCGCACATAAAGAGAGATAGAGTTATCAATTAAATTGATTTCTAGTTCGAAGACAATCTTAAAGACCTCCTATAGATTTAAAAAAGAATAGTTTGAGGAATTAAATAAAAATTTTATGATCTTTTGGAAAAGGCATTTATCTTAACAAGTTTGTCTCCATGGGTTGATCCATTTCTCTTTGTAATGAATTAGGATGGATCAATGTGGTTATACGTTGATTATAGAGAACGTTATAGGATTATAGTAAAGAATAAGTACCCTATCCTAAGGATTTATGATTTATTTGACTAGATTCATGTGGCTAAATACATATCTAACATTGAACTCCAATATGCATATTATAAACTGAGAGTTATGATAGAAGATATTCAATTTAATTCCTTCTAAAAAAGCTATAGGCCTTATGAGTTTGTTGTTATTCCCTTCATATTGACTAATTCTACTTATATATTTATGTAATTGATTAATAGAGACATTAAGTTCCATCTTGATAAATTCATTGTCGTTTTTTATTATATTATGATATATTCAAAAATTCATGAGGATCATGGGGATTATCAAAGTGTAATATTGAAAACTCTACATAAGGATAATCTATTTGAAAAATTCTGAAAATCTGATTTGTGGTTACAATAAGTTTCATTCGTATGGAACATTGTACCAAATTAAGAAATCTCAATTAATCATTGCAAGACAAAGGCTTAGGAGGAGTGGCATCAAACTACTATAGTAACTGAGTTTCATAATTTCCCAGGTTTAAGAGGATATTATAGGAGGTTTGAAATAAAATTTTCCTAACATTCTAATACAATAACCAAGTTAACATGAAAAAAAGGAAATGTTCATCTAGAAAAAGGTGTGTAAATAATATTTAAACGAACTAAATATGATATTGGTTAATTCACTTGTGTTAACTCCACCCTCTATCAAAGAGGGTTTAATTATTTACAGTAAAAAATCATCAAATTGGTTTGGGTGAAACCTTATACCAAATGACAATGTGATCACTTATGCATCTCGATAGTTAAAAATAATGAGAATAATTATTCTACACATGACCTAGAGTTAGCTAAATTATGTTTTTCTCCGAAGAGATAGAGAGACTGTATTTATTGGGAGAAATGTGATATATACACAAACCACTAGAGTTTGAAGTATATATTCCAGCAAAATAAATGGAAAATGAGACAAAGTTAGTTGTTGGAGCTTCTTAAATTCTATGACAGTTCAATTAATTATCACCTCAAAAGTGAAAAAAATAAGTTGAGGTATTAAATGGGAAATACCTTTTTGTGATGGAAATGTTGAGGATTCGTGGAGAACCATTGATCAAGGACCTAGTACAGTTAGATATGGGAATCATAAAGGAAAAGAAATCATTAATATTATCACAAATTAATTCTCAATAATCATTACTAGAGTAGATCAAGAGATCCCAAAGTGAAGATACTTTGATACAAAATAATTTAGAGGATATGAATAATTGGAAGATTCCTGAGATTGATATTGATCAAGAAGGTTTAATGAAATGTTATACAATGATATGTGAAACATATATCCCAAAGATAAAGAAGTTTATGTATGACACTCAAAGATCTACATTCTCAATTCATCCTAGAGTAACTTAAATTAATAGGGACCTTATTGATCATTATTGGTCAGACTATATAATAAGTTATATTTTTTACTACATCACAAGGTGCATGGTGTGTCTACAAGTGAAGGTGAAGCGAAATCTTCCTAAATATGTATTTGAACCACTACCCTAGCCAACATGGAAGTAAGAAAATATCACCATAGACTTCATCACTAGTATCCTAAGAAAATACAACTGAATCATTATGATATGTTTTATAGTTTATTGACTTATTAAGACTACACATTTCATCACAATCTGGGAATATTTCCAACCTAACCAACTTTCAAAAATATACATATATGATGTAGTGAGGTTGTAAGAGGAACCACTTTCTATCATTTCTGATCCTGATCCAAGGTTTATGTAAAAATTGCGGAGAAGTATTCAACATGATTTGAATACTAAATTGAATTTTAGTACATCGTATCTCCTAAAACTAACGACAAATATAAAATTACTATTCAGAAACTTGGGGACATGCTAGAAACATACTCAATGGAATTTAAAGGTGGATGGGATCAAAACCTACCATTAGTTGAGTTATCATAAAAAAAATAGCATATACCCACATATTAGAATGGAACCATCAAATTCTCTATATTGGATGGGATATAGAAATCATACATGATGGGATGGAATTGGTGAAAGAAATATTATGGGACCTGATCTTGTATAAAAGGTGACATAAAATGTTTATCCCATACAAAAACATATAATAGTTTCTCAAAGTAGGAATATGTGATATGTTGATAGTCATCGAAGGGACATGGATTTTAATAAAGGATAAATTTTTTTCTTCATATATCAGCATGAAGGTGTGCCATGCGTTTTTAAAAGAAAAAGGAATCCTAGAAATAGGTATATTAACCCCTTTGAAATACTTGATGGAATAGGAGAAGTTGACTAACATATAGCACTTCCAAAATTTTTTATTAGATTCATGAGTAATTACACATATCCAACTCATGTAATTACACACCTGATCCCTCATATGTATAGAATCTAGAGGTAGTACAACTGGTACATGGCCTCTCTTATTAAGAGAACTCATTAAAGATAATGACCCATAGGGACAAAGTATGATGAAATAAGAAAAAATACCTTTTTAAAGTGTTGTGGAGAAGCCAAAAATATGAATAATTGATGTGGGAACTAGAGGAGGCAATGAGTCATAATAACCCTCACATTTTTTCAACTGAAATTTTGAGTTTAAATTTCTGCAAAAAATCATCAAGGGGGGATAATATAATGAAAATATCATTTTAAATGATATTTTTTCTTAGAGAAAAATTGTATTACATTATATAATATATATAGGATGCAACAAAAACTTATCTCAGTAATAGATAATTTTACATTTGTCATCTAGAAAACCATTGAAAATAAAAAATTTACAACTAGAAAAAATTTAAAATAGAATAGTTTAAATGGGAAAATATGGATGACCACAATTTTCTAGAATTTTCAACCCCATGGATAACACTATATAAATAAAAAATGTGAGTAAAATAATACACATTTTATGAAATGAATATATTACCTTTGGAGGAAGTGTATTGAATTTTGAATTAAAGATTTAAATTGTATTTATAATTAGAAATTTGACCTTTGGAATAGTAATATTACAATTGGTTAAATACGACCATTCATCAATATGACCATTGATCTATTTGCATTTTAGAACTATACCCTTTTTTGTAATTTTAATATTTTAATTAGTGATCATATGTTGTAATTGCAATGGAAAAATGATACAGAATGGAAAAATGATGGTCTCAACCTGTAGAGTCATCCATTAAAAGGCCATTTGAAAAAACCTAGGAGGGAGGTAGTGTCACTGGGTTTCTCCATTGACCAATTGAAATATGAGCTTCAACAAGTGAATATCTAATAAAATTTACCAATGGGATAGTACTATTTAGGGGATACTAACACTCGGTTGATGTTAACCAAGCAACCACATGAAACAATGGCAATCACACTTCTTACCCATAGGGTATACACGGGTGTAATAAGGGTTTATGTGTCCAGGGAAATTTTTTCTAAAGTTTAATTTACATTAAATAAATACATGTTTATTAAATTTATTCTACTTTAAAAATAATTTTTATTAATAAAATATATGTTTTATTGAGGTGAATTAGATAAATTTATATTTTAGACAAAAATAAAAAATACTTTTACTTTCTATAAATGATATACACTTTTATAATAAACTAACTTATTCTGAATAATATTTTTTAAATGAAATAGTTTTCTAAAACACTCTTATTTAAATATAAGTGATAAAATAATTTTATAATCATGTGGTAAATTTTTTATATATTTTTGAAATTTGACTATGGATTAAAAATTATAATTTTTAATATAAAAATGAATTTTTTATTTAAAAGATAAAATTATCATATTTAGACTATTAATTTGATAAAATAAATATTATAATTTAAATCATCATGTCAAAAAAATTTGGTGATTTTATTATTATTTTGTAAAATAATTTTTTTACACTGCATAATATATATACGAGTTTGCGTATTCAGTATATTTTATAACATGATATTTATTTCATAATGTTGTAATAATTAATTAAGAAAAATACATGATCCAAAATATAATATTTTATTAATTTTAAGTATTTAACAACATTTTATCAATTTCCAACCCTTATAGTGTCTTTCCAAATCCTAAATTAAAAATTTTGAATTTTAAAAAATATTTTCTAGAAATTTTACATTTTTAGGTTCAAATAATTAATAAAAACATAGTGTACAATTATAATTGTTTAAAATATAATAAAATTTGATCAAATTTATGGAAACATAGAAAATAAACATAGGTAAGACAATGGTTTTTTATTTTCCATAACCTAGATTTATGAGATATATAATTGGAAATTATTATACAATTCCTCAACCTTTTTTAAAAATATCTACAAATTTCACCATTATAATTTACACCCTATCTATAATCCATGAATATATGTTTAGTTTTTCTCTAAATAAATCACCCCAAGGTTTACTTAATCCTACATGGTTCCATACTCAGGATATATGAGTAACACTTCAAGGTAAGAGACATCTCCACTTCTTTTTTCCATCTATGTCCTTTTTAGTGGTATGTCTTCCCCATTGTTAAAAACTTTTCTTTTTTTTCACATTGTAATATAAACATAATATGATATTTTCATGTCATTTATGTTATAAACTTGTTCCATCTCATATTTCCATTTCTTTAATCCATGGTTTATACTGATCATAATACTAAATTTATTTCTTGAATTTCTCTCTTTTGCATGAGAAATTAACATTTTTATTTCTATTTGAAAACTCAGACCTCTTCTTATACAATGTGTAGTCAAATTTTTTTAATAATTAGTTATTAATTAAGGTATTTACATAGATATACCCCACATTCCATTTACTTGGGTAAGAAATGATTTAATGTTCATTTCATTAAGAACTTTTTCGGCAATGATTTTGATATGAAACCCATACTTTATATTCAACATCATTTAATGAAATAATTTATAATCGTTAATTTGGATTACCTAAAATGAATAAATAATTTTGTTTCCCCTTGATAAAACTACAATTTATTGGGTAAAAAATTTAATCTCTATATATGACATGTTTTATGATACCTTCATGAATAACCTTGGTATGTTTCATTAATGAAACCATAGCGATAAATCGTGGTGATATTATTATGAATGCATTATATTATATTTTATAAAAAATTATTATGATTCATGTTATTTTTATAATTATGTTCCTCATGTTCTCATTTTTATTTCAATCTTTTATGCTTCATGTTCCTATTGGCATGCCTCATAGTCACATGCTATATTTATCCCTTGTTTATTCCCTTACCTAGATTTATGCTCAATTTCCTTTGTTAAATGACCCTATTATTTGAAATTAAGTAAAATTATCCTAAGGTGAACTCATTAAATCATAATTCATTTGGATTTAGAGGAATATTTTTTTGATTAATGTTTCTAATTTACCGAAATTGAACTTTAAAAGATCACATGTTTTATTTCATTTAATGAAAAGTTATGTAATAAAAATGAGGTTTTCCATAGTTTTATGTCTTTAAATTAACATAAATATATAATTATATAGAATATATAAAGGTTATAGTATCATAATATTATAATAATAATTGAAGGAGATGGACAAATAAATAAAACAGAAACTCTTATTGATGAATATTACCTCTTCTTTTTGTATCTTCCTTAGGATTGCACCAAAAATATTCCTAGGTTAGATTTATAAAAAAATTATTTATTTTAAGATTAAAAGGGGGAATTTGGGAAGTTACTTGGGGTTTGTATTGGTATAACCATATGGTTTTGATGATGTTAATTAGATAAGATAGGGGGTGGACTTTTATAAGTAGGGTGAGGGGAACAACTGCAAATTAATGAAATAGAGAATTCCACCCATTCTTTTAGAAATAAAAAAGCTCTAATAATAGAAAAATATTTATTATATAAGTTATAAGGTTTAAATAAATCCATAATGTGTGTTTTGGAATAGTTTTGAGTTATTTTTAACACTTCTCAATTATATTTAATCCCTCGATAAACCCATTTTTACTTTAACCACGATAAATAATATTTATTAAATTTTCTACAAATTTTGGCCAAAAATTATGTTGAGAATATAAGATATATATAAATTATTTTTATTCCAAATATGAAATACCTTTTCTCAAATTACATTCATATAAGTGGAAAAATATTTTTTAAATTTAATCCCAAAGACATGATGAGAAAACCTTTTCGGAAAGAGAAAATGTTTAAATATTAACAAATTTTTTAAATCTATATTCATCATGAAATTGATTAAAAAGAAATAAATCTAGGTAATGGATGTATAATTAATTAATTTTAATTTAAAACCTGTTAAAAAAATAATTTAAATTTATCAATAAATTAAAATAAAATGCATTTTCAATTAAAAATTTGTATTTATCACTGTTCATTAAAAAAGAAATATTTTCAGAAAATTATAACAAATTCAAAAAAATATAATTTATAAATAATGATATGATGAAATAAGTTTATTTTTCTGAAAAAATTCTAAATGTTTCAAAAAAAATATTTAAAACAAAACTCGAAGACGTGAGGAAAAATCATGTTTTCGAGAAGTGTATTTTTTCAAGAATAAGAGGATTTTATACTAAATATTTATATAATATTAATCACTGTTTGAATATAAATTAAAATTTTTTGATATATGATATATTTTTTTAAAAAAATCCTCATTATATAATATTTGAATCAATTAAAATGGAGACACATTATGTACTTTAAAACAGTTTTCAGAAAACCACTTTTAAACCAAAAAACAAACATATACAAAAATCTAGTATAAATTGATATAAAAATAATTATGTTTATTTACTATTAAAAAATAATATTTCAGTTACTTTAATACATAATATTGAATATAAATTACATAATTTATTTAAAGAATATGATAGTTTTACCAAAATTGACATTTTCTCTATTTTAACTGAAAATGTATATTTTTTGAAAAATTAAAAAAATACACCATAAGTTAATTTCAATTTGATGATTACAAAAATTTAGTTCATTTTAACACATAAATTTTATAAAATCTCTATAATTAATGAAAATATTTTCTAATAAAAAGTAATAAAAATCATTTTTAAAAAAATGTATTTTGGATGAATTGAATTACTTTATAAAAAATTAATTGATTATTTAATTATAATTTATAAATAAATTTATATATAATAAATAATTTATATTTATATTTAATAATTTAGTTAATACATTTCATACTAGCCTATTTGAAATATTGGTTATAATTATCATATTTAAAAACACAATGTTAAATATGAAACAAGATATTATAATTTTTTCATGAATCCCAACATATGAAAATGTTTAAATTCATATGAAAAAAATATATTTCCAAAAATCTCTGTCAGTTATGATATGCATTTTTTCATTAAACATATTAAAAAGGATGTTTTATCATCATATTAATGTTGTGGGACTCAATAAATGTATGCTAAAATATTAAAAGGATTTAATTTTCATGTTCATTTCTTCTACCTTCTTCTCCAAAATTTTCAATTTTAGAATTAATTCATTTAAATGATACAATATTGAGTTTTCTTTATAACTTATTTTTCAAAAAAAATCCATGTTATCTTCTTGAAAATATCATTGAAAGTGACCTATAACATTTAATTTTATAATATTGTTAAAAATGATTTATAAAAACTTTTTCTATGAATTATCTTATGTTTTCTATTTGACTTTAATATTTTTTATCACTTATAGATTTATCATTCATGAATCACCATCCAAATTTCCTTGCAAGATACTACATTATCGTGACATAATATTTATTATTGACCAATGGTACTCTTGAGGTCATTTTTTATGATTTCATTTATAAAAACCGTGAAACGAATTTTATTTCTATAGGAACATCATTATATGATATATAATTGATTTTTCAGGGAAAACATGTGTATGTGTTGTCATTATTGGATGGTTGGTGTCATGTATCCCACTATAATGAATTGGTTGATGAATAATACCATGTTAGATAATGAAGATTTTGGTTTGATATAATTATGTTTTGTTTTATTCCCAATATTGATTGTTAATATGATTACATATATTATTATTCAAAAGAACATTATTGGACCTAATTGCATCTGGTTTTGTTCGCTATATAGTTTAGGGAAATGATTTCTTTTCTCTTTGTTAATAATGTTATGATTCCCCTTGATTATTTTTATGCCACATTTTTATATTATATAGAATTCAATTCTCTATGGATCATGATTATTGTATCATGATTATACACTCATATTCCATTGTATATATTTGAACAATTGAGATTTCATGCCCTTCTATTTTGACTTATAGAAAATTATTATTTCTTAATGTTCATTTTTATAAGTTATTTCTCTAATTCATAGTATTTCTGACATTCTTATGATCTCACCATGATGTAATGTTGATTATTTCTTCTAATACTAATCAATTGAGGTCACCACATATGTTTTCCATTACAAAATATATGGATATGACCATAACTTATGAAATTTCAAGCAGTTGTTCTAGTGAGGTTCTATTATGTATAAATTTTCGTTGTAATGTAATATAATTTGTTTATGTAACTAATCTTATATGACACTAAAACTTCCTTTTTGGGGTTTTAAGATTATTTACGGGATGTGATATTTATTTTATTAACCTAATGATAAATATATGTAGAAAAATAGACACCAATTTTCTAATACTAGTGTCTACTTTATTATATTATCATAATATATATACTTTAAGAATTTAATAGTTTAGTAGTCCCTTAAATCCATATACATAATTAAAATTTATATATTTTTTTAAACATAAAAATAGAAGTATTTTCTTTTAGAATGAAATTGTTCCCCTTAGTTTATCCTTTTATTTCAATCATAAAAAAATTCTTCGTATCCTAGTGAAAATAAAATTTAATAAAGGGGTGAGCTCAAATGATTAGTAGCGGTAAGTTAGAAGGATTCATGTTTTTCAAGAGTGAAATTTTGAGTTCAAATTTTATTTTTTTCGTTTAAATTATTTTAAGGGGTAAAATGGTAATTATAAAATTTCATACAATCATAGATAATTTTTTATAATTCTCTATTGGTCCTGGAATATAGATTTTACCCAAGGTAAAGAGTTTTTGGAATTCTGAACCATTCAAACGTTCATGGAATCTTTTTTGTATAACATTTTATTAATTAAATATTCTTTTATTTATACGTTTTTATTACTATATATAATTTGAATGGAGCATAATATGGATAATTTTTATCTTTTATTGATTCCAGAAGGGGGATTTTTTACTAGATGGGGAATAATCTCATGTTGGACGTTGGGGCCGGCCCCGACCCCTTTTCATTTACTTTGAATTTATCATTTTATTTTATTTTCTTTTATTTTTATTCTTTTTCCTTGCTCTCTTCTCACATATACCCCCCAGTGTATTCCACATTTGTGTGAATGAGGGAGAATAGCGAGAGGGAGAGGTAAAATAGAGATAGTGGAAGAGAGGTACTATTGTAGAGAACATGAGGAGCCAGATCATTGTGTTGTAGTCGTGGACCTCCAAATTGGGTGAAGTTTCAACAGATTCTTCCCATAGGTTGGTTGATTTTATGTTTTTCTATTAAATCCTTATATATTTACCATTTTATACTTTTAATTCATTATTATGGATTTTACTGACCACATAGAGGTCGATATGCAACAAATAATGGAAAAATAGGGGTTCTATGAAAATTTGGGGGGTTTTCCTTTCCAGAAAACCCATGTACACAGTGTGTGATTTAGAGAAAACATGGCATGTGTTTTCCCTATTTGGGGAAAAATGAATTATCGAAAGTATATTCGATGTAAATTATGTACATGAAACATAGTATTAAATATCCAGGTACTTGGATATGTAGCTGATTAAATGGGTAGATGAGTTTTTGAAAGTACAGACTGTGTAATTTCAATACACACAGTGTAATAATATGTGAACATGTATCCATGGTACTCGTTCAAATAGACTGTGTAGGGTAAAATAGACATGTAGTAGTACATGGACAAACCCTATTTGTTTCCAATCCATGTAATAATATATCTCGAGACACCATGTGAGCCACATCATGTAGAAGTACATGTCTTGATAATATATTTCGATGTACAGGACATGTACTTTGAGTACAACCCTTCTAATTCCCTTGTGATTCCCTTTTGACAGTTTTTGGTTATTTTACACCTAAAAGATAGATTTACACCCAAGAAGTTTCCACTATTATAGTTTTTACACATATTTCACGATGATGAAACCTCTGAGGTGATTGGGATACTCCTAAGATGAGTTGTGTGGATTATTTGTTTAAGGGAGAGGTTCTCCATTCCATAATCAAATATAGATGGCTCTTGGGAGTGATAATTTGATCTATGATAATCCACGACCCATATATCTTAACCAATTCTCTCATATCTCTTCCCTATAATATTTATTCATTGTGATGTTTTCCCATATGGCCTAAGAGTATATGGATTAGTTGTTCTCAAGGATCCAAAGAAGGATGCCTTGACTTATGTTTAGATTTATAAGATCCCTTGTAAATGAAATTGTTTACATACCATTTGAGGATCCCATATTGGATTCCTTTTTATTTCGTTCATAATTGAGGATCCCGAGTATGATTCCTTCACTAATGTGGAGACTTTGAGTATCTCATGTAGGATGCCTATGTAGTGTTTAACTTGTGGGGCCAAGAGGGTACCCCTAAGATTTAATGACCCTATGTTATTAAGTTGGGGGTTTGTGTAGTGATTTTAGTTTTGTGTTACCTTTGAACCCATATAAAATGTTTAATCTCAGGCAGTTGTGACTTTAGTGGCTAGTTACGTGTTTGTACACTATCACTCTTTTTATTCATTCACCTATTTACCATTCATTTTTAGATGATTATCAGAGGTTCGTCAAGATTGGTTCTTGATGATCATAGCATGAAGTGTTGTTTGATAGGGATTCATAGAACTACTTGCAAGGATATGGATTCTATGCCCTATTATATTGTTATTTACAGATGCACCTCTTTTAAGCCATATTTTGAGACTTTTGATTATTATTAGGGATACCCAGATATGTTCCCTAGCATCCAGAAATTTGGCCAACATATTCTTTGTAACACCCCAGGTAAATAAAGAATATGACATCTTTATATTTATCCATATTTTTGAATCAAATATTAATATTACTTTAAAGGGGATGCTATGCTCGATGGCGTACCCAATACGCAACAACGAGTTTCTTGGGAATCTTACATTGCACTCTAATAATAAAATAATATTATTTTAAATGGTAGTTAACTTGTAGACGTTGTTTTGGCGGGAATGGATAGAAATAACTAAAATCTGATTATATATGTTTTTAAATGTTTTTACATTTATCCAAAGTCTTAAAATATGGAAAGAATTCAATTTTAGGCTTTTATACCCTAATTTTCACTAAAGGTTCACTTATCGCCTTTTGATGGCAAACTGTCATTAAAAATAGTTTTTATCACTCTTATACATTCTTTTGGACCAAATAAAACTCTTCTTTAGAATCGGGACATCAAATTTTACTTTGTGTAAATTTTTGGTATTTTTCCGATAAAGTTCATTTTTAATGAATAGTGTAAAATGTTGTTTTTTAATTCAAAACCTTTTTTTAATCTAATTTATTTATATGATTAGATTATCTTTTGAATTGGTTTTAAAGTGAAATTATAAAATATTTTTTACCATTAAATCCAATAGTGGTCATTGGAATTAATTTCACTTTGAAATCAGACTTAAACTAGTGTCAATCTTTTGATACTTATTGTTTTATAAAAACACGCTATTTGCTCTGACAGCGAAAATTAATTATTAAATTAATTAATGTGACTAATATGTTTTGAATTTTGTAAAACAAACTTCATTTTTGAATTTGTAATATCAAATATAGCTTAGGGTGAATTTTTGGGATTTTTCTGAAAAACTTCAATTTTTGATGAATAGTGAAACCACTAAGTGCTACTTATAAAAACTGATTTTTCCGTTTAAATGAAATTTTGCCATCTTTGTGTTTTGAATTTTTAAAATATGACATACATGGTTGTCATTAGTATGTAAATGGTGGTTCAATGTGATGAAAATAATTTTTTCGTGAATAGTAACTTTTTTTCATTAATCACGATTAGTGGTAATTAGTGTAGTTTAAGGTAAAAATAATGCTTTAATAAAATGAGATGAGCTTTAAACATGTCTTACCCTCATTGGTTGTGTCATGGCCGACCAAGACAAGCCATGGGTCAACTTTGGGACCCCATGGATCCACTTTGGTTGGGAAATGACATAAATAACTTTTATTTAATGTAAAAGTAAAAATGACACAAACATAATATGTTTTATGAAAACAATTTTTACATGGGGTTATAAAGATCATATTATCGATTATAAGTAGTAATTGGAAAGCTAAAAAGAATTAATACATCATAGTATTTTTTTTATAATTTTTAGACATTAAATAAATTAAATTATTTATGACATCATGATGATGGAGCGATGACCTCATTATTTAACGATTTAAACAAAATAGAAAGATAATGTAAAATCTACAACCTACAGATGGAAAAAACCAATTGGGTGAGTGGACTTCAAATACTTATCACCTTATACACGAATTATATCAATTTGGGACCTTTTAAAACCGAAACACATTTTCAAATAAAGTAATATTTATTTACTTTCCAAAAGTGCCCCTCCTCTCCTCTTATAAAAGGCCCCCACCTCTACCTCATTTCACACACTCCTCAAGCCTTTGGCTCAGCCAAACCCTGACCATATACTCTCTCCACATCCCCCTCCTCATCCTAGAGGATTCCCTTTGGGCATAATCCTTTCAAAGGAAGCCTTTAGGCTCAAATCAAAAGGAGTTACACTTTTAAAGGTAATTCATTCTCTCATGTTCATTTGTTTTATTTTACTTCTCCAACCCCCTAAACTCTTTTTATTTACTTATTCTGTAACAAAACCAGTATATTCAATATACTAGAATGTTGTTATAAGATTTATTCGAGCTACACTCTCACAAAACTACATCAAATGGTTAATGAACATACGGTTTCCGTGTGTGGCGAAATTCTGCCTCCCGAAACGATGATTGTTCAATACTCATTTAACACCTTCAAAGGTGGCCATTATGATGTCACTATTTTTATATATGATATATAATATGTTTATGTTTTCCTTAAGCTTCTGTTTTTTTTCATTTTGGGCATACATTTATGGTTTCCATTATGGGTAAACACGATATCTTCATTTAAGGAAGTGCGGACTACCGCCCCCTCAAAATTGATTAGATTCGTTAAATACCATATGTGGGATGTATAAAGGATGGAACTATGATATAATATATGATATTATACTGGAATTATAATATACCTTTATATCATTATTATTCCATTCTATAAAATACGAAATAGAAATGAAAGTAGCGTTCATGCGTACGTACGGCTTACCGTCTCCATGAACGGTGCATTTCATTTCTTACCTCTAAATGATAATGTAATGTTATAAATGCATTCATGTACTGGATATATATGACATATATTATATCTACATCATAAATACAATTCTGGATATAATAAAAATTTGGCCACACGAACAACATGTAATTGTAAGAAGTCCACTTTCGACTTAAGAACCCAATATCGGCAAAACAAATATTATTAACTTAAATGATTACATAATGTTTAAGGTTTCTCCGAAGAGATTTAGGGAATATACTATGATGGGTATTCCAAACGTAACCAAGAGGGTTACTCCCTACGTAAGAATGTTATGAATGCCTCAAGTTACCTTTATGTCTTATGTTTTCTATGATTTATTCATGATTTGATATGCCTATGTTTTATGGGTAAAGTGTGATTTCATTCTAATGTATATATGAACTCATGTTTGCTTTACATATTTTTATAACTCTTACTGAGCTTTTTATGCTCATCCCAAGTTTTTTGAAATGTTTTTCACAGGTCAAGGAAAAGGTACATGATGTGATGATAGTGTCAAGGATGTGCCAAGAAAGAATCCATGTTATATTTTAAATATGTTTCTGTTGATGGGAAGAATGTATACTGTCTTTTATGTAACCACTTTGTTTAAATGTGGAATGTAATGAAAGTTTCATGATCTAATTCTCTAAAACTCTAAACCTGAAAAGATCCTCAATGTGTAATCTTGTAATAACTCAAGATTAAGTAAGTTTTAAGGCTGGGGCCTTATATTCTTCTATTTCATTAATAGAGATCTCTATGGGTACTTCATGGGATATATATTTTTAGCCTTACATGATCAAATTTTATACATTGAACTCTTCATTTTTTATTTGGATCATTGGACATGATTTTCCACACCCTTTTGGAGATATACTGGATGGATAATTATGATCTCCTCAAGTGATTCTAGGATTCTCTCTAGGGTTGGGTGGATGCACGATTACTACCTCACCTTGAGGTTCCCCCTAAGGATGAGGATATTGAGTCATTTATATTAATGGATGTCAATGATTCACATGGATCTAGAGATAATTCCATATATATCTACTAAGGGTGACCCCCTTAAGGATTACTTGAGTTGCAATTTTGTGATTCCTGATGGATCCAAACCTAGGAATTATATATCAAACTAGATTATAAATAGATTTTTTAGTATGAAATATAGCACAATGCCACATTTATAAGATTGTATATCAGTATAAGGTGTCATTTATTATACAAATTGGAGGTGAGTATGGGTGAAACCAAGGCTAGAACATATATCACCCATTAGAAAAATAGATTTCTTAGATACATCTTCAATGTTGAACTATAAGAGTATTTTTTATTGGGATTATATACCTAGAGTTCAACTTAAAGCTATAGGGATTGAGTGGTATGATATCTAGCTAAATTACCTTTTAACTGGATGTCTAGATGATCAAAATTATATGTATAAGGATCGAATTTTATTAATTTATTTTATTTTACTTCTCCATATTCATTCATATTCATATTCATGAATATATATATGTATGGAAATATATATATACAGAAAAATAAATATAAATATACATGTTGAAACATTTCCAAGTTGACTAGTATCATGGTACTAGGAATCAATTGTGGATTCACATGATTTATCTATTTATCTTATAATATGTTTCTTGGTTATGATGATCATGTCTCATGATCATGCACTTATGATAGCAGATTTATAGGTTCATCACTCGGGTGGGATACTTAGACTATTTCTCAACCATGCACGTGAACCTCATTATGTTTGAAGAACCTATTTCTACTTTTTAAATTGAGTACAAATTTCATGATGGATATGGCTGAGCCTTAGGGTTTCATGATGGAGTGGAATCACTCATGTAGATTCATCTAATCAAGAAGTCATAGTTTGACCGTGTATGGAGAATGGGTATGTGGTATGGCTTGGACATAGTTTTTGGGATTTGAACTTTTATTTTAATTTTACTTATGTACTTCTTACATGTTTCACTGGACTAGTGGGTGACCTGTGTTTCATGTATGACATGACTATTTAGGATTTTATGACATTTGATTTATTATTATTACAACATGCTTTCGTTCAGTTTATTTACTAATTCCAAACTATATTTATTTACATCTTGGATGATATCTGGTTAATTTTTCTATTTTTACTCTAATATTAGGGAATAGTTTCTCCATAGATAGACCATAGGCCTACACTTCTCATAAACACTGTCTAGTATATGGAGAGGTGTTCTTGAGGCCTTGGGCATAACTGACATAGAGGACCTATTTAGTAGAATCTTGGTCAGGACATTAAAAAAGGGTATACAAGATATTCCTATCATATTGATTTACTATTTGTGATAGGGTGGATAGAAATATTAGGAATGAGTTAGATCCTATGATGAATATCGTACTACTGTGTCGAGAACACATGTTTCAGTAAGAAGTTATCGTTGATAGGGATCTTGTTTTTTTGTTCATGATATGAATTGTTATAGTTGCATATGATTTTTTCTTTGAGTGATTCATATTTTGTGTCGATTTTATAATTTATTATGGATATATTGAACTCAAACCATTAGAGAGTGTCCTTTGATGGATTTTTGGCTCTTATCCCATTGATAAGAGTCTGATTATTTATTTTGACTCTTTGATGACAAATAATAGAGGTGTCCCATGGATTATATTTTAAAAGTCTGATTCACATGTTATAAGCCTTTTAGTGTGTGATTTTTCTAAATATAGAGGCCAACAATTTAAACTCTAAAAAAATATAAATAGATTTCCTATATAGCTTTTTGGGTGAAATCTAAAAAATTATTTCTAATTGTATATATTTTTATTTTTGAAAGCAGGTGATGTGTATCTTCATTGAGACATTGGGTGTTGAGGGTGATGACGTCGTCCAAATGCATAGGAGGTGCAACAAACATAGTAGGTATATAGAGAACATGATTCCCTTATTTTGGACCACTTATAGTGTGTTGTTTCATAGTTTTGGCCATTTAAAGTGCCGATAGAAATCTATACAGTTGTTTCCTACATAACATGGGATGATGGTATACTTAAATGACCATTTTTTGTGGCTATCTATTTTTTTCACTTTGTATAATGTTGATTTATACGTAAAGGTTTCTCATGAACTAGACCTCATCATGTAATGACCATATATGGAGGCCTGATGAGTGTCAATTTTGTATCTCTTCAACATTGGTATCATTAACTCTAGGTAACAATTATTTATGATAATACTCGATGAGGATCAGGGCCTTCGTAGTCTGATATTGTAAGTTTTTACCATCATAGGGTAGTTTAGATATCTATCTTTCTTAGAGAGGTTTTATATTTTCAGTTAGTTGGTTATACTTTGTGACCGATTTGTGAGACTAAATCCATGGGGATGGGTGGGAGACCTAGAGGCCATTAGTTTTGACACAAAAACTGTATAGGTTGACATTTATTTCTTATCAATGGAAATGTATGTGATAGGTTAGTTCTGGTTTTCAGATTCCTTTTTTGGATGTGATCTTGGTTATATGATCATTTTAGATCGACGCATAGTTAGGCGGCCATGTAAATGAATGGTGGCATAGGTGAGGTACCTAATTTTTAAGAGACGGTCCAAGGGAGAATCCAGATTAATGAGAATAAAATGTCATGTGACATGGTATGTGTATCCTTTTGATGGAAGAAAAATGGGAGAATGGGTTTTTCTATAAAGGAATAAGTTTTTAAATCATAAATTAATGAGTGGTCGGGTTCGAGCCGAGGATAAATGTTTTCAAAAATCTTTTTGAGTGAATAGTAGATGGGATTTTTGGTTGAATAATGAATCTTCCTCAATATTATATAATAAAATGAGTATAAATTAGGTACCATGAGTTATTTGAGCCATGTTTGGACCTCGAACAACATTTTCTAGAGATGTTTTGTTAGGACTTGGCGAAAGGAATGTATAGCTTGTTTGGATGTGATTATGGATCAGGAGAGATGTACAATACTTTTCATGAAATCATCGTGTGATCCTAGTAGGATGTCACCTTGATCTATCTTGAAAATTTATAGAGTATTTTGAGAAAAAATCATCTCCATACCTAGACTATTTTCTTTTAAGTGTCTTTTTGGATCGGCGATACAACTAGTTGATTTTATACTCAGGGAGCAGTATAAGGTAATCCATATGGTGGAGAGTTCACTATTGTCCATTTTGGATGGAGAACATAATTTTAAATTGAAAATCATCATTTATCATGGCCCATTGAGCTCATATTTTGATTAGAATATGATGATAAGGGTGTTAATATGTTTTGATTACCAAATCAGTTGTTGTTAAGTGTCTCCCGTATTCGATATTTTTTGTTACATTTGAGACTGGTTATTGGACCTTCAGGATAACATGTTTGTGAAGGTTCTTGAGTTGAGAGAACGAATTACACTACTGGAATTCTTGTTTTATGAAACTGGGTATTTGTGACGGGCCCCCGTCGCAAATATCCCATTGCAGAAAACGACGTCACAAAAGATATTTTTTTGCAACAGCCCCATCACAAAATATATCTATTTTGATGGGACTTTGGCCCATCGCAACAAACCTCCCAATTATATACATTATATACCCAAAAAACCTTTTGCAACGGGCCCATCACAATTAGTTTCTGCGACAGGGAACTTACCCGTCACAAATAGGATTTTGATTATATACATTATATACCCATAAACCCTTTGTGATGGGCCTGTTGTCCTGTCACAAATACTAATCTTAAAAAAAATTATTTCACTAATTTGCGACAGGGCCCCATCGTAAAAGACCCCGTCGCAAAAACTAAAATTAATTAAAAAATAATAATAATAATATGATTAATGAAAAAATTAAATTATTATTATAAAAATAATAAAAAAATATAAAATATTATTATTATTAGTAAAATAAACAAAAATTAATACTATAATACTAAAAAAATATTTTATAAAATTATGATTAATAAATTATTAAAATTAATATTATTAAAATAAAAAAATAATAAAAAATTATTAAATGTTTAAATATTTTCAAAAAAATATAAAAAATCATAAAATATTATTATTATAGTTATTAGTAAAATAAAATAATATTAAAAACTATAATACTAATAATAAATAACAAAATATTAAAAAAATTCAATTATGCAATATTTCCACCAATATAAAAGACAGGCAAAGTAAATAGTTCATATTATTATAAAACATGAATTCAAATGTTTTTAATATAAAAAAAATCACTAGGGGGGCGTGTGGTGGAGGTGGAGGAAACTCTATCCCTAAACTACGAGTTAAATAGTGCATGTACTCCATCTGCTCATTATACTCATATGGCCATCGCTGCTCCAATTGATGCAGCTCCTCGTGATGATGCTCCTGCTACTACTGCTGCTGACACGTCTCTTCATACTGATTCTGCAAAGTCTCTATAAGCTGAGCCTGAGTTCTCAACTGCTCCTCATACTGTGATCCAGAAGATGATGCCTCTCCACGAGCTCCTCTCGAGTTGGACGCCGACATCGCAGCAGTACCATAATATGTACCAAGAGTCAAATGAGAGATGATACCAACTACTCCACCCTTCTCAAAGCAATACTGAGTCGCCTGCATCCATGCCGCCTCATTGAAATGGTGAGTACCGGTATGCTCAGTCATCTTGTCCCGACCCTCAGCCTGTGTCTGAGAGGTCTCAGCCTCATATGATTCCTTCAATTCCAATTTAAAATTAAAATTATGAAAATATTATATGCAGTTAATTGTCAAACTGAAAGAATAATACTAACCACAATCTGACGCTGGTGATCACCTCTAATCTCTCTAGTGGATGGATCATTGTACATCCTCTGATAAATTTTAAACTCCGTAATATCAGGATGCTCGACAGCCTACAGAAATATAAGATAAACTATTTATATTTAAAGTTATATAAAATATTTAGAAAATATACTTACTAGATGCTCTCTATGCGAACTGAATTTACTACTACCAGTTCGATGCGTCACCTCCTGCCTCCCCTGATTCTGCTATCCCACTGAAAATATCTTCTAAAATCCACCAACCAACCAGTGTAAACACAATCCATCCCAAGCGTGAGATGAAATGTACTCTGCTCAGTGAGCTCTACACGACTCATCAAATTCTATCACTCCTGCTTTCTTAATGGTTTTCATTCTCAAAATTGTGCAAAAACTGACAGAAACAGTCACGCATAGAAACCTTCCATGCTGCCTGGATAGTGTCGCACATGCTATCATCGATAGGATACCATAAACCCAACAAATAATTTATAATATCAAGTTATTAATAAAATAAATTTCAAAATAAATATTATTTATTTATTTACCAACCAATGATGGAACATGTCGCGTCACACATCAATGGGAATCTGTTCCCATGTGATCTATGGCTGGGAAGAATAATTGCGCAAGATAACGCTCCTTTGTCCAATATCTACATGCGCATAACTTTGAAAAATGAATAAATAATCAAATAATTATTATATATATTCATAAATTAATGATGGATAACTAAAATATACAAGTTACCATACCTCCGTGTGTGTGGATCGAAACCAAGATATGGACATCGCTCGAGGATAGGGCCAGGAATCATCAGTTGTGCAAGACTACACCCCCTCCACGCACCCCCTGAACTGCCAGTAGGCTGAGGGTCAGATGATCCAAAATCTCCCTCATCCAATGGCAGTTCATCCTCCTGCAACTCGCGAAATATACCAGAGTACATCTGAAAAACAAAATGATTTTTGTTAGTAGATAAATTGAAAAAAACTATTTAATACAGATATATATTGGTTATGATTATAACCATCATTTAACTGTATCAATGTTCATCTTCATCCTCTTCTCCATAGCTATCAATGTCAATGTCTTCATATTCCTCTTCAGCATAGTCAATATCCATATGAGTTTCATTTTCAGCATCTCTTGTCATTTCAAATTCATTTGTAACATCATTAACATCTTCAACACCATCGATCCTTAATTGTAGGGTGTCATCATCGATATTCACGTCTCTTTGTGAATCAGATGGATTTTGAGAAGTCTCTTGAAAAATTTCAATTTCTTCTACTCCAGCGGAACCACATTCAGTTTGAGTAAACTGATTTTCCCAAGATTTCATTTTTATTATGCTTCACCAATAGCTCAAGTCTCTTGAAGTAGCACAATACTTTGCATAATAAATTTGATGTTCCTATTGATTTAGTAAAAATGGTTCATCTACTACAAAAAAATTTTATATTTAATATCGACGATTCAATGAGTCGTATGAACATGCAAGATTCTCTCAATATCGAACCACCAACATTTAATCATTGTTATGTAATTCTGTCCCAGATAACACAACTCAATAATATCATCCAAAATGACATAAAAGTCAACTTCATATTCTCTAGGATGTGATCCTCTCAAGAGAACTCCACTGTTCATTGTTTTTTTGATTCCCTGTATACATGTGAATGAAATAGAAAACCATTCACCACATATGCATTATAAGATTTAACCATTTTAGATGGTGGGTAACTTAATATACACAGCCGATTATCAATTTAATCAACATATTGAGACACCTGAAAATTTGTAAAATAATTATCAATATATTAAATAATAAACAAAATTGATATTAAACCATCAATAATTTGTGTTACCAATTTTTTGAAACCATTGAGAAATTTTTTTTTTCTGTGTTCTTCAAGAGCAACTGATGTAGTTTGAGGAAGTTGTTTCTTGATATTATTATCATATAACCTACAAAAAATAATTTTAAATACTATAACATAAATTATAGAATAAGTGATAGAAAAACTCACAGGATGAATGATGTCATTTCTTCACAGTTGAGCAGAACATATATATGAGCTCTATGATGTTCATCATCTGAAATCCATCGTTCATGAACTGCGCCGAAACCAATATTTGGATGATTAAAAACTGTTAATTTATTGTCCATTTCATCATTAACATTCCTCTCATTTCATCCCATGTGATTTTGTTTTGAGAGATATTGAGATTCAAAATAATGAGAGTAGAAAAAAAGCAATTTACTCTTGCAAATAAGCTTCAACAATTGAGCCTTCACTGATGATTTGTTACATACTTTTTTCTTCAATTTCTGCATGCATCTCTCGAATCGGTAAATCCATCGAAACAGTATTGGACCTCGACATTTAGCTTCATGTGGAAAATGTAATATCAGATGTTCCATAGAGTCAAAGAAAGCCGACGGAAAGATTTTTTCTAGTTTACATATAATTACAGCAACCTCTTCTTCGTGTTTTTTAGTGCATCGTAGTCTATTGTCGCAGCACAAATGTCTCGAAAAAAATATGATACGTCTGTTATCGAATCCCAAATCATATAATTCAACAAAACATTGAATCCAATCGGCAGTAGTATTTCCATTATAACATGAAAATCATGACTTTTATCCAGTAATATAACCATTCTAAACACATCGGCCCAAATTGGAAGCATAACCATCTATAAGTCTCAAATATTCAATCCACTAATAATATAATAAGCGACTCTCTTTGGAACATGCATAAGCTACTTTTGGCATCATTAACCTCTATGATCTGACATTTTCAAATAGTTCAATTTCTGGTCACCTGCAAATTTGGTCAAGATCTAATCGTTCCTTTACAGTATCTTTGGACTCACCAGGTGTATCAAAAACTGTATGAAATAAATTATAAAAATAGTTCTTCTCAATATGCATAAAATACAACTTGTGGCGGACCAACAAATCAAACCAATACGGAAGATCTCAAAAAATTCTTAGTTTTATCCAATTATGTTCTTTCCCAAATCCATGAACTTTCTTTTGGTTCACTGTTGGTCCAAATGTGATGGGAGGTAATGAAAATACAACTGATTTTAACTCTTTACTTATAATCATCTTTGGAGGTTCATCACTTTCAATTCTACCTTTTATGAAATGAGATTTTCTCCTCTAAAAAGGATGATCGGTTGGAAGAAATCTACGGTGACAATCAAAATATGATGGTTTTTTCCATTGACGAGCATAAAGGCTTTGTTGTCTTTCATACAGTAAGGTCATGATTTCGGACCATGTGTACTCCATCCAGATAACTTTCTTTATGCCAAAAATTTACTAATCGTCCACATCAATGCAACTTTTAATATGAAATTTAGTTTCATAGCAACATCATATGTATTAATGCCATCACTCCACAATGCATTTATCTCATAAATCAATGGTTTTAAATAAACATCAATATTCTTTTTCAGATGTCCTGGATTAATAGAGTCAAAAAGTTATAGGTCTCCTTCATAAACATCCATGGAAGAAAATTTTACGGAGTTGTAATGATTGTCCAAAATGAATATTGACCACCATAAGAACCAAATGTATGGAAACCATCTGTAGAAATACCCAATCGCACGTTTTGGGCTTCTATTGAAAAAGACAGATGCAGACGGTCAAAATGTTTCCATGAATCACCATCAGATGGATGATTGAAGCTTCTATCAGTTGAAATCATGTTTTTGTGCCATGACATCATTGACGCTGATTTCTGAGACATAAATAAATGATGCAACTAGGGTGTAAGGGGGGAATATCTCCGCTGTTTTACTGGAATCATTTTAGACTTCCCTGGTTGAGGTTCTTTATTCCTTGATTTTCAACATGTGAGACAACTATCCAATGAATCATTTTCGCAAGAATATAAGATTCAATCATTTGGACATGCATGGACCTTTCGATGACTAAGGCCCAGAATATGAACCAACCTCTTGCTCTCATAATAATTTGCAGGCAACATATTTCCTTCGGGTAATAGTGTTTTTACCAAAGAAAATATCTGATCAAAACAGTTGTTTGACATTTCATTATCTGATTTAATTGCCATAAAATTTGCAACTGATTTGGATTTTCTTATCTTGAAACCAGGATATAATGCATCGTCAACAGACCTCAACAACTCATAAAATTATGATGGTTCCAAATCAGGAGCTAAATCAATATCATTGTGAGTTTCAGTTTGTTGTACAGATGGATCTACAACATCATGTACTAAATTCTGAAACCATGATGGATCCATAATCAAGTTATTCATATCTTCTCTGGAACTGCTTTCACCATGTTGATACCAAAAAACATAATCTAGTTGAAAACGAAACCACAAGAGATATCCCCCAACCTTGTAAACTATGTAAAAACATTCTCAGAGCACATTTTTTACAAGGACTCTTAAATGTGACTTCTGAATATATTTTGGTTTTGATGATGAAAATTATAAGAAAGCTTCAACACCCTCAATATATACAGGATTTAAATCAGAACCATTTGGATTTTTTGTGTTGATTTATCCATAAGAAATCATCTAATAATGACTGATGTTGACATCCTTGTTCCATATTTTTCTACATAAAATATAAAATCATCATTGTTTTTAAATAATTTAAAATTATAAAAACACAATCTGAAAAAAGAAGATAAATAATTACAAATTTTTCTTAATAATTACCTTTAATTAAGGGTGACACAATTTCCAGTGGATTGACGGCTACTCTTTTGTCCAACGGCCCATTTACTAACATCTTTCTCACACTGAAGTCACAATGAAGAATCTCATCAGAAGTACCCATATTCAATCTCGTGCATAAGAGAATGAAAATGTGTACCTCAGACCAGATTCTTCATAGTGATTTTAGTCTGAGATAGATGCATTTAAATGAGCCATCAGACAAAAGAGCCCCCTTTTCATCGATGAATCGTCTTCTTCCAACTGTCACCACCTAAAAACATTATAAAAAATATGATCCTATGTATACATATCCAATATTGTGCATACAAGATTGAATATGTCTACGTAGTAGCACATTTTTCATAATGTTTTGAGTCGGAGAGAGTTGAAAGGAGAAAATTTATCGAGCAAAAGGAGTGTTGTCAATCCACTGGAAATTGTGCTATGTTCTTAAAATTTATAAATTTTTTTTAAATTTCCTTCCTAAATGTTCATAACTATTCCGAACTAATTATTACTAATTATTACTTATTATTTATAATTATTTCTAATTATTGCTAACTGTTACAAATTATTATTAATTATTACTAATTATTACTAATTCTTACTAATTATTACTAATTATTACTAATTATTAAAATTTATTACTAATTATTAATATTTATTACTAATTATTACTAATTATTTCAATTTATTACTATTTTAGCAATACTTAGCAATACATAGAATAATGAAAACTGCTTAAATAATGAACAAAATTTTTGTAATCATCGTTGTGGAGATGATTACAAATTTTCCCTCCATTATCCAAGAAGTTTTCATTTACTAGTTATTACTAATAAAAAATTTATATTATCAATATTTATGAAAAAACTAAATTAATATTATTAAAATAAAAAAAATATTCAAATATTAAAATTATCAATATTTGCAATAGGCTTTGCTCTATTCTTAACATGTTTAAATCTCAAAGGGTATCCAATTGTCAGGTCATGCACAATAAAAAGTTTTTGTCACCCATGTCCAATGTAAATTCTATAATTGTCCTTGTTTGATTGATCACCTCACAAGTAGTGTTTTAATAGGACGACCAAAGTAATGTCGTTCTCGTCTTTGAGAATCATCTCACTCTATTTACTCAGATCATTCTTCCTTAAAAATTTGATGGGACATCATTATCTTTCCCTTAAATTTTCAAGGAAGAATGGTCTATGTAAAGGGTCATGTGAGATAATTCTTATAGATGATAAGGGAATGACTTGGGTCGTCCTATTGCAACGCTACTTGCAAGGTGATAAACCAAGCAAGGAAAATTATAGAGTTTACATTGGATATGGATGATACAAAATTTTTATTGCGCATGGCCTGACAATTGGCGACCCTTTGAGATTTTAACATGTTAATAATAGATCAAAGCCTGTTGTGAATATTGATAATTTTATTATTTTATAAATTTTTTGTTATTTTAATAATATTAATATTGTTTTTCATAAATGTTGATAATATAATTTTTTTTATTTGTTATAATTTGATATAATTATATTTACTAATTATTACTAATTATTACAAATTATTACTAATTATTACTAATTATTTCTAATTATAACAATTTATTACTAATTATTTCTAATTATTACAATATATTACTAATTATTACTAATTATAACAATTTATTACTAATTATTACTAATTATTACTAATTATTAATAATTATTACAATTTATTTCTATTTATTACAATTTATTAAAATTTATTACTAATTTTTACAATTTATTACTAGTTCTTACAATTTATTCATATTTGTTTCTAATTATTGATAATTATTCCTAATAGTTGCTAATTATTACTAATTATTCCTAATTATTAATATTTATTAGTAATTATTACAAATTATTGATAATTATTACTAATTATTGCTAATTATTTCTAATTATCGCTAATTATTAGTATTTAATAGTAATTATTACTAATTATGGATAATTATTCCTAATTATTCGTATTTATTAGTAATTATTACTAATTAATACTATTTATTACTATTTATTACTAGTTATTACTAATTATTACAATTTATTACAATTTATTACTAATTATTTCTATTTATTACAATTTATTACTAATTATTACAATTTATTCCTATTTGATGCCAATTATTGATAATTATTCCTAATTGTTACTAATTATTGATACAAATTCCTAATTATTAGTATTTATTAGTAATTATTACTCATTATTGAGAATTATTACTAATTATTGATAATTTTTACTAATTACTGCTAATTATTAGTATTTATTAGTAGTTATTACTAATTATTGATAATTATTCTTAATTATTCCTATTTATTAGTAATTATTACTAATTATTGATAATTATTCGTAATTATTCCTAATTATTTGTAATTATTTCTAATTATTTCTATTTATTGCTATTTATTCCTAATTATTGCTATTTATTCCTAATTATTGCTATTTATTCCTAATTATTGCTATTTATTCCTAATTATTGTTATTTATTCCTTATTATTCCTATTTATTCATTATTATTATTATTTATTCCTAATTTTAGCTATTTATTACTAATTATTGCTAATTATTGCTATTTATTGCTAATTATTCCTAATTATTCCTAATTATTGCTAATTATTCCTCATTAATGCTAATTATTCCTAATTATTGCTAATTATTCCTAATTACTGCTAATTATTGCTAATTATTTCTAATTAGTGCTAATTATTCCTAATTATTGCTACTTATTCCTAATTATTGCTAATTATTCAAAATTATTTCTAATAATTCCAAATTATTGCTAATTATTCCTAATTATTGTAAATTATTTCTAATTATACCTAATTATTGTTAATTATTCATAATTATTCCTAATTATTGCTAATTATTGCTAATTATTTCTAATTATTAATAATTATACCTATTTATTGCTAATTATACCTAATTATTGCGAATTTTACATAATTATTGCTAATTATACCTAATTATTGCTAATTATACCTAATTATTGCTAATTATACCTAATTATTGCTAATTATATCTAATTGTTGCTAATTATACCTAATTGTTGCTAATTACACCTAATAATTGCTAATTATTCCCAATTATTGCTAATTATTCCTAATTATTGCTAATTATTCCTAATTATTGCTAATTATACGTAATTATTGCTAATTATACCTAATTATTGCTAATTATACATAATTATTACTAATTATACCTAATTATTGCTAATTATACATAATTATTGCTAATTGTACCTAATTAAATCTAATTTAATTACAACTAATAATTAACAAGTAAAATTAATAAAAAAATTAAAAAAAATTTAAAAAAAGAAAACGAATTAAATAAAAATACCTTAAACTTTGATATTTTGAAGCTGTTGGCGCCTTACAACTGCTCTTGTATAAAAAATTTTAACTGAGAGAAAGTTTTTCCTTAAAACTGGAGAATCAAGAGAAAGGGAGATGAAGATGTGAGTGATTTGAAAAACAAACGGATGATGGTATATATAGGTTAGATTAGTGATGAATGGGTTAGTTGTGAAGGGATACCGGTCGTAAATTGTGGTATTTGCGACGGGGCGAGTCGCAAATACACTCACCCGCATTAATTATAGTCCGCGGTTAAAAGGGTATTTGCGATGGGTCCCGTCAGAAATACCACCTGCCAACATACTATTTGCGATGGCCAGCTTTTCCCATTGCAAATAATATTTACCGCCACCAGGATTTTGCGATAGGGCCCGTCGCAAATACCCACGCCGCATTAATTACAGTCTTCGGTTAAAAGCGTATTTGCGACAGGACCCGTCACAAAATCCTGAAAACAATAAATACTATTTGAGACGGGTGGCTTTGCCCGTCGCAAATGGTATTTACCACCCCCGGGCTTTTGCGACGGAGATGCGTCCCTATCGCAAATACCCTTCCAACATTTTGGCGCGGAAACCATGCCAAACCTATTGCGACAGGTCGCTTATTCCCGTCGTAATTAACCAACTATTTACGACGAGAGTCTTTTCTCGTCGCAAATACATAGTTCGTCGGACCTTCTGCGATGGTATATATTCCCATCCCAATTGCCCCGTCGCGAAAAACAATTTTTCACATAGTGTTATTTTATAACAATAATACTTTTCGATGATAAGAAGGTTTATTGGGGTGTTTCAGGACCTATGATTTTTTGGACTAGAACTATTAGTATAGGTTTTAATTTTTTCATTCTTGTGATTTTAAGCAGTAAAATTTCCATTTTCCTTTAGAAAATGATCATAGATAAATTATATGAAAACCCTGATCGTCCAACAATTAGGTTTTGACTCTTGGAAAGAAGTCTAGTGTAATTATGATGCTTTTGATTTTTTGTAGAATAATTAATAATTAATAATTTATTAATTAAATATTAATTTATTTGAAGGATTTTATTTGGATATATTGCTTGAATGGAGTACTATGTTGATATATTTTCTCGACCAGTGATTCTATAATAGATATTTTTTTTAATTTGTGTTATAAACTAAGTTATGGAATCTAGGATGGCATGAGCCCTATTTTATTTTTCTTTTTATTCCCTCATTTTCTTCTCTTTTATTTTCTTTTTCTCTTTTATACTTCCTGGGATTCCTGCATACACCCCCAGGTGGCTTTCTCCTACACGAAACTCAGATATAAGTGGGATAGGAAGGGAGAGAAAGAGAGGTAGCATCACAGATCCCAGGAATATTTGGATCATCATGATGTTTCCATTAACAATGGGAACAAGTCAATATATTTTGGATTCCAAACAAAGGAAGGATATTGTTAGGTGTTTCCGTAAATACCCATAGATTTACCTTTTTCACTTTTTAATGGAATATTATATTTATGCAGACACCACTGTGGTTGATTTGTACCATATTGGGAGAAAATTTGGGTTTTTTGTTGCTTTTGGTGTTTTCTATTTGAAAAAAATGTGTTCCCACCATTTGGTTTATAGAACATATGTGGTGTTTTCTTCGTTTTTAGTTATGATGAATTTCAGATAGTACACAACATTTTCTTTTTGTACACACCGTGTAGTAGTAAATGGCCATGTACTTGGCCAGGTAGCTGAGAACATGGGAAGATGAGTCTAGAAAGTGAGCACCGTGTAATTAAACATTCCATGTGGCCAGTGTACTTGGGAATACACACCATTTTCAGGGACATGGCCATGTAGTAGTACACAACATGATCTTGGGTGTGTCTATGCCATGTATTAGTAAATGTCGCATACCATGTGATCCAAAAAATTTAGAATTGCATGAACAAAAAATAGGTTTCTAAGTACACACGGTTTATATTGACTACACACTATTTTTCCCCAGTGTTTCCCTTTGGACAGTTTCCAGTGATTTTTCACATCAAAATCAGATTTGTACCCCTGAGTAGTCCATTTTGATCATTTTTAATCATAGAAAAAACGGTCAAACTATTTAGTAAATAGGATGAATCATTAGAGGTTTTTCGAGGCATTTTAGTTTAACAGAGAGGTTCTCCCTTTGATAATCAAATCTTGTTTTTTTCATGAGAGTGGGACTTTAATGTGAGATGAACCTTGAACCATCTATCATCACTGATGGTTTTCTAGCTCTCCCCTTAAGTTTTTATCTCATACAAGATGTTCCCTTATGGTCTAAGGAGGAATAATATTAGTTATTCTTGATGAACCCTAGTAGGTTGCCTCTACAAACATTTCAAACTAGAGGATCCAAAGGAGGATGACTCTGTTTACATACTATTAAAGGATCTGTTATATGATTAACATCATTTTATTTCCTAAACAAGTATAAAAATAAGTTTTCCTTCACTTTTGTGTATACTTATAGTATCCCAAGAAGGATATCTCTCTAGTATTTAACTTTAGGGACCCAGAGGGTACCCTAATATTTTACTTTTTCTATGCCACTACATTGGGTGTTTCTGTAGTGATGGTAGTGGGGTTCAACTTAGAATGTGTAATGAACATGTAATACATTGGGGATTTGAAAGTAGTTGTGGGATAGGTGTTGGACCACCCTCAATTGTTTTAAACATTCACCTCTTTGCGGATGATGTGGTAATTATTAAAAGAGTTTCTTTGTGGTTAGTAGATGACGAGCCTTACAAAATGCACTACGTGATAATGATTCCTAGATGGGCATCCTATGATCTACCTTTTGATACATATTATTTTGGGATTTTTAGAGGTACTCTATGATTTTTTGATCCTTATGATTATTATTCGGGATTCCCAAATGTGTTTCCTGGGATCCAGCTATTGAGACTACATGTTTGACAATTACATTTTCAAGGATTCCAAGAAGTACTTCCCATGATATGGTTTTTTAGACATACTTGATCGTATATTATACATGTTTCTCCATAAAATACACTGGTATGGTTGGATATAACATTCCACACCATTTTCTTGATATACTCGAAGGATGATTACACTCTCCTCATGTATTTTCTAGGAAGATCACTTAGTATTGGTGGATGCATCATTAATACATCACCTATAGTTACTTCTAGGGGATGGGGCTATTAAGACATTTATATGATTGGATACTAATAATATAATCAGATATTTTTATAATTATTTTTAGACTGCCTTAGGGTGATCCACCTAGGTATTTTACAAGTTACAATGTCATCATTAACAGTGGACAAGGACCTGGGAATAAGAAATATGACTGGATTAACCATGGATTTATTAGTATGACATCTATCTCAATTCCAAATTTAGACAAACGTACATTAGTATACTATATAATTTATTATAGTGATTGTAGGTGAATATTGGTGAACCCTGGGTTAGGACATGTATCCCGCTACGGTGACCTAACTTATGGAGAGACTTTTCCAATTCTGGAGGAAGTAGGTATTGTCTATTTGGATTATGGACCAAGATATAGACATAAAGATACGCAACATGAGTGTTATGACATCCAACTCAATACACATTTTACAGGACGTCTATATGAATGGGATTATAGACTCAATGATCGGTTCCTATTTATTTATGTTATTTAATTTCACCTTACTCATGTATATTCATATTTATGTATGTATATGTGTATGCCAATATATATAAACACAAACATATAAATATTAATATACATGATGACATATTTCCCAGTTGACTAGGATTCTGGACCCAGGGATTGATTGTGGCTTCATGTGAGTAATTATTTTATATTTTTGGTTGTGTCTTGGATAGAATGAGAATGTTTCATGTGCATATACTTCAAAAAAACTTATAGGTTTATTGTTGGGAAGAACTACTGAGATTATTTCCCACCCTTGTACCTACACCACAGTGTTCATGTAGACCATATCTTTTTTTTAATGTTGTACAGAACTTTTTTTACGGATAGGTCTCAAACCTAGGGTTGCAAGATCGACTGGATCCACTCACGTGGGTTCTTATGATTGGGCTAGTGTAGTTCAAAAGTGTTTGGAAATGGGTATTTGGTCTCGCTCAATATTAGTATCAGAGCAGTGTACTTTTAATTTTTTCCTTTATATACCCATGCGTGTATGGTTTTCCTAGTCAGAGACCAGTTTTTATGTAATACATGAATATTCGGGATTTTATTACATTTAATTTTTTACTATTACAACATGCATATTTCTAGTTTATTTGCAACTTATTCACTCTGTTTATTTTAGAATTGGATGTTATTTAGTTACATAAAATATTTTTTACTCTGATATAAGAAAATAGTGTAACACCCCCAAGAAATTATAATATTTTTCATTTCGTAATAAAATTAATTTTGGAAGTAGATTTCTTTATATGAAAATCCATGTTATGTTTACACTCACACAACCCCGAGACTTCTTGCGTTACACGTAGGATTGATTTATACCTTATTTTAATAGAGAACATATTATAAATAAAATTTTTACAACTTTATAATTTTTATTTTTCAAAATAAATATCATTTTTTAAATTTTCAATGTTAAAATTTTATTTGGGTGAACTATTGGTATTTTTCTGAGAAACTTTATTTATAAAGAATAACGAAAAATAATGGATTTTAGTTAAAAAATTCCTCTTAATTAAGATAATTATTAATGTTAAATTAGATGATGAAATGGGTTTTAGAGACAAAATAGTTCAATTATAAATATATTAATTCAATATCGATCATTGGTATCATTTTTTATATTGAAATTGGATATACAAACTTATTGAATGTTTGAAAGTTTTTTCATTAAAAAACCGCTTTATCATCATGACTGTGGGGTTAGAGTTAATATTAATTTTCCCTATTTTTTGATTCAAATGTAAAAAAATAGACATTCATGGTTTTAATCAGTATAATATTTGTGGTTTAGAATGATAAACTTAATTTTTGGCCAAATATAATTATTGAAAGTGATTAAAATTAATTATAGCGATTAAGGTAAAATTAACCTTAACATGGGACGAAACCTTAATCTTAAGGGTCATAATGACATAGAAGCTTGTCCAAAATATATTTTATTCTAATAGTTTAACTATATCACCTCTTGGTTCTAATTTTATGGTTAATTGGGATATTATTTCATGAAATTTCCCTAAATGATATGTTATGTATGGAAAAATATAAGAAGGGAACCATCCTTATCCTTAACATTAAAAAAACATTGATATATGTAAAAAACATAATATGTTAGACTATAAAAATAATTTTTATAGAAAAAGGGTTTATTTTAATCTTAATAATTTTTATTAATTTTTTGAGATGAAATATCTACATAAAATTCTTAATAATGGCGTATGCAAGGATTATTTAGTTAACAATTGACTAAAATAAATGATACTATAAATATTAGGAGTGGATAAAATTTATTGAATTATTTTATTTAATTATTTTTCTAGATGAATATATAATGTTACATTTCTCTAAACTTATTATATTTTAATTCCAATATTGTTTTTGTATTTACAGAACAAAAAAAATAATAATGTGAAAATTGACATTCTATAAAATATTATATTTTAATAAATGACCTAAAATTAATAAAAAAATTGTATTATACCATGTAATTATTATGTGCCAATAAATATTAAATATGTTCTATCAATATAACAATTTATCTTTTTTAATTAACATATTGACCCATTGTTTGTAAAAACATTGTTATCATGGTCCAGGTTAACGTAATGTTTTTTCATGTTGAATGCGCTTGTTTTAAAATTAATTTCCACAATGCACGAGTTTTTTATTTTGTAAATTATATATATTAATAATAATTCTACGGATATAGATTTAATAATAAATAATACTTTAATTTAGTATTAACGGTTAAATTACTTATGTCGGAAAACAAGTTTCATTAATAAAAACCAAAATAATAAAATTGGGGAAACATAGATGTTAAGGAACCAAATTATAAAAATTCACTTATATTTGTTTGTTGGAGGTTTTTATATAACACTACTCCCCTTTAAATCCTTATCTTCAATTTTTTAGGAATATTAGGTAAATTATAACAGCCATTAATTTATACCTTTTGGTATTTACTAGAGTTCCACTACATCACCACTATAATAAGGCATTCCCTCTTCCCCTTCCTAACACATCTGAAGAAACTTTGGATTAACTAATATACACCCAATTATGTCACATACATAGCTTATTTTAAATTTATTTTTATTTTTATTTCCATTAATGCTTTGTTTTGGGGGTTTCCAATGGTTTTATGGAGAATAAGTGAGTTTTCGTGAATTGGGCCAAACCGTGAGCCCAATTCCAGATTTAAAAATAAATATTGATTCTTTTATAACATATTAATTTTTTAATATGTTTCACTCATTCCAAATCCTAAATGACCTCCACTGATATATTAACACTAAAATTAAAATATGGAGCCTTTGGAAATCCATAACCATGGTTTAGTTGGGTTTTTAGTTAGGGAATTAGGACTGCCCGAAAGCCCATTCTCTACATTAAAAATAAATTTTAATTCATTAATATCTCTTTCAATATTTGCGTTGTTTTGGTGATTCCAAGCCTCATATGCTTCCATTACACCCAGCCTCTTTACCCCCCCCCCCTCTTTGGAGCTCTTAGGATCGCGATTTAGGGACGAACATCTTAGGGTTTCTAAAATCGGGCAGATTTGATGAGGTATGTTTATTCAATAATAACTCTCTCAATTCATTCTCTTTTACCTCCATTCCAATTACTAAATGACCTAATAATTATTTTGAGAACATCACTTGAGTTTTGGACGTTTTCAATTTCAGATATTGGTGTTTTGGGGAGATTCCTTCTAGATTTCTCAAGTAGGTTTTTCCATTTCTTTTCCCCTTTCAAATTGATTAGGGTTTCATTATATTTTTTAAGGGTTTCCTCCATTTTTATTGAAGTGAACAATGACCAGTGGGTAGGGGTTCGAACCTAAGGTTTAACCTTGGGTTTTCTTGGTCCAATTTTCTATTTTTAGGTTTGATCTACCCTTCTTGAGGTGCGGCGGTGGTGCGTTTGTGTTTTCGCACAAAGGATTCAATGGTTTCATTTGATTTGGTAGGTGATTCCAATGTTGATGAAATCTTTGTGTATTAGCATGATGTATTTATCATATTTTTAGATTTATATAATTTTATTATTGCTGTAAAAATTGGTTCTAATGATGTTTCCATTGCAATTGAATTTAAAATTCCAATTTGGTGTGAAATTGGGGGTTTTCCAAAGAAGTGTTTTGTTTGTTTATTTGGGGATGCCCTATAAATACATAGTTGTTTTTATTTATCTGTAATAAGGCATAAAATACTGTTTGTAATGTTTATCCCCTTTGGTAATTTATGTAAAAAATGGGTTTTAATTGTGTTTGTAAAGAAAGTGAAGTTTTGGTTCCACTTTTGTGTGAAAATAAAGGTTTTACAAAGATAACACTTCTTGTTTAACATGAGGATGCCCAAAAATTGATTTGTTGTTTTAATTGATATTTATTGGGCTGCGTTTACTGTTTTGGTAACTTACAATTGTGAACATCGTGTACCAGTGGGTTTCTTAAGGGGTTTTGTGTGCAAAACTACACGAGATTTTGTGAAATTGATTTATTCAAATTCAAAGAGTTTGTTGTGTGTTTTAAGTGGAATAAAATGAGATAGATACTGTATTTGGTGTATGTGACCAGTAGTGGTTTTTTTACATTAAAATGGATATGTGTTAAATCCTGAAATTTTTTGAGCACAAAGTGGGAAGCCCGGGTACCTAGGTGGGCGGATTTGTACTATTACGACTAGTGTGCCGGATGGGTTTTGTCCCTGTTTCACTTAGCATTTGGATAAATACAACTCTAACTAAACTATGTGGATGATGATTGGGGACCACTAGGTTGTGGGTATGTTCCCTACTAGTGGCTCGTGCACGAGAAAAGATTTTACTATGGTTACATTACACTGAGGTACGAGGTACATGGGGCCTAAGACTATCTAGTGCCTAGGGGTGTTCCCGGTTTTGTTGCTCAGTGGATTTGTGGTATTTGCCCTTGTTTTTGGGTGTCTTTGGAATTATAATGCATTATCTAATATTCCAATTAAAATGTGTTAACATTCTGAAAGTTTTATCTTGAAAAATGTTTTCAATTTAATGTTTAATTTCGTGGAATTTGTCACCGCTTTTAATTGCATATTAAAACTGCTTGCTTTTTCACCTTGTATTGCATGCACCTTGTAATCATAGGGTGGTATCCTATTGGGCTTAGGCTCACACCCTACTTACACCCCTTTGGTGTAATTATACCTTTTTTTTACCCAGGTAAAGGAAAGGCTAAGGGTGATGGCGGTTCGGGGTGTTAGTCCTCATCCTTGGGGCGGAGTAGTGGAGACGACTTAAGGGTGATGACCCCTTGTCATGTGGAGTCCATGGGGCTATTTTTTTTCTATTCCATTGTGTCTTTGGACCTTTTGTATTGAATCTAAACCTATGTATTCAGTTCTGGTTTTTGTTTAAACATCGTTTGGTATAAATTTTTCAGATTCAGTTTATTGATTGTTTTTAATGGTTTATGCCTTCATATTCGGGTAAATCGTTCCCAAACCTAAATAAATGATACCCGGGCACTTGTTCCAGACAGTGGGGATAGGGAACGCCCTTCGGGTCATGTCACGGGCTGGGTTTGGTGCCGGTTTTGGCGGTGACCAGATTCGGTTCGTGACAAAATGGTATCAGAGGAGGTTCATGTTAACTCTTTGGGTCATGTAATTTCGGGAAGAGTCAGGATATCATGGAGTTAGGATTGTAGGGACTTGGTATTATAGTTATGGGTAGTGTTCCTGATCACCACACCTCATGACAGGATTCACGTTTCCTAGGGAATTCAGGATTTATCTAAGTCCTTTGGTTTTCTTGTTTTAATGATGGTTAGGGGAAATGAAAAGAGCGTTGGGTTAATGGTCTCTGTAAGCTCGCAGGGCCTGGAAAGCCATGTGGAGGTGGGGATATACCCTATAACACTCTATGTGATAGTGAAGTGATTGGAATATGGCTGCCAACCATATGTCCAAGTCACCCACTGAAACTAGTTTCCTCTCGCATTGTCTTGTGTTCCTTAGTTTTGAAATCTTGGAACTTTGGTTTTAAACTGACTTGGTTTTAAGAATTGTAAAGTTTTTGTGAAATGAGTTTCAAATAAATATGGAATGTTTTGATTTATGAAATGGTGGAAATAAATTTTTAGAATTGTTTTGAAATGGAAAATAGTATGCTTACACCTCTTTTGAAAGCCAAAACCATATTGAAGTTGGTTTTCAAAAGTGTTTCCACTATAGTTTTCTAAACGATTAAATGGTGTTTTAATGGGATGAGATGTTTTGAAATTGATGTGAATAACTTGAAAGTGAGTTCTTTTTTAAAATTTTTGTGTCCTTATGAAGAGTTTTGTAAGATGTGAATTGGGATTTTGATCTCATTATTAGCAGTTTTGAGAAAAAGGTTGGGTTGGATGAGCATTTTGTTTTTGAAAAGTGGAAGGAATTTTTGTTTTACCCTTTGGTATTTCCATGAGTGACCACATGCATGGGGTTATATGGGATGATGGATGGTTGATGGCATGTCTGGATGAGTGCTGGGATGGTTATGAGGAGGGTGCTCAGTGTGACACAAAAACATGCATGTGTGAGGCCCATGGGGTACCATTGGTGGATACGCTTACTTCAAAACCGTTTGTTTTCAAAGAAATAGTTTTAAAGAAAAACATGATGTATTGATGAATAGTTTGGTATAGTTTTTATTATGGTTTTTTGATAATGTTGATGTTGTGGGATGTTTTGAGTCCAAGAACCCCTCCTATTTGAACTGTGTTTCGGATTTGTGTTTGGTCGGTGAGCTGTGTTATAGGGAAGATTAGTGGTCTCTTTTGAAAAATGTTTTGGGATGCCTTTACGGTCCTTCCCTTCATGTGTTTGGATCTGGTTTGAGGCATGTTTTGACTAATGGACCAGCTTGGTTGGGTCCTTGGGTTCTCTCATTGGATATGGTATGCCCCCATTAATGGTTAATGCACAACAGAAGTGCAATCCATTTTGTTTCGCCATTGGAAAATCCTCCAGTTGATCAATATAAGGAATATTTTATCGATCATTGTTGATTGAGTCTACACCCATTCATTTCGTTGATTTTTGGATCCTCTTGTAGTGGTAAAGTTATTGTGGAAGGTTGAAAGAAACCTTAGTTTCTAAAGTTTCATGATTCATCGAAGATGGAAGTGTTCTTGGGTTGTAAGTGTGGATGAGTGTCTCGATGGTGTCTAAGAGGACCTTTGGGTTCTTCAATGTTTCTTTGATTCATTAATTCATGTCAAACCACCGGTGTGGGAAATATGGTCACGATAGGATATTGTGGCCACTTTCTAGAATTCTGTGGTGTTTGGGTATGTTGTATAAGGTCCCTCTCCATGAATTGTTTATATCAGTCGTAATGGTCATGTTCGGTGATGCCTTATGATGTCATGTGCTCGATTGACCATAGAGGTGAATGTCGTGAAATCCTATGAGAGTCCCTATTATGTTGTGAGAACGTCTCCCTTGGAAAAACTTCAAAATCTTCCATTTTAGACGAAGGTGAGTGTTGGTGTTCTTTACTTCTATTGTTTCTCACCTAAAGAAACAAGGTGCGATGTGTGTGTATCTTCTTAGGCCTTGTTTCAGTGAAATATCGGGATCGGTTAAAGTGAGTTTTGGAATGTGTTATGTCTGGAAAACTTATCTGGGACTGCGTTGTAGTTGTTGGTTTCATTTAAAGAAGAATTATTGTTCATGGGGTTTCCAAATCCTAACTGCGAGGCCGAAGATGCTTCAATCATTTGAGCTAAAGCCATAGGTCTCGGAGAGAAGCTGGCGCGTAGTCAGGGGAAACTCCAGTGTCATTTAAACCCTTGTACAAAGTCCAATCCACAGTATGAAAGATAGGAAGAGTTTAAACCTATGGTGTCATCATATTTCTTCTATTGTTCCCATTCAGTGGAAATAGGTGGAGGGTATTGTACCCATGTCATCACAAAATGTTATTCCCTCCCCCTTTTGGTTTCCACTGAGTCTTTATAGAAAGGTTTGAAGTTTTTCTACACTGTTTGTGAACACAGTTTTCACTTGGATAATAGTGACCATGCCCCATAAAACCATGCGAAAAGAAGGATACCAACTATTACTGTATGAATTCCCAAACCGTGAAAACTAACCATGTGGTCACCCCAACTCTTTCAATTATGGGGTCTTTCTTTACCGGCCATTGCTGGTTGGTTAAGATGGTTGGTTCTTATGGTGGGGAGACCCACTATGAGTCTTATATAATTTATTTTGTAAATTTCTGATGGAAGTATATCCTTTGTAACGATGAATCTATTTAGGACTCCCCCTGTTAGTCTCTTGATTATGTCTCAAAAAAAAATATTGGTTGTCTCTTATGGTGGGGAGCGTATTTGTGCCCCCCCGTACCAGTAACTTAGATTTTTTACATGGTCTTGGCTTGGTGTAGATAGTATCGTTCCGATTTATCTAGCTACCAACATCATTCTTGAGTAAACATTGGGACTGGAGAGCACCCAATGGTTTAGTTAAAATAAGTTAAGTGTAACCTTGTACAAAGTTGTTGTTCGTTTGGGTGAATTGCTTGAGTATTGATCAGATTGTGTTTGAGGAGTTTTTATTTGGGATAAAGCCTGAATGTTCTTGATGGTTTTAGGAAAGTGGTGTAAGTTTTATTTGTGAGAGTATTCCTTCCTTCATTGATCACTGGAGGTGTTTTGGCCTTTGGGGAAGAAACCTGGCAAGGGAGTACTTCTTGGTTTCTCAGTTGGGTTTGGTTGTTGATTTTGTCTTGCTGTGACTTTCTGGGGTGGAAAGTTTTTATGGTGGGGATAATTGTCACATACATAGATTATTTTAAATTTATTTTTATTTTAATTTCCATTAATCCTTTGTTTTGGGTGTTTCTAATGGTTTTATTGAGAATATGTGAGTTTTCGTGAATTGGGCCAAACCGTGAGCCCAATTCCAGATTTAAAAATAAATATTGATTATTTTATAACTTATTAATTTTTTAATATTTTTCACTCATTCCAACTCTTAAATGACCTACCCTGATATATTAACACTAAAATTAAAATATGGAGCCTTTGGAAATCCATAACCATGGTTTAGTTGGGTTTTTAGTTAGGGAATTAGGACTGCCCGAAAGCCCATTTTCTGCATTAAAAATAAATTTTAATTCTTTAATATCTCATTCAATATTTGCGTTTTTTCGGTGATTCCAAGCCTCATATGCGTCCATTACACCCAGCCTCTCCCCCAGACTCTTTACCCCCCTATTTTGAGCTCTTCGGATCTCGATTTAGGGACGAACATCTTAGGGTTTCTAAAATAGGGCAAATTTGATGAGGTATGTTCATTCAATCATAACTCTCTCAATTCAGACTCTTTTTCATCCATTCCAATTCCTAAATGACCAAATACGGCTGTGGAGAACATCCCCTGAGTTTTGGACGTTTTCAATTTCAGATAATTGTGTTTTGAGGAGATTCATTCTAGATTTCTCAAGTAAGTTTGTCCATTTCTTTTCCCCTTTCAAATTGATTAGGGTTTCATTCTATTTTTTTTAGGGTTTCCTCCATTTTTATTGAAGTGAACAATGACCAGTGGGTATAGGTTAGAACCTAAGGTTTAACCTTGGGTTTTCTTGGTCCAATTTTCTATTTTTAGGTTTGATCTACCCTTCTTGAGGTGCGACGGTGGTGCGTTTGTGTTTTCGCACAAAGGATTCAATGGTTTCATTTGATTTGGTAGGTGATTCCAATGTTGATGCAATCTTTGTGTATTAGAATGATGTATTTATCATATTTTCAGATTTATATAATTTTATTATTTCTGCAAAAATTGGTTCTAATGATGTTTCCATTGCAATTGAATTTAAAATGCCAATTTAGTGAGAAATTGGGGGTTTTCCAAAGAAGTGTTTTGTTTGTTTATTTGGGGATGCCCTATAAATACTTAGTTGTTTTTATTGATCTGTAATAAGGCATAAAATACTGTTTATAATGTTTATCCCATTTGTTAATTTTTGCAAAAAACTGGATTTATTTGTGTTTGTAAAGAAAGTGAAGTTTTGGTTCCACTTTTGTGCGAAAATGAAGGTTTTACAAAGATAACACTTCTTGTTTAACATGGGGATGCCCAAAAATTTATTTTTTGTTTTAATTGATATTTATTGGGCTGACTTTACTGTTTTGGTAACTTGCAATTGTGAACATCGTGTACAAGTGGGTTTCTTAAGGGGTTTTGTGTGCAAAACTACACGAGATTTTGTGAAATTGATTTATTCAAATTCAAAGAGTTTGTTGTGTGTTTTAAGTGGTATAAAATGAGATAGCTACTGTATTTGGTGTATGTGACCAGTAGTGGTGTTTTACTTTAAAAAGGATATGTGTTAAATCCTGAAATTGTTTGAGCACAAAGGGGGAAGCCCGGGTACCTAGGTGGGGCGGATTTGTACTAGTACGACTAGTGGACCGGATGTGTTTTGTCCCTGTTTCACTTAGCATTTGGATAATGACAACTCTAACTAAACTATGTGGATGATGATTGGGGACCACTAGGTTATGGGTATGTTCCCTACTAGTGGATCGTGCACGAGAAAGGATTTTACTATGGTTACGTTACACTGAGGTACGAGGTACATGGGGCATGAGACTATCTAGTGCCTAGGGGTGTTCCCGGTTTTGTTGCTCAGTGGATTTGTGGTATTTTCCATTGTTTTTGGGTGTCTTTGGAATTATAATACAGTATCTAATATTCCTATTTAAATGTGTTAACATTCTGAAAGTTTTATCTTGAAAAATGTTTTCAATTTAACGTTTCATTTCGTGGAATTTGTCACTGCTTTTAATTGCATATTAAAACTGTTTGCTTTTCCACCTTGTATTGCATGCACCTTGGAATCATAGGGTGGTATCCTATTTGGCTTAGGCTCACACCCTACTTACACCCCTTGGGTGTAAGTAGACCTTTTTTTTGACCCAGGTAAAGGAAAGGCTAAGGGTGATGGCGGTTCAGGGTGTTAGTCCTCATCCTTGGGGCGGAGTAGTGGAGACGACTTGGGGGTGATGACCCCTTGTAATGTAGAGTCCATGGGGCTGTTTTTTTTCTATTCCATTGTGTCTTTGGACCTTTTGTATTGACTCTAAACCTATGTATTCAGTTCTGGTTTTTGTTTAAACATCGTTTGGTATAAATTTTTCAGATTCAGTTTATTGATTGTTTTTAATGGTTTATGCCTTCATATTCGGGTAAATAGTTCCCAAACCTAAATAAATGATACTTGGGAACTTGTGCCAGACCGTGGGGATAGGGAACGCCCTTCGGGTCATGTCACGGGCTGGGTTTGGTGCCGGTTTTGGCGGTGACCAGATTCGGTTCGTGACAAATTATCTCTCAAAAATATCTCCTATAATCCTAGAAGCATCCCTTTCGGAATATGTCAATCTAAGGAAGCCCATTGGTGAAAACCAAAAGGTGTTATCCAAAGACAAGGTAACATCTTTCCTCAGGATCATCAGTTTTATTTCCATTGTCCACCCAATCAAATATTATTATTCTATGATTATATATAAAAGTGTATCATAAATATAATAGGGATTTATTACTTTATGTTTTATAACTTCAATCACACACTCATCTATCTAATGGGGAATGAACATACTGTTTATGTGTATGGTGAACCATCACATCACGAAATGATGGTTGTTTATTTTTCCTTTACCTCCTTTCATGGTTGGGAATTATGATGGAAAATATGTTTATATATTTTATGTATAATTTATTTTATTTATTCATTGCTTATGTAATTAACTTTTAAAACATACCCTTATACTTTATATTTTTTGAAAATACAATAACATCGTTTGTGGAAGTGTAGACTACTACATCCTCAAAGCGATGTGATTCGTTTGCACTATACATAGAACTTGTAAAGGAAGGTTTTACATTAAGAAAATGTAACACAAGTTAAATATATATGATATTAATGACGCAATTAAAATTCTATAAATATTATTATCATTTTCTTTATTACCCTTTGAACACACTAAAAAGTTATAATGTCAGTCACAAACATATGGACTACCACCTCCTCAACATGATGTGAATCCTTTAAGATCACAAGAATCCAAATTATAATTATATATGATTAAATAATATGTTATTTATGATATAATTATAATTATATTAATTTATATTTTTACATACCTTCTTCCCATAACAATCACGGAAAAATGGGAATATTACTCACGCGTACATACAACCTGCTGTCAAAATGATTGTAACAATGGTTAATTTTTCATAATCATACTTTACAATTGGTTTTAAAAGTATAATTGATGTGTAAATATAGTAATTATGCCATGATTACTATTTTGATGATTTTTATATAAATACCCCTTTGATAATAGTCGATATACAAAGTCATTTTGACACACAAACCAAATATGCTCAAAACACTCGATGTAAACATTGTAGTTTAAGTAGATGTTTACAAAATTTTATGAATTGATGTAAATGTAATAATAAACTTGTAAAAGGTACTCCAGAAAGTAAATTTTCAAAATAAGTTTATTACATAGGATAATAAAGACACAAAGGACAACATGGGCTAAAGGTATAGTATTTCAACTCAATTCACATTCCATTAAGACTTATTTATTGTTATAGCCCAATTTAATTTTATACGGTGTATATACCACACATTCACATGTTATATAATGAATAAAATTATTCCAAAGATGTTATTAGTTTCATTTTAAGTGATTACATCACAAGGCTTATGATTTAAAATGTATCAAATTGGTATGGGACACTTTAAAATGTTTAATGATTGTTTTACTAAAGAATATTTTAATGATCTTTAAATGGTATTTCCATTCATCAAAATTAGCCACCCTCGTTTTTACGTATACTACACTAGGGAATTATTGATAAACAATTATCCTTTATTCAATACATATATTTTATGATAAAAAAATGTTTAATAATTGAATCATCTATTCAAGAAATGATGATTGCTTTGGGCTGGCAGACACAGGTGGGGCCTAGTTATAGATAGCCTATCAATGTAGTGGTAGTATCACAAGACGAATTAGTTGGGAAAATCCGAATATTTTGAACTATCTTAAGAATATTTCTTAATTGTATACTGATTTGAGTTCTAGATACATAATTTCCAATATTAATACATTTCCATCATTTCAATTAACATTTTTATCCATGATATTATTCATCGACATTTCAATAGATGTTTGCAATTAAAATTTAATTGACTAGGTAGCATGAGTTTCAGTTCCTTACCATTCCATATAAATTTTTCCACATCTAGTTATTTTAATTACACGTGTTATCATTTTTTTACCATGACATAATTCTTATTCTTATTGATTCATTATTTCTTCTGCTTTAATTTCCCTTACTAACCATTTGAGCTCACCCTTATTAAGTTTTTCCAATGTTATAAAGAATAAATAATTGAATAATATTTTTAGGATGAATTTACTTTTATTTTATAATGTATCATGTTTAATTTTCTATTTCCCAATGTAATATGTGTATGGTTTATGTAATATAGTTTTTCAAAATTGTTATACGTTTAGATTCATTGGGATTTGAAGCTGGTATCCTTGCCATTGTATAAATATAATGCACTGACTCTAGGCTTTCTATGGTCGGGGTGTTACAGTTGGTATTAGGGAAATTCTAGCAGTAACTTTAGAAACTAGATTAAAAAACATGTATTAAGAAACATAATCCTAAGATAGACTTTGTGTGTATGTACAAAATAACATACTAGAATATTTGTAAGGTATAGATTATGTGGGTCTTCTTGGAAATACATACTTATCTAGATACCACAAGTGGACGTGGTTTTAGCACAGATCTGCCAAGGAGTAACAACTTTGACAAGGTATATCATGCATGACTCGGCGTTACCTAGTATATGGAAATGGACCCTATTGTATACATAGTTTTATCATCCTATAAGATATGCATATGATAATTCACAAGTTATTTGAAAACCATTATAATGGATTTGAAAGTAATAATATCCCCAAAGAAACCATGTTTATGATTATGAGACTAGCTATGCATCAAATTTTAAATTTCTGTAATGTGACATATCGTATTTAGAGTTATAAAATATTTATAATTTTTTGTGATAATCTAGCATATGAAACTGTTTAGAAATTCCATGTATAAAGAAGAAGTGTACCAATACTTGTGGCCAATATAGAGGTTTCCATGCTAAGAAAGATGATATAACTGGTATTATTACTAATCAAGTAATGCATATATTTCGGTAACAAAATTAAGTTATGGAAAGTAATCTTCACAAATGGAGAAACCTATATTGTAGAGAGAATATCCTTTGTTGGATGAGTTTATGTGATAAAGTCCCCATCATTTAACATGACTACTGATCTAGTGGTGTCTGAGAAATGGATTAGTTCTTTAGAGAACATATTTACGGAATTATGATGCGATGAAAAGAAAAAGGTTACGCATGTAGTGTATTACCTACATGGTGATTTTGATAAATAGTGGTCATTGATTAGAATAATAGGGAGGAAGAAGAGATAAAACTCACGGAAAATATGATTTTTAAGTAGAAATTATTTGATAAATACATTCCTCGGGATCAACAAACAGAGGTAAATATAAAGTTCTTTAGTTTAAAGAAAATGGTGGAATACATTGTTGTAGATTATGAAGATACCATTACGTGGTTATCAAGAAATTGTATGGACTTCATAAGTTATAAAGAATGCAAGATTTATCATTTCATTGAAGGTATTAAGTCAAATATTTGAAGGGCACTAGTCTCACAAATGTTTTTAAGAAATGATGACATAGTTTTTTTGTGACATCGGGATGGAGAAAGAATTTTATTAAATCAATATATTGATGGGAAAAATGACAATAAGAAGGGATATGAGCACAATGAAAATTTAAATGACTTAAAGAAGAAGGGAAATAATGATTTTCCCACATGAGAAAACTATAGAAATAATCACCCTAGTAAATACTTGAATGGAATGTGAGTTTGCTATAAGTGTGAAGATAAGTGTCAGCATGATAAAGTATGAAAAGGGGAAAATAAAAAGGCCACTATCGACTAACATAATTTCAAGGATATGGGGAACCATTAAAAATAATTCCACAAGTATCCAGTGAACATACATAATAATAATCTAGGGAATCAAGGTCAAGCATCTGTTATCTACACAACTGAAGTGGAATTATTAATTTTTTATTTATATAAATATATAAAATATGTTATAAAAGTATTTAATTGATTGTTTTATCATCATATGATTTATAAACTATTTAAGGAATGTAATGAAGTACAATTTCATTATGAATTTTAGGTCATTTTCTAAATGGTACAAAGAAAATCCATTCAGTAGAAAGTAAAAATTTTTTGGAAACCCATGTTTGAGTGATAGATAATCCTTAATTTATTACTAAATATGATAAATTGATATTTGGATAAATAAATGATTGGTTTGGATAATGGAAAATAAATAAATGATGATTACCTTGTAATTGCATTATGATTTACTAACAAAGTGGTTTATTCTATCATTTATGGATTTTACGTCATTTTCATATTTAAGGAACATATGAAATAATCTATATTTTTTTTAGGATTAATAATAATGTAGGTTTTCAATATGTTTTTATGGTAGTTAATGTTATTACCATATTCAAATATTTGGTATGAAATAATTAAAAATGACTTCATGTTATTTGAAACATTCATTTTGGTAATTACATGACCATTCTTCTAATGTTTTGGATAATAATATTTTAAAAAAAAATTAACCACTTATGAAATGGTTTATGTTGATCATTAGATGATGTTTTACTAGTTAATGTATTACAAAACTATATTATGAAACTTGTGTTATGAAAAAATTTATAAATAGGTCAAGACATGACCAAAGAATAAGATTGTCCTCAAAGAAATGTAACAAGTTAGTATATTTACTTATATTTTTAGGGAGTGAAAGAATTACTAAAATATAGGAAAAGAAACATGACACAAATTTTTTTGCTAGTAAATTATTTTCTAGTGAATCAAATGACCCCTAAGATCATAATATATTTATAGATTTATGATTGTTAACTTTATATTAACCATGTTCCCTATTACTCTCCATCAGAACGTGACTGTTATATTTTTATTTAGTATCTATTTTTCCATTTAAGAAATATGTTCTATTGATAGGGAATCTAGGAAAATGACCATTATACTTTCTTTTACCTCTTGTTAATAATATTTCATATTAACCATATTTATGTTGTTGGTTTTTTGGAAATGATATATTATCCAATATTAAACTCTTGATTTCTAAGATCATGTTTAAATAATGAGAAAACAATTTAATTATGTTGGGGAGAATGTTACACCACAATATATTACAAAATTTGTATTTTTCAATAAAATGAGTTTTTTACTATCTTTCTTTATGCACAGTACCATGATAAGCTTACACTACACACAACACTTATTTAGCATGTGTTACATGCAAGATCAAGTTTCACCACCTTTTAATGGCTAACATATTTGAAATCGAAATATGAAAAATTTATAAATTTTATTTTCAAAAATAACCATCATTTCGAATTAAGAGTATAAAAATTATCTTTGGGTGAAATTTTTGTATTTTTATAAGATGTTTCATTTTTTAATGAATAGTGAAAAATAAAGCATTTTAGTTAAAAAATGTATGTTCATTTAAATAATTTTTAATGATTAATTATATTATTGATTAAATTATAAAGTCATAACAGATAAAATATATATATTAACATAATTTAGGTCATCAGAATCATTTTTAAATTGAATTTCGATACAAAAAGTTATAGATATTTTGAATGTTTTTACTTTAGAAACGTACATTCTCTTCATCCCCGTGGGATTAGTGTTAAACTTAATATTTCAGATTCTGTGATTTGAATATTTAAAAATTAACATAAAAATTTGTAATAAGTATAAAATTTTTTGTCTAATAATATCAACATAATTATTTACCAGAAATATTAGTGAATGTGATTAAAATTAATTATGGAGATTAAGGTGAAATTAAGCTTAACAAGAGACTAAACATTAATCTTAAGGGATAAAATGACATAGAAACTTTTCCAAAAAATTGGATTCCAATATATTGACTAAATACCCTATTGGTTATAATTTTATGGTTCATTAGGAAAATATTTCACGAAATTGTCCTATATGATATGTTAAGTATGGGAAAAGACAAAAAGGGAACCTTACTTACCATTAACATTTTTAAAACATTGAGATATGTAAAAAAATCATATTTTTGGTTATAAATTTCCCTTGTAATGTTAAATAGGTCATTTTTATCACAATAATTTATCATTAAGTTTTAGAGATAAATTAGTTACTTAAAATGCTTAAGAAACGCTAACATAATGATTTTTTAGTTAATAATTAACTAAAACAAATCATAATATCAATATTAAAAGTGAAGAAAATTGAATGAAATATTGTCTTAATTTTTTTGTAGGTGAATATATAATGTTAATCATTTTTTTATATAATTTTGTTTTCAATATTATTTGATATTTAAAATTAAAATTAAATAAATAATGTCAAAATTGACATTTTGAAATAAAGTATATATTATTAATTGATTTAGAATTAATAAAAATCACATATTCTATCAAGTTATTTTTATGTCATAATTAATATTAAATATTTTATATTTATGTACCAATATATATTTTTTAATTAACCTTTTGACATTGTTTTTAAAAAAATTGTGAGCACAGTCCTGGTAAATGTTGTGTTTTTCACGTTGCATGCACTTGTTTTAAAATTAAATTCCAAAAAATAGGAGATTATTATTTTTTAAATTAAATATAATATTTATAATTAAGTCTCTATATATTTTATAATAAATGTAAATTTAGTTTATTCTTAATGGCTAAACTACAAAGGTTATAATAATAGTTTCTTCAATTAAAACTAATATAATTGAATTGGGGAACCATAGAAGTTGGGGAACCAAATTATAAAATTGATCATAATTTTTTATGTTGTAGGTATTTTATCATTAATTATTCCAATTTAAACCATTTTTTATTTTGGTGGAACATTAGAGAAATTATACATTCAGTTACTATACACCTTTTGGTAGTAACTAGAGTGCTACAACTCCTCCACTATAAACTGGCATTCACTCTTCCCCTTCATCATACCTCCCAAGACACTCTGGATATACCAATCTCTACTCAAATAGATCCTAAAAATACCCCACATAATTCTATAATCCTACATTCAGAAAAACATCCATCCATCGAATCCCTTTGGTTCAAATGAAAAGGAGTTACCCAAAGATGAGTCAACTTCTTTCTTTTGGATCTTTTGTGTTTTTTACCTTCTTCACCCCTTAAAATATTGTTATACATGGATTATATACTAAAAAGTATTATCAATTTACTATTTTGTTTTTAGGATATGTTTTCAAACTAAAAACACACACAGTTCCATATAATTTGTACAAACAAACTATTTATGTTTATGGAGATCTAGAGGCTCACGAAACAATGATTGTTCTTTTATTTCCATTACCGCCATTCATCGTTGGGAATTATGAGGGAAAATATGTTTATATATGTTATATGGGATAATTTATTATGTATTTATTGTTCTTTAGTTCTTTTATAACACATAACCATACAGTTTCCATTTTGTGTAATTACGATAATATTGTTTGTGGAAGTGTGGACTACCCCCTCCTCAAAATGATGTGATTCATTCACACTATAATGAAATGTATAAAAGATTGTTTTAATTAAACATATGTATTATAAATTAAATTTATATTATATTAATGAAATAATTTACTTTATATAATTATAATATATCATTTTCTTTAATAACCATTCACACACTAAAAAGTGATAACATCAGTCGTGGATTTTCTGACTACTGCCTCCTTGACTTGACGTGATTCATTTCACATCATAAGAATCCTATGTATGAGTTTATATTTTTACATAAAATTTAATTTATGATATAATAATAATTCTGTAAAATTATAGTCTTACTTACTTATTTCCATAACGATCACCAAAAATGGGAACGTTACTCATGCATACGTACGACCTATCATATCAATGATTGTAACATTGACTCATTATTCAAAACCGTAATTAATGATTTGTTTTAAAAGTATAATTTATGTAAAAATATGATAATTATTCCATGATTATTACTCTATATATCTTTTTACAATTACCCCTTTGAACATAATCGATCTACTAAAGTGGGTTTTGACACATAAACCGAATACGGTCAAAACACCTGCTGTAAACATTTTTATTTAAGTAATTGATTAAAAAATTAGAATAATTGAACTAAAAGTAATAGTAAACTTGAAAAATGTTTTGAAGCTAGTAAATAATTAACATAATTTTATTATTCAGGATTATAATGACACACGTGACAAGAAAAAATCATGGTAAATGATTTCGACCCCATTTATATTCCATTGAGACTTATTTATTATTATTCACTAATTAAATTGTGTATGATTTATATACTACCCTTTCAAATATTATATCATGAATCTAATTATTCTCATGATATTATATGTTTCATTTTATATCATTTCTTTATGTGTCTTATGATATAAAATATTTCAAGAATATTTTAATGATCATTAAATGGTATTTCCATTAATCAAAATCGAAGACACTTTTTGATACTTATCCTCCAATTCAGAATTATTGATAAATCACTATCAATTATTCAATATAGATATTTGGGGATAAGACACATTATTTATTAATTAAATCGATTATTCAATAAATGAGCATGGATTTTCACTAGTAGACATGGGTGGGGCCCAACTACAAATAGTCCCTGAATGCTTCAGTTGTCTCTTGAGAAGAACCAGTTCTAAAAATCATAATTTTATAAACTATATTGACTGTAGATCTTGATGATATTTTAGTTCATATTCTAGACACATGATGTCAAATATTAAATCATTTCTATCATTTTAGCTATGATTTTTTTCTCTAATATTTCACACCTAAATATCTATGGATGCATTTTATTCTCACCCCATTGATTAAGTGTAATGATTTTCACTTTCTTACCTTGAAATATTTATTTTCCCTTATCTAGTTATTCTAATGGAATCTGTTTTGAGTTATTAACCATGAACTAATTATTATTCTCATTGATTCATTATTTATTCCACTTTACATACCCTTTTTGGGAATATCCACTCACCCTTAATTTTTTATTTTCCCTAAGGAATGAATAATAAATATTTAAATAAGGGTTAAAAGTTTCAGATCCTTTAATTTTATTATAAATCATGTTTTTTTCTCTATTTTCCATTGTAATATAGGTATGGTGTATCGAATCTGGTTTTCGAAAACTACTAAACTGTTCAGTCCCTTTGCATTTGAAGCTTATATCTATTCCATAAAGATAAATTAATGCACCGTCTCTATGATTTATTGTGTTGGGGAATTACACATAGTCTACCAACAAACACGACAAAGGTCCCTGATCCTAGTTGGTAGCCTATGTCCTTTGGAGATCTGTGCTTGAGGCCTTGTGCTTAACTAACTATGAGAAACCATTTAAGGGCATATGTGTCCGGACGTTACATAAACATACCGTATAATCTATGATTAAATAATATATAATAAATATGTACAGGTAAATATATGAAACACATAAAATTTAATCAATAGAATGAGTATAATTTGGAATAAATAAAGGATTATAAAAAAATTCTATATAAATATTCACATGAGCTTGGAAACAAAGAGATGGATATTTAATCTTATCTAGTTATAACAAGAAATATAAATAACTGAATTTTTAATTATGGAATGAGTTATTATAGAAATCTGAAAAATATCTTTAAGGCCTTATTCAAAGATATATAAAATAATGGGAAATGCCTTAGTCAAATCCCAATCTAGTTTGTCTCATTAGACCTATTGAGGAATCAATGGGATATTGTGACCGCACCCATTACATACTATGTCTATCTATTTTATCAATCATAAAAATTAAAACACACTCTATATAAACATTCGTATGAAATAAGATAACATATATTTTTTTTATACTTTCCCTAATAAATAAACATAATCAAAAACCATCAAGAGTATAATAGAGTATGGTAATAAAATTGTACATACCTGGGCAAACTAATCATTATCCATATAAGAAAATAATAAGGATGGTGAAAAAAACCTTAGGGGATTCTATGTAAAATACATATTTGAGGACATTTTTGAATATAAATACCATAAAAGATCCTTTAACATTTTTTGAGAAAAAGTAACCTTTGCATTTTGAAAATCACCTTTTTACAATAAAAAGACAAGAAAATAATTTTCAATGAATATAAAACTGTAAAAAATGTAAAAGAAAAATTAAAACATTGACTGGTCATGATGGTGGAAATTTATGTTCATGCCATATTATTGAAACCAAATATTCCTTTCATATTTCTATTAAAAGCCAATGTTGGATAGTTTTGAAAATGGAATGAAGATTCCATTAATTTTTTAAGAAGTTATAATTGTTATTTTTAAATAATTTATATTTAATTGTTTAAAAATATATTATAAATAATTTTTATAATATATTGGTTTTGATAAAAGATGATTTATGACCGAAGAGATAAATAATGTCCAATTTTCTTAAAAAAAATTCTCATTTATTTTAAGAACAAAATAGTGAATAATTGTACTATTAATTTAAAAAGTTCATGAATAACCAGATATGAAAAAAAAATATTGATATTAATACAAAAATATCAAATAATCCTCTTATGGAAGACGTATACAAAATCATTCCAGGATAATGATGATATTTGGAAGTAAACCCTCACAACATAGTAACTTCTGAAGCATATTCCCCAAAAAATAAATGAAGTAAAGTGAAACTTTAAATAACATTAATATAAATATTTTCCTTATATATAATATCAATTGGGAAGTATATTCACCACAAAAAATAATTAAGTGGTGAAAATTGATTGTGTCTCATGGAAGTATATATGAGACGAGAAGCCCATACCTCAGGTCTGATTTCCATCATACGTGTCTTTATATCCTATTTCCTAGTTTTAATCATTTTATAAATTTATAAATTATCTATAATAATACTTATAATATAATATATGATCCCAATATAAAATTTTAACTATCAATTTTTAATAATATTTCATTATTTTTTTTTCTGGTATTAATTTCTTTATTTTCACAAGTGTGTTTTTTAATGAATGTTATATTTACTAAGAATATGATATATATATATATAGTATAATTAATGATAATAATGTTTTAAATATAATATGAACTTATTATATACCTATTTATAACCAATTTTAAAATTTTTACAAGGAAAATGAATCACATCGCTTCCTGGAGGTGGTATGCCTTACGTAAGCATGATTGAAAAAATCATTCCCTTTATGTGTGAATGGTTATGAAATTGGGTGATATATTGATTTTAAATAAAAAATATCATCTAACATATATCAAATATGTTCATTAATTATATCCATATTACATTATAGTTACAACAGAAGTGAAAAATGAAAACATATTGTACCCTGAGATGGTAGTTCACCATACACACAAGTGAAGTCATCGTATTTGAAAAAGAATTGAACAATAAAGATATATGTGATATTAATATTACATAAGTATAATAATTTAATAAATATCATATAAATATATATTAGTTTTTAGTAAGTCAATCATTATATCCTTCCTTGAAAGGTGTTGATTGAAAACAAACTACATCAGTTCGTGATGTGGTAGTCCTCCATACCCATAATCGATGATTTAATTTCCCATTTGATTGAAGTAGAGATTGATAAATATAATTACATGAACATACCAACATATAATTATAATTCAGGTAATTATTTTTTATATATTATTTTTTAATTCATAATTTATGGTTGTAAATATAAGAAATAAAATGAAAGATATTCTTTAAGATAATTACATTCTTTAAGGAAAAACCTCCTTTAAATATACTCTTATGGACCATAGGGATAGTCTTTTGAGAGGACCAGTATCTCTAGAATGTGTATAAAGATTTTGGGGATATATTTTATCAATGTTTTATCTAATAAAAATGGATTTAAGGTTGTTAATTAGGGAGGGTAGGGATTTATATTTTATAAGTGGGGAAAGGGAACCCTCTATAAAATTACTTGAAAATTTCCAAAAGGAATAAAAAATATGAAATTAAAAAATGTTAAAAAAGATTCAGAATTAAATAAGATCATATTCTAGGATAGTTTAAGGTCCTAATATTTCCAACCAATAATATTTTTGACAAGTTTTATATTATTTTAAACATTATCATTATTGTTTAACACCCCACAATACAACCATTTTTACCAAAACAAAGGAAATTGTTTATTACTATTTTCACTACTTATTTTGATAAAAACATAACTCGAACTTGTTATAAAACATAATTTATTCTTGATTCAAAATATTAATCTAATTTTAAAAAGTTTAAGAATTCCATTTAAAATTTACCATACAAACGAGATGAAAAAGTGGGTTTTCAAAGAGAAGAATTGGAAAAGTATAAAAGTTTTTAATATCAAAATTCAAAATTAAATATCATTAAATTAACAAAATTACTTAAATTATAATATTATTTATCTAATTTTACATTAAAACCAATTATTAATAAATTTTATCTTTTTAAATAATTTAAACTAAATACAGTTTTTATTAAAAAATCTACTTTTTCACAATTACTTGAAAAATGAAACTTTTCAGAAAGAAAAAAAATTTCACCCTAATTTTTTATATTATATTTTAAAAAATGATTTTTATTTTTAAAAATAAATTTTTGAAAAATTGTAAAAATCATTAAAAATTATGTGTACAAAGCACTACTAAATGGCCTTTTAGAAAAATTAAGTGTTTTAAAAAAAATTCTTTTACTTTAAAATGAAAATTATTTTAATTATAATCAATATAAAACCATTGACTAAATTTTATAAAAAAAAGAAAAAAGAAAAAGAAAAATTTATTTATTACAATTCATACCCTTCTACTTAATAATTGGGATATAATAGTCATAATAATATTTCAATAGAGTATCATGTAATGTAGTCACAAGATGTTTTATTCATTAAATGATTTAGTTTTTTTCACACACGCTATGGAACATGATGCTCCTATTTTAAAAATATCATTGTGTAAGATCCCACCCCCTTAAGAAATTGTGTCTCTATAATATAATCATGTTATAGATAATCAAGGTTTTTACATTTGAAAAATACCATCATTGAAAACACATATATTAAAAAGGGTTAAAAATATCCTCTTAATAACATATAAAGGTAATAAAATGGGTCATATGGAATATCACATGACTAGGTTTCTAAGTAGAAGAACATCAATGGAATGTAAATATTTAGAAATAGAAGAAAAGAATAAATAATTATAGAGAGTGAAAGAGGTTAATAATACCATGAAAGTGAATGATCAATGGAATGTTAATGATTTAACAACCATAAATCTATATTGATTTAAAAGACCATTGGTTCTAAATAAATGATGGTATTTGAATAAAATTTTGTTTCAATATATTTTTACATAGATTTGAAAAATTTCTTTACTATTAATACCGAGAATATATGAAAATATTCTTAGTTGCTATATTTCTATTTTATAAGAACAATTTCATTCTTTGGTTGTTCTTTGAAAATTTTACACTTCATTTCTTACTATATGAAATGAATATCCCATAGGATTATTTAATTTATAAAGAACTAAAAATAATTTTTAATAGATCATAAGATCCATAAAATATTTACAAGTATTTCCACCTATTTATAAATGTTTTTAAAAACTAATATGGTTATCACATGTTATCCAATATAATACAATAATATTCAAACCTCTACTGTAAAAAAACTAGATCAACATTAATATTTATCTATCAAATCCTTTAACTAAAAAATTAAATAATAACCAAGGGATCATATAGGTTAGCAGTGGTAACTAAATCTTTATCATCCTTTAATTATGGGTTAATATCGTAGGGACTTTCAGGAGGTGATAGGTTGTCACCCAACATGTAGGTTTTCCATTTTTTAAAACCACATTAACAAAATTCCTATAACGTTGCCCAATTTTAATAGACCATAATTAATTCAATATAAAATAAAAGATAAACCTTAAAGGTTGGAAATATCTTCATGAAAACCAATATATCATTATTATCTCAACATTAGGTACATATTAATTGTTACCCTCCATTATTCATGTTTTTTATAAGTAGTTCAAATTTCTACTGATTCAGTTTTCTAGGTAATAATAAACACATGATTTTAAATACAAAAATAAATAAAAAAATTGAAGATTCCTTTTAAATTTAACAATTCTTATAACCCAAATATAATTGACTAAAATACTCAAATTAAATAATTCTTAAATCCAAACATATGAACATTAATAAATCCATGTCATATCTTGTTATAGAATAAAAATTACCTTGATCCATTAGTTTATTTAGATGTATATTCCCTTAATGGATTATTCTGATATGTGCTATGATGGTCGAAATGCTGTTTGGGGCGGTGGCTGGGACCTACGCGATGGATGAGTTGGACGACGACTTTCCTAGCAACGATGTGTGTTCTCGGATGAGCGTCGGTGTATGCTTACATTATCAATGGTGTTGTTTCGATCTGATGAGGATGACCAGGGTGAGTTATGATGGGTTGATGATGTGTCGATGATGATATGATAGTGGAATAATTTCACACTAGAATATTATTTCTTGAACATCTAATCATGAGAAATGGGGAATTTTTCTCCTCTCCAAAAGAAAAAACATTTTCCTTTTAATATTTTACTATTGTGTTTTCTTCCACAAGTAGCATTGGATATAAGATTTTTATTTCTCTTTTTTTACTTTATCTTTTAGTTTCTATACCACCCTCTTCTTCTTTTATTCCCCTTCAAAGTAATAAGACGTGGAGAATTATTTTTATTATCTTTATGGCTCATAATAATATATCCTCATTGAATGAGACTGTTTGGGAGAATAGTTTCGTTCAAAATATTTTCGTAATCTCATCAAGGAAACAATGTTCTTACTCTTTTGATTATGTGCATTTATATTATTCCCATTCCTCCTACTAGGTTCCATAACATAAAAATGAAATACTCTAAATTATATAATAAAATTATGTATCAAAATTTATAATCCCAAAATTATTGAAATAGTTAACATAAATTGAAATTTTTATGCATATCTAATCCCATAATTACAAACATGGTTTCTTTGGAGATATCATTATTTTAAAATTCATCCAAATTTTATTGTAATGAAAATGTGAATTTTCCATATAAGATCCCATGGGAGTGTAAAATAAGGTGCACTATAACTCCCATTATCATGCACTATGTTACAATTAGTTCAATCCAAATCTTCCCTTTTCAATGTTATCACCACTTAGTACATCTATTCGATAACCACATCTACTTGTAGTGTCGTAAAAGTGATATATTTCTTATAAAACTACATAATAAATTACATACAAATACATTATGATGTTCTTCTATAATTATCCTCAAATTATATCATCTGTTTAAGCTCTCTATTTTATTTTTTCCTAAATATAGTTCCCAAGGATTTTATTAAACTTCCACTGATTCGTAATGTTGCGACCCCAACCCCGGTATCCCAGAGTCAATGTCTACATTATTAAAATGGAATAAAATATAGGGAATCACATCCTAGACGATCAAATAGTTTATTAGTAATGTTAAACGATATATATTCTTGAAATTACTACCATATTTTATAATAAAAAGTACAAAAGTTAAATATTTGGGAAAGCTATTATTCCCCATAGTGAATGCCTTCATATACATCATAAAACACTTCTAGATATCCTTGTGAAAATATAAAATAAGAAAGGGTGAGCCAATATTCTCAATATGTGTAAGCATACATCATACTCTATGAATAAATAATTAATTATCAATATTTCATCGTAAATAACTAAGAAACCTAACATTTAATCAATAACTTGATCATAATATGATATAAATAAGTTTTGATCAAATAATTCCATATATATAATAACATGATATTCATTAAATAACAATGGATATTCTAACTGATTTAATAATCACATGTATTATCAATAACAAAATTCATAATTATGGAATGTATAATGTCATACATCTAAAACATATCATTAAGGCCTTGTGCTAAGAGATCTTAATTAATTTATAAGGTCTCTTCAAAATCCCAATTTAGTTTGTCTCATAAGGCTTACCTATAGATCGAGTGGAAATAACAGGCCCTACCCATCACTTGTTCAGTCCAATTCATTTTTGATATCTAATGGGTAAAATATAATCAAAATAATTTTCTTTTTAGAAAACTAACATACGAAATATTAATACATTCCCAAATCAAGAAACATAACAAAAAACCATACAGAGTAAAATAGTGAATGGTAATAAAATAGTTTTTCCCTAGTGATATTGATCATAAACCATCTGAAGAAATAATATGAGTGGTATCAATACAACAAATCCTTAGTATATCATAAGTAAAATATATAGTAGATGTCATATATGAATAGAAATACCATGAAAAGATCCTTAATTATTTTAGAAAAAGAACATTTTTAAAAAAATATAGAAAATATTTTCAAAATACTTTTAATTAAAAATAAACATTTATAATGTATAAAATAATAATTAAAATATGGATTGGTTATGATGGTAAAAAATTCCATTCATGACGTAAATGATAAAACAAAGATTCCTTTCACATTTTCACTAAAATACAAATATATATTTTTCTGTAAACACAATGAATTTTAATTTCAAACATTTTGTGACAAGAAAAAATTTGTAAAAAATAATTTAATAAATAATTTTCCAATGGTTTAATGAATTTTCTAATACATTTTTAGAAAACATGTGTTTTGATGAAAAGGGATTTCTAGCCGAACATAGATGTAATGATGGATTTTATTAAAAAAAATTCAATAATTTTATTTAAGAAAGTGTGGGAAAATTGTACTATTGATTAAGCAAATATCATGAATAAATATTGGTGAATGAATTATATTTATTTTAGGATGAAATTAACAAATAATTCCCTTGTGGTAGATGTAAACATAAACGATTCCAAATATTTATCATATTGTGAAATTAACCCTTACCACTTTGGTAACTTATCAATGGTTATCCCCATAAAATAAATTTAATCAAATGAAACATAAATTACCATGAAGATACATATTAATGATAAAACACATTAAAAATATTATAATCACCAAACAATGGAAATAAGTGGTTAATATGGAATATGTCTCATGAAAGAAAAAATGAGATGAGAAACCATTAAATCATGTATGCTTTTCTTTCATATATGCCTTTACCTATAGTATAATGGTTTTAAAAATGTTAATAATACATAACAAACCCTTATATTCTTATAATATCATATATTATCTTATAATAACATTTTACCACCCATTGGTTAATAATATTTCATTAGTTTCATTGTTTCGGGTGTTAATTTCCTTGTTTCCTCACGTGCGTTTTTTCATGAAAGTTATAGTTCATGAGAATAGTATATATATATATCATCTCAATAATGATAATAATGTTTTATATATCATATTAACATATTATTTATCATTTATAACCATATATAAAAGATGTATATGGAAAATAAATCACATCTTTTCACAGAGATGGTAGGTCATATGTACTCATGAGTGAAGATATCATTCCATTAATGTGTGAAAGGTTACTGAATTTGGAGGTATATTAATTTTAAATAATAAATATAATCTCATATATATCTAATATATTCATTAATCTAATCTTTATTACATTTTGTGTAAAGCGTAATTGAAAAATTAATCACCTCACATCATGAGGTGGGAGTACATTGTAAACTCATGTGACATTATCATACTTCAAACAGAATGGAACATAAAATGGTATATGTGGTATTTAAATTAAATAAGTATAAAAAATCATAAATATCAAGCAAATTTGTGATATAAATCATTATATCTTTCCTTTAAAGGTTGTGATAGAAAACTAACTACATCTGTGTGCAAGGTTGTAGTCTGTCGTACACCTGATCAATGATTTCATTTCTTATTTTATTTATGTGGAGTAAGATAAATATTTTTATATAATAGTAATAACATGAAATTAAATTTTATATTATTATTTATATTCAAATTCTCATACTAAATTTAATTTTTAAAAGTATTAAATAAAATGATAGATCTTTGTTAACATAATTATCTTCTCAAAGAGAAACCAACATTGGATCTCTTATTAAGGACCTTAAGGATGGTCATTAGGTATGAAATGTATATCTAAAATGATTATAATTATTATTGGGAGATATTATTTCTTTTTTTTGGTCAAGACAAATGAATTTAGGGGTGTGAATCAGTGAAGGGATGGAGTTCCCTTTTATATGTGGAGAAATAGAACCCTCTTGAAAATTAATTAGATAATTCATAAAACAATGAAAAATGATAAATAAATTCACATGAAAAAAGCATAAAATTTCCTTAAGATATATTTTTGTAGAATCCAGTCAAACATTACAACACTCTATTCCCATACTTCACGTTCCCATTATTTTTATCCCCCTCGTTCTCCACGCCTGAAGGGACCCCATAACGGCTAGGTCTCATGCTATTATGGCTCACAAAACATCTCGGGACAATGTCACAGAATACATTAGATGAAATCTGGGATAGGATTGATAGTTCAAACATGGTCAATGTTCAACCCTCATTTGTTTTTCTACATAGTAGGATAATGGTAAGAATGTAGTGTATTGAATAAGGTTATTAGTTGTCATCTATCACCATGACACACCACTTGTGTTCTATATTTTGGGAATTGTGATTCTCAATTTTCATTTTCCATTATTTTATTCTCTTTAATGCCCCTTTTGTTATCCCATTTGTGCACTAGAGTATGTTGGAAATGAAAGTTGGTTGTTCTAAGAACCTTATTCTCCTACCACATCCTATCTCATCCTGGACACTCCTAGTGGTCAATCAATAATAGTAGACACCGAGTGACAAATTATTTTCTAGTATACTCATATGAAAGGAAATCACATGGTTGTCTCTTGTTTCTCATATGGGGAATGACCCATGTTAGTTCATGGATCGGTTGTCGGTTGCCTTAGGAATATGATCAATGTATGAAAATAAAAGAAAGGAAATATTTTTTAACATGAAAATTATTAAAAGTAGTGTTTCAGGGGTCATCCATGTGTTAGAGCCTCCCCAATGTAAAATTTGAATTTAAGAATCTTCCTCAATGATTAGGAAATTGATCTTTGGTAGACTCCACTGAGTGTCTTCAAAGAACTTCTATCATAATGTAAGGTCTTCCTTCTCCTCCTCATCCTTGGAGAAAACAATGTTATCCCTAATCTGAATCTATCCCTACTCCACCCAGAAATAAACCTATTAATTTTTTTATCTCGGCCTCTATGGTTTTTATCGCTTCCCTTTGAGACAATCTATTTCTAGTAACCTCATTCTAGGTATCAGTGGTCATTTCATGAAATTTTTCTAGCCCTTGCATATATAAAATTGCTTCCCCAAATTTTTGAAGGAGCTGGGATCCCTCAACTTTTTTGATTCCTCTAGGATAGATTGATGTCCTACCGTTATATGTGCACCCGGTCGATAGGGTAGTTTCAGGATAGTATACTAAGAATGCTAGAATCAACCACACTAGTCCCTAGACTAACCATCCAAGGGAAGAGAGATCCAACCTGTTGTGGAAGTTCAACTATCTGGATGAAGGTGATGGAGTTCCACACATTCTTCCATGCCTTTCAATAGAAAAACTGAGTATCCTCATCAAACTCTAGGCAGGTGTCCTTGAAATATTTTCGTGTTGTAGGCTCATGAAGAGAAATGGTCACCAATATATTTTTTGATGGATCCCCAATGTACAGTTCATCCAATGTGAGATGTTGTAAAAATGTTATGTCCAAAGCCACGAGTGGATGGATGACTATACTTGGGAATAGTTCATCCTCAACATCTCCACATATGGAAGAAGTTTTTCCTATATATTGAATAATCATAGAGAAGGATGAAATTGTCTTAGGTCTCATGGAAACCCCTTATGGTAGTGAAATCTCATATTTAGCTCCCATAGTCACCACTATTAAATATTATGGTGTAGGAACATCTAATGAATCCTCGCTTGCTACTTTGGCCTCTATCATAGTCACTACCTCCTCCACTGAATCTTTGGTCATAGAATCTAGTTTTGGTGGAACCTCGTTGATCAAATCAGATTCCACAACTCATTCATGAAAATCATGTTGAGCGACTTACCTCAATCCCCTCTACCGATAGTGTGGTCTCAACAGTCCCTTTAGGTGGATTCTCTATGGTTTGTTCAACAACACCGGTCTCCCTCTCCACTTATATTAGTAAGGTGTAAACAACTATCACCATCTCATCTCCTTCAATTGCTGCCTTAGTGGTTGGCATGGATGATTGAACCCACACAACTACAATTTTAGGAAGTTTCCCCACATTTGACCAATAATGAGTTGTGGACCCCTCGCCCTCTAAATGAGGCCTATCACAAATACCTCCTTATTCAGTGCTTTTTAATTCCTACCAAAGATAAATTAGGTTAGACAAAAATATTAAATATTCATCAGTGATTGAAGACATGAAAAATTAGTGATTTCACCCGGTTGGGAGTAGTATTCTTATCTCATTACGGGATCTTCTAGGCATAAATCCCACATGAGTCTTATATTTCTTCACCTTCATCCATTCAAGCAGTAACATGGATCATAAGGGCATCAAGAGGGATGAAAGTTTCCAGTAAAATCCTAAATCATTCTATCAAAGGGTGCATGGTACCTCTAGAGTGAATTACATCCTTTAAATCAATTATTTATTTCATCTCTTCAGTGTGGGGATCATTGATCTTATTGTTACTTGGCCCATTATGGTGATATATATTCCCTAAGTATTGTGATTTTTTCACACACACCAAGTGTGGTGATTTGATTATAAAGTCCTCATGCCTCCCAAGAATAAGGATATATAGTATCACTAGGTATATTTAGGTGATGTACTTGTTTTCAGGTCCCCTGAACGTGCACCCTCTAGATCTCTCTAGAAGGACCTCCTTCTTCCTAGGACATTTATTAAAGATCATTGATCCTAGTATTGTCCCACTCCCTATCGCACCTAGTTGTTCAATCCTATGGACTGCTTGACCCACTATTATTTCAAAATCCATTGAACTAACTCTACCGCCACGGCACACACCAACAGCTGCCTGGCCCCAAACACCATAGTGGAGGGATGACCCATTCATTGGCATGGGTGTCCTGTTACCTCAACATGACACTAGGAAAGGTGATTTCCTAGATCTATACATATTCATGAGTAATTCCATATGTAGTAGTGGGTGGAGGAATCTCATTTCATATGTTTACATCTTCATCCAAGAAAATAGACCATATATACCTTAGCACTAAAGGATGGAACTCATGAAGCACTAATTAGTACACCTATCAGTATGGATAATGGTTAAATGGAGAAGTGATCTACCAACCTAACCATATCCAGCACTTCCCCTAGACTCATCATGAATGGGTGACTCCCCAAAATGTTCAGAATCATCGGTTAGAAGATTGTTGAGGGTGTAGAAATGGGGTTTGGGTACTCATAACCCCCTTGTATGCAGTTTTCTATCTATACAGGACATGAAAAGGCCCACACACTGATAACAATATCTACCCTTCGATAATATTCTGAATTACCTTGTATAAATTATATATTAAAAAGAAAATAAGGTTGAAATGCCTCCCTATCTCCAGAATTTACACTATTATAAATAATCTTAGCTGCAACCCCATGTGATCATCCCTCACGGGGAGCATCCTACCACTAATGATCACACTGTTGAATCCCAGCATCCTGACTATGTGTTGACCCTCAGTCTTGAAAGTGTATCCACATGGACTACAATAGATTTATTCTATAATCCTTTATTAGGATCCCTAATTTACCCATTGGAATCCCATTGGACATGTGCATGGCCTTGTTGATAATTTCCTCATTGGATCATCTCCCTTAATGGGCTACTCTGCTTGTTCCTTCAAGAAATATATTAAGAACTTACTAAAAAGAATGTCTCTCGTCCCAGGATTCTACTCACTTGATCCTTTCACCAGGTCCAAAAAAAACTTTTCTTGAGATGATGGCTTCCTTGGCCCCCCCATACATTCACTTATAGGAGGAATTAATCACACATCACCCCCAGGATTTAGATCGTATTGATTTTGTGATGGTCCCAAATGATGATGTCGACCACCCCATGATGCATATGAAATGTATTGGTCCTCAGTGACCATCTTATCAATATCTTGGTTTTGATATCCTATGGCTAGTAAACATGGAACTATGAATCCCATTCTTCTTAACAACTACCTAACAAATTCATCACTACCTTGAATTCAAGGCATGATGCGCCTACCTAGTAGGCCTAGGCCAACTCATCTGTGATGTTTTCTTCCTGGTGAAACTACCATTTATCAGTACATCCCTTCAATAGATCCCCCAAAATTTCCTTGAGGATTTTGTAATGATATATTGGGGAACCGTCATCAAACAACTTCTCCCCCCCACAAATATTGTTGAAATAGTTGTAGTGGCAGTCTACCATAATGGGTGTGTTGTCTTCCCAAATATGGAATGAATCTATATGGTGGCACTAGTAATACCGATGTATTCCCTTGAACTAGTAATTTGGCTCATCCTTGATCACCTCTAGGATGAAAATTTCCCCCCCAAGTAGAATCCTTAAATAGGAAGCCTCTTTCACAAAGGATATTATTTTTTAACCTCTGAAAGTAGAACCAAAAGTGTTTCATGGTCCGAGTTTCTTATAAATCACTCTCGGTAAAAACTGTTGATCACTATTTCTTGTCTAAGAGAATCATCCACAATGACATCCTGGGAAAATTCTTGAGCATCCAATGGGTTCAACACATAATTATTTTTTATTTTTGGTTAGAGAATTCCAATCATGAAGACTATTTTCAGAGTCGGTTTATAAAGCATGGGGTTTCAGATCTTTCCTTACGGGGATGCAGTTCGCAGTGTCTACTTTTTAAAGAATCACTAAAATAGAAAAGGTTCCATAGTCTGGTTCTCCACAAAAGTTTTCACATATCATGTTCACTGAGATTGCAAGATTTGTGAAAAGGGATAAAGGCATATTTTGTTTTCATGAAGTCAACAACCATTGAGACCCCCAAAAAAATTTATAGATGTATGGACATCTTGGGATTTATGATAGACTTCATGATAATGAAAATAATTGATCAACATCCCACATGATCATCACGAATGAGATTCACAAAATTTAGTAGATTATAAATTTTAAATAATTTTCTCTCAAAATCCTATTTACCTTTTCTTGTCAACTACAATTTGAAGGGGGATTTTTGGTAAAGAAATATGTCTGATCAGAGTCGTCAATGGTGATTTGGCCAGTTCATAATCAATCCTAGAAAAAAGGCCCAAAAATCCTCTAAAATGGCCTATTTCTCAATGCCACATGTCTTTGTGAATAGACATAGTTTTAAAAAAAAATTATGGGTGAGGAATCCTTTTTCTGACCATACGAATCCATGATGGTATCCTCTAAGAGTCTGATGGTGACTCCTGATTATGTGATGGTATGGAGGTGTCCATCATGAGTCTGACAATGATTTTTGTTGACAATAAAGATTGACAGTGTCCACTATGAGTCTAAAAGAGACACTCCCATTAGTGAATCCCAAAACATCCTTTGTTAAGTACATCCCAGATTCTCAAAACCATAATTCCTATAAACACCACACTCATTACAACCATTAGAGGTTGGTTAACTGAAAATTTTTTCTTTTGAATTACTCACAATTCATGAAACCATATAAACATCATGAACTAGACAAAAATAGATCACCCATGATATTTGGGCTTTGCAAAACCCCTTTAGTGTGTTATTGAAATCCTCCAACCATGGTGGATACGCCATTCACGAATACCCATTCCATTCATGAAAGAAGAAGGTCCTATGGGGGGATTTAGGATTTTCAAACCATTCAAACTTCACAAATCCATCCTTTCCCAATCTAGGGATTTATCCCAAAGTAGGGTGACCAATATTAACGATGTTTGATCCTTTGTGAAGCCCCTAACCTCTATAAAGCACTTGGGCTTCGTAAAGAAACTCACTGTGAGGCCCTAAGCATTGAGAAACTCCTTTTGGGACCTCTCTGGGGTCCATCCCTTATTTTGACACCACTTCATGAAGGTTGAGTTACCAAATCCTCCATACCCATCCAGGTTCAGTTTGGCATATCAAGTACATATATGACCTATGCCGCTCACTCCTATGGACCACTCCACTTCAAGTGTGGCATGATATTCCCAACTACATTTTTATTCCTTGAATAGGTACACTGTTGCATGTTTCATCTCAGTAAAGATATATTAATTTAGAACTTTTTATTGACTACTCCTCTCAATTGTTAAAAAATGGAATTTATAAATCCATTACCATCATATAGGCGCATGATCAGTGGCTATATAATCCCATGGGGTAGGGAGTAATTCCCCTTTGTCATATGTATATGAAATAAAACATACTAGTCCAAATATTCTCAACAAATGATGTTAAAATGTGACCGTAAATTTTGAAATAAGTATTGGATTCTCCTTGTGTGATTGGAATGGGATGGTCTACACACCACCTACCCTCACAGGGAATGAGATCCTTCTCATAAGGAATTAGATCCTCCCCTAATGGAATGTCATCCTCCTCGGACAACTTCTATGTGTAAGACCCATATTGTCTCTTATTGGTGCTTATTTCGTGACACTAATGCCATGTATATTGATTTATCTTATATCTCACACCAAACATGACTAAAAATTATGATGGGTTAGTAGTATCCAAGAAATCCACCTTTACTCTGATGGGCATCGTCTTGAGTATAAGCCATAACAACCATACTCTTCTTCCTCATTCCTCTTCCATATATAATCCAAAACTACATGTTCCCATGGAAATAATCCTTAAGAGTAAGCCTCAACCATTATGAATAGTATGGGATTTAGTTCCGAACCAAATATGGTACACAAAAAACCACCTTGAGGTCAAAACCCGACATCCACATTCAACATGATCATCTCTGGATTACATCCTTAGTAAGTTCATGCCCCTTTCTTAGGATACCACATCTCCACCATGTCCCTTAGGCAGCCTCACAGTTGTAAGACTCTGTCATGTCCCATCAAATGATAATCTTCATAGTTTTAATCCCTAACATTATCAAACTATGTGGGGTTTCATCTCTGTCTTTAAAATAAAAATAAAAAGAAGCATATATGAGGTTAAATCCCATCTAATAGAAATCTTAGGTGCTCCATCAAAGGGGATGAACCTCCTTGATCCACCATTAGGGGTATTATAATCATACTTCATGGTGTTACATCTTCCATTTATTGGATACACCTCTCGGATCTACCTCCATGGGGAATACTTATCTATCCATCGGTAAACCTTTCTGCTTCCATCTCATTTGGGTGTAGCTCCTTGATCCACCAACATGTCTGTTCTGATCCACATTCACGGTGTTTCACATTCCATTTATTGGACACACATCCTAGATGTATCTCCAAGGATTGTTCTCATCAATCCATAATTAAACTTCCATGTGTGATGTCTTCCCTCATTGGGATGCACCTCCTTGGGCCACCTCCATGAGGCATTGTGATCAATCAAATTAATCTTTACACGATGTTAAACTGGATCCCTGATCTTTCTCAACTAGATGTTTTGATCTTCCACCACGAGATGTTAAACATGTGACCCTAAATATATTCCTTATAAAAAATGGGTTGCATAAGTTGAGATCCTTGTAAGATATGCTTCCATAGTGTTAGATACCTAATTAAAAACATTGGATGACTGAGGTGTATACCATAAAAGATATACACCTTCAACGTCAGATACCTCATGATTGACATAGGATGCCTTTGTTTACATGACTAAGATGCCTCCATGAGATGCCATCCTATGAAAAAGAATATAGACAACCAACGCTCCAAGCTTCCGGACATGCCAATGATGACTAATGTGAAAACTCTCTTGACCGAAGGTTGTTTCCATTTCAAGACCCACTGGAATATCCAGATAGAAGCAATGTAATTAACCGATATCCACAAATAGATGTAACAAGGAATGAAATCCGTGAACATGACCCAACATTATGAGGGAGACCTGAACAATGTGATAAGTTCCAAGGAGTAATCCAAAGAAGGGGGAACAGATATCCCATGATCTCGTTTCGGTCAAAGAGCAGATGTAACTGATAAAAGGGATGAAAGCCTCCCACCAATATAAATAATGAATGTGAGGAAACAATACACACCAACACACATTAACATGCATAGTTGTGCACCCCATGAAAATTGTTAGAAACAATATCCTCTGGATAAAACCATGTTATAAATATTATAATTATTAAAAAAAGTGCCACAAGTTTTGTTTTCCTTAAATAATATAATATAATGTTCCTTATCATAATAATGTGGCCTCAAGTGGTCATAAATTTGAACATTGATTGATTTTTTTCTAAAATTACTCATCCAATAAAATTGGAGCAAGTATTAGGGTAACATTATTATTCTTATCAAATTATTTTTATTTTTAATTTCCCGATTTACCCTTTATCTTGATAACAAAAATTACAATAGTTACCATTCATGCTTACCTAAAATAAAATAGGGGTCTATTTAATAAATTTAGAATGACTGTTCCAAATATGGAATCCATTTTTCAAACTTCAGAATGAACAAGTAACTGAATTTAGTTTAATACAAAACCATAAAAAACAAACTAATAACAAATTTCTAAAAAAAATTAACTAAAAAATGAGATGTTTTATACTTAATGAATTTCTAAAATTTATTTCAAATATCAGGATTAGATTTTATATAATCAAAATTAACTAATTTTATTTTAAAAGTAATCCAAAATAAATTTTTAAATTGTAAATTATTTAAAATAAAATATTGTTTTTAATGTAAATCAGAAATTTTTACTTTCATTAAACATTAAATCTTTCTATAACTTTCTAAAAAATCCATCCTATGATATTGTTGACAAGTTTTTAGTTTCTTTTAATTATTTAATAAATTTTTATTGAATATGAGATTAATATATATTTAATAATATTTTTATTTAAATTCATAACCTCTAATTCAATGGCTCAGTTATAATAGTAATGTTAAAATAATAATATTTTTTTATATATCATAGTTATTTTAAAATCAGGGTTGCATGAAATTCAATATATCGATGAAATAAAATTACTTAATGATAAATATTTCATAAAAATATTTCGGTGTTATATATAATGCCAATTAAATTGAATATTTCTCTTAGAATTCATCACTCAAATACATACAGTTGTGTTTACCTCTATATCATCACATTCTCATGTTCCTATATAACTTCTAAAAATAGGAGGTTTTCCACAAGCCATTAACTAAAAGTTTGATCCTATTTCATATAAATTTATATCCATGATCCAGAATCTCTACTAGTTTTTCATCATATGTAACATCATTCCCCAGTAGTAAATCCTCAAAGTTTTGTAAATGGGAATGATCTAGTATGTACTTCCACATGAGAGATACATGAAACTCATATTGAACTAAAGTGAGATTTGGTGTATTCCCTGATCGATTTTCTATTGTATTGATATGATCAGGAATTTGAAAAGGACCAATGTATTGTGGGATTAGCATGACCCTATTTCTAGATCACATCATTCTCTTTAGAGAGTTCTTCATAGAAATACCTGGTCACCCACTTCAAACTCCATATAAATCACTCAATTGATAACATAACATTGCTGACATATTTGAAATTCTTTATGTGATCTCAAATAAATTTCACATTCTCTTCTATTTTTGAAACTAGATAGGGTCCCAATATATTTCTTTATCCAACTTTATTTTAGAATGTTGGAGTCCTTCACTTCTTATCATATGTGGATTGATAATGATACCTAAGAATTATTTAATTAGAATTATTATTCTAAGAAGATTCTACCAATGGAAGGTCATGATCCTAAAAAAATTTGAAATCTATAGATAAATCTCTTAACATGTATTCTATAGTTTTAATAGTACTCTCAGGATGACCATATGTCTTAGGATGATAAGCAGTTCCAAAAACATAACTCTGTGTCTAGAGCGAGCTGAAGACTTCTCTCGAACATCGAGGTAAACCTCAGATCCTAATAAAATATAATAGAAAGTGGAACTACATTAAATTTTACCACTTACTTAAAATATATTATGGAAACATGATCAACATAAAAATCTTATTTAATAGAAATGAAGTGTCCTGACTTCATAAGGTGAAATTATATAACCCATATAGCATTATGGCCTTTATATGTTTTGGGTAGTCCAATGAAAAAATACATAGTGATATTTTCCCATTTATATTTTGGTATAGTTAATGGTAGTAACATCCCTTTAGTATTCTATATCTCATCATTAACTTACTAAAAAACCAAGCATCGAGAAGCATACTCCAAAATATCTCTCTTCTTTCCCTCCCACAAAAATACACTTTCGAGTCTCTATAAAACGTTGTAATTCTAGTATGAATATATATGATGATCTATGAGCCTAGACCAATAGATCCTTCTTAAAATTTGTTATGGAAAGGACATATACATGGTTTCTAAAACATTTTATTTCATCATAATGAAGGTTAAACTATGAATCATCTCTTACCCTCTTTTGTATCTCTACGTATTACTTTTACATCACTTTTAATCATCACGTGGATAGACAAATGATCATTCATTTGATCTAGATAAAATTATTCCATTCCATTATGATTTCTAGGTCCATACATTGTAAATCCATAAATATTAGATTATTTTTGTCCTCTATAATAGATAATCTATCATGATCCTTTCAAATCAAATAGTTTTACACCTTTTTTCTTTCTTAATGTGGTAATGTATAAACAAGTTATAATATGTAATCAGCACCAATTATCTTCTTTGGTGAATTTTTAGACCTTTCCAGTGAAAATATACTTTAAAATATGGTGATGAATATATATATCATACCATTCATGCACCATCAGTTGGAGTCATAAATAAGAAATCACCGAATTTTTTTTAATGTGGATACATCTCAGTCCATTCTTTGATGAATGACAATAGATCACAAACTATTTTCTATTATATGTTAGTGTGAGAAAAATGTCACTAATCAAACTTCTTTTCATCTACTTGAAATTATCTTCACATTCCTCCATCTATATGAAAATAAAACATTTCTAAGTCATCTTGGTGATTGTATTAGATAATCATATGAAATATTTCATAAAAATTAAATAATATACCTCTAACCCAAGAAAACTATGGATTTTCATCACTTTGTTTGGTCTAGGCCATTTATTAATAGCATATGTCTTTGAAGGATCCATTTATTTTCTATAACCTGATATTATATGACCTATTAATGAAACTTGATAAATCCAAAATTCACTTTTGGTAAATTGTGCACAAATATTTTCTATCCTTATTGTCTTCATCACCGTCCTTAAGTGATCTTCTTGATCATCCTGGTACAAAAAATATTCAAGAATATCGTCTATAATAATTTCCAAAAATTGATCAAGACAGTCTAAAATACTCTATTCATTAAATCCATAAAGATAGTGGTGTGATTTGTAAGACCAAAAGGATTCACAATAAATTCATAGTACCCATACATTATATGGAATTCCATATTGGATTTATGTTACTTATTGATCATCAATTGATGATATTTATAATGAAGGTCAATCATGGAATTGTATTGTGGTCCATATTTTTGATCAAATAACTCATCAATATATGTAACATGATACTTGTTCTTGATAGTAAATTTTTTTGTTCAAATGAATTAATATGGGGTCACATTAATCCATATTTCTTAAGAAGTAGAACATTTACACCCCAAAGTGTTGCATTGGGGGATATAAATCTTTTATTAGGATTCTCCTGGCCTTTATTATTCAATTACTGAAACTAAATTAGGTCAAATATATAAGTAGTATTTGAAATAATCATATAACTATGTATGAGTTCTTTTAAAAACTAAAAATCACGATTCATTTGAAAACCTAGAAACTATTCCTAAAAGACATCAGAAAACTCCCGTACAATAATGTTGTCATTAATGTTACATTTTACCCCAACCATATAAGATAGTTAAACTTTATATATTAGAATTAAGACCCACATTTTGGACGAAATTTCTATTAGAAGATAATATTTATCCTTGCATTGATAAATAATTATATATTTATTCAGAATATGTAATGTAACATCCCTTACTTGGTAACTAATATGACACACATATAGAGAACCATAATCCATGAAAAGAACAATATTGAATAGAACTAAAGGTAATATCACACTATTTCCATGAAGAACATTCCCACAAACTTCTATTGGATAAGAATTATAATCATGATATGAAACAACTATTCCATTGAAATTTTTCATAGCCAACTCAATATCTAATTATTGTGTTGATATGGTGATACCATTATAAAATTTATTAAATAGGGGGTTGGATCTATAATCAAATAATACATTAGCTTATATAGAGTGGCTCTAAATCACAACACCATATTCTTGGAAACCATAGGTTTAACCTAGGCCCTTCATTATTATTACCGAAACATTCAGATTTTGTCTTATACATAGATTTATCCCTAAAATTTCCCATCCTAGTTCCTAATTGTTATTTAAACCCTTCTATAATAACAACTATAATAAATCATGCCTTTCATATATGAATATTATATCTTTTCAGATGAATATATATTAAATTACACATTCATATGCCTGAGGATCATAAAGGTATGGTCACATTGGAAAAATGGAAACATAAAAAAAATAGTTAATAAATTATCCGCATAATCTCCTACTTATTTATTCATAAATAGACCCCTTTTTAAAATATCATACTTAATACCTTTCCCCATATCCTAGGGAAATGAAACATAAGAAACAGGTATGATCAGATGCTCATTAAGGGTAAACAAATTATATGTTAATGATTTCTTATAAATAACACAATAATATGGTTATAAGAACATGAGATTAACATTTTAAAACTTATTACCTTCATATCATAAATCATAATATTGAGACATTAAATATATATTGGAATTTAATAATTCATGAATTATAATATAACAATATCTATTATGAAATAGTTTTAACAGAATACACGTAATTATGGTATATGCATACGCATTGAAAATAATTTCCTTACTAGTAGAGGATAATTTCCAAGACTATCATTGTGGAATGGGTTCACTCCCCGATCCATCACAGTTTTCAAGGTTCACTCCCGAGACTATCATAGTGGATAAAGTTCCTTACTAAACTGAGTTCAATCCCCATTCTTGTCCTGTCTATACCATGAGATATATATCATTATCCAATGCATTATAAAGAGATATAGGTATCACCCATAAAATAATGAAAAAATGTATGTTTTTACAACATCATACATCAATGATCATTTTAGAACCCATAAAAATAATTGGGTTTCATAAACATTTCGTCATAGAATAACCCACAAATAATTAATGGGTTTAATAAATATGTCATCATTTCATCATAAATTTAAACCATCCAAAGAAAGAATAATGATGGTATCATTATATTATTTATCCATAAAATTATAAGTAACATCAATTACTAGAATTTGATATAGAAAATAAATTTTAAGGATCACTTAGAATAATTCTTGAGGAAAATAATGTTTCTATTTTAAAATCACTTATTGTATTTTTATATAAATTATCAACACATTAATTCCATATTTTATAGAAAATTTACAAAGGGTTTCTTTTAAATAATATCATGAAGATTCCTTTCAAACTATTTTGTAAAATGTTAAAAATGGGTAAAAATGACTTCATACCATTTTAAGAGAATATTGAAAACATTTTTGAAAAATAAAATTTAACACATTTAAAATTAAGATAAATATTCCCCTATAGAGAGTTAAATATAAACAAGCCCAAATAATGATGAGATTGTGAAATAAGACCCTTACTGCTTTGGTATCATTTTAATCACAATCCTCATGAAATAATGAAACTTAGTTGGATATTTAAATACCATAATTATTATGATATGAATAAAAAACCATATTCATCTATGTACATACACAACAAAAAATAAATTATTTTTGTATAATGAATGTGTCCCATAGAAATAAAACTGAGGGATAATCCCCAACCTCATGTCCTGCCTTTGATTTTTCACATTCAAACATACAATATAAAAAAAATAGATTTATTATAAATGAAATACGTAAACATATATAAATCAAACAATTTTGGATTTATTTATATCATCTTATCACCTATTATTAATGAATTGTTATTAAAATAACTATTTTGGGATATAATTACTTCGCTTTCCAAGCATGTTTTTATTTTGAAGTCCTGGTTCATATACTTTGATCATGGTCCCATAATTTCAATAATGTTAATAATGGTGTAAAAATAATATATATTCATTATATACATATATATAATCAACCATAAAAATTATATTCTGAAAATGAAATACACCATTCTTGGAGATAGTAGGTCATATGTACTCATGAACATTGTTTCTATTTTTTTTGAACGATGGAGTGAATGAAAAGAAAATAACAATTTAAACAATCAATAAATATTATAATATCGTATATATCATATATATTCATCAATTTAATCCTTATTCCCATTTGTATGAAATATAAATAAAAAACGAATCACAATGCAATGTGAAAATTGTAGTCCATAAGTACACACGAGCAACATTATCATTTCCAAAAGATTATATGGTAGGCCGATAACTCCCCAACTTGTGTTTTACTACAACCAATTCTAAGATATAGAGTGATTAATGACTTTAAAAGAACCTCCCCATACACTGAAGGCTACCATCTTGTTGCGGGGGGTATATGGTAACATGTGGGGAGACTATACCCCTTTTTTATTAGTGTAATAAAATGTAGATAAAATATATAATAAAGGAAACAATATATCTGATAACCAAGAACCACATTTCATTCCCAAAACCAGTTATATTACTAAAAACTAATATTATATATGCCATTCGATGTCATACGATTCCAATGCAAAAGGAAACCAACAATAATGACATGACGTAGAATCCTGAAAATCGGTTAAAATACCAAGTATTTTCTCCCCCTCCATGTACATACAAATCCCAAACAACAATCTCGTATATGGCCCAAGCCCGTATCTTGATCTCAACCATGATGTGTGCTCTGGTACCCAATGGTAACATGAGAAGGGTGTGAGTACAACTTAGTAGGAAACCACCAACTGTCTTTACAAAATATCCTGTCTAATGTAGTGTGTGAATAAGTAAAAAACCAATTTAACAAACAATTAGGTTACATAATTTATCATTTAATTGATCAATTACTTTAATTTATTTGTTCTATATTTTATCTATTTTTTTTCAAACCAGATTTGACCATTTTCGGTCATCTGATCCATGTGTTAAATGTATCATAGTCTAGAAAACAAGTACCCTCCATCTACGAATTGAACTAGAACTCATAACTCCATATTAGACCATCCCAACCATGATATGGAATTCTAGGTGCATACTCATCAGTTTAGGGGAATTATTATATTCAATGAATAAGTATTATGAACAGGGGTGCTCAATCATCTATCAAGCCCTTCCACAGGAGTAGAGAATCAAAGTAACATTCCATTACCATATATCGAAATCACATATTCTCATTATCATTACCCATTTCATTGCATAATATCTTGGGTGCAACATTTCCATTTAATCACATTTCCATGTTTACTTACCATCATCATGTTCCAAATTCCCTACCTAATCCTATTTTACAATACAATATATTACACCCCTTTGTAAAATTTGCCATGAAATTTCCCCATGAGGCCAAGTCCCATTATCCAACTATCATAATCATTTATTTACCTGTCATTAATTTAATAACACTTCATGTTAAACAAAATTACTTATTTCCCTGTTACTGGTTCAATCATATTTACCAATGGTTTAACATCACAAACCCAAAAATGTTTCAATTAAAATCCCAATATTTGATGGTCAAGGGAGTGGTCCACCCCATTGGTGTCCATAGGCCTAGTCAACTCAACCCATCATATCCCACATAGATCATGAGGGTTCGAATACCCCATTTAGATAAAAAATTAACCATCTCATATCATGGGAAAAAAATTCATGATAAAGGAACCCATACGAAAACCAAATTCACATAATCAACATCAAGACTATTGGATATGACTTATATACCACCTACTACAAGTTAATGGATAAATGCTAAATTAACCATATCCAAGAATTTGAAATCAGGAACTCCTTCATGAAACAACCTAGAATATGATTACTAAGTGAGGTTTTAGGTGATAATAAGGAGCTGAAAGATTACTTAAGGCCTATTCCATAAAATAGGGTCTAATTCACTATTAGACTCACTCAAATCATGGAATTACACCCAACAAAACTCCAAAAATCATAGAATCAAGGGAGAAATATCCGTTGTAATTTTTTGAGGGGTTTTTATTTAGTTAGGATATTAGAGGATGAATGGGGAATAAAATTGGGTTATGCTTCATAAAACATAAGGGGGGTTAAGAAATCCTCATATGTTTAATGAGGCACACAGTTTGGCCAAACCCAATTCCACTCACATTCCAAGGGGAGGGGGGAGGGGGGTTGGGTCACTTAGTTTCTTAGGAGGCCATTTGGATTGATATACCCTGTGATGGATATGTGGTATCACTCTATAAAATAAAACATGATTGGGTTCCCCATCATTAATGGATTACAAAATTTTCCCCATTTTTTATTTGGGTGAATGGTTCTATCTCATGGTTTTAATTAATTTTTCACCAACCATGAAGCCACCACTAGGTGGCCTTGATTTCTTCCATTTTGTGCCCCCAAACCCTAAGAAGCTCCTATGACCACTGAAAAACTCATAAAAAAATTTATTAACCAATTTTAAATAAGTTAAAGCATAAATAAAACAAAATTACACCACATTAGATGTTTTGAATCTTACAACCTCCCCACATTATAACATCTCATCCTAGAGCCTAACTTACAAGAATATTGGAGTCTAAAATTTGATAATTTTAGGCCACTTGGCCTATATATCTGCCTATATCTCAATATTATTCCCTGACATTACCACGCTGGTAGAAAAATAAAAACAATGGAACAATATTTCTCTACAAGATCTTCTCACAATGATTCATAATACAAACCACAATCTCAATAAAGGACGCACCAAACTAAACATGAACATAAACAATAAGGATCAAATGGTAAGTGTTGGGATGATATTTCTAATGTTTTGAAACATGTAAACATTATTCATTCCATGAAAACATTATAGAAGAGACAATTAGTATGCTACCGGTCTGATCCTATCCATAATATTAAAAGGCCCCACAAATGTGGGCACAAACATTCCAGAATTTATGATCCTAATGTGACCCAACATTGGAAACACCTAAGGGAACACGCGATCACCAACTACAAAATAAATGGTTGATGATGATGATCTATATATCACTTCTGCCTACTCTAAACCATATCCATACATTTCTGAATCAACTGAACATTATTTGATGTTTCTTATATGAGACTTAGCTCCAAAAATGATGATTATCTGGCCTCAATCAAACACAATGTGGTTCTCCATGTCCTACCATATAGTGACTATGATGGTGTAATTTAAATATTTACCTAGTAACTATTATTATTAGATGGATAGATAAGCATCGACTGATTATCCCAGGTTCTACCAAAATCTAGGAAGAATTTCCATAGAATAACCTATAACACCTGGATAGTATGCTCTAATTTCCCTTCTGTCTATAGGTTAAATCCATACTCAGAAGCACCTCATTACTTAGATCCTTTTTTTTAAACCTTACAAAAAGTTCCAAGTAAAAATCTATTCATGAAATAAAACAATACTCAGAGGTATCCCATTGAAATGTACTTTATCAAGAACATATATTCCACCCAGTTGATACACTTTAAAAGTCTCCCATATTGGTAATAAATGCGATACCATGTTTAGTCGATCAATAACTACCCAATGGGAATCATTATTATTAGGAATCCTTAGGAGAACCACCAAATAATCCATGGTGACACCAACCCACATCCATTATGAAATGGAAAATAAATGAAACATACTACCTATTCATTAATGCTTGGACATCACCAGCAGAAAGGTATTGCATGTATACACAAAACATACGACTTCTATCTTCATATGGGGCCACCAAAAAGTTCTATTGAGATCACAATTAATTTTTGTTAAACTTGGATACACCACCAATTTCATGGCATGAAACATGCACATAATATCCTCCCGTATGCAGGTGGGAACAATAACATGACCTAGAAAACAAATTATGTCATCATCACCGATAATATTTTTGGAAGGTGACTCCCCACCTTCATGGATATCCCTCCAGTCCAAAAACTCAGGATCCTCAATCCCCTATGCTTGACCAGTGTTAGAAGTGTAGATTAAACTACAAAGAATATATGGTTCATAAGTACCTTGTTCTCCTAAACCCCTATGTTCATATCAGTGAACATAGTCATCATCTTCCATTCAGAACATGACTTGGAAACTGCTTGAGTTTATGCCTATCAAATTAGGGAATCTGAAAAACTGTTCCACTTCATTGGTATATAATCCAACTCAAAATCTAAATACCATTTATATTCAACCAATATTCATCTTTAAAGGATGAAATCCCATTGATAAAAGATGTACTTGAGGCCTTTATTTTCAGTATACACAATGAAACTTTCACCTAACAGATTTAGTCCTCATCACGACAAACCCCCATGGCTATTTCAAGTTCATGTGTAGGGAAATTATTTTTTAAACATTTAATGTCGAGACCCATACCCAATGATACAATCTCATTTCATCAAAAAGTATCTAATTCCAGACATGGGCATATTGAAAATAAATAATAACATCTTACCTGATTTGGGTAGGATCAAAATTGGCATTGTAGTCAACCACTTCTCCAGCTCCTTGGTGGCACTCTCACATTCTCTAGTCCATTAAAACATGAAACCATTAATGCTCATGCTCAAAAAATGGTGATTATAAGTTATGGAAATCTTTTAAGGACCTTTGGTAATATCCCTCCAAACTAAAAAAATTACAATTTCAAAAAAAAATTGTGCTTCACCCAAGAAAAAAACTCTTACACATTTTCTCGGTGCTCTAACACACCTTCCTTAGAGCTGATGTGACCCGTTGAATGTATGTTTTGATCGAGAAACTAAACATGTATTACTTGGAATATGGATGATTATCTATCATAGTACTCAAGATGATGCAAATTTGGTTGGAATGATCTTCATGAGTCTAGTAGTAAAATAATATTTCATCCACAAAAACTAATTCAAACTAATCTTGGTATGGGTTGAGGATTTCTTTCATTGAGTGCATAAATATTTCTGGATAATTTTTCAACGTTAATGGAATCAAAACAAACTTGTACAAGAAATAACGACTCCTAAACTTAGTTTTTGTTATGTTAGAACCTCTCACCCTTAACTGGTTATAACTTATACTCAAATAGATCTTTTAGATAAAATAAGCACCTCTTAATTGTTACAAAATATCATTGATACATAAATAGGATGTCAATTCTTAACTATCATTAGATTTAATTTCTTATAATCGATGCATAACAACAATGTTTCATCACATTTATTAAAAGAAGAATAGTGATCCACTTGGTGATTTGCATGGGAAGATAAATCCATTAACCTCTAATTATTATAGATGAGTCTTCATCTCATGAAGCTCTTCTAGTTCTAATTAGTAGGTGGGAATGGAAGTTGGCGTAGCACCAAGTATCATCTTAATTTTAAACTCAACTAGTCTTTCAAGCAGTCACCTTGATAAGACCTTGGGAAATAAAAAGAAAAAAATCCACTATTAGAGGAAATACATCTATCTCTACTTCTACATAATCAAGAAAAATACATACTTGTTGGGTTGTGAGTGCACACAACCACTGGGGAACTAAACCTACATGTCATTCTTGTATATCACATTAACCATGGTGAATATAATTGTTATAATCAATGGGATGGATACATTACCCTTGTTGGGTAAGAATTGATATGGGATCAATATGACAACAACATATAAATCCTAAATATTTGGTCAACCCCTGATATCTAAAAGACAAATAATTCCAAAAGAAGTCATACTCACCAAACTCGAGGGAAGACTTCTTGCATTACTGATTATTCTTTGTTTGTATGCACAAGAGTGTTTCAATCAACATAACCCAGAAAAACTATTCAAGTGATAGGAACAAATAATTAACGAACTAGGAAGATAAAAAATAATGAAAATTCCATGTATCAAATAAAGAAAAATAATATTTGGAATCTATAAGAATCAAACCTCAAATTGTCTATGGTCTAGCCTTACTACCGCCAGGTCCAGGATTAATTGTTTGTTACTGACTCACCCCTCGAGTTGGCCTCTAGTATATGTTCTCAGGGTTACACTACCAATCTCATAAGGACTCTATTTTCCAAAAACAACATCTCCCCACCTGAACTATTGCGTCCAATGGAAACTTGACTGCCTAACTGATATGAAGTATCTGACCATCAACCAGTACTATATACTGGTTTAGATCCTCCACCATTGCCTACCTGTTGTGGGTTCCAATAGAAAATTATCATATAAACCATCATTCCACTTTCCTAACACACTAATGGCAGTCTAAGACAATGAAATCACATGTGTTCCAGCCTACCACACTAAAAAATGATTGATCTAATTTCCTTGAAGAAAGTTCCTCTTCCCTAACTACTCTCTCCGCCACTACTAGGGGGAAACACTCACAATGGTGCTTCCTACTATCAGAATATGTACCACCAGATCGCCCAACTGCAACAATATTCCATCCACTAGAATCATCATTGAGATTCCCCTAAAAAATGGCATGATCCACCACCTCACAAAACCTATTCAAGTAGAAGATATTTACTAGGGTCTTGATCTCACATCTAATCCCATATCAAAAGCTCCTTTCCATATTTTTATCATCTCCTGAAACTTTTGATGAAAAATAATGTAGATCTATGATGCAGCTTGCAAAATCCATCACCTTCATGTCTCATTGAGTCTGGCATATACACTCTTTAGCCTTCCCCTACATCACAGTATCTGGGTAAAAGTGATACATGAAATCCTGCAAAAATCCTTCTATGCTATATCATTTTTCTGTTCATCTCAACTCCATATATTCCACCAACACTACACTAGACATAATATCATATAAGTCTCCAGCATGACCCTCTTATAGGGACGAGTCTCCAAGTGATCTTGAATCATTTGGATGGACTCAATCCCAAACAATATTTCTATAGGTCTACCCTCTCTAGTAAATGTTGGAGGGTTCTACAACTAAAACTCTCTTATCAAATCGAACATACTCATTGTATCATGGACCAAGTCATACTCCACAAACATTATAAAATGGGAAAGTTTCCCACCAAACTGATCCACCCATCTATTACATGGAAGCAATGTTGTTTCCTACTCTATAACTGGAGGAAAATTATTATTGGTACCATCATATCACCCAACTAGTAGACATCATTATGGGGCCTTCCTTATATAGTTCTAAACACGCATCTCAAAACACATAACATAGGATTTCCATAGTTTAAACAAAAATATATCTCACTACTAGACATATACAACCAAGACCATATACATTATCCCAATGAACATTTCCATTGGGACCCCACAATTTCTCATCCACCCTAAACCTAGGCCATTCAATAAGGGATATCTAACTCCTATATTTTCAATTTACAATAGACACCATTTTAACCACCCTATAACAATATTTACATTATTTTCACAATTATTACATTTTATTAGGCAAATTTTAATTTAATGTTATAATAGTATAAAGATGAATTTATAATTCCCATACTCATCCATACCATTTTATCTATGTGTTCCTAGAATGATGCAAGACACATGTATCTATAAGTGCCTATAATGATGAATTCATATAAAACCTCATTTCATTCCATGTCAGAGATGAAACATGAAAAATTAATAACTTTACACTACAAGTGAATAACTTGAGGTTAAATAACATCAAAATTTAACACTAAACATCAAAAAAAAATCAATCCCACCATTGGTACTTGGGTTTTACCCAGTACATGGGTTAGCTACTCTCATGAATGGGCTTATTCTAATGGTGAGACACTTCATAGTCTCCTATAAACCTTCCCCAAATAACATAAATAATAGAAAATAGACGCTCTGATACAACTTTTATGGCCCTAACCCAGTTTCTACTATAACTATTGCCATGATGCAGTATGTTATGTGACCTCAAGAACACTAGCCCATATGACAGAGGCTACCGACTAGCTATAGGGGTCTGAGATAACTTGTGGAGAGACAATACCACATTTGTATCATAGTATTTCATAGAAGATAAAATATATAATAAAGGATATAATATATCAAATAACCAAGAACCATAATACATACCCAAAATTGGGTATACATCTACAACCAAACATGAAATATGTCATGTCCTTACATTCAGTGCCAAGTAAAAATGAAAACCCAAAATAATGATATGTGGAAGAATCCCCAAAATGGGTCCAAATACCATGTTTGGACCCCATATCCATGTAATAGTTATCCGAAAAAACTATCTAATATAGGGACCTTTCCCTTTTCCTTGCCTTCAACCCTAATGTCTTCTTGTCTACGCAATGGTGTCCCAACCGGGGTGTGAGGAAAACTTAGTAGGCCGCCACTAATGCTGTCTAAAAAGTATAGAGTCTGACATGGTGTATGTAGAAGAACAGAAAATAATGAAAAAAATTAAAATAGGATACATCACATAACATATAATAGAAAAATTAAAATAATTACCTTTTTCCGCAATTTACGCAATTTAATCAAACCTTCTTCACCCCATGCTGATCATATGATCCATGTGTCAAAAGGGTAACTTGGTAAAAAAATAGAGCCTATATCCATGAATTGAAAGAGGTATTAGAACACCATGTCCATCCATCATAACCATGATATTGAATTCAATGTCCATACCCTAGAGTTCTAGATAATCAATCCATTCCCCAAATAACTACGTTTCACAAGGGCGCTCGAGCATCATTCGTGACTACCCATGGGAATAGGGCATCAGTCTAACATATCACTACCATAAATCACAATCAAATTGGATCATCATCATTGACCATATCATTACATAAATTCAAACATGAAAAATTTCTATATAATCTCATTTTCATGGGTCCTTACCATTATCATGTTCCAAATTCCCAATATAATCCCAATTTACCATTAAACACATGAAAACCATTTCTTAAATTTTTACAAGGCATATCACCATGAATATATACCACCTTCAACCAATTATCACAATCATTTATTTATTCTTCATCGTTTTATAAAATATTAAAGTTAATCTAACATCCAACCTTCACATGTTATTGTTCAATGACATTTACCGGTGGTTTATTATCATAAACCCTACAATTTATCTTCTAACATCATAATCGTTCATGTCCAAGTGAATGATACACCCCATTGGTGTACATTGGACCATTCAAATAAACCTCATTTGATCCCATGAGGATCATGAGGGTTTAACCACACCCGTTAGATACACAATTCCCAATTTATTATCATGGGAAACAGAACATAGCATAATGACACCATTACAACAATCATATACCCATAATCGATATCAAGACTATGGGATATAACTTACAGAACACTTACTTAAAGATCATAAATGAATGCTCACTTATCCTTATCCCTTGACTTGAACTCAAGATCCCCTTAGTGGCACAACCTAGAATCTACTGGAAAAGTGAGGTTTTAGGGAATCACGAGGAGATGAATGTTCACAGAATCCTTATTCGAGAAAATACAGGCAAGAGGAGTGTTATAATCAATTAGAGCTTCTCTATATACCCAAAGACCCCAAAAAATCTTCGAATCAAGGGATTATCATCCATTTGATTTTATGGAGTGTGTTTTTTGACACCTAGTATGCTATAGGAAGAACAAGGGAAAACATGTGTTATGTTTTATAAATCTTGTGTGAGAAAATAAGAAATCCCTCCTTGATTAATGATGTAAATGGTTTGGACTCATGGTTGGCCAAACCATGTTCCACCCACTACCTATCGGTGGCTTGGTTCACATAGTTTCCAAGGATCACACATTGTTTGACAAACCATGTGGAGGTTGTGAAATATAGATCTATCTATGAACACATGGTTTAGTCCCACTACCATTCATGGTTTACCAACCATGGAAAACTCCATTCCAGGGTGTATGGTAATAGCGCATGGATAAAAATAATTGTGATCCAATCAATAAACCTATACTGGATAGATCAATTTTCCAACTTCTCATGTCCCAAACCACCGATACACCCCAAGTCTCCCCACACTCCCGATAAACAACTCATTAACCATTTTAATGGAACTTAAACTAAAACATAAACAAAAGTGTACCTCATTAGAAGTAAAAGATCATACAGAAATATTAGACATGATATTATCTTTAAAAACAGTAATTATTTCATAATTATCTTATATAAACATTTTTTTCATCCATAAAATATGGTGATAAAAAAGGAATTGTATCTCTACGTGGAGATGGTAAGCCGTACGTACGCACGAGTGACACTTCCACTTCTATTTTGATGAGAAATAGGGTATATAATGGTTTTTTCAAAATCATAATAACATTTCATAATACAAAGGGTAATGATGTTTTTTATGATAATTATTGTATATTTATTAGAGGAAAAAGTGTTGAAAAATAATGTGATTTGTATGATTGATCACCTCTTCTTTGTGATGACCCTTTAGATCTCCTCTAAAGGGATCCAGTGTTGGTATTTTCAAAAGACCAGAACTTATAGAATGTGTATATGGATTTTTAGAAGAGAAATTGGTAGATTATGATCAAGATGTAAGGCTCTATGTGGTGTAACGAAGTGAGGGAGGAAGTTCCCTATTATAGTTGAGGTGCACGGTACTTTCAGAATTTCATTAAAAAATATATAATAAGACTATTCTGAGCCAAATGGTTCCAAATGAATAATAAATTCATAGTGGATTATATTTTTAGCCCTATAATATCTCATTTTTCATAATTTAAGATTTAATTTTTTTAGTTATTTGAATAAAAAATTAATCCAATAAAATATCATTATTCCTATTTTTGATACTATTCATCTCTATGACACTAAAAACATCCAAAAAAAATTAAATTTTGATCCAAATATTTTATTATATAATAAACATGTCATTTTCATCAATGTAATTCATAGATACCACTAAATAGTTCAAATTATATTGATTTTAATATTTTTATATCATTTATTTGATTTTTTCCATTAATTGAATAATTAATGCATCATCATTGTTTAAGCATTTATAGTAATTATTTATTCAGAAAAAATATAAATGAAATTACCAAGATAAATATAATTATTTTATATTTTTAAATAATATTTATAGTCAAACATATCCTCTATATAACACCATATTAAAACTATTAATCTTATAGAAGACATATATGTGACATGTTTGACTTTTCATTAAATAAAATAATATAAATCACATAATCTTATCCAAGTGGCCTCAAATAGACATAAATTATACTATTCGATTATTATTGTCTAAAATTAATCAACCAATAAAATCTGGGATGGTTTAAATTTAATTTTATAGTCTTTATAATATATTTTTTACTCTTAATTACATGATTTCCCCTGTACTGGAGTAAAAAATATTTCAAATGTTTCTATTCATATTTTCCAAAAAATAAAAAGTGTTATAATAAAAAAAATTAACCTCATGATTTATAAAATGTAATTAATTTTTCAAAAATAAATTCAAAAAAATTAGTATAATTCATTTTAATATTAAGCAGACATAATGTAATGATATTTTATTCAAAGAAATTCCCTTCTTAAGAATAAATTTGTTTATACTAAAATTTTATATGAAATTAATTTCAAAGATCAAAATTAGATTTTTTTTATAATAAAAAGGAACTACTGATAAATAAAAACTATTCAAAATAAAATATTATTTTTAAAATTCATTAAAATAAATTTTTCTCAATGTAAATCAGTATTTTTCACTATTCATTAAAAATTCAAATTTTTTAGAGAATTCTCATTAATTCATATTAATTGAATTTTTACTCGAAGAATTAAAAAGTGATTTATAATTTGTCAAATTTAGTGAAAAAATAATGATATTTATTTCCTCATGGAAATTAAAAAAATAATTGTAAGAAAAAATATATTTAAAGGATAAAATGACATTAATAAAAAAATATTTATTTCATTACTATTAATATATTAATGTTTATTAAATATAAGATTCATAGATATTTATTAAAATGGTTATTCATATTTATAACAACTAATTTAAAGTCTAGTTTATAATTATCATGTTAAAATTATAATATTTCAATTGTATATCATAGTTCTTTTAACTCGGTGTTTATTGAAACGAATTCTCTCAAAGAAATATAATTATTTGAAGAGAAATATTTTATAGTAATATATGGGAATTACATTCAACACCTATTAAAATAAATTTCACCATTGAAATTCCCCACTTTTACACAAATATATGAGGATACCTCTGCCACATCACATCATCAGGTTCCCACATAACTTCCTCAAATGGGCGGTTTTTCTAAAAAATATTACTTGGTGGGTGGTATTACCTCATATACAATTATATATATGATAAAAAATCTACTTGAGTTGTTATTTAGAAGAAGTATCATTCTCTATCAGTATAACACTTAAGTTTATACCATGTGATTGATCATGTATGCGCTTCCTTAGGAGAGACACATGGAACATATCATGAAATTATTAGAAATTTAATGGAGGAGACAATCGATATGAAAATATCTCAACATGATCAAGAATTTAAAAAGTACTGATATACCTAGTAGTTTGATTTTACTTTTTTTACAATCTAATAACTCTCTAATAGGGTGATATTTATAGGAATTTATTTTCACCAACATTAATCTACATATCATTCCAATTATTCTGACCATTAATTTTATATCGAATTATAGAGGTTCTTAAGTGTTATTTAATGGATTTAACCTTCTCTACCACTTCATCAACTAGATCCAGTCTTAACAACTTTATTTCTCCAACTTCATTCAATTGTATTGGACTTTATCACTTCATACCATATAGGGATTTATAAGGAGATATCTATTTAATAAAAGGTATTATTGTAGGAAAATTCCACCAATGAGAAGTGTTGATCCCAACCACCTTTAAAATCTATAGAGCTAGATCACAACATGAATTATAGTTTTTTATTGGTTCCTGAAAACTAACAATCTATCTTGGGGTGATAAGAAGTGCTGAAAAATTACTTTGTATCAAGAGCCTACTGAAGACATCAACAGAACATCGATGTAAACCATGAATCCTTGTTAGATAAAACAGAAAGTGGTACTCCATGATAGATTACCACTTAATATTTTTTTTGGAATATTGATCAAGAGAGAAATATTCTATAATAGTAATGAATTGTGTCGAATTCTTAAGTCAATTGACAATAAATTAAATAGTATTATTGATTATAGATGTTTTTCTGAGTCTGATGACATAATCTGTGGTGATATTTCACCATTTCCATTTCGGTATGGTTAATGGTTGTAACGTCAACTTACACATCTATCTCTTACACAACAAATTATGATAAACTAAGAAAATGGAAACATAGTCTAAAATTTCTCTCTTTATGTAACATATCAAGAAATACTCTTTCAAGTATCTATACATCATTGTAATTACAAGATGAATATAGAATGATGAATTATAAGTCTCATGAAAAAATCTACATCAAATGTAATATGGGAGGAAAACATTCCTGGGCTTTGGACCGTATTATTTAATCACAATCAAATTCAAACATAGGAACATTTCTCACCTTATTTTGAAGCTATACATATTCTTTATATTCCTCTTAAATCATCACTTAGATAGATACATGAACATTCATTTGATCTAGATAATATTCCTCATATTATATTAAGATTTCAAGTTCCATCCTTTTTTAAATAAATAAATAATGATTATTTTTTATCCTTTTCAAAGATATGCTATTATGATCTTTTCAACTCAAACCATATTCCACATTTCCTGCCATTCTAGATTCGTAATGCATAAATTATTCATAATCATTAATCAGCTCCAACAAAATTATTTGGGTCATGGATTGAAATTTTTGACTAGAAAAATAATTTATACTTCTGTGATAAACATATATATATATATATCACAACTTTCTCAATATAGATAATTCCTCCATATCATGGAAGAAAAATTTACTCCAACTAACTAAAAATCACAAGTTTGGTAGTTTTCCTCATGGACCATTAATTAGAGTAAGGAATAATCTATCACTATATAATTATACAGGAGAACACCTAACAGACCATTAATTAATGAATCACTATATATCATAAACATTTCTCTACTATAGGGTAGGGTGAGTACAGGTGCATTTAATGGACTTCTTTTTAGCACCTTGAAATTCTCATCACATTCCTCCTTTTATATGAACCATAATCCTTTCCGAGTCAACTTTTCGAGGGGATTATATAATAATCCTATGTCATTCCAAATGTTCTAATAATGTTCTAAAAACACAAGAAAACTACAGATTTCAATCACTATGGTTTGTCTGGGACTTCTCTCAATATCTTCTATAATTGAAGGATATACTAATATAGCCTCACATGAGAGTACATGAAAAAAAATTTAATCTTTGGGAAGTTAAAACTCACACTTGGAAAATTTTTCATAAGGCTTATCCTTCCTTAGTGTCTTTAGAAAAATCCTTAGGTGAACATAATCTTATTCATTTCTCATTAAATATACATGAATGCCATATATAAAGACTACGAAAAATTGATCAAGATAGTCTCTAAAAATTCTATTAAATAAATCTTTTTCAATATCTAGGGCATTAGTAATATTAAAAGGATTCACAATAAATGTATAGTTTGCATACCCTTTATAGAGTGTCATCGTTGATATATCCTACATCGTGACCATAAATTAATGATATTCAGAAAAAAGGTCAATCAAGGATATTATTTGAGCTCTACCTTATTGATAAAAATTTTAATAAATTTATGGAATATGACACATTTTATTGGTAGTGATCATGTTATATTCTTGATAATCAAATAAGAGTCAAATTGATTCATATTTCTTCATTAAAAATAAAATAGGTTCACCCTATGGTCGTGAAATAGTATGTATGCATCCCTTATAAAGATTATATTATAGTTTCTCCTTGAATTCCTATAACACAATTGGGGTTGTTCTTTATGGATCCATTGAAATAGTCATAGCACTAGTTATAAGTCATATTGAAAACTCAACATCATTATTTTATAGAAGATCTAGAAATTATTCAAAAAATACATTAAAACTACAATAAAATAGGTGTATCCTCAATGTTTTATTTATATACAACCATATAAGATACATTAACTTCATGTAAAGTACTTAATAGATACAATTTTGAAGAAATTTCCATTGGAAGTTCATATTCATCCTCACATCAATAAATGATTATAGGCTCATTCATAATATGAAATTTGACTACCCTTACTCAAAAATTAATATGAATCCCATAGATAGAGAAAACATCCATGATAAAAAATAACATCTAATTAAACTATAAGGGAGATTACAAGGTATTTCATGAATCACTCCCCCATACAATTTAATCAGATAATATCTATAAACATGAGATTTGATCACTATACCATTAGGATTTTCACATCTAACTTGGCATCTAATTATTGAGTTTATATGGTGATACCCTTAGTAAATTTTTTATAAATTAAATAGTTAGTGGATCCATAATCTAATAAGACATTACTTGTTCTAGTGTGGGTCTAAATTGCAATAACTTCTTATTTAAAACTTTTGGTTTAACCTATGATATTCATGATTGTTACTAAATATTTTGTATTTTATCTTATACATATACTTATTCACAAGTTTATATAATCCAACATTCCTAAGGTAACCTAAACCCATCTTATAATACCATCTGTAACAACACATGATTTTCTTACATTTAAATTACCTCTTTTTTATATGAATATTCATTATCTTACACAGATATATATAAATGAGGTTCATAAATGTATAATTATGTTGAAAACATGGAAACATAAACAACTAGTTTATAAAATTATTAATATTCTCCAAAACATTTCTTCATAACTAAAATACTTTTTCATATATCATAATTCATATCTTTATTCATATCCTAGGGAAAAGAAACTTGAGAAAAGGGTGAGCTCCGAAGCTAAGTAAGGATACATACGGAAAATATCAATGATTTTATAAGAATAATATGAACATAAGGCCATAATCCCATGATCATCACATTTTGAAACCTATAACCAATATATATAAAATAAAAAACGTGATTCATGGAATAAATGTTGGTAGTTCATAATACAAGAATCATAACAAAACATGATCCAAGGGAGAATAAAATTTTCATAAGACATGGAATTGTGGAACACACATAAGCATTGAAATTAATATTCTTACTAGTAAAGGATATTTTCATAGACTATAATTGTGGGATAGTTTCAATCCCCAAACCAACATAGTAGTTATAGTTCACTCCGAAGACTATCAGAGCATACAAAGTCCCATACATAACTGAGTATACTCTTTATTCCTGTCCTGTGTATATCATCTGATATAAATCACTACTCAATGCATTGAAGGGAGATATAGGCCCCAAACATTACAAAATGAAAATAATATATATTTTTTTTCCAAAATATATTAAATAATTCATCATATCATGGCCCATTAAAATAATTGTGCTTTATAAATATTTCATCATAACAGAACCCAAGGACAAGAAATGGGTTTTATAAACATTGAATCATTTAATCATAAGAATTAAATATCAAGATAAATAATAAACATGGTATCCTCATATAATATCCCTAGTATGGAATAAATAAACTCAAATAATATCATTTAAGATGAAAAATGATTTTTACATATCATTTTGAATAATTATTGATGAAAATAAATATTTTTTGTAAGATCACTTCTATTTTTTTAAAAGTTATATAAATATAAATAAAAATAAAATTATTTGAAGATTAAAATTTAAACATGTAAATTTATATTCAAATAGTTGAGACATCATAACAATGGAAAAATTTTCTCATTCCATATAAGTTAAAAAACATTAATTCAATATTTTTCTCAAAAAAGTCATAGTGTCCCTCTTTTGAAAAATAACACAAAAATTCATTTCAAACTATTGTGTAAAAAGTAAAACATGTGTAAAAATAATTTTTTAAACTTTTATTAGGATAAAAAAATTGAAAAAATTTTGAGGACAAAAATACATGGAAGATAAATCTTCTATAGTGGAGACTTAAATATAACTAATCCTTAATAATGATTAGATTTTGAAATAAAAACCTTCCTCCACTAGTATCATTTGAATTGTAAGACCCATGAAATAAATATAAATATATGAATATTTAAATCCCACAAATTGTTTTGGTTAATAATCATAAATTTCATTTATATTAAGTATATATTAGACAAAATAATAAAAAAGTAGTTTATAAGGAATGTTTCTCATAAAAAACAAAAGTGAAACAAAAATCATTTACCTCAACTATCATCTTTCCATGTTCACATTCAAGACTCATGTATAATAATTATTTATTCATTATACATATATTACATAAAATTATATTTATAATAAAATTTATAATTTATTTATATCATATTATTATTCGTGTGTTAATAATTTGTTTCTAAAATCATTGTTCTAGGTGATAACTACTTCGTATCCCAAGCATGATTTAGTTTGTTATTCATCATCCTTATTCTTGGATCAAGGTACCACCATTTACAGAACATTAATAGTGTTATAAAAATAATATATATTAATTATATAAATATCTATAGTCATTCTTAAAAATTATAGGTAGAAAATGAATTACTCCGTTCATGGAGACAGTAGGCCCTACGTAGCCAAAAACGTTGTTTCTATTTTTCGACCGATGGGGTGAAAGAAAGGTAAATGATAATATAGAAATTATAGAATTATTATTATTATATCATATATAAAATATTTATTCATAAAATTCATCCTTATTACCATAAATTTTAAATGTAAATTAGAAACGAATAGCATTACACAATTGGGAAAGCAGTCCATACATATGGACGAGTGACATTATCATTTCAAAAATATACAATGGTAAGAAGGTAGGAAAGATTGTATCATTAAAAAGTTATAATTATGTCATAAATATTATATATAAACATTTTATGCATCATAATACCCATCTATAAAATATGGTGTGAAAATTTTTATTGCAACACTACGTGGAGACATTAAGTCATATGTACGCACAAGCAATACTTTCACTTCTTGATTGATGTAAAATAGGGTTTATAATGATGTTTTCATAATCAAAATAACATTTACGAATAATTAGGATTATTAATTTATTATTTAATGATAATTATGATATATTTATTTGAGGTAAATAATATTATAAAAGGAAAGTGAACAATAAGAGTGATTACAACTTCTTTGTGATGACTCCTTTAGATATCCTCTAATAGAATCTAAGCTTGGTATTTTTGGGAACCATAACCTCTATAATGGTATAAATAGGTTTGGAATAAAACTTTCTATATTATGGTCAACCTATAATGGCCCAAGTGGTGTAAATAAGTGATAGAGGTGGTTCCCTTTTATAGTTGAGGTGAGGGGGAATATTGTAATTTCATTAAAAATAAAATGTAATAATACTATTACTGGGTCCAATGCTTTCAAATGAACCATAAATTAAGAGGTGGTGATATGTTTGACAACAAAATATCCCTTATGTATTTATTTAATATTTTTATGATTTTAAAATTATTTAATAAATTATTAATCCTACAAAATTTCATTCTTGCAACTTTGAAACTGTTCATCACTATGACACTAAAAACATAAAAAAAATCAGAAAAATTTGAACCAAATATTTTATTATATTCTAAAAATTTCATGGTCATCTAGAGAACTCATGTGTAACCTTAGATATATAAAATTATATTAATTTAATATTTTAATATCATTTGTTTTATTATTCCATTATCTGAATAATTAATGCATCATCATTGTGTAAAAATTTACAGCAATAATTTATACATCAAAATTAAAAATAAATTATCATGGTGAAGATAAATATTTAAATTAAAAATGGTTTATTTAATGAAACATATTCTCTAGATAATAAATTATTAATAATATTATACTTATGAAATATATGTTTGACATGTTCGACTTTTCAGTAAATAAATTACTATAAAGGTAATAATTATATTAAATTTTACTAAAATGTTCAAATATTATACTCATGGATTATTTAGTTTGATAAGTACTCATCTAATAAAAATGGGAAAGGATTAGGGTAATTTTATCATCCTTATCATAATATGTTGTTACTAAATAACCTGTCGTACGCTTTCCTATGGTTATAAAAATTACTAAGGTAAATATACATATTAAAAAAATACAAAGCAGAATATATAATAAATTATTAAAACCTAAATAAAAATATTGAATCCATTTTCATTTAAAACATAGAATTTTCAAAATTTAATTTTATATTAAACCAACAAAAAGTAATGAATTTTTTGTTTCTGAAAAATTCCCTTCTTAATTATAAAATTTATTTAAACTACATTCATGTTTACAGTTTTTTTCAAAGACCAAAATTAGATTATTTATAATAAACTTAATGTAATTATATTTTGAAACATATATAAAATATATCATGTCTTTTTTAAATTCTTTAAAAGAAAATAAAATTTTTAATGTTAATATATGTTTTTCACTATTCAATAAAAATTCATAATTTTTAGAAAATTACCAACAGATTTTACTAAAATAATATTGACATGATGAATTAAGAAATGCTTAATTTTTCTAATATAGTTTCAAAATTAATTGTGTTTATTTCCTAATCCAAATTAATAAAATCATTTTTTAAAAAATATATTTTTTGAAGAATAAATTCACTTTACAAACAAAAATAAGTTTTTTATTTCCTAAAAATTATTAAGTAAATGTGTATTGAACATAAAATTCACATATATTTTATAATATTGTTATTCCTATTGAGACATGATTATTCAATAGATATGTTATAATGTTCATTTAAAAATAATAATATTTTAATTGTATGTCTCTATTATTTTAAACTCAGTGTTGTGGGAAACACAAGATATCAAAGAAATAGTATTATTTATATAGAAATATTTCATAAAAATATCAATATGTTATATAAAAATAAATAATATTTTATATTTAAGAGATTGTTAAATAAACTCTTACCCCTTTGGTATCTTTTGAATCATAATCCCATAGAAAGAAATAACATCTAATGAATCTTTAAATATATTAAATATAAATGGATTCGTGAAATTTCATATCCAAGGGGTATTATATACACAACATGAAAGAAGAAACTGGTGATTATAATATTTTTCTCATGAAAAAAAGTGATATGAAAACTCATTATGAATCTTGAATCATTGAAGTGATAATTAGTAAATAAAGTATATATATGTAAAAGATGTAAATCAATGTAAAACAGGTGAAAATAAAATATAATAAACATAATGGTAATTTAATACATAACCATGGAATAACATATTAAATAAAGTAAAAGTATAACCCAATTAAAAGAAATTGTGTTAAAAAACCCTTTACCTCAAGTGTGATTCCTCAAAAACATTATTTATATTCTTTAATAATAAAATTATGCTTATTTTTTACATTATTAATAAAAAATTTCAATATTATTATTGATTCTATTTTATTAATTACAATATAGTATATACTTACCTAAGAAATAATTTTTCTGTTGAACATATTTCTGATATTAGGCACACATGCCCACAATGAATTCGGTAGGTTTACTATGGTAAAAGTGGTCATTGTTCCATCATATATAGATTAATATCCATTAAATAATTATAATTAAAATACATCAGTAATAATTTTAAAACCAACCATGACATATTGTTTCGAAATATGAACTATTTTACAGTCATGGAGATGAAAATTCCAACATACATTTGAGTAATGTTTCCATTTTTCAACGATCATGAAGGAAAGATGGTAAGTGTTATTTTAAATTTATAGAATATTAAATATATAAATAATACCAAATTATTTCATTAGAAAAACATTTATAAACAAAAATAAGTTTTTAATAATATTTGGTATTTATTATTTCTATATGTTTTATATTCCACTATGTATGTTTACTAGAATGTTAGTTCTATTTTTATATTTCAAATAATTTATTTTATTAGTGTGTATGCGGTATTGATAACTACTCCTACAATCAAACAATATATGGTTTATATTTTAATAATACGATTATTAGAAAAAGTATGATTGTGGTCGTTTTTACTAAATGGGTTTTTTTGTTTTAGTTTAATTTTTTAAAAAACAATTAACCCCACCATGCAACCATCGTAAAATTTTATGAACCAACAATTTGAATCATAAGAGGTTATATAGATTTGCTTGATGAGTTTCTATTATTACTAGAAACTTCTTGTTATTATATTTTGATCTATTTATCTATAAATGGATTACACTAAAGTGTTTTTATAATAGATTTTTTTATTGTTGATAAGATGGTAGTTTTTAATGTCGTCTCATTAGAAAGCATGAATCATAGAAGTCCCAAAAATATATGGAAATGACTATTAGATATGGAGAGGCAAAATAAAGTATTTTTATTAATGTTGGTGTTGAGAATGTTTTGATGATTACCGTAGATTATAATATACATTAGAAGGAAGTTACTACTTTCACGAATCATGAAAATCAAGAAAATCAACATAATTACAGATTAAGGTATACTCTAATTTGTTCCAGGACAAGAAATATATATATTAAAATTTCTTTATCTGATGTAGATAATAGTTTGGGGAAAAAATTATATGTTACATACATGAGAACATCTATAGTTTTTGAGACTAGATTAGCTATGATGAGAGATGACTATCCAGATTTTTATTTTTTACCTGGAAAATCAATATAAAAAATGAATCAAATATTTATGATTGTTACTAGTTTTTTAAATTATCTTGGAGAAAAATATCTAATAGATAGTTTGTTGGTTGAGAAAATAATTGATATTATGCCTAATGAGTGTGAATCCAAAGGTAGAACCATGGAAGATACATAGAATATTACAAATATTACCCATGATTATCTTATTTATACTCTCAAGAAACACAAATCCAGATTGAAAAGAGGTGATTAGAATATGAAAAAGAATAATAGAGGAGTTTATTTTTCAACTACATCTACCGTTCCAACTAATGTTCAATACACTAAAAAAGTTGTGAAACCATCTAAGTAGAAGAAGGTTATTATTGAATCAGATTATAGTTCATTTGAGTTTACTTGAAATGTATTATAAAATATTTAATTAAGGATTAATAATATTATTAACAAGAAAGACTTTTATTGTAGGTATAAGAAGATTCATGTGGATAAAAATGTTATAAAATAATCTACATAAGGCCTGACTGTTCTAACCACAAAATAAGGGATCAGAAAGAGAGGAATTCATATATAAATGATAAGAAGTAATAAAATCATAAGAACACTAAGAGTTTAAAGCTTCTGATAACTGGATTGAATGTGGCAGAGATAGTTCATTTGATAATTCCTCTAACAATGAATGGTATGAATTGTGGCATATTGACTTATCTTTAAAAAACCAAAGGTGATTAAATTTATTATGGAAAAGGTAAAAGATAGTGAATCTATTAAAACCCTTACATTAAATACAAATTACCATAACAGTAATGATGAGAATAATAAAATATATTTAGATAAACAATATTCTTAAATTTAAGAATATAAAAACTTACGCAGTTTTGAAAAAGTATCTAGATTTTAAAAACATCTCAAGAATGATAATTGTAAAATTTGAACAAAACAAGCTAATACCAAAGAATAACTTATTACTTATGATTCATAAATTTCTACTTTAACTAAAAAATATCATATCTTTTTATATATCATGATATGTCTAATTTCGATAAAGAAAATCTTTCAAAACATCCTTAAAAATCAATTTCTGAGAAAAATAGGTTACAAAATGATTTTTTAAATCATAGTTTGAATACTAATACTACTTAGGAAAAGAATTTAGTTCTTAAAATAAGGTATGAAATATCTAGTTTGATGAAACTTTTCTCTAAGTTTACATTTTGGTTGGAAAACATTGTTAAAATGTATAAACAATTAATACATATAGAGATATTTCTAGAATGGGTTTTACTAACAACAACCCTATTATTTATTAATATCTATAATGTTACCAAGATTTCCCCATTTTGAATAAAACATCAATGTTGTAGACACAAGAAGAAAAAAATTTCATCAAATAGAGTATAGTATTAAGGTTTTCATAAATCATTTTTTTAAAAATAATATATTTTACAAAAAAATAATAATGTTTGACAAATGTGGTTAACTAAAATCTTATTTTATGATAATATAAGACCCAAGAAAGTTTAATTTCCAAAATTTAATTCTTTTTAGGAAAATAAATAATGTAGCAATAATAATAAGTAAAATTAGTACATGGATTGTTTTTTTCCAAAAAAATGAATGTCAATCAATTTTTATTTTATAATATCATAAAGTTGAAATGTGGTAATGTAAAATTCGATGACAATTATCATGGATAAATTATCAGTATAGGCAATATTTTTCTTCTATGTGAAGATTTAATTTATCATTTTTTATTTTTTATAGGACTTAAGGACCACCTTATAATCATAATATAATTATGTGATTAGGGTTATCTTGTGAACCTCAGGAATGATAAATTTATTTTTCATAGTTCTTAATATGAGTTTATTCATTATTTAAATGTATATGGAAATGATTACAATTTAAAATTAATATACATTAGGAGAAAATACATATCATTTCTTAGTGAAATGGAAAATCATTCTTAGTTACAGAAAAAATTCTTTTGACATATTAATTTGATAACCTTTTCTCGGTTTTGAATAAAATGACTTATTAAGGATCTACCAGAACTTCGATTTGATACCTAAAATCACTATTATGCTTGTAAGTTTTTTAAGAAACATTAGTCATGTATGAAATATAATAGTGATGTTTTAACTTATGATTATTTACAATTAATTCACATGAAATTATTTGGTCGTACAAAAATTGAAAGTATTCATGGAAAATACTATGTATATATTTTAGTTGATGATTACACCACATATATTTGAGTATATTATTATATAAAAAATCTGAATCCTTTAGTTGTTTTAAAATATTTATTAGCCAAAGTAAAAAATGAGAATAACCTATCCTTGATAACTATTTATAGTGATCTTGGTAGAGAAATTTTTTATTATAGTATTGAATATTTCTATAGTAAGAAAGCTATTATAAATAAATTTTAGGTATTAAGAAATCCACAACAAAATTTTGTAGTTGAAAGAAGAAATAGATTACTTTAAGAGATTAGTTGAACCATAATATGGGAATACTCAGTTACTAATTTTTTGGACAAAGCTATTAATAATTCCAATTATCCAATAAATCATGTTTTAAATACAGATTTTATTAATAAAACTACTAATGAGTTTTGGATAGGAGGAAAACTAATTCTTTCCCACTTCAAAATTGTTTGATGAAAAATATTTATTCTAAATAAAAAAATAACTTACATAAATTTTCTCCTATAATGAAGGATTTTTAGGTTATTCTATAACTAGTAAGTACTATAGAATTTTTAAGGAAAATATAATTACTGTTGAGGAAATAATACAAGTTATGTTTGTCCAAAAGGATATTTTTTTCAAACAATCCCAACCCACACCTTCAAGTGTTATTCATAAAACAAGTTACCAACCAATGTTATAAAGTTATTATCATTTTTGAATAAATGAAAAGTTATTTATAAAGTTATACATCAACAATATTTTCAATGTGTTTTTGAATAGTAGAGTTTTATAAAACCATTAAATCAGTTTTTTCTTTGGAATCATCCTAATTATAATATCATTAGTGGTGTTGATCAACCGGTTTGAACTATAATTTCATTGACAAATAAAAATGAACATATATAATTATTATCATAATATAATAATAAAAAACATGATGATACATTAGCTGATGAGGTTTGGAAAAAAGATATTACTTAAGAACTCAGTGAGTATAGATGGAATATTTTTACTTTATTGAATGAACGAAAGATACTTCTATAGTTGGTGTAAAATGGGTCTTTTGGAAAATTTATAATGAAAATGATAATTTTCATAGAAATAAATATATACTTGTTGATAAGGGATATAATCAACAAGAGGTAATAGACTATGAGGAAACTTATTCTCTCCTAGTTAGACTTGAAGCTATTCGTATACTTTTATCTTACATAACATTCATAAAATTAAATGTATTTTAAATGGATTTGAAGTGTAATTTCTTTAATAGTTATTTTAAATAAGAAGATTGTGTAGAAAAACCACCTAGTTCTGAAAATATAAAACATCTAGAACATGTTTCGAAACATTCTAAGGCACTTTAAGAACCCAGATAGACTCCTAGATCTTGGTAAGTTAGGTTAATGTGATTTTGATTAAAAAACAATAACATCAAGGCTGCTTCAGAGAAAACTCTTTTTATAAATGAAGTTAATAAAAATATTATGATTTTGAAAATCTATGTTGATGAAATTAAATTTGGTTCAACTCAAATGGTTTTAACAGTTTTCTTTTTAGATTATATGAAATTGTATTTTGAAATGAGTACGATGGGTTAGTTTAAAAACATTATAGGTTTTAAAATTTCAGAAAACCTAGAAGGAAATTTTATATCTCAAAAAGCTATCAAAAATACATTCTTATGAAATTCAGGTATGAAAATAGTAAATGCTTTTGTTATACTATCATAACCTCAAATCAGTTATATGTTGATGGAGTTGGGAAAGTAGTTAATCAAAATATCTTTATAAGTATGATAGGAAGCTTACCTTTCATAATAGATAGTCATTTGGATTTATTGTTTTTAATATTCTTATGTAATAGATATCCTTCCGATATGAATGTTCCTGATCTTAAAGATGTTAAATTATAATTTTTATCTGAAGGTAAGTAAGTATTCAGGTTTTTTTTATTCTTATAGAAATGATTTTTAATTAAAAATAATATTGGATGTTGACTATGGTGGATTAAGAATAGATATAAAAATTACATTTGGAAGTAGTAATTTCATAGTAGAAGATTCAGTTTCATTTTCTTATAAGAAACAAAAAATTATAACTCCTTCCACTACTATATTCAAATAGGTGGCAGTTATAAGTTGTGCTCAGGTTTTTGGGATAAAACATGCACTCACTGACTATCACATGTGTTCTACAGAAAGTAAAATATTGTGTGATAACAAAAGATTGATTTATTTAGGTAAAAACATATCACATCACTCGCATTCTAGGAAAAATGATATAAGATTCCATTTGCTTCATGATTTCACACAAAAAAGGAGATATCATATTACCACTCATTAGAATACAAAAAAACTTCCTGATATTTTTCCTAGACATCTGAGTTTCTATATATTTATATATATTGAAAAGAAATTAGGTACGATCAATTTTAAGTGATTATTAATATCTAATTTTTATTTACTAATGTTCTTACATTAGTTAACTCTTTTTCAAAGAGAAATAGATATTTTTTGTTGTTCAAAAAACATATGTTTTTCAAAATATCTTGTTTTTTAAAACATTTACATCTTCTAAAAAATATATTGTTTTTCCAAACTATAACATTAATAAAATATTTTTGTTTCCCAATGTTTTTTTAGATTTCAAAATTCTGTTAAATAGCTTTGTAACTTTAACTTTTTTGGATGTGAAAAATTTTACAAAAAATTTCATTGTCATAATTTATATCAAACACTCTAGAACCCAAAAATGTCATAAAAAATATTTCTAAGATAATATTTTTTTGGAATAACAAATTGTCTTAATTTTTTTGTAAAATACACTGGTAATAAAATTTATCATAATCAACTTATTTTACAAAAACTAACAAGTGCATGTTACTCATACCGATGAAGCATTACAACTTAGAATGGTATTATTATTTTAGTTTTTCACTTATTAATTACATTAGTATATGAATGTAAATTTTTACATATTATTTTAGTTTTAAAAAAATAATTTTGTTAATAACTTGTAGTTTTATAATTTGATTATTCTTTATTCTTATAAACATTTAATAAATCATTAAGCTTATAGATTTATTTTTAAATAATGATTTGATTAAATCTCAATCATCAGATCAAAAAATGATTTCAAATCTCAACTGTTGAAAGTTTTATAATGAGAATCTCCACCACCCAGTAAAATTTAAATATGGGTCACCCATTATCTCATATCAAATTCTAGATTTTTGAACCCTGAATCTCACCACCTATTTTAGTTCTTAGTACAATGTTCGGAATTTATACGATCTATGTCATTAGTTTCTAGAAAATGGAAACTACTAAAGGTATTATTGAAAGAGAATTCATCACATATCAGTTGATTTAAATATCCTAGTTTCCAAAACAATATTCACTTATCAAAAATAATTTACTATTAAATTCTATGAAAAAAATTGTTGTAAATCTAGATAAATAATTTGGCAAACACGGAGCTAAGACAGTAAGATAATTATACATTTCAATAAAGTTAGTTCTAGAATATGATAATTAAGAAATATTTTTTACACTTTTAGGTCATGAATAAATGTTTTTTTATAAACAGTTAGTTGACCTAGTGGAAGTTCCTCTAGAATTAGAATTATATCCACCTCAAAAAAATACAAGAAAACCATGTATTTTTCTTTAAATAAAAAGAAAGGGAATATTTTTTTACATTTATGAGAAAGCGGGGAATTGTTCACACCTTATTCCAAATACTATAGTGGTTACTTTCATTATCTAGGGTTATTTGACTCCAAGAAATAGTCAAAGGGATACCCTTAAGGTTCTGTACATTTTCATCTTAATTTCCTTATAAACCTGAGACAAATCTACCATGTAAAGTTTATTTTTACTATGGTTTAATAAATCAATAAATATTTAATGAATTCCATGATTTTTATTTTTCATTGATTTATAAATAAATTTCTAGTGAACATGATTGATGTTTTCAAGATAATGAATCAAACATATTATTTGATGGAAAATAATTTCCTAATTGGTGAAGAAACCATATCAATTATAAAGATATTTTTTCAATAAATGGTGAAATTGTTTGTGGGTAGAATAGAAATTACTATATTAGATGAAGGACCACCTAAAGAAAAATAAATTTATAAAGAAAAAATAAAGACAGAATAATCACCACCCGAATAAAAAAAGATACTAAAGACAATTTAAAATAATGTGAACAAGAAGTTTTCTTATAAGACCAAATAGAATCCTAGTGATCCTGAATTTTGAAATTATATGGATGGGTCTTGGAATTAAATATTCATATGGACGATTATATGAAGGAATCTAAGAAAAGAATGAAATTTATGAAGAGGTTAGTGGAGGCTAAAATGGTTGAAATATTAATGAAGGTTGTAGTGAAATCTTCTGAAGTACCAATATTATTATTTCACCTTTATCAGATATGAAACGTGTTCAATAGTCTAGAACCTTTCCTCACACAAAGTAGAATCTACCAAATACCATTATAAATTTAGTTAAATAAAAATTATTTCCTTAAATTGTTTCAATAGAAGGAGAAAATAGTATTGTCAAATAAGTTCAATAAGATGTTACATTATTAGAACCAGTACAAGTTGAGTAGGTTTCTAAGAAGGGAAATCCAACAATAGTTAATAAAGTTGGGAAACATTTTCCAAGAACTACAATGTAGTTAGAAAAGGAATTGTAGGAATAAAATGAGAAATAATATATGGAAGAATAATAAAAATAAATAGAGTCCGAAGAAGAGTTAAAAATTCAAAAAATAACATCAATGTATTCTTCTAAAACAACTTGATTACCTTCCTGATATGATAAGAATACATAATTATTAAATTATGTATAATTCAATATTTAATAAAAATGGGAAGAGTAAGATCAAAATTCACATAAAAAATATCCTAAAAGAAAGTGATAGATTAGGATATTGATATTATGAATGTTTTTTAGTAAGAAGTCAATTAAGAAGGGAAGAAATCACAATTCGGTCCTTCCAAACCACATATTTTTGAGGTTTGGTCACATTTTTTGGAATATTTAGAAAAAGAAGGAAAAAATAACATTTATTACATTTTTTTAATTCTCAAAATACTTTGTGTCTCAATTCGATACCTTTAAAATATCTAGTATGATTGCAGGAAAATTCAATATTAATTGAATGATAAATGGGAATCATAGAATCTGTTAATTGAGATGGTTATTCAAAAATAAGTAGAAGATAAAACCATCAAAAATAAAACAATGAATCAAAAGATAGATTTACACTAAAGGGTTAGAAGGTTGAAAAAATAGAATTATTTTTAAAGGATAATGTTTAATAAATAGTCAAAATAAATAATTTTTTTTGATTTTTATGTTTCTTTTCATAAAATATCAACTGGTGTTTCAGATAGTTTTAAATTTGTATAATAATTTAGAGACATATAGACACTATAAATATAATTTTAATATGATGGAATGTAAAAAAATAAACAAAAATCCTATGAAGATGATTTTTGTAAAGGAATATATTATGAAAATCAATGAGGTTGTTAAAATGTGGAAGGTAGAAGTTCAGAATCAATTATTTATTGAGGAAAAACATCTGAATCATGAGTCATTTATCATTGAAACGTAGAAAGATGATGAATATGTAAAGAGTATGATGGTTATTTCCAAAAAGATTATAACAAAATAATAAATATTTTTATTTTAACTCATGATGTAATTTGAAATATTTTTGATGAATAACAATTCCTTTATATACCAATTCTATATGTCTGGATGTCTTCCAGTTCTTATTTCATGAATGTTATCTCTTTTATATCTAGGATGAATTTTTTATTAAAATATATTTTTTATCATATTTTATTACTTTTCTAATAGTTTAGGAGGTTATAATTCATTCCCTATACCTTTCTGTAAATAAAAAACTGGGATAAGTAATTAAATCTAAGGGGAGATGTTTAAGGGGATTTTTTTTGATAATTTTGGAGAATTTTCTTTTAGGTGGAGATTTCTGTTCTCTATGGAATATTTTTATTAAGGGGGAGAATCTAACAATTTGATTCATTATATTATATTTAATATAATGAAGAAAATGAAGGTATTACTATAGTGGGAACTTAAATATCATAAATGAATAAATTCAATATGAATTATATCTTTGAATATTTTAAAACTAAAAAGGTTTGTAAGTATTTAGATGTTTTTATTTTTCATTTTAAGTGTTGTGTTGTATTATTTCCAAAAATGAGGATATTTTTGAGTTGTAAGTTAAACTTTCATCTTTCCCGTTAGGTAATTATGGAAATAAAAAACTGCTTTCTTATAAAACAATTTTTTTATTATTCAATATGATCAACATGACTATAATTGTTTATTATAATTAGACATATATTTTTTATTAGTGGTTTAACTTATATAATATATGTAGGACTAACAAATCATGATTATTGGACTAAAATTGTAATTAATACATCAGATTGACCTTTTCTCAGTTTACCGTATCGATGATAAATAGTGAAGTCCATCAGACTATTCAATGGTTTTAATCCATGTGATATGATTTATATCTATTGAATAGAAAATAAAATAGATTTGTAATGTTTTTAAATAAAATGATATCGGAAAAATAAATTAAAAATCATTATCAGTTTTTAAGAATGAGATCCAGATAATTTTGAGTAGTCATGGTTAATGCTTTATGAGGCCATTTTAACCAACTGTGAATTATGATTGTTGACGAACCACTTACAAATCAGAGGTCTTTCGAAGATTTTGGAGCTAATGAAAATCACAACTCAATTCATCTAATGATTTCTCTGTGTGAACATCTTGTTCCTAGTATTTGTAATCTTATAATGAGTTGATGTTATAAGTAATTCAATGTGAGGGTAGTAAATTTTTAATGATTATTTTCTTTTGTACGGACTGAGTCTAATCATGATACTGATCGAGGGCTTTTGAGGATAGGAAGATGATGAATCTGATCCATCAGATTTAAGGCTTCTAAGGATGGGATGATAGAGTTATCGACCCCTCAGATTGATGGATTTAATGTTTAAGAATGATAAATATGATTTTGGTCTTTCAGATCCAAGGATTCTTGGGGATTAGAAGATAACCCCATGTTCATCTATATGATCTAGGTCTTTCCAAGTAAGAAAAGATAGACCTTTATAGTATGTATTGAAACTATATAAATATTATTTCAGGATTTATAACTTCTTTTACTCTTAAGTTTAAAGTGTAAATTCATTTATTAAAGATTATAAGTCATTATTGATGTTATAAGATTTCATATTTATTATTTATACATGCTTTCCTTTTGGATTTGAATGTTTATTAGAATTCTAGTTCTATAAATATCCTTCTCAGAAACATTCTTTTCATTCTTTCAATGATAATGAAAAAAACATTGATAATTATACAATATCTCATTTTGATTTTAACATTATGATCATCAGAAAAGGTCTGATCTTAATCAATTTTAATTAATATTTTTTTTGTTTTACTTTAAATTTTTTAAACTAAAATTCGCGCCCCCACACTTGTATCCGTCATAAACTCTTATGATCTAATTGTTATAATTACTTACTATGGTTAATGTTCATAATGAAAAAAATAAAAGGGAACTATATAACATAAATATTCATCATGATTTTAAATATATAATATATTTTTCAACATTCAATATCTATATATGGCATAAATTAATTTCTGATGAAAATGAAAAATGAATCAAAAAAAAATTATTTTCATAAAAATTATTTTTTAATAATAAAAATGTTTTTATGCCAAATCTTCCATAAAAGATATTCAAAAAAACTTATCTAGATAATTAAAAATATAAGATAAATAATTTTTTGAACCATTTTAAAATAAAAAATAACTTGGTAAATTCTTGAAACAATGATTCAATTTTCAATAAAAAATAGTATTTTTCACTATTCACTTGAAAATAAATCATTTCAAAAAAATACTATAATTTCAAAATAAGATTATTTTGGTTTTATTATTTTAAAATTTATATTATTTATATAAAATATTTTTTTCAATATTCTTGAAATTAATTACAGTATTCACTCATAAGAAGCAATACAAATTTTTTTTCAAGATGACATATTTTTGAAGAATAAAATGAATTTACTATAACATTAGTACTTATTTCAAAATAATTAATCAACAATGTTTTATTGGCTAATTACTATATATATATATATCATAATGTATTCAATCTTAATAATAACATTCAATTTAAGGTTTATCTTATTAGAGTAATATTTAAATAAAATTATATTATGGTTTTTTTAATATTGGTGTTCCATATTGTATACATTATTGAACATTGTGTTATTATAAACTATTAGGGTGTGGTATACCCCCACCCCAGCCATTTATATATATCACACTCTCAGTTTGGACTTCTTCTCATTAAAAAAGGTTTTGAAATTTAAAAATACCTTTGTTGAAAACCAACATTATAAAATATGTTAATAAAAAGTTCTCATAAATAGGTATTGGGTAATACAATCATCATCTATAATAACTCATAACTAGCTTTACAAATATAATAAAATTAGTGGGAAGTAAATACATGGAAAAGGAGAAAAAAATATCCAAATATTAATAGACAGTGAAATTAGACATTGTTCACAAGATAGTGATTGATCATGAGAATATTAATGACTACAAAACCAGAAATCAACAAGGTGTGAAAAACCATTGATTCATCCGAATGAATGTAATAGGATAAACAATTTTAAGATACCTTTCCAAAAATTGAGGAATTACATTACCATTTACAACAAAATCATAAAGAAATATGCCCAATTGAAATATATAATTTAATCCTTTAATCATTTTCACCGCAATCTCATATTTTTATCAAAATAATGAGTATTGGAGATAATGTTTTTCATGCCTATTACACTTTAATCAACTTCAAATAGATCACATAATCTAAAAAAGTATAAGAACATATTACTCCAATATTTAAATATGGAAATATGGAAATTTTTTCTACAAGTTCATATAATATCCAAAATGTATAGATCATCATATACAGAAATAATACATTTTAATTTTAACATTCTACAATAAGAAAAAATGTATGAATTATATTATTCCACAAATAAATAACCCAATATTTTAATTAACCTCAATAACCACAAAATTAAATAATTTTTTAACCTCAATCGTGATTTCATATCTTTTAACTTACATACCCAAAATTGTAATTGCATTCTATCAAAATAATCATTAATGTTATACTAGATGATAAAACTAAAGGTTACATATACCTTAATCTAATGAAGAAACAACACAAATATCATTAAATACCATGACAAATATATATATAATCTTATAATTTAGTGAACATTACACTAAAATATCTTGAATCTAAATTAGATACTAACCTAGAAGCTAATCCATAGATTGACCAAAATAAATTTGAAATATCACCTTATTAATGAATCACATTTTAATATTATTTATATCCCACTATCGAAAATACCATTATAAACATAACATCAATTCATATACTACTATAAGTGTTGAGTCAATAAGGTTTCTTTATGAAATTTACATTCCTTCATGTTTGGGGAGATTGTTGAGTAAATAAGGTTTCCTTATTACTCTACCATTCCTTCAGGTTTTGAAAATCAAAAATAACTTATCTAATGGTAAATTGCTTTACCCTATGTTTTACTTTCACAAGGAAATTTTCCTTCCCCAAAGAAATTTATCTTTACCATGTTTTTTCATTGTTCATAATATGTCTAATTGGAAATCAAAGTTTTATATCCAAAACCTAGGAATCTTATATATATACTTAGATATAGGGAATTTCATTTTTAGGATCCGAATTCAAGTTCTGAATTATCTGAAATCAAGTTCCGAACATTCTGAGTTCAGACTCCGAGTTCTCTGAATTCAGACTCTGAGCATTCTGAGTTCAGACTCCGAATTCTCTATATTTAGACTCTAAACTTTCTGATTTTTGTCGTTGAGTTCTCTAAATCCAGAATCCAAACATTCTGAAGTTCAGACTCTTAATTCTTAGGAATTCAGACTCTGAATTTCCTAGAAATTCAGACTCTGTAATTCTATAGAATTCAGGTTCCTAATTCCTTTGAAGACAGAATCTGAATATCTTTGTGTTATAGACACCGAATGGTTTTTTGGTTAGACTCTGAATTTTTTTTTCCTTACACTCTAAAAAATGAACTTGGTTAAGAAACCATATTTTTTTCTTACTCATGTTTTGGTTATAAATTTATTTCATGCATTTAGATACTAACTAACCGTTGTTTGAGTGACACGTGTACAGGTCCCTCCAAAAATCAAGGAAAGCTATGACCGTTGGAGGAGGGAACTGACTGTTGAGAATGTGCCTATAAATAAGATCTAATTTGAAAGAGCTCACAACTTTGATGAACTATTCTATGACTCTATAGATTACATGATGCTGAAGTGATTTCTAGAGAGAGACTTTTATTCATTGTGCTTACTAAACATCTTGTTCAGAATAGCTATGTGTGACTCTGAATGTTGCTGAGCACATTCGAGGGCTTCAAGAGATTGGAATAAAGGGATGCTGACTACCTTGAAGTTCGATGGATTGCGAGGATAAAAAGATATACTCTGATCTTCGTATCGAGGGCTTACCCTGGTGTGGGTAAGACAGACTTTCTTGAATGTATAAATCAAGGGACCTATATCCATGGTTACTGTATACCCTTCTCTTTGGTTTAAAATATTTACTACTTGTTACTTGTATTATTTCATGTTTTCTGATGCATTTTGATTGATGAGGAGTGTATAATCAAAACATGAGAATGAATGTTGGTTCAATTGAAAATCTTAAAGATGGCAGGAATAAATGTTGGTTCAATTGAAAATCTTAATCCTACTAGACCACCTATTTTTTATGGGAATGATTATGAATACTGGAGAGATCGTATGAAGACTTTTTCCATTAATACTGAAGTGGAAAACATTGTAATGCTTACAGATTACAATATTCCTGATAAGGAAGTCTGAACTTTTACTAATCAAGAGAAGTTCTAATATCAACTAAACTACAAGGTACATAATACATTGTTGTGTTCCATGACCAGAAATATATATATCCGGATTTCTTATTATGAGGGTGCAAATTGTATTTGGAAAAAACATGAAGTAACTCATTTTTGAACATACAATGTTATTGAAACTAGAAGAGATAAGCTTAGAGCTGAGTACCATGGTTTTTTATTTCCTTCTGAAGAACCTATTTGTAAGGTACAAAAAATATTTATGACTATTTTTGATAGTATACAATCCATGGGTGGAAAAGGTTTGGATGATGAGGCACTTGTAGAAACGATTATCGATATCATGCTAATGTGTGGGAATCCCAAAGAACGGTTACCGATGAGAATTGGAAAGTCTCACAGATTACTCTTGATGATCTTTTTGGAACTCTTCTTCAACATGATACTAGAATGAAGAGAGATGCTGATAATGTTAAGAAGAAGAATGGAAATGGAAGTGTTGCTTTTACAACGACTTCTAATCATAAGAATGCCAAGAATCCTGAGATAATTACTAGATCTAAATCTAAGAAGGTAGTTATAAAATCTGAATCTAGAGAAATTTAGCATTCTGAAAATGAACTAGCTAATCTTGCTTGAAGGATGAACAAGATAGTTGGGAAGAAATAATTTTAGTATAGATACAAGAAGAAAGAAAGGAAAGATAATAAATACTCTGAAGTCTCTTGTTATGAATGCAAAAGAGATGGACATATAAGGCATGAATATCTCACTCTGAGAGAAATAAAAAGAATTACTACAATACTAAAGTTAAGAAATTCTTGAAAGCTAAGAACACCTGGAGTGCCAGTGGTGGTGACTCTCTAGATGAATCATAATATTACAAATCTTTTGGACAGAAGAATCTTGGTCTAATACCAGACAACCTTTTGAAAATCATCTCTTAATGGATAAAGTACACAATGATGAATCTATCAAAATTGAATCCTTGAATTCTAATTATATTGACAATAAATACTATGAATTCTCAGATGAAGAATCTTCTTCTGATGAAGATAATACTTTAATTACCGATTAAGAAGTGTTTAGGTTTTCTTAGATCATTGATAATAAAAATTATAATGTCAAGAAAAGGGTTGATAAGGAAAATTCTAGTATTTCTATTCTTTCTAGGAAAATATCATATCTTTCTAATGTTCTTGATAAGAAAAACCCTAATTTAGAAAGTATTTCAAAAAACATTCATTAAGTAAATTTTAAGAAGGATAAACTTTATAAGGTCCTAGAAAAAGTAATTTCTATGAAAAATGTTTCCAAGCCTATATCCAGTACTAAAACTAATGTTTTAGAAGATAAGAACTTAGTTATTAGACTAAAGTTAGAAATATTTTCCTTCAGGAAGTCTTTGTAAAATTTTACCATAGGGAAGGAAAACATTGATAAAATGTATTCTCAAATTCAACCTCTAAGGAATATTTCTGGTTTTGGTTATACAAGTTCAAAACAAATTTTTAGTAACAATTATTCTGTTCCACGATGTTCTCCATTCTCCACTAAGTGTAAGTATGGTGGTAATTGGGAAAAATATTTCTCCATAAACAAATCCCAGTCTTTACGTTTTCATAAATCTTATTTCTCTAAGAAAATGTGGATGCCTAAAATTTTTCTTTGTGAAGTTTCCAGATCAAATAAATTTTGGATTCCAAAATCCTATCATTATTATTTTCAGGAAAACAAAGATAGTACCAACAAAAATACTTGGAACATGGATAGTGGATGTTCCCGACATAAAACTAGTAACAAAAACTTCTTTGAAAAAATTATCATGACCAAAGGAGGAAAAGTACCTTCAGAGATAATGCTAAGGGAGAAGTTATTGGTTTAGGTAACATTGTTCTTCTTGGAGAAGCTTTGATTTAAAATGTTTTATTTGTAAAGGGTCTTATGAACAAACTCATTTGCATAAGTCAATTATGTGATGAAGGTTACCATGTGAATTTTAGGAATGACAAGTTCTTAGTACACAATTACAAGGAATATTTTATTCTTTCTACCAATAGGAAAGAGAATGTTTACACACTAAACTTAGAAGATATTAGAAGCCAAGACCTACCATGGATTATTCCAATGGAAGATCATTCTTGGTTGTGGCATAGAAGGTTAGGACACTGTAACCTTAGGAACCTATGAAAACTCCCTAGGAAAAGTCTAGTTAAGGATCTACCAGAGCTTAGATTTGATTCTTCAAAAGTTTGTGATCCTTGTCAATATGGAAAAGAAACATAAATCAATCTTTAAATTAGTCAGTGAAGTCTCAACCACTGATGCATTATAGTTAGGTCATATTGATCTCTTTGGTCCAATAAAAACTGGAAGAATTGGAGGAAAATATTTTGTATTTGTCATAGTTGATGATTACACTAGATTTACATGAGTCTATTTTCTAGCAAATAAATCTAATGCTTTTTCTTATTTCCAAAGTTTTTGAGCCCATGTTAAAAATTAAAAAAACCTTCCTTTGATAACTATTCATAGTGATCATGGAGGAGAATTTCAAAATTGTGATTTTGAAACCTTTTGTAGTAGAAAAGGCATTATTCATAACTTCTCAGCACCCAGAAGACCTCATCAAAATGGTTTTGTTGAAAGAAAAAATAGAATTCTTCCGGAGATAACAAGAACCATGTTGAGTGAATATTCTATATACAAACATTTTTGGGATGAAGTTGTAAATATTTCTTGTTATACTATAAATTGTGTTTTTAATAGACCTTATCTTAACAAAACTCTTTATGAGTTATGGAATGGTAGAAAACCTAGACTTTCCTACATCAAGGTTTTTGGTTGCAAGGTATTCATTCTGAATACTAAAGATATTTTACACAAATTCGCAAAAAAATTTAATGAATGAATTTTCTTAGGCTACTACACAACTTCAAAGGATTATAGAGTTTTCAACAAAAATACTTGAACTATTGAAGAAACAGTGCATGTCAAATTTGATGAAACTAACCCTTTTGTTTTTAAAAAACCTCAACCTACATCTTCATATGTGTTTTCAAAAATTGATTATCAGCCTTTGTTAGAAGATCTTTCTGATAAGGGAAATTTTCAAGAAGATATTTATAAATAATTTACCCTAGAAGATATTCTACCCTATGTTGATGAACAGGTTTTATAAAACCCAAATCAGTTGTTTCTAAAGAATTATCCTAGTGATAGTATCATTGGTGATGTAAATCAACATGTAAGGACTAGAAGTTCCTTATGGAATGAAAAAGAACATCTATCATTCCTTTCCCAATTAGAACAAAAAATCATTGATGAAGCTTTAGGTGATGATGATTAGAAAAAAGCTATGCAAGATAAGCTAAATGAATTTGAAAGGAATAATGTCCAGATCATGGTTGAAAGACCTAAGGAAACTTCTATTATTAGAGTCAAATGGGCCTTCAGAAATAAGTGTGACGAAAATGGAATCATAGTAAGAAATAAATCTAGGTTAGTAGCTAATGTCTATAGTCAAAAAGAAGGAATAGATTATGAAGAAACCTATGCTTCAGTACCTAGACTTGAATCTATTCGTATTCTACTTTCCTTTGCAGTATTCTTTAATTTCAATCTTTTTCTAATAGATGTCAAATGCACTTTCCTTAATGGTTATGTTCAAGAGGATGTTTTTTTGAACAACCACTTAGTTTGGAAGATACAAAACATCCTAAACATGTTTTTAAACTTACCAAAGCTTTGTATGGACTTAAGAAAGCCCCTTGAGCTTGGTATGATGGAATTATAAGATTTTTGTTTCAAAATAATTATGTTAGGTGAAATGCTGATCCTACCCTTTTTATTAAGAAATATAAGGAAAATGTTTTGAGTGCTCAAAATTATGTTGATGACATTATATTTGGTTAATCTTAGCAATCTTTAACTGTTTCCTTTATGGATCTAATGAAATCTGTGTTGTAATTGAGTATGATTAGTGATTTAACATTTTTCCTTGGTTTCCAAATTTCCCAGAAACCAGAAGGAATTTATATATCCCAACAAGAGTATATTAAATATCTTCTTAAAAAGTATGGGTATGAAAAAACTAAGAGTATAAGTACTCTTATTGGTATCTCAAATTCACTTGATCTTGATGAAGCTGGGAAGGAAATAGATCAAACCACTTTTAGAGGTATGATAGGATTTCTACTTTACCAGACAGCTAGTAGTCCAGACTTAATGTTTTTAGTATGCTTATGTGTAATATATCAATCCAATTCTATGGAATCTCATTTAAATTTAGTGTAAAGAATTTTTCTTTACTTAAAGAGAACCATGGATCTAGGACTCTTTTACACATCTATAAATGATTTGGTTCTAAATTTTTTTTCAGACGCTAATTTTGGTGGTTGTAGAATGGATACAAAAATTATATCTAGAACTTGTCATTTCTAAAGGAGATTCATTAGATTCTTAGTCTTACAAAAAACAACACTCAGTATCACTTTCCACTATTAAAGTTGAATATGTATCAGATGGGAGTTGTTGTACTCAAGTGTTGTGGATGCAACCGACACTCACAGACTATGGTATGATTTTTACCAAAACAAAAATTTTGTGTAATAATTCTAGTTCCATTGCTTTAAGTAAAAAAAACTTACACATCACTCTCGTGAAAAACACATAGATATTAGGGATCACTTTTTTAGGGATCACACAGAAAAAAGAGATATCATTCTTCAATTTATCGGAACGCAAGATCAACTTACTGATATTTCCACAAAATCTTTACCCTTCAATAGATTTGAATACATTAAACAAAAGTTAGGAATGACAACCATAAGGTAATATTCCATGTTAACTTCTTGTTGAAACCAATCTACTTACAGTAAGTAAATCCTTTTCATAGGGGGGAGTACATTTGTTTTCTATATTTTCTAAATTTTTTAATGAAAAATTTCTTAGTTTTCATAAAGAATATTTTCTAAATTTTCATAATGAAGATTTTCTAAATTTTCGTAATGATGATTTTCTTAATTTTTTAATGAAAAATTTCTTAGTTTTCATAAAGAATATTTTCTAAATTTTCATAATGAAGATTTTCTAAATTTTCGTAATGATGATTTTCTTAATTTTTTTAATGAAGATTTTCTAAATTTTCATAATGAAGATTTTATATATTTTCATAACGAAGATTCTAAAATTTTTTGTAATGATTATTTTCATGATTTTCATAATGAATATTTTCTAAATTTTCGTGATAAATATTTTCTAAATTTTCGTAATGAAGATTTTCAAAATTTTCATAATGAAGACTTTCTAAATTTTCGTAATAATGATTTTCTACATTTTCATAATGAAGTTTTTCATTCTTAATGTTTTCGTAATCAAAATTTTCCGCATCTAATGTTATTCAAGTAGAATTTTTCCTCAATAAAAATAATCCTCCTAGGAATATGAAAGGTATATTTCCTTTCTTAATTATTTATAATCTTCTTTTAACTGTTGGTATTTTCATCAGTTTTTAAATTCTTGTATTCAATTTTTCTTAAATCTGAATGTTTTTATTAAAAAAACCAGAAAAGATCGAATTCTATCAAAATATCCATCTAAATATCATCTCAACTGTCAGATCTAATCATAAGTTTTTTCAACCATTAGATTGAGTTTGGAAGATGAACTGTCACCCCAATCATTTATATAATGGACCCCTGATGGTTATCCCACATCAATCCCGAAGCTTTCATGTGCTGAATCCTTTCCCTCCTACATAATCTTGTTCCGACTTTTCAAAGTTTCCTCAACTCCGAATGTCTGTCGATGTTTCTTCCTAGAAAGACGTGTCAAATGTAAAGGCAATTTTTGAATGGAATATTTACAGTGCAAGGTTAGTTCATCCAAATTTCTTAGCTATGTATGATTCTACCATCTCAAAGAACATCAATCTGAATGGATGGGAGAGTGTTCGCATATCGAAATCAGGATCTCAAGATCTAGTATATCCAGACGTGTTGGTTAAATTCTATGAGTCATCATGTTTTTTCAGGGAAGAAGGAAAAGATTAATTATCTTTCAAGAGCTATGGGAAGACTTATGGTCTTTCTTACACCAAGGAAGCTAGTTTTATTAGAGTTCCTTATGAAGGAGAAGATGAGTTTTTTATCATAATCTATCAGATGTTCAAGGATGCTTTGTTAAGGTGAAGGCTATAGCATGCCTCGGTCATTCAGATGTTAAGATTCGGAATATTGTTCACATATCTACAAATTTCTGGATTCTTGAATTGTGGATTCAAGGATTCATCATTCCGAGAAAAGTGGACAACGAAAACTTTGAAGTAGAGTGACATGTATATCATGGATTTCTAGGTGAATCTAAGAAATATTAACTTAGTTAATAACATTTAGATTATAATTAAGAATATAAAGAATGGAAATATAAAGGCTCAGATTATTAAGTATCCATCCATTCTCTCAAAGCTGAATATTTGGTGATTAGATTCCTTCAAAATAAATTATAGTTCTAAGACAAGAAATTGCAAAGATATGCTGGTAAGTGATGATACTATGAGAAGGATGAATGTTAAATTTTCTAAAGAATCAAAATAATTTAATGATTCTCCCGAGGAGGATGCAGAAGCCTTATTGAAGAAATAGGAGGCTGCTAAGACCTTTAATAAGGGAGGAAGGAAGAGGAAGCTGAATGAAGTAGAAGTGAAAGAAAAATCCTCAGAGGCCAAGGAAACCCAATCCACACCACCAAATCCCAATAAGAAGGAATAATATTTGGATGAGGTAGTAGAAAAATGGATGGAAGACAAGGAGAAAAGGAAATCATGAGAGCCTAGCTTTGATTTGGATCCTACTGAAGCAAAAGCATTAAAATAAGAGACTGTCGATGAGCTTGAAAATAAAGAAAAGGAAAAGAGAAAAAAGAATTAAATGATTGAAGCTGAGATTGTGCAATCACTTCAGAATGATGCAGAGAAAGCATCCGAGAACATTTTGGTACCCCAATCATTCATAGTAAAAGCTTTACCAGAGACACCGGGAATGAAATTTGTGACTTTGGAAATATTACAAGAAAAATTAGTGGAGGAAGAAGAAGAGGAATAAGGCAGTGGTGATACTGAAGATCTCATTATGCAAGTAGAAGATTTTCATGAGAAATAATGTCCATCTGAGAAGCATTCAATCTGAACTTCTAAATTTGAGTACTCAAAGCTTTCTACCCCTAGGTAAGATGAGAAAGGTGAAGATGACAAGGTTGAAGAAGAAGTAATTAAGATGTCTGAAGAAGAAATTTCGAATCATGATTTCATTAATCTAGAATATTATGAGGCCCGAGTTGGAAAGAAAAATGTTTATGAAGATAGAATTGTAAAAATCCCTGATAGTGAACACAAATCCCCTAACCAAGAGGAATCCATTCCGAATATTGATAAGGGAAAATAGGTGGTTGTTGGTACACCTACCAAATCTATGGTTAAGAAGAATGATTTTGGTGGTTCTTTAAAGAGGAAAACTACTAATATAGAGAAAGATCCCTCACCATGTAGAATTTCATATTTGGAATCATCCTCTCTTGGACATGATTTTGTAGTCCATTATTTGAAGAATATTGTAGGCACTATACCAATATTTCCCACTATAGACTTCAGATACTAGATGATTCAACACAGCTTAAATCAGAAGTTGGATTCAGTGTCCATTGTGATGGATAAGTGTGTCAAGATTGAAGCATATTTCAAAACTTTTTTCATAAACTACAAAGCCCACAAAGATCTTGCAATAAAATGACCAATAGGACAAATAAAACTATAGAGTACATGAGAATTCTTGGTGAATTCTAAGAAAGTGTATAGGATGAATTTTACACTGAAGATGTAAAGATAAAGGATATCGCAAATATTTTTGAGGAAAAGATAACTGGGGAATAGAATTCTCAGATTCATGAAGTAAAAGATCTGAATTGGATGTTTTATTCAGTCACTCAGATTTGTAAAAGATAAAGGGATCTCAAAATTTAGTTATAAGAAAAGCTTGTCAAGCAATAAGAAGCCTTGAAGGCACAGACTGATATTTTTAAAACTCATGAAGAAAATATTAAATCCTTAGAGAAGAAAACTGAAATTCATGATCAACTTCTTAAATTAGGAGAGGAAGATCACAAGGATCTCAAGAAGCTCAAAAATATTATGAAGAATATGATGCCGAAGGAGAATGAGGGATAAAGTTTTTCAATACCGATCTTTTGTTGTATTCCTTCATGGTACAAAATTTTACAATCCTAATGAAATATTTAGGTTGGTATTCATATATTTTGTTTTCTAGTACTAATTTTCAGGTACCATATTTTATTTTCAATTCCTTATTTTCCTTTTTAAAATCACAAAAGAGAATAAAGGAAAAATAATACTTAGAAAAGAACAAATTTCCCCAAGTAAGGGGGAGTTCATCTAAGGGGTAGTTCTTATCCAAGAATATTTTCATATGTAATAAAATGCTAAGCCTCATTCCAGAAGAATAGAATATAGTCCTTAGTGTTTCCAAATCCTAAGAGGTAGTTAGTCATATTCATCTTTTATCATGTGTTAAGGGAGATAAGTTTTACTTTCAAATCTAGAAAAATATTTTATATGTCCTTATAATCTTTTTCAAAAGGATGTTTGTGCATTCCAAAAAGGGGGAGATTGTTGAGTAAATATGGTTTTTTTATGAATTTTTCATTCCTTCATGTTTGGGGAGATTGTTGATTCAATAAGGTTTCCTTATAACTCTACCATTCATTCAGTTTTTGAAAATCACAAACACCTTATCTTAAGGAAAATTTCTTTTACCCTATGTTTTAATTTTATAAGGAAATTTTGCTTCCCCAAGGAAATTTATCCCTACAATGTTTTTTCATTATTCATATTATGTCTATGTAGAAATCTAGATTTCATATCAAAAACCTCAGAATCTTATATATACTTAGATATAGAGAATTCTGTTTTCAGGATCCAAATTCAGGTTCCGAATTCTCTGAATTCATTTTCCAAACATTCTGAGTTTAGAATCCATGTTCTCTGAATTTAGACTCCGAAATTTTTGATTTCAGACTCTGAGTTCTCTGAATACAGACTCTGAAATTTCTGAGTTCAGACTCTGATTTCTCTAAATTTAGATTTCGAACTTTATGAGTTTAGACTCCGAGTTCTCTGAAGTGAGACTCTGAAATTTCTGAAGTTCAGACTCTGAATTCTTAAGAATTCAGACTCCTGATATCCTTGAAATTCAGACTCTAGAATTCTATATTATTCAGGTTACGAATTCCTTTGAAAATAGAATCCTAATATATATATATATATGTTATAGACACCAAATGGTTTTTCGGTTAGACTCTGAACTTTTGTTTTCCTTAATCTCTAAAAAATGAACTTGGTTAAGAAACTATAATTTTTCTTACTCATGTTTTGGTTATAAAACGATGTTGTACATTCAGTTACTAACTAACTATTGTTTGAGTGACACGTGTATAGGTCCCCCTGAAATTCATGGAAAAATATGACTGTTGGAGGAGGTGGCCGACTGTTTAGAATGTGCATATAAACAAGAGCTCATTTGATAGAGCTCACAAAATTGATGAATTGTTCTATGAATCTAGAGATAACATGCTGCTGAAGTGATTTCTAGAGAGACACTTTCATGATTTGTGCGTTCTGAACATCTTGTTCAGAATTTCTTTGTGTGACTCTGAATGTTGTTGAGTACATTTGAGGGCTTCTGGGGATAGGAAGACAGAGGTTCTTACTACCTTGAAGATCAAGGGCTTGCGGGGATATCAAGAGACACTCTGATCTTTGTATCGAGGACTCACCTTGGTGTGGGTAATATAGACTTTCTTGAAATTATAAATCAATCGAACTTTTTCCAAGGCTTTTGGATAACCTTCTCGTTGGGTTAAAAGATTTACTACTTTTTACTTGTATTGTTACATGTTTTCCGCTGCATTTTGATTGATGAGGAATGTATAACATTCTGATACTTCCTTATACTTGGACACTGATTTGTAAGATTCTATACGATATAAGGTAGAATATTTGTTCTTGTAAACTTTTCTTATGTTTCATTTCCAGAACCACAATTCCGGAATCAAGAATGTTTGTAGAACTAAGAGGACTTGTGACTTTACCATGTTTAACTTTTTTAAACATTACCATCTTTAAAAGTTCCAAAGGAATTTTTTAAAGTATTCAATTCACCCCCCTGTATATTGAGCATCTGCATCATTATTTAGATCCTACAGTTGGTATCATAAGAGAATATCATACTCCATACCAACCTAACAGTAAGGTGTTGTCTATACCCAAATACAAGATTCTTCTTAAAACCCTATAAAAGTATCAAATGACCTGAATATTGCATCAGTAAAAACCTCAAAAGGTGTATCTTTGGGTTTGAACTTATGATCAACATTATACTTATTAAATCTTGATAGTATCAATAACTCATAAGTTATCCAAACAAGTAAAAATATATTCTTCCAAAAATTAAAATAATACCTACTTCTTAATTAAAATCAATGATTATTTATGTAAATAAAAAATACAATAAAATTAATTAAATCTACATAAATCACTTTTTCATAGAATGAGAAACCAATATCATGGTATCCAATATAATACCATTTACTTAATAATTTTTTATCATATACTTACCATAAATATACATTATCACATTACCACTAAATAAATTATCTTTATTATTTCAACCTTTTGACATGTATTTTCAACTCCTTAAAAAATATACTATGGAACAGTCTCTATATGTATCATGATTATTATATATAGAATATCGTTTATATAAAAATTCTAAAAAATAGTTATAAAATTAAAATAAACAAACACTTAAATCCTTAACCTTAAATTATGGGCATGGAAAATGTCATTCCTTGTTCTTGAGGTTAACCATTGGATTAGGGAATTGTATTGTATAATTCCCATAAACCCCACACATAAGACATTAAACAATAAATGTTTCCTCAGTATGAAATTAATAATCCTCCATAAAACCCATCATTTTTACTCTATAATCCATTGATCTATTCCATTATGTTACATACAAAAAACAATAAATCTCTCCTTTGAGATATTATTTGGAATTTATCATTATATATTTATGAAATGAATAAAAATTAGCATTCTTTCCTCTATAGACTCTACCACTCAATCTCTCACTAGAATACATCCTTCTATTCATTATGGTTTTTATACTTTTTAAGGTATAAGTTGTTAATAATATATTATGATAAATAATTTCGAATAATCACAATATCATTCACTCTAATCATCATCTAATTTTTTTTCTCATCATCACTGTAATGTCCATCACATTCATTATTAACATGATTCTTAATGGTTATATCCATTGACTAAAACAAAAAATTATTTTATGAGAAAAAATAATAATTGTGGGAATCTAAAAAATCTTGAAAATTGTTTATAGGATGTTTAATTCATGAATACATATTTTAAATATAATACACTATAGTTTTAACCTATGTTTTTTATTATTATCATCTATTCAAATTCATCATAATGTATTATATAGAGAATTTGAATTAACCCTAGAATATCCTCCAAGAGTGTCAATATAGGTGTTTAGTAATGGAACACTTTCTATAATCAGAATAATGGACGATATATACTTGACTAACTCTTTTCAGGATTATTACCCCTAGATGCATTTGTGTCCAAACCACATCCACCTATAGTAACAAGGCATGGATGATTTTTTATAAAAAAACATAATACATACCTCACAATAACATTATGAAGTTATCTGATACGTTGAATTATATTCAATATTTTTCCAAGGGTTATGTTCCAAAATCTAGGTTTTCCTAAATCTCGTTCCCATGTTTTCTACTATATATTATCTAATACTAACAGTAAATACCCTGACACATGTTTCCCATAACCAGTGGATAGTTTATTACATTAGTATTACATACAAAAAATTTCATCCCACGGGACTAGATAGTTTAGTAACATTGGTAAACTAGATACATACTTGAATCAAATATTAAATTTGAAAACATAAAATAGTTAACATAGTAACGGTAATTATTCCACATACATGAACTCATTCAATAATTATTTTTTCATATCTGTTGGAATTGAAACAAAAGAAGATAGAGATAAGATGCTCAGTAAGGAATGTGTAATACCAGACATCTGAAACATAATTTCGAGGCATTATTACAGTACTATTTAAAATATGGGTTAGTATACACAAAAAAAACACATTTAATATGGATAAAAAATTGGGTTTTTTCTTGATTTAAACCAATGATTCAATGGGATATAATGGGACCCTCCCACCACATACTAATTATAATGAATTAATCATATGCATGGGGTGAAAAAAAATTAAATACACAATCTACGTAAACATTAGTTTTGAAATTCTTGCATACAAAATGTCAAAAATTTTCCCATTCAAAAAAATATTAAACCATATTGAGAAAGAATTGTGATAGTATCATTCAAAAATATCCCTTTAAGAGTATAAATATATTAAATTGTGGTGTTTATCAATGAATTGAAATAATATAAAATTATCCTTAGAACATTCTTGATAGAAAATTTCGTTACACATTGAACTTTACTTTTAAAAAATAAAAATATACATAATTATATAAAAAAATCCATTTAAACGAAGCATGGAAACATTTAATTGTGTATTAAAATCATTGAGTTTTTAATGAAATATAGATATTCTATTCATTCTGGGTACATTAAAAAAATAATCGTTCATAATTTATATAAAATGCCAAAAAGTACCAAATTTAGAAAATGAGAAGAAGATTAAATTTAAACCATTTTTTTAAAAGTAATATGTTGGTAAAAATGTCCTTAATAAATAATTTGAGAATAATAAAAAAAATTTAAAAAAATTGGTAAATTATAGACATCTAATAAAAAAATTACGGCTGAATCGAAAACAAATTCAGTTTTCCATAAAAACATTATTTCAATATCCTGAGTAATTAATAGTGGAAAATTAAATTAAAACTTATAATTTACAAAAAACACTATTGGATAGTTAAATGTATTTCTTTTATTATATATAGATCATCTAATTTCAGTATCTGATACTTAAACATAATAAATCAAAATTATTGATGATATTTTGAAATAAACCATTAATGATTTAGTAAATTCTGGATCTTAATCCTCATTAATGAAATAACATAAAATTAAAATTAAAATTCCATGAATATAAAGGGGATCATTAAAAGTCATATCATACACCACATGAATGAAGCAAGTGTTGAATACTATATATGTCTAAAAAACAAATGTGATATGAGACACCCAAAAAAATATTGAATTGTTTCAGTGACAATTAACTAGTGAAGTGGTTTTGGGTAGAAAATGTAAATCCAAAAAAATAAGTGAAAATCAAACACCTTAAAATTAGAGGTAATTTACTACATAACCATGGAATGAAAAGGTAAATAAAGTATAAGTATAAACCAATGCATGGAAATTGAGTTAAGAAACCCCACACCTTAAGTGAAACTCATCACAAAGGTTCTTAATCTTTCTAAATCATAAATTTATGTAAATTATTTAATTTATTTATAAACATTAAAAAGTATATTAATAATTTTATTTTATTTATAACCATTTATTGTTTAATTATATAATTAATGAAGTTGATATCAAATTTTTGGATAATATTCTGTTCATATGTCCAAAAATACTTTTGCAGGTTTACTATGGTAAAAGAGTTCATTATTCCTTATTCTCAAGAATAATTATAAATAAATAACTATCATTTTTATACAGAAATTATACTTATAAATCACCCATGACTTATGGTTTTGAAAAATGATCTATGTCATAATCATTGAGACGGTTAGTCATATGTATTCTTGAGAAATATTTCAATTTTTAAACGATCATGATGTTAATAAGTTATGTATTATTTTTACACCACAAAATAATAATTTTATCAAAAAATCCTATTATTAATTTAGATAAGAATATATATCATTCATCTCATGTGGTGATGTAAGATGAATCACATTGCATCATAGGGGTGGTACTCCATACTCATGCATAAATGATGTTATCATTTTTCAATAGAAGGAAGTGTAATAAATTTTATGATATATTATCTTTTAAACATGTTACATATTTCATAAATATGATATATATGAATTAATTCAATCATTATAACCATCTGCGATATGTAGTTAAGAAAAATGAAATACAACAGTTCGTGAGATGGAGGTCTACGGGACACATGAGAAACTTTTTCTCATCGCATTTTATATAAAGCTTTATTGATATTGGGTCTTCCATTAACATAAAATCATATTATTATATGTAATATACTATTTATATAATTTTTTTTTGTTTTATGGAGACATAAAAAAGGTTAAGGAATAAATAAAACTAAGAAATTCATTTAAAATCACTACTATAAACTTAGGCTATATCCAATGTTTTAAACCAAGTCTATAAGCCCAAAAATCGTGTCTATAAGTTATATCGATGGTTCCATGTACAGTGGCTGGTAGTAGCATCGCTATAGGGAAAAACCTATAGCCTCGATTTCAAATTATGGCTATAGGGATAAAGTTGTGGTTTGAAACCGTGGTAGAACCTTAAGCCACATAGGGACTATAGCCACTGTTTGAAACCTTGGCTAGAGGCATGTATCCACATTGTCAAACTATGGTTATAAGCCCTAAAATTTCATAAGAAAGAACCCCCACTCCCCCTAAAGCCCCCCCCCCCCGAACACTCCACTTAGACACCCACGTTGGACTCCCCTGCACACCCCCTCCCCTAGAAACCCCCACCACTGGAACACCCCCTGGACAGACCCTGGAAAACCCCTCCTAGACACCCCACCTACACCCTCCCCCTTCCATGCAGACACCCAGCACACCACCTAGCATCCTCCCCCCCGGACACCCCTAGACACCCCCTGGATAGCCCATGAAAAACCCCTCTAAGACACCCCACCTACACCCTCCCCCATGCTCTGTAGACCCACTCCCCCTTGCATCCCCCTGGACAGCAACTAGACTACCCCTTGACAATCCTAGGAAAGCCCATGGATAACCCCTCCTAGACACCCCACCTGAACCCTCCCCTACCCTACATACCCACCTTTACCCCCCCCCCCCACCAATATCCCCCCTGCCAGCCCCCCCCCCCCCCCAGACACCCACTTGCACCGCACCTGCACCCCCTACCTGAACATCCCTGGACACCCCCCCCCTCACACCCACCCCCTGCCCTGAAGACCCCATGAACCCCCCTCCCCACAACCAGTATCCCCCCTACCCAGGTCCCCACCAAGGACCCCCCCCGCCCAGCAGGCCCCTTGCACCCTCCCCCACCAGTATCCCCCCATACCAGGTCCCCACCCCAGACACCCTTACCTTGCAGAACCCCCTACACACTCCCCCTATAATTCCCCCCTCCACTCCCCCTAGACAGCCCACTCCTGGAAAAGACCCCCTACACACCCCTCCCCCCTACACACCCCCCTTGAGTCAGTCCTTCATGACATGAAGATCACATTGCAATGGTTTGTCAATGAAAGTTTGAGTTCTTGTTGGTTGGTGTGGTAAAATAGGTTGCATTGTAAGGGAATCTAATTATGAAGGGAAGACATTGATAACACCAAAATATTCCCACTCCACACGAAAAATCAGTTATTAAAAAAAGGGTGTTGTGTTGTGGATAGATGATTGCACTGACTCGTGGTCACATCATATAGAGATGATTGCACCAATAGGTGGTCACGTCATGGAGTAGTTGTACATGAAAATTCGATTCCCCTTAGTAGTTGAGGTTTGAGAGTTTACATCGTAATGGAGATTGATCACACCGCAATGCCCTTGGGAGTCATGTATTTGAGGGGTAACCGGTTTTTTGAAACTATCATATCAAGCCACACCCCCTATAGACCTCTTTACACCTTCTCCCCCAGTATCCCCCCTTCTAGGTCCCCACCTGAGACACCCCCCACCATGAAGACCCCTTTCACCCCCATTAAAATCCCCCCCCCACTCCACCCTGGATATCCCCCCATCCTTGGATAGAACCAACCCCTCCTTGGACAAACGCCCTACACACCCCCTGCACCCCCCCCTTGAGTTGATCCTTCACGACATAAAGATCACATTGCAATGGTTTGGAAATGAAATTTAGAGTTCTTATTGATTTGTGTGTGACGATAGGTCTAATCGTGAGGGAATAAAATTGTGCAGGGAGGACATTTATTAGACCATAATTTTCCCATGTCGCGTGAAGAATTAGTTATTACGGGAAAAAGGCAGTTGTGTCATGGAGAGATGATTGTACCGACTTGTGGTCATGTTGTGGAGAGATGATTGCACTGACTTTTGGTCACCTCATGGAGTAGTTGGACATGAAAATTCAATTCCCATTAAGATTTGAGGTTTGAGAGGTCACGTCACAATGGAGATTGATCACACCACAATTCCCTCAGGAGTCAAGTAGTTGGGAACTATCCAGTTTTTTTAAAATATCACATCACCCCCTACAAACCACCCTTTCACCCCCAACATACCCCCACCCCCCCCCTCTTGGACACCCACTCCCACCTAGACACCCCTCCCTCCTAGACAACCCCTCCCTCCTAGATAGAAAAGAAAGGAGATTTAGCGTACGCAACCATTTCCATAGTGGATTTCAGCGGATTCATAGATACGAAGTGTCTCCTAGATTGGGGATTCTCAAAGAGAAAATTCACATGTTGCAATATCATGAAAGGATGTAAGAGGATATAGAGTAGGTTGGATTAGTGATTTTTCAACTTCTAATTAATTGACACAAACACACAAACATCCATTAATAATCACACAAGGGATCTTTTAGACCACTCATTGGTCATAGTGAAACTGGACAAGGATGAAATAAAGAGTATAAAATTTCTCTACTTGAGGAATTGGATGAGGATGGAGTTATTTCTTCATATTATACATATTGGTGTATCCTTGGGATGGTTTCCCACATCACCTAGAGAATTTAAAAAAATAAATTCTATGATAGATGGAAGGTAGAATGAGTAGGTAAAATAACCTAGAGGGTATCAATAAATACATATATGGTTTGGAGGAGAGGCTTCATGATAGCTAGAATGATGAAATTTTTCCAAATATAGTGGAAAAACAAACTACTCTAACTGAAAGAATCATAGAAATTAAATGATCTTGGAGGGAAAACCAAGGAACATATGGCTTAAAGAGGGTGATTGGAACACATGTTTATTATAGGTGAAAGTGATGGAGAGAAGGTGGTTAAGAAAATCAACATAAAATTGGATGAGAAATATTATATAACAGAAGTGGGGTGGATTGGAAATTTAAAAATGATCATTTCATGGAGATACTTGTAGGACACACCAGGACAACCCCTACCAGTTTTCGTATTCCCCATTTCCCCCCTTGAACCCTCTTTCCCACCCCATTTCACCCCCTTCCCCCTTTCACCCAACCTGAAACATCTACCATCCCTAGAGACCCCCTTGCACCCTCCCCCACTAGTTTTCTCTCCCCCCCAACTACCCCCTTTCACCCCTGCCCCACTCCCCCCTCTCCCTATATGCACCCCACCTGCACCCTCCCCCCTCTCCCTACCTTGCAAACCACCCCTACAATACAGACCTCCCCCTCCCCCTCCCCCCTCCCCTCCCCCTCCCCAACACTACAAACACCCCCATACCCAAAAAACACCCTAAAGACCACCCCTCCCACCTACCCTCTCCCCTTACCTTGCAGACCTCTCCCTACCCTGTAGACCCCCTACAGACCAACCCATACCCTTCGAACCACCCCCCTCCCCCATTCCCACTCCCCACTCCCCATACCGTGATGAAATAAATTAATCAAATATATATTATAAATGGTGTGAGATTAAGGTGCAGAGATAATACATGGGCTATATACATTCAAAAGAGATTGATTTGTAGTGTGACTATGAGAAAAAGGCACATATGTTTGATGCCAGAAAACAATTCGGGTGATCTAAAAGAGATACCTTTAACAAGATGATGTAGATATGTTACTACAAATAATTGGTAATATGCCTTTACAAAAATCATAATTTGTTATAAGGATCAAACAAATGGTGTAATGGTTTATATAACTCAATAAGTTGTTTTAAACTACCACATTAAATTTTCAAATACATATCTGCAGTTTCTTGTTGGAATAATGAAGAAAAATTTAAGTAGAGCCCGATCAAAATTTGAATAGGTGTAAAAGCTATATTTGAACGTTTCAATGGTAATAAACCATCATTGAATATAAAAAAGTGATATAAGACAAATTTTAAAGTGGTAAGGTTTTATCAAGAATATTAAGATTGCTCTTGTGGAGAAGCAATGACATTCTGTATTACATGTTTATTTATTTATATAATAACAAGTGTTATGAGCTAACTATTTTCATGATATTGAGAATATTTTGGGAGATAAGAAATATAATTACAAATAAATGTTTCCCTAGGTTCATTATTATTTCAAAATATGATTTAGGGTGAGTTATAGATGAGAACTTAATAGCTATCTGGCCTTATCTCATGAAAATAGAGTTTCATTGTGAAGAAGATAGAAAGAACATTAAATGGCATCACATGTTTTTACAAATTATTGCTATCAATAGATATAATATTTGGATGTATCAGATATTTTAAAAATTCTGAGTTATTATATTTTTTAAAAAAATATTAGAGACATCTAAAACATTAGATTTATTTTAAAACTCTGGTTTCCAATAATGAGCTCTGTCTTGGTAGGGTTATATAATTCATCAATGACTCAATGGTAACTATTAAATTCACTTACATAATATTATTGATGTAAAATGAATATGGGGAGAATAATGTTCCATGGGTCAGAAATAATGAAAGGATAAATCTATTATTCTTAAAAGTATGATAATAATATGATTTATTTTAATAACGAAAGATTAGTTATGGAAGCCTCACTATAAAATGATATACTCTAGTGAATTTGGATAATCCATAATGGATATGGAAATGTTTAATGTGGAGTTGTTTTGTGTGTTTTTACCACAGTTCCAAAATTTGAATCCTATCTATGGGAAAATATGAAGATCTCTAGGATTTGATTATCTTCAAGAAGTCATGGTGGTAAACGATGAGGGCGGTGAGAAAAATGAAAAATTCCATGTGTTCATAAGGTTCATTTTTAAAATTTAAAACAATGAAAGGATAAGAGATAAAAAGGATCCTTCCCTAGTTATCCATAAGATCTAGTATTTTCCCCCCTAAGGCAACGACTAGGCTCAACTATTACTAGCATTGGGTGGTGAATGAGGAACAAAAATCTAGTACAAAATGGTTCTCTTATGAGAAAATAAGATCATAGTGATAGTTGGAACCAAGAAGTATTCATGAACTGGTGGTTTTGGTATATGTTAGTACCAACGAACTTCAATGGTGGTATATGTATCATATTGAGTGATGATATAGTTGATATCTTCACTACTGTCTAATGTGGGACTCAGAAATACAGTGTGAAAAAAGATAGGAAGACCACGCCATGGGTGATATATACCATTCACATAGTTGATATAAAATGGATTGTTTTTTTTCACCGTGTCATGGTAAGACTCATGGATGTTATTTTTAATTTAAATGATATATAAAATAGTAGAATCATAATCATTTTTCAGTACATAGTGAAAGGAATAAAAATGAATAGAATATTCCAAAATCACTTTGTGGAGAAATATTTAGAGAATTTATTTGAATTAATGGAATATGTTTGACCATACTAAAATCATGTACAATCCATTACATACAAATCATGTTATTCACTTAGTGGTGACGTGGTCATTATGGGCAATTCTATCTCAAATGTATTACAGAACTTAAAGGGTGTCTTGGTTCAAACAAACATTTTAATAAAAACAAGGTAACCCCCTATAGGGATATAAAACTTGTCAAGTATGATGTGTGCATTATGACTAATAATGACATCATGTATAAGGAAAACATCAATGCAACAGTTTCAAGAAATGTTTACCACTTTGAGTTTTCATAGACAGCGCACCTCTATTGGAGGTGTTTTATTAGAAAACCATGAAATGTTTCTCAAATGAAACAATTTTCTTAACTAACAATTATTCAAGAATTGAAATTTAATATAAACATGCAGAATTAATAAAGAAACGAAATGCAACATAAACCATTCTTGAAATAAAGGGGCTAGAAGAGGGACCCTACCTCAACCTCAAGGCATGTTCGCTTTTGACGATGACAACTCGAATCTCCATTTTTTCCACTTCCACACATATGGAACTTCACGTATATATAATGATACCTCTATCCTATGTAGATCTTTTCATTGCCAAATAATCACAAGAGGGTCCTTAGATATATATTTATACTTGCCTATACCCCTCACACTTACACATGTAGGCATTTTTCATATCTATGTATAAGAACACATATCCCCAATATATATATTCATACTGGAATTAGTGAATATATATAAAGGTGGAACTTATATATGTATATGCCTACATATGCATACAAATTTAAGCCTTGGTCAACGATGACTTGAATCCAGCTCAATGAAATCCAAAACGCACTGTAGAAATATAAGGAACCCATAAATAAAATAAAAAATACCTCATTAAAATTGGTCCAAAGAATAAAAATGGAATAAATATTTCATAAATCCAATGTTTATCTCAATGTCTTCGATGGTGGTGGATAGAACTGGCATCACCATAAGAGTCCACCAGTAAGAAAATAGTGGGAAAAGAAATGAGATATAATGACTTCTTATATATATGTGATCAGTGTGTCAACTCTACATGATAAATGATACTTGAATCCATAACTAATAGTGAACAAATAATACATGAATCTATAATCAGCCCCTGCCCACCCCCACACTACACCAGCACCCCCACCCCATGCCCTTATACCCTACCCTCCCCTACCCATACAAACCCTTCTACCTTATCCTATCCCCCTTCCCATGTAGATCCCATTACTATACCCCTCCTTCATACCCCCATAGACCCCCAACATCCTGCAGACCCCCTTCCCCTACAGACCCACCTACACCCCCTGCCCCTGCACTCCCCCTACCCCTGCCCCACCCTATGCAGACCCCCTTCCCTACCCCCTCCCCCTTCTCCCACAGACCCCTGCCCCTACAGACCCACCTACACCCTCCCCCGACCCCTGCACCCTCTTTCACAAGAAAACCCCCACTCCCATTGTGGCCCCCAAACAACCACCCACCCACTATCAACCCCCTCCGTCCCCATGGAACCCCCCCCCCCCACGGACAACCCCCTCACTTTAATGGACAACCCCCAACTCACTTATAGCCGCCTCAACCCCCTGCCCCCCATTGGAGAACCCCCCCCCCCCCCCACCCACCCCACCTTACACATCCCCCACCCACCCCCTAGAGAGCCCCCCCAACCTGCATCCCCCTCCATCCCCCTAGACACCCCACCCCCAACACTCCCCCTACAACCTCCCTCACCTTCCCTGTGCAACCCCCCTGTAGCCCCCTCTTAAGTGTGACACTCTTTCAACCTATTAGGAAAAATATACTAGTTATAGCCTCTTCAGACACATTGAGAGTGCCCCAATGATATTTTTTAGCTGGATATAGGGGAATAAAAATTCTTCACATCTTTTTATAACCACTCACTATCACTATGAATGCATCATATTTCCTTTTCTTATCTATATTAGGTCAACCTTATCCCACTATTTCCCTCATACATTCCTTAATATCCTTCACTACCATATGATCCCTAATTACTACTATCATGAAAGTGGTCAAGAAAAGTAGATAAAACTTTGAACCTTATATAGAAACTAGAATAGAAAGTCATTTGTGAAAAGAAGGTGTAAGAATCATATGGGAAAAAATGAAAACATTTGTAAAACACTGCATAAAATCCAATTAACATTCTATTTGGGAAAAATTTGAAAAATAAAAGGAAACGAGAGAAATAAAATTAATTTTAAAAACTATTATCAATGACCAGAACCAATTGAGTAAGAAGATTCAAATACGGATTGGCATGGGCACTCATGTTCAAAGTTTCCCCTAAACTCTTAATCTCAGTATTGAAATCCCATTAAAATTTCCTACAAATTTCAAATATTCGTGACAAACCAAGTGTGTGGGAAATGAAAAAAGAAAATTACAACCAACTTACAGGATAGATTATGTGACCATTCATTATCTGGAAGAACGACAAGGGAGGAGTAGTATTCTTCATGGGAGAGGGTCGAGGGTGGGAGGAGAAAGTCGAGCATGAGGGTGGGAAGGCTGCAGTGAAACACCATGGTCTAAGAGTTGTAGCAATGATGTCAGGGAGGAGTGTGTGGAGATCAATTCTAGGTTGAGGGTTCGAGGACTCATGGATTGGGGGAGGATTGGAGGAAAACATCACAAACAGTGGGGAGGTGGAGTTTGAAAAATAGTCAAAAAAATAGCTACAGATTTTTTTAATTGTGGCTATAAATTATGATATAGCCATAGTTTTAATATAATTATGTCTATAAACTAGGTTATAGTCATGGACTTATATAATTGTGGCTATAGTTAAATGGTTATAGAAATGTTTTCTAGTAGTGAAGTAATCCTCTTCTTCAGGTATCCTCTTTTTTTTAAAACTAAATCCCAAAATGTTTAATGTTACTCCAAAAATAAGAAGTGTATAATATTATAATGGATTTTGAGAAGGGATTTGGGAAGTAATTCTAATAACCCAACGGTTCTTGTGGTGTTAAGAAAATAAGAGAGTGGTGAACTTTTGTAATGAGCATAAGGGCATTCCTAGAATTTTTTTATCTATAAAATTGATATAAATATATTTTCATGTCAAATAGATCCAAATTAATATATTTAAAAATTCATATGAGTATGGGTTGAGATAATATAATATAATAAAATTTATACAAGATTTGGTGTTATTTCAATCGTTATCTTTTTATTTTATCCCTCCATTAAAACTTTTGATCATTGTCATCATAAGAAGGTTTTTAACAATTATGGGTAAAGATATTTAATATAAAAGGTTAATTGATAGATAAATAGACCATGTTTGATATTTTGAATCCATATTCTAATAATTCACTAACATGTAAATTTTTTTTAAAATTAAATCACATATTAAAATGTTGTTTAATATAATATATCATTAATGTAATTTTTGAATCCGTTCATTTAATTTGACTTTGAACAAAACGTGACATCAAATAAATTGAAATATTATAATTACAAACATTACTAAAATTTTATATTTATCAAAAAAAATATAATTGAAAACAAAAATAAAAGGTAAGTACTTACAAAATATGAAACTATTGATTATAAATACAGAATAAATTTTCAATATTCAATTTTTAGAGGTGGAATAAATTATTTTATTATTGAAATGAAAAATAGTTATTTGCCAAAATTTACTTTTAAGTCTGGAAATGATTCATGCTATACTGAACCATGATATTTCTTACAATGTACATAATTGAGTTATTCATAATATATAAGAACTTATTGTACATTAAAACTATTTTAGAGAATGGATCCTTTTAACTTCGTGAAACAAAAATAAATTTTTTAATAGAAAACATCAATTTTTCACTATTCACTAGATTATCAATCTTCCTAGAAAAATACCACAAATTAAACATAATATAATTTTGGAATTATTATATTAAAAATTATATTATATATATCCAATACAATTTTTTAATGTTTTATAAATTAGTTTTGATGGTCTCTTACAAAAAACAATAGATACCATTTTCAAAGAAAACCTATTTTTGATGAATATAAAAACATTAATAAAAATTGACGGCATATTTTCATAGAATTAATCATGAAATTTTTATTTAGTATCTCATATATATATATATATCATATTATGGTTAATCATATTATTACTAACCAATTCACTGGTTATGATATGAAAACTATTTTTAAATAATAATATTTTTAGGTACATTTATGCCTGGTGTTTCATGTTTTATACGCTATAACCCATAGTGGTATTTTAAAATATTATGGTGTCACAAATTTACTTTTTAAAACTGAATATGTATTATTTACTCAGGATATATTTTGTTGTATATGACCCTTACTAAGCATTTGAGCTCACAACTATTTTGTTTCCTCTCAACATGATATGATGAAAGATCCTTTCAATGAGTACAATGATACTGAATATTTACCATCACTATGATTTTATATTTTATTGAAAATGTAAAAAATATATGCATGTTTGTATATGGTTATTCAAGACTAATAAACATATCGATCTTTGATGATATGATCACTTCTATGTTATACCAATATAATATATTAGACACTGAATCTGGGCTACATGGGTTGAGGTCATTACATTTCTAACCAAAAAATGGTCCTTATTTAAAAATTTGGACCGAATGATTCTTAATTTGAAATCACACTTGTTTGATTAAATTTCTAATATTGATGAAATTTGATACTAAATGCATAATGTATTAAAAATAGTTTTTTTTAAAATTATTTTCTATAAATCATATGTGGGTTTATAAATTATAACTTTTTTAAAAATTTAATGTCACATAAAAATATTCATTTGGTATTAGAAAAATGATACATTAATTTTTAATTCTTAATTATATATTGATAATATCAAAAAAATCATGTTCTTTCTAAAAATTGTATTTCAAATATTCACCTAAAAATCAATTTGTTTATAATAATATCAAAATATCATACTAAGATAATTTTTAAATTTTAAATCCAAAAATTAATTTTAATTTGTCTAATTAATAGTATAAAATATATAAATTTAGTTTTTCAAATGAAGATAAAAAAATAAAAATAAACACTTCATTTATTGAAAAAAGAATAATTATTAATTTTTCCAAATATTATTTCATATTAATATATAATTCAAAATATGTTAATATATTATTTCCTATATAATAATATTTTAAAAGTGTTTAATTTAATCATTTCAGATAAAATACACAATACCTTCCAAAATGGATCATTGAAAAATTTATTATATTTCTACTAAAAATGATTTAATAAATACCATTAAAATTAATTATTTATGTTCTTAAATTTAATTTTAGTTCTACATATATTTTAATATATTTATTTTAATTTTTTTTCATATAATATCATATAGTAATAATAATAATTTTAAAATTAATATTTAATACATAGTTATATATATTTATAATATTACAATAATATCTTATTTCCCAATGTCAGTTATATTATTTTAAATTTACAACATATCAATACATGAATTCAATATATCGATTGCATATATGATCATATTTTCAATAATCATATATGCAGTGACCATATTTTCAATAACCATGCTCTAAAAAATCAAATTTTATTCCAATTTATAAGCTTATTGAATCATTTGTTTTTTCCACCCTCACATCCCAAGGAACAACTATTATTTCATATTATAGATTGCACATCATGTTTTCTCATATCTTATGACCTTCTTTAATATGAGTTTAATTTTTTTATTGATGACCCACATTTTTTATTATGATCCTTGTGATTTTCTATTTGTTAAAGTTTTATTATTTTCTATCTATCATCCTCTATTGATTTATGAACTTTTTAGGGATGTACTACATTCTGTATGATCAATATTCCCTGGTTTTTAGTATATATATTTATTTACTTTTTTTTAATGTCCTATTGTGATTAAATTATTTTTTTATTTTTGTTCTTATCTTTTATGGTGCATTTTTAACCATGTTTCACCCCTAAAGAATATTTTTTATAATTATAGTCATAAATAATAATTATTTCTATTTCTATTTTTATTTTTATTTTTATTATGTATCCCAAAACCTAGGTTGTTACATCCCCCACCCCCTTAAATAAATTTTGTTTTCACATTTTTAATTATCACATACAAATGGAAATTTCTCAGGGTATATAAATTATATAGACATCTCATATTATGAGTTTTAGAATGATAACAACCTTATAATCCTAGGAAACATATATATTTCTTCAGAATAATATTATCCATAATATTGATTTTTTATCCAACTATTTTACAAATATTTTACAATTATTATGTATTAAGAACATCATTATATAATTTTTCTAAATGGTTCTTCTTATTATCCATTCATAGAATATTATAGGTTAACATGAAAATTGTTTTCCTTACTCTAGAGAATTTTTCATCTAAGGAAGTGGAAGAAATCCTTCACAAAAATCATCTTAAATGTAATGATTCTTATGCCATTACCATAAATTTGGCGCGTTACATTATTACAGTGGCCAAATAAATAGGGAAATCGTATCTCGAAGGACCAAATGGTTTAGTATCTATGTAAATCTAGATACAAATATAATCATTATGTTCCAACATTAAATAAAATAAAACATAGAAAACCCATTAGAGAAACCACTATTTTCCTAGATTATCCACACATGTCAATCATAATATACATCTTGGCATCTTGGGAAAAAATAGAACATAATAAAGGGGTGATCACATATGCTCAATAATGTCTAGAATAAATCAAAATAAATCATAAATAATCATAAAAAATAAGGAAAGATGAATAATTAAACATATCCCATTAAAAAATAATCTTGAGCATAATATTGCAGGAAATGAAGCTGATCAAATAACACCATTTAAATAATCATTTCAAAATGATACTTAACCTTGGATATTCTAGTATTAATATAATTTCATATATTAATAATAAATAATCTCATAGTGAGGGAATACATAATGTGGGACATCATAAACTTACCATTATGGAATCGACCAAGAAGTCTTCATAAATGGGTAAGAACTCAGGTCAAACCCTATCTATTTTGTGTCTTGAGACCTATAAAGGCATTAAGGGAATATATATGGATCCACCCAAAACGTTCTATGTAAAATACATTCCTCATATGGAGTGGGTGAAAAATTATCAACATATATATTCATATTGAAACTTGAATATGATATGTAAATAATTTACTTAATCTGTAAAGATAATCATAAACTATCTACAGTTTTATGCTGAATGATATCAAGATAGTAAATCCTAATCAAAATGATCACAAATTATTCAAAAAAAATATGGTAGATGGTATCATAATATATCAACAACAATTGAACATATGATTTAATAGTGGTTAATGATGTAGATGAAAATACTCTAACAAATTCAGTGAAAATTTCTTCAAATAAATACCCTTTTTAAATTTGGAATCGTTTAATTAAAAATACATGCAATTATAAAGAAAAAAAATTCCTTGGAAATAATATTTTAAACTTTTAAATGATTCCTATAAATATTTAATCATCATGAGATCAAGATAAATCCACTCCTTCTGTAAAAGTTAAAAAAATATTTTAAATTTAAAAAAATGTAAACATTTAATGAACTGTTTTTAAAACATTATGTGAGTGTTAACCAAATAAATTAATTATGTGTATTAGATGAAAAAAAACATTAAATAATTGAAAATAATACTGATGATAATAAAAATCATTTGAAACATAATCATATCATGTCATAATCATTGGAGTATATTTTTAACCTAAAGAATGAAATTGGGTTAAGATTTCCCTTACCACTATGCAGAACAATGAACTGTATGCACTATAAAATTAATGACAATCATATGAAATATTTAATATCATGGAGATAAATAGATTAAAAATATGATATATTTATGTAACTTATACAGACACTATACACAATAAATAAAAGCTGAATAAGGTATATCTCAACAAAATAAAAGTGAGATGAGAAACCCTTACCTTGTGTCTGAAAGAATTCTACACTAGTGCTTAATTTTATGGAAAATAAAATTAGATTCTTTATTTAATTAATTTAGAACCTATTAAACATATATTTTATTTCATATATTTTTATTAAGTTAATTAATGACCATTTATATTGGTTATAATGTTTAATTTCATTGTTTTAGGAGCGTTTGATTCATGGTTTAATGGTCAGTTCCCTTGAGTATAAATAAGGGAGTTATTCTAAAATGGATGAAAAAATATATAAGTGGAATGAAAGGATATTAATATAATTTTGGATTTTATGTTTCACTCAAATATGATTCGGTTCTATGGTATGATGATGATTTATTAAATTAAACGTTAATGAAAAATGATTAGTTTATTTTTGCAGTTTTTAAGACCATCACAAACTAATATCATTTCATTTAAAATTATGTCTATATACTAGATAAGGAACATTAAATATGCTTAAATACATATATTATATTAATTTTTTAACCAAAAAATGGATTTCTTGACCAGCCTTGTAGGCGATAATGAAAAATTAAAAGTCATCTTCTATAAAGACGGTGAATCAAATCCACGTAGATGATGTTTTAATTTTTAGAATAAATAGAGATGAAAAGAGAATTGATGATGAATATTCCATTAAGATAATGAGATTCAATAATATTTATGATACTAGAGATATGATCCACTTTTTATAACAGAGGTTAAAGAAAGATAATAAAAGAAAATAAATTAAAATTGAAAGAGGGAGGGTTTTAACTCTTGAGTGTCGTCTCCTTGAGAACATCTTTAAGGGACATGGAAAATGTATTTTGGTGACACCAGAAATACTATAATGTGGTGAAGTGTTTTGGGAGAGTAATTGGGAAGAATATATGAAATAAAAAAATCTTTTAAGGTGTGATGATAAGGGGTGGTGAGGGTGGTATTTATTGTGGGGGACATGGTGGAGTTTCATTTTATTATACATTAGTTTATTATTTTTCAATTCAGACTATCAATAGTATTGATTCTTATAACTAAATACAGTAACTATATAATTTTATTTAGATATAATTTCCACATACATCATCCATGAATCATCCTTAACTCAAAAATTTATTTATTTTCTTCTAATGTTAAATATCGTAAATCACTATATTTCTCTCTTAAAAAAGTAAACTATTTTTAGAAAAATACAAAAAAATCCCCCAAACAATTTTTGATTTGTAGATTTTAAAAATAAACTCCATTTTAAGAAAATTATTTTATAAATATTATAAATTTAGTTTTAAAAGTAAACATCATTTATTCAAATACTAGATATTTTAAAATTTTACTCGATTTTACAACACATTGAAAAATTAATTATGGTATAATTATATTGTGTTGTAACTATATTGCACAAAATATTAATTTAATAATATATTTTATGAAAAAAAATTATTTTATATTTTTATATTAATTAAAATAATTTAAATAGACATGTACATTTCAAAAAAATAACAACAATTAACTTATCATTTTAAAATCATATATTTACATATTGTATGATATAAATATATTATATTTTCATTTATGAGATATGTAAATTTTATTTATAATTTTATTGGTGAGTTTATTATCCAAATTTCCACGTAACTATTCATAATAGTTATGTTACTACTCTGATGTTCATGTTGATATTTAATACTATAACACAATTTTTTTGGTCAAAATAAAGAGTCAAAAAAATTAAATCAATTTGAGAATATACATACTGTAAAATATCATTGTGTTACATTATCCCCTCGATCAAAATATTCATCCTTAAAATTACAAAAATTTAACCTCAGAAAAATTTTTGGGCAGTTCATCATCATAATTTCCTCGGGTTCCCAAAATTCCTATTATATTTTATTATTTTTTCAAAATACGTTCACCAGCTGAGTCACCAGATTCCTCAACACATGTTCTCCAGTTTCTAAAATCTAGATAGGATCCTCACAATAAGATAAATCCAGTTTCAATTATATTTCATCATAAGTTAGAAAATATGTCGGGTCTAGAATGTACCTCCTTAACAAAGGAATGAGGAATAAAACATTAAATTTGGAGAGAATGTGTGGCATTGCTAATTGGTAAGATACATATCTAATTCATTCTATGATTTCAAAAGGACCAATGTACATGGGGATTTTTTCCCTTTATTTCCAAATATTATAACACCCTTCCATGGATATACCATTATGAATACATGATCTCCCACTTGAAACTCTGAATATTTACTACGATTATCTGAATAGATTATTTTCCTACACTGAGCTACTTCGATATAAGCCATAATATTCATTACTTTTTTTATTTTCACTTCAATAAGTTCTGCTATAATAAGCTTCCTTTTACCAACTGTATCCCAACATGTTAATGTATTACATATTCTCTATATGAAACCTCATACAATTTTATTTTAATACTTGAATGTAATCTATTTTTGTAGATTTTTTTTAAAAAAGTAAAAATTTTATCCTAGATACCTTGAAAGTAAAATGAAAATGATCTCAACATGTCTTTTAACATTTGAATAATCCTTTCACTATGTCTATAGGGTTGAGGGTGATAAGCATTACTCATATTATGCTTGTCATCCAAAGCCTTCTAAATACATTTCTATAATTTTGATATAAAATAAGTATCTCGATCAAACCTAACTGACAGAGGTGAATCGTAAAGTCCTAAAACTTCATTAATATTGTTTCATGTAAATATCTCCAAGGGAAAATTCCCAATTATAGTGAGGAAATGTACATATTTGTAATGTTGATCAATAATTACCCATATTTCATAATTCTTTCTTGGATTGTGGTAATCTAGTGACAAAATCTATTGTAATTTCATCTCATTTACGTATATAAATAGGTAGTGGTTTCATGAATCCCTTATGATTTATTCTTTAATAATTAACCTATTGACAATCTAAAAAACATGAGACAAAATTACCAATTTCTGGCTTGATATTATCACACAAAAAATGGTCAATCAAATATCTATACATCATAGTACTTCCCGGGTGTATATAAAAATTCATACTATGTTCATTATCATATAATTCCATTTTTATCTAATGTATAGAGGGAACACAAAGCCTCTTCCCAAATTAAAAAAATTCTATATTCATATACGAAGTCTGACAATTTCTCATCATTAACAGAATTAATTTTCCTAAGAAAATTTTCATCATCTGAATGAGAACTTTTTATACATTCCAATAAATATAGGATGGAAGCCATTTGAAAAAATAGGGATGTTTCACCTTCCTTGATAAATATCATATCCATATTTAATAATTCTATGTAGATGGGATCCCAATCAATCATCATTTTGTTTAGAACTCCATGATCCTTCTTGTACAATGAATCTGCTACCTTATTTTCCTTTTATGGGTGTTAGTCTGTTGAACGATCATAATTCTTGAGTAGATCTATCCATAATCATTTCCCCATGTTGAGTTATTTCAATGAGAAGATATATTTCTAACTCTTTTGATCCATATACATCTGACAAATTTCACTATAGAGTTTTTGACTCCATAACAACATAGAAAATATTATAGTTACTAACACAAGATCATGGATTGGATATTTCTATTCAAGAGTTTCTAAATACCTTGATGCATATGAAATAACTCTATCATCATTAATAAGGACACAACCACATCCATTTTCTACGTATCACTATAAATCATAAATACATCATTTCCCAGTGGGGGAGTCCTGATCAGAGTACTCACTAATCTCTTATTCTATTCATCAAAATATATTTCACATTCCCTCTTCCAAAAAACATAATCCCTTTAAGAGTGAGCAATGATAATGTGTTTTCTATGTTAGAAAAATTCCGAATAGAACATTGATAGTAACCTGACTAAACTATCTAAATACATACCTCAGTTATGTTCACTACTTTAGACCATTCCTCTACTAAATGTTTCTTTGTGAGATCAACTACGATTCCATCCTTAGAGGCAATATGGCCAAGAAAGGAAAAATTTTGATTCTAGGATTAACACTTACTAAATACCCCATATAAAAATTTTCTTTTTTTAGTTTTCAGAACTATCTGAAAGTGCTTCTCATGGTTCTCATAGATTTTTGAGTACACTATGATATTATCGATAAATACCACAAAATTTTATAAATATTTTACGTGAACACATTTTTTATTATATCCATAAAAATAGAGGGTGAATTAGTCAGTCCAATTTAAATTACTATAAACTTTTAATGTATATACCGTGTACAAAACCATACCTTTGGAATAACTTTCTTCTTCAGACACAATTGATGATATCAAGATAAAATCCCAATCTTTGAAAATTAGCTATCTCTATGATTTTAGTCAAATAAATCATCAATGCGAGTAATCAAATACTTGTTCTTTATCTTAATAGAACTGATCCCCCAATAGTTAATTCACATCTTCCTAGATCTATCTTTTTTATTTAAAAAATGAATAGGACCTCTACAAGCTGAAACCCTACGACATATAAATACCTTATCACTCAGTTCATCATGTTTTTTTAACAATATTAACTCCATCATAGAAATTATATTGGAAGTCCTTACTGTTGTTATTTCACCAAGGATTAAATATATAGAAAACTAAACATCCCAATCTGGAGGATGTCCTTGTAATTCATATGTAAATATATCAATTTATTCTTGTATAATAGGTATATATTCAATTTTAAGATCACCCTTTTCATCAGTATATTTTATCTTCTCTTATTCTACAAAATCTCATTTGGAATAACTATTGGAGGTGGATCCATATATAACTCAGATGTTGAAGTCTCCCCAATAAAGATAAAAAGTTATATATATTTATCATGAATCATAATTTACTTCTTATTGAAACTTTTTTTTTCATTGTATTTGGAAATCTAGTCTATACCATTGGTTATATAAAAATAAACCATTGGTATGATAATATAATCAGAAATTAGAGCATGTTTAACTATCATAATAGGAACTATTGAACACATCTTTATTTCATTAATATTTACACTACTATTTTTGACTAAAAAGTACATTATTAAGGTGAATTGGAAATATCAAACTTTTATAGAAATCTAAGAATATATATTGGAATGTGATGATCCAAAATGAAATAAATATTTAGATAAATTTGAGGATATAATTAATGTACCTTCCACCACATCATTTGGAACCTCCACCTTATATTTTTGGACTTCTTAACCATGGCCTAATATAATTTTCCTTTTATAGGGTAAGTTCCCTTGATGTTTAGAACATTGATGTGCACAGTGTCATATATTTTTTATATCTAAATCAATACACATTACCAACTTCTTTCATTCCCTTGTAATCATGGGTTTGGTGGCCTTTTTCTCCACACTAGTAACAAAATTCCATTCATAATAGGCTTGTCCCATGATGTTTCTTTCCTAATGTTATGATGAGGTAATTAATAATGTGGTTCATAATATACATACTATCAATGTCTCATCCAACAAGTATAAAGAAATTATTAAAGCCTCAGCTAAAACCCCAATTATTTTGCCTCATAGACCTACTAATGCATATAGGGTTTATAGAGGGCATTTCCCAACTTATAATAAGATAAATACATTACTCATATGAAAGGGGTGAAACATGATCAAAATTTATATTCACATCGAAACTAAAATATTAAATTTTAATAATTTTCCCAATCAGTAAGCATAATCATTAAATATCCAGATTAATATAGAGAATGGTATCATGACAAAACATCCCTAGTAAAAATGACCCTAATCCATTTAAGAAACGTAGATGGTATAATAATTGATTAAACTCAATTGAGAACAAGATTCAACATTGGTTGTTGACAAATAAGAAAATACTCTAAAAATCATTAAATATTTCTTGATATAAATAATTTTTTTTAACTGTGGAGTCATTTATTTAAAAATATGCACTATTATATAGGATAAATTATTTATTTTAAATATACATGTATAATTTTAGAGGATTCTTGAAATCAATAAAGTATTATAAATATTGGAAAATACTTCCATAGTGTATAATTTACTTTAAAAAAATAAAATTTTGAAAAAAAAGAAACATTTAAAAGAGTATTTTTAAAAGAAAGTGTGAGAATTAAACCAATGAATAAATTATGTGTATTATATATAAATTAATATAAAAAGTGTAAATACAATATCATATAATCATGATTAAATTGAAATATAATCATGGAATGAAATAATAATTAGAGTTGATGTTTAACCTAAAAATGGATATTTGGGTAAGAATTATCTTACCACTACAAAAACCATAAAACTGTATGCCACATATAATTAATTATTTTCAAAAGAAACAATTAATACCATGAAGATAAATAGATTAAGAATATTATACATCAAATGGTATTATACATACACCAAACACAAGAAATATATGGTGAATAAGTAATATAACACATTAATAAAAGTGAGATAAAAAACCCTTACCTTATGTCTGAAAGTGTTCTTCACTTGTACATATTGTCCTGGATAATAGAATTTGAATAATTAGTTAATTAATTCAGAACCTCTTAAAAATATATTTAGATAATAATAATTTTTTATATTAATTTATGTATATTTTTATAGGTAGTGATTTTTTATTTTATTGTTTGGGGAGTGTTCGTTTCATAGTTTTATTGTCGGTTCCCTTGACTACAAATATAATAGTTCTTGTAAAATGCAAGAAAAACTGTAGAATTAAAATGGAACAATATTAATATGATTTTAAATATTTCAAATGGTTTTCATATATCATTTTTTATATCATATTGTGATGATTAATTAGATTAAATGTTAATAAATAATGATTAGTTTATACTGATGTTTTGTACGACCATCGGAAACTATTATTGTTTTATTTGATATTATATATATATATATTAGTTACACAAAATTAAAAAAGATGTAATAAAAATATTATAATTTTTTTCAACCAAATTTTTTTTTATGAATAGTCTTTATGGTGGTTATGAAAAAATAAACTCATCATCTACGAAGGCGATGAATAGACACCTCATTAATTATATTTTCATTTTTAGAATATATGGAGAAGAGAAAAGACTTCCTGATTGATATTACATTATAAAAATAACATTATTAGGTATTTGTGGAATTTTAGTTAACATTATACTTTGGATATGGGATTTAGGTAAGGATAAAAAAATAAAACAAATTAAAAGTGAAAGACGGAGGGTTTTACCTCGTGAGTGTCATATCCTTGAGATTCTCCTTAAAGCACATGAAAATAGTCTTTTGGTGAGACCAAAAAGACCATAATTTTGGGGAGATTATTGGGATTGTAATTGGTTAGAATATAAGAAATATAAAAATCTTATAATGTATGAGAAGAATTAGTGGTGAGGGTGGTATTTGTTGTGCAGGAAATGGGTGTTTTTTATTCTTTTCATCATTAGTTATTTTTATTTTGGATGAAGACTATAAATAGAATTTATTATTGTGACTAAATATAATTAACAGAGCATATTAATTTTTTTAAATGTTCACTTACATCATCCATGAATCAACCATAACTCAAAAATTCATTTGTTTACTTAAAATTTTAAATATGGTAAATTACCATATTTCACTATTCACCAAAAATTGAAATGTTTCAGAAAAATCTCAAAATTTCACCCTAACAACATTTTTTGAGATATATATTTCAAAAATAGACTCAATTTTATGAACATAATTTTTTTAATTTTTTAAATTTAATTTTTAAATAAAATCTTCATTTATTTGAAAAATAATGATTTTAATTTTATAACTAATTTTACGACACATTGTGAAATTAAATATAGTATCCTAAAATTATTTTATAATTATAATGAAAAAAATATTAATTTCAGAATATATATTATTGAAATAAATTTTATTTTAAATTATTATATTAATTATAAAATTGTAAAGAAAAGTTCATGATTCACAAAAATATCATCACTTAATTTATCATTTTTAAAACATTTATTTGCTTATTCTATGATATAAGTATATCATATTTTAACTTATGAGTTGCCAAAATATTATTTATAATTTTATAGGTCTCGGTATTATTCTAATGGACATATTACTTTTTCTAATGGTGATATTACTATTCCAACACTCATGTTAATATTTAATAATATGACACATTTCGTTTGTGAAACTTAAACTATCAAATAAATTGTTTTTTTTAAGAACATACATAACGTAAAATCTCACGGAGTTACGTTAAATTTGTCTAACCGAAGAATAATGAGATTCCCAAAAGAAACATTCTTATAATCTTCATCTTGTAACATAATAATTATGACACTAGAAGATTTATTTCCTAGTCAAATCATCAAGTTGTTCATTTTGGTGATACTCATTTCCTTAGTTTTTCCCTGAGTTAGGTAATTGATTTAGATAATGTATATTTCAAAAAATAATAAACTAGAACATTAGTGGTGGTTTTTTTATTAAATTTTTCTACTCCCATAATTTTGACCAACCAATTCATTTTATATTAAAATTTTTATTGATGATGACCCCCACTTCCATAAGTAAAGAATAATCCAGTCCCCCAAAAGAAATTCACATGGCGCTTCATTAGAAATTTTGGTAATATAGTAAATTAAACATCCCTTCCTTAATTATATTTATCTCTTGATTTTTCATGACGATCTATATCTATCTTCATTAGCGTGTCTAGGAAATTTGTTGTGTTCACAATGATAATCATATTTCATGATACATAGTTTGGAATAAAAACAAGTATTCTCATTCTAGATCCCATTCTGATGGGTTATTCATCATTGAAATCTCCCCATTATCCCTCGCACCCAGGTTTTCTATTCATTATTTCCATTACTAAAACCAAATGGGTTGAATTGAGTGAAAAAACAAAACAATGTGGGATAATTATCATAATTATAGATGTAATTTCTACATTAAAACAAATTTTTATTTTAAACTAACTTTTTGGTTTGTAGTTACTTTAGTCCAAGCTATATTAATCTATGTTTAACCATGGTTAATTTAAGTTGGTCTCTCATATACTCCTAAAAATAATCCCTCAATATAACTTGAAAATAAACCATTAAAATGGATTATAAATAGTTTGAAATATGAAAATTCATATCCCCTAAGAGTGTCTAGCCAGGTCTGCCTTAATCCATCTATGTCGTGCACTCAGTCATGGTTGAGTTAATACCCAACATTGCCTCTTTGGGGTTACTACCCCTTGGAAAAAATTATGTTTTAGAATGATTCCATTTTCTATTATCTATACCGGGATGTATTTACTAGGAATAAAGCCTATAAAAGTCATTACTAATATATAAAGGTATCATCCTACACATAGACTCACCTATAGGGTTTTCACTAATTTCCTCTTGAAATATATCAAGTAATCCTAAAAATTTACTCCACCCTTCTTTGATACCAACTATAGTGAACCGGCCATGATATGCATTTATTTTAAAACATTTACATAAGGTAAAATTATATCTCAAAAATAATCAAACAGTCTAAAAATAGGTGTTTTTGTGTCATTCATGACTAGATAAATAAGAAACTTACTTTATAAACCCTGTTAATTTTCCCCATAATTGAGACACACTTGCATCCCTCATACAATTCTAATAAATTATAATCATCTTCAAAAACATTAAAAATAGACATATATAAAAGGGGTTAGATTAGATGACCAGTAAGGATAATAAAAATTGATACCATTCAAATATCAGAAGTGAGCATAAGATTAAAATATGTATATAGTCAAGATACACAATAAAATTTGTACCCTAAAAATCATAGATCATAAATCATGAAATATGGAATGGAATAAATTAATAAATGGTCTAGTAGTGTGTGGAAAAATGAGTCAATGAACATGATCTATGAGGTAATAAATTTTTTATAAGAATTAGTATCATACTATGAAACATATTTTAACTTTGGAACAAACATTACTGTAGATAATATTAATTTTGTGAGCCATAACATCAATTCCCACGCTTATGAGAAACTAAAATTTACTAGTGAATACATTATCTCATGAGATATAATATTTCTTTCCATACATTATAGGTTGATATAAGAACTGACCTATTATCATCCATACTTATAAGTACCACTTTGAATCAATCACTTTTCATATAATAAATAATCTGTTTAAAAATTATTTTATAAAACATTCTTAATGAAAATCATTCGCATTAATAGTATAACGAACCCAAAGAATGATTTTTTTTCATTTTATTTATCATAAAGAATAGTAGAAAATTAAACTGGGTTTATATTGATTCATATAATGAAATCATTAATAATTACATCAAAAATAATAATATGATAAACCCATGGAAAATAAATGGGTATTCAATGAAATCATGTAAATCATTATATAAATACAATTCAGTTAAGATAAATAAGCATATAGTATTTTAACCATATAGATAAAGAGTGTATGATTAAGATAGTAATTTCCCAAACTTAATAATTTCATGGAAACTTGGTGAATATTGTTTACTAAAATCAATCAAAAACAGTGCATTAATAAATGAAAGGAATTGGGAGAAAATTTAGGATTGTACTTAATTGACGACTAGGAAAAACAACAATAGTGATGGATAATTCATTTAAAATATATTATTATTAGTTCATCCAATTAAATAAGGATTATTATTAATTTATAATAATTTTTTGGGTCAAGAATAGAGTTCAATAGAGGATGTGGATTTTGATAAAAACTATTTTTTAGGTATATTAAGAAATATCACTTTGGAAATAAAAAAAATCTTTAATGATTTAAGAAAAAATTTAGATAAGAATATTTTATAAACAATGTATAATAAGATTTTCTTTTGTAAAACCATTAAATCATAATAATGAAGTATCAAAAAATGAAAAAAATTGGTGGAAAGTATCTTTCACTTTAAAAATGATAAAATGATATTATTTTTATTCATCGATGAGAATAACCTATATGGAAAAAATAAAAAATATATTTAATCAATTTGGAAGAAGAAAATGTTTTAAAAAATTAAATTAATTCGTCATTGATGTAAATATGTGTACATTTTACAATGAAAAAATATTATTATTACATGGAAAAGGGATTCTCTTCACATAAAAAAGGATACGGGGTCAGTTCCACTTACATGAAACACATATGGGAAATATAAGTCATGGTGAAATAAAAGATACATTTAATATATAATACCAAATGAATTAATAATTTAAATTATGTTATATTTCATAATGAATATGAATTCCACATATGGATTATCTTTTATAAACAATCTTGATTTGAAAATATGATTCACGATGAAACCCTTTCTGTTTCAGTAACATTTTGATCAAAACCAATCTCAAGTTCTGAATCCTTTGAATCAATGAATATTTAAAGAATACACCTATTGTAGGTCTTAAAGTTTTATAAATATGGTAAACTATAGTCATTATATTTTAATCACACCATATTAATTGTACTGTGGTTCACTTTTGAAAAGTAAATTTTGAGACAAAAAATCCACTTGTGTTGTTACCTTGTATAGTCAAATGCACAAAATGTTCCTATATAAAAACTGTAAATATCATAATAATCTATTTCAAGACATGTTTAATATACATAAAGAATTATAAAATTAATTTATAACTATTCTATATATTAATATTGGTTAGTTATTAAATATTACTAAATGTGGGTGTGGGTAATCTTGATTGTTTTGAACTATTTTTGTAAGAGTGGTGTTGATATTATTTCTTCATTCCGATTTCAAAATTACATGTTCATTATAGTTTATAAAATTATTTAGTTGAAACTATTTGTGAATTTTATATTTCCTATCATGAGTACTATAGTCATTATCCTAGAAATTAAAACAACAACAAATATATTTTGATTATTTTCAACCTATGAAGCGAATTTTCATAATTAATGAGTTAAATATTATAGTATATTTTAAATTACCAAAAAATAATTATTTAAAAATTTCTATAATTTTATACTATTAATAATACTGTTATAATCCTACTTGATATAATTTCATATCATTGTTCATATAGGTGGTCAAACTGATTCAAACACAAACATGCCTTGGTTAATAGATGATTATGAGGCAATTTAGATACAATATCATTATACTAGTAGAATAATGATTCCATGTAGTGTTTATCAAATTAATGTATAATAATTATAATGAATTATAAAAATAATTAATGGATATAAATTTTTACATAATTCAAATTAAATATTTTCCTCTTAATAAACTTGTTTTAAACAATTGAATTGACAATAATAGTTTCTTCATCATATGTTTAATATGAACTATAATTTTTTTAAAAAAAACATAATTTATATCATAACCATAATATTTATCCTCTAAACCCATTCTTATTTCTTTCCAGGAAATGTTGTGATGAAGATGTAAAAGGGAATTCAATCACCTCAAGGAGGTTATATCTAACACATACCAATGGTCGACGATTTCAATTGAAAATATCGAGAAAAATGAATGTTGAGTTTTTTATTTAATAATATTCAATATTTTATAAATATAATACTCACTAATTAAATCCAACCAACTTGTTATCAGTGTAAATTGGTTAGGTAAAACAAAACCTGACATTTTTTCAGTATGTAGTATGCACACATGCACAAGTCATTTTCAATTTTCATAGGGAAAATAAAAGGATAGTTAAATCAAGAACCATAATTATAATAAAATACCATTATAATAATGATACTTAGGTTATCATTTTATGATGGTAAATTCTAAATTTATAAAGAATAAATTCATATAATGAAAAATTAAATAGGAAGAAACTATAAGAAATCTATACCTCACTATATGGGTTATATCCATTACAAAGGTGGTTAAACATTTTTATTATGGTATTTTGTGAAGAAAAAAAATATTATTAATGTATCTAATAGTTTTCAGGAGAGTGTTGGTAATATTTTTGGTTAATGATTGTGTGTTTTAGGGTGATGGAAAGTGACAATAGGGGTGCCGCTTTTATAACTGAAATGGAGAGGAATTTAGTAAATGACAAAAAAAATCAATAATAGAAAGAAAATATCAAGGAAGAAACATAAAAAATAATAAATATTATGAAGGAGAATATATAAGTTTTATATAAATATAAAACACTTAGTTAAAAATTATTTTTAAAAACATTATTTCCACTATTCGCCACAAAATCAATCTCTTTAGAAAAATATGAATATTTCATTATAATAAAATATTGAAATTTTTTAAAAAAAATTTATATTTGTCTAATTTAGATCAAAAAAGTTTTATGTTTATTTTTTAAATTGAAAATAGAAAATAATAATAAAAACAATTTTTTTTAAAAATGACTTTTTAAAATGCTAAGTGCTTCTGATATTACATCATATCATTTTTTAATTTAAAAGGTGTTAATATATTAGTTAATTTATATTAATATTTTAATAGATTTTTTATTCCTTGTATTAGGATAAAATATATAATAATTGAAAAAAATATTTATGAAGTGAAATATTACATTTATACTAAATAAGATTTTAAAAAATCAATTAAAAGTAACTATTTATATTATAAAATTTAATTTTTTGAAATCCATTGATATTAAAATATTTAACATAATATATTATAAACATCATTTCATATTTTAATGATTATTATATTTATATTTTGATGTAACACAGACATATATATATATATATGTTATATTTTAATATCATATTTTTATTTTATTGTGTGATATATTAATTTAAATTTATGAATTAATAATACATAAATTGAATATAATTATTGGATATGTGATAAATTAAAATATTTTTAATAACCATATTTATAATGGAAATATTCTCAATGACCATATTTTTAAAGACCATGTTGTATTCCATTAAGTAGAATTGTTATAAAATTCATCTATTCCACTCTCACAACATAAGGAATGGTTCTAATTTTATATCCATGATTTTGAGAAATGATTTCTACTTTAATGGTGATCTTCCTCGTTAAAAGTTTTTTGGCTATTTGGGTTCCACATAGTTGAAGGTGATCCAGTATATTTTTGTGGACTAAAGATTTTATTTATTTCCATCTATTATCCTGTATTGATTTATACCCTAATAGATGAGATTCATCCATTATGAGTTTTAATCCATGGAGTGCATTACCTAGTTTTATATTATTTTTTATAATGTCCCAATTATTATTAAATAAGTTTTCTTTAGTTTCGTTCATATATTATAGGGATCATTTTGAAATCATGTTTCAATCCTAGAGAAACTTTCTTTAAAATTATTGTAATAAATAATAATAATAATTATTATTTATATTATTATAATTATGGATACCAAAACAGGGGTATTATAGTGTCTATCTATTGGATACCTATATCTATTTTCACTAGTATATTTAATTTCAAAATTAATGGATTCAATTTATTTATGAGAAGAGAATGTAATGCCATAATATTTTATAATATATTGTTCCTTTGAATAAATATAACATATTCGGTAATTTTTTCACTTGCAATAATGAACTAAAACAAGATGCAACATGTCAGATGAATATTATTTTAAAAATTTAAGTATAATAAGACCTTTAGTATAAAAAAATTGTAATCCATTAAAAAACCATAAAAGATATAATTAATAACCCTTAAAGTTTAAAATGACCATTTTTTCATGAATGAAAATTTTCAATATATATAGTATTTTCATTTAGAAGATAAATTTTTAAATTTTTTATTTTAAATTTTAGGCTAAAATTTAATTTTAAAATTTTCCAATCAATATTTTATTAGGATTTATCTTCAATATATTTTGAGAATATCTATTTATAGGTGAATAGTTTAAATTAGATTTTTTATTAAAACCATTTCATTTTTGACTACATAAAGAAGAATTTTTAATATAAAAACATGTTGAGAAATTTTAATGATAAAAATATTATTTATTTACTAAATTTTCTAATTAAAAATAATTAAATAATTTTAAATAACTAATGACTAACATTTTAATGTCTTAGGTAATGATTTCCAATAGGAAAATTATTTTATACTTTTCTATAGTTTCCATTTTATTTGGGTAAAATTAGATGTTTCACATGAATTTTAATCCATATAAATATTATTCATAAAATAATAAACCAATTTATTTCATAGAAACTAATAAAAATGATAATTTTAACAAACACATTAAATTTATACATAAAAAAATGTTTTCCAAAATCAATTTGTATACACCATATATGATAATTATGAAATTAACATTTATAAATCATATAATTTTATTAATTATTATTTCCATCTTTTAAATCACAATTTTAGAATTATGAAATAAGGGAAATTTTTATTTCAGTAATTAATATTATTCACCATAGTTAAAAACGTTAGTTTACTAAAGGAGAAGTAAAAAACCATTAAAAGAGTTTTACTAATTATAATAATAATAAAACATTTAAAAAACATGTATTCATGTGTTTATGTGATATTTGGGTTAGAAAAACCTCACACCTTCCATTATTTTAAACTTTTGGAGCCTTTGTCCCTTTAATAGTAACATACAAATATTAAAAGATAATGGGTTGCTCAAAAATTATCATTATCTTCACTTCTAAAAGGATTTCAGTTACACCACTTCATGCTACACATATTTCATAAAATTATATAAAGAACTGTGAAATTTATCTCCTTATAGAATCCTCCCTCATGTTCATAAGCCTTTATCTCAATTAGTTATCTTAAGGAATCCATTTCCTTGGATATTTTGAAGGAAAATATCATGTTCTTGACATGAATATTTCTTACTCCATAATTCTTCTTATCTTTTAACCTAATTATTTATCATAATGTATTAATAGAATGAAATTAGTTTTACTAATATACATAATTTTTATTATAGTAGAATATAAGACATGGAGATGTCGCTCCCAGGCACTCGAAATGTGAACCATAACAGCACCGATCAAGGGATCCAGAATGTGAGATCGTTCGCAGATGTTGTATCTGGTAGAATCCCATTCGCATAATTTAAGACCTCCGACAGTATTTCTCCAAAAACCTATAGACATAGAGGTCTATTGGTGATTGAATTCTCAAAAGATGAGGTACATGCTCTTTCTTCGGATCATAGATTCGCACTTGTAGGTTGCTTTATTAAGAATATCCCTTCCTTGTTATTTCTACGTAAAACCCATTAGAACATTGGCTTCACTAATTTTCAAATTGGGCTTCTTAATTCCTTGAATGTCGTATTTAGGTTCTCTTCAGACAATGACTTCTATAGAATCTATATTTTAGGATCCTAGTCCTTTGGGGGGTCTACTATGAAGGTCTTCAAGTGGTCTCCAGACTTCGACATTGGTTCCGAGCCCCCCATTGTACCAATCTGGATAGGTTTCCCAGGCTTACCCTTACATATGTTTAAATAGCGTGCTCTTTCTTCTATTTCTGGTCTTTTTTGACTCCCAATTAAATTATACACAGCTACCTTAAACCTATCTAGATTTTCAGTAGCAAGGATTTTAACTGAGGTCAATATCTCACGAGATTTTCCATCTCATTTCTGGATTCAAAATAGAGATAAAGGATACATCCAAGAGGTTGTTTTTGAAAATTTTCCTCCTTACTGTAAATGCTGTTTCAATATTGGTCATTCGACGGAAGAGTGTGATTCCCAAAGAATTCAACCCCCCCCCCCAACCTTGTTGCAGGTCAATTTGGATGGAAAAAACTGACTCAAAAAGGATCCTATATGATAAACCTGTTGAGAACACTTTGATCCCAAATATCATGGATATCCATAGGCCTACTAATGAGCCATCAGCACCTAGGGAAAATATGCCTCTACAGAAGAGTCAAATAAATACAACTATGTAAATGGGTGAGCTCCCTTCCAACGAGATTTCACCTCTAGTTGTGGGTGAAAATAACCATCAAAGTCCTCCCACTCCTCCTGAGGTGGTACCGAGAGTGAAATTGCATGATGATACTCAGCAGGATGTTGAAAATGAGAGGTGTGATCCATCTGAAAGTAGTGATTTACCAAAGGAAGAAGATAAATCTACTCATATTGAGGAAGAATATATGAGATCCATGTCTAGGAAAGGAAAAAAAGGAAATTGTTGATGCAGATGGGTTTATGAACCCCAACCCCAAAAAAATAAGGAAACGTAGAGATTACTCCCAAATCGAAAGAACTATAGTCACAATATCTTCTGACATATCAAGAAGGGAAGTCTCTCCCCCCAACACAACTCAACACGTAGAAGAAAATAAAAAAGTTGAAGGGATTGAGAAGCAGAATGTTCTCGGTTGTGAAGATCCTGAATCTTCAGTGAAACTTATAGATGAAATTCTATATAATTCCATTAGAAAAGGGAAGATTTCAAAAGACACTTACCTTGCTATTAAACAAGACTTTATAAATGATAGATTGAATAGAGAGTTTCCAAAAACTCCTTAATGTATCTTTGTTAGCCTTTTCTAGTTGTTTCAATATTGATTGATAGCATCACTACTCTTTTCTCCTATTTCTTTCATCTGAGGACTATATTTATAATGATGTTGCTCTTCCTTGGAAGGTTCTTTTCTGGTTTTATGGTTTTGTCTACCTTTCTTATCCATGATTTTCATGCTTTGTTGAACTGGTATGAATGGTCTTTAGAGGCTGGATTTTGGGAGGGCCATTGCGGTTTGATGCTGGTGGTTTGTTTCAACCTATTTGATGCTTTCTTCTTCTTCATATTAGATGATTGGGACTTTTCCACTCTGCTGATTTTGTTTGGAGTTTTGGACTTTTTATGAGATTACGATGATGATTTTTAGGAAATTTGTGATCTGTCTATCTATTCGGTTTTTGTGTTTTGCGGATATACTGTTATTTCTTCTTTTTCTCTGTTTTGAGTTTCTCTATTGGCTGGGTTTTGAAGATCAGCCTGCATGGAACAAATCTTAGTTTTTATCTCTGGATCCCCTAGGAAGCATGCCTAGAAAGCTGGGTTTGGTGATCTGGGGGTCTTCATTGGCTTGGATACGGAGTTTTGCATATGCATATTTTTGCAGTTTGTTTTCTCTAAATAATGGTTCTTTTATCCTGCTCATATTTTCTTATTTTTTCAAAAAGTGTAGGCCTGGAATGGGGGGCCATATGGGGAGACTTCTTGCTGAAGCTTAATTTTTCTAGACATCCCTGATTTCACATTCCTTGGACAGTGAAGGCCTCTCACTTGGAAATTCATTGACTTTAAGGATGGTTATGCGTATGTCACTTCTGTCTTGTTTTTGTTTTGATCTTTTGTGGTGTTTTTAGTTGAAATCAGTTTCTAGGTTTCTCATTTTTACCCCCTCTAATCCCCTGTTGCTGTAAGCACTTTACACCTCATGATTGTACTATTTTTCTTGTTTGTTTTAATAAATTCCTTTGGAGTCATGAATTGAGAAACCGTCTCATGTCTATGCTATTCTTATAAAAAAATATTATAGTAGAATATAAACCTTTAATGGCCTAAATTTTTTTATTTGTGTTACAATATAATTTCATCCTTTACTCACATGTTTTTGATGAATTAATTTTTTGGTATATGTTATGGAAGATTATAGTTAGTTCCATAAATTTTTCGAGGAATTTTATAAGGTTCTTATTTGGATCATGTTTTTCCTAAATCATCTTGATCATCCTGGAAAACTTGAGCATAGTAGAAAAAGCACATGGGGTGCACATAGTTTAGATTCATGGTTTATCAAATGATGTGACCTCATCTAACAACCCATTCAACATAATCCATTAGCCAAAATTTTGGTTGCTGAACAATTTTTCATACTATGTTGGATATCAAGGGGAGGTACAAAGCCTCACATGGTTTATGCAAAATATTTCCAAACCATGCACAAACAATGTTAGCATGATTTTATTATAAAATAATCCACTTTAAAAAATACTTTTTTTGAATGTTTTGACCACATTATCAATATATTGATATCCATATCATACCGAGAGACACTGAAGAACTTACATGGGGAATTAATTTTCTTCCAATCTCAAATCTGGTGCATCCAAGGATGTTGATGATCTAGTACCAACAAATTTGATACACAAACCCTTATTCTTCATACATCATCTAGATCTACCCTTATTCCCTAACAATGATTCTTATATTTATAAAGATATTATTATATTTATGGAATCAAATACATATAATTATTCATTGTTAGATAATTTAAATAATGGTTTCTACTCCAGAATTTCAATGAAGCATTCATTCTTCAATATCAATTTTATCATCGTTGGATGATCCATAGAAGTATGTTTCTATAAACCCTTATCTATTTACCTGGAATATTCAAGAATATCATTCAAGGACCATGACGTGTTTGAGTTTGGACTAGTTCAAGTAATTATTGGTGTGTTATCGAACCATTTATAAATCATTGTAACTCATGTACCATCTCTGAATGGGATTTAGAGTTTTTCATCAACAAGATTAAGGTAAGAAGTTATTTATTATTTGGGGCCCTTATATACTCTAGTTGACTTGATGTGATAATTATGTTTAAATTTATTGAATTACCATTCTTGATAGTGTCCTCATGTGCCTGTGGGTGTATTTGATTACACCAATATATGATGTTTGATTCCATGAGTCTTCTTATTTATCTTATAGGATTATGTTTTATTTTTATCACATGCACATATATATTGATAATCATTCTCATTATGGCATGCTATTTTCATCAACTACATGCTCTACCATATTATATGTTCTTAAAATTATTTAGAGGTATTCCTTTTGGTACTCAGAATAGGTGCACCATCATGATTTAGTAATCCCTTAGAGGGGGTGAGTTCATGATATGTGATGAGGAAGATGATGGACCAAAACATAGGTTAGAGAAATGATTCCTTACGTCCTGACCAATTAAAGGGCCTAAAAATGTAAGATAGCCTTATGGAATCACATAAGTCATTATGTCAAGATACACCAACATTTTTTCATGACCTGATTTACTTTATGGATATTAAGACTTTATGTCCATAATTCTGGTAGAGAGGGGATTTGTTGAACTTATAGCCTGATCTCACTCGATTCATTACAATAATTGGGACATAAGTTTACCCACCTTGTGGCTAGCACATAGTCTCCCTTGAATATTTTATATTATTCATCTAAAAAGGAGAATATTCAGGTATATCTAGGGAGAATAGTGTATTTTATAACACACGAGTGCTCAATATACATTTTATTATGCCTACCTATTCATTTATTATTATCTTGATATACAAATATTTTAAATATGCACATATGTTAATTATGAATCTGTTCTCTCCTAATGGGTTTTATTTCTCACACCCTACCCAAGTATCTAAATGTTCATGTATAAAAAATGATTAAGAATTTAGGTTAGGGAGATGGGTCAAAGTCAGATAACTAAGATGTGGGGCATGGAGATGGAATTGGTACCAGGACAGACTCTAGAGAATTTCCACAGTGTTTCCTTATTTATCTTCTTAAACCATTCATACTCTAGTTTGGATTGCCACATTGAGATCGTGTATTATTTATATTTTTGAATTGGATATCTTTCATTATTACATTATATAACATAGTATTTTTCATTATATTCTTTGATGTTATACTTATTTATGTTCAGGGTGTTTGGTTATGATTACTAATAGTATAGTCTCTCCAATGACACTATTTGGAAACTCATCACTTATAGGAAACCTATTGCATATGAAGAGGTATACATGTGGTCTCGGTTTCTCTAGATTAGACCTAGTGGTTCAGGAAGGGGAATTAAAAAATTGTATCAAATGGAGAGTCTCATTTATTTTGTTATTTATTATTTAGGGACTTGGTAGAAAAAAGGATAGAATTTTTAGAACTTGGGTAGTGGAGTTTCCATGTTCTGAACTAGCTCATGTTTAAAAGGCCTTTGACTTACTAAATATGAGATTGTTGTTATATTTTTATGGTATTTAGGAGTATTCTTGTATCATGAGTAGGTATGTAGGGACACATTACATATATATACCTATTATGTGAACAATTATGGTAATATAATTAAATTTCTTGATTTTTCTATCTATTTATGAAATCCCTATAATAATTATTGAGTGATAAATATTTATATTTTCCACTGTGATATATTTATATGGTATTAATTAGTTTAAATTGATAATGTTTTTATATTTTATATATATATATGACTATGACAAAAATTTAGGTATGGAGTTCCTTGAGTAGTACTAGGTGTGTTGTTTATTCTTATATTAAATATCCTACTATAATATTTTTCTATGGAAACAACATAAGTGCTCCCAATTATTGTTTGTATTAATTTCATAAGAAATTTGTTATGTTCAATTTAAACATTTATTTGGAATTTCAGAAAAAATATTCCATAATGACTGGTGAATGTAACTTTTATGAAGGACATGCAAGTTCAACCATGGTATATTCAATAGGATCCTCATAAGTATGATCTTTTACCTACTTGAGAGGTTTAAGAGTATGGGCCAATCCCTTATAGAGTCTTTTGGATTGTACATACCCTTCGAGGAGGAGTACATAAGGGCATGGTTGGCTATGGAAATGATTTTCAACTCTATCAATAGCCAATGATTTTGGGAACTAGATGACAAAATTATTTTTTAGGGATTCATAGACCCCACTTAGGTAAAATTAAACATCTTAAAGACATGGGAGGTTTTTTGGCTCGGCCTATAGGAATTCATGCTCTAGGGACCTACTATGAGATGGTGGGATGTATCGTAACAAGACAGTAGACTTCAGGGTCTTTATTAGGATTCCTTTATGAACTAATTTTGTATGGAATTATTTTCCATAAAGAAAAATTTGGACTATTTATTAGAATTCATATAACTCAATCAAAGATCCATGAATGTATTTTCACAATCCACTCATTTCACCCAACTACTAATTCATTCTACCCTCTTAGATGGAAATAAGGCACATACTTTTTAGAAGATCACGAATGGTATAGTTTTTTAATATCATATGGAAGGCTATAAATTTCAATATAATGTTATATCTTGGGGTTGATAAAGAATTTGGTCTTCCTCCATCATTCAATACGTAGGAAATTAGGCCTCTTACTATTGTGGTGAGTGTCTCTTCTGATAAGAGGAAGATGAATACTAAATACATGAAATGTGTCAGGGGTAAGTTGGTTGAGTAGACTATGGATTCTTCTATCCCCTCTGGAGTAGTACTACAGAGCTTCATCTATGGGAATGTTGGACATTATAATAGGTCAAACTCCAAACCTCAAATCTAGTGTATATATTGTGGAAATATAGGACATCTCCAAATCTTTTTCTAAAAATATTTTGAGGATAGATTTCCAAAATGTTATAGGATATACATGATCCAGGACCCATGTATTCTTATAGGATAATAAACAGTAGGTTCTGTCTCCACATACGATATTGAATCAGGTGATTCAGGAACCTCGGGTTCATGGACTTAAAGGTGAGTTAATCTATGTGTATGTGATGGCCCAGTATTTGACTCACTATAGGGAGTGTCCGTAGACTATTTGATATATGGTATTGATTACCACTTCTCTTTTTACAATTAATTAGGATACTTTTATTAACAGTTATTTAATATCTTCTCATGTTTTTGTTAGAATCCAATTATAGATTATGTTGTCCATTGAGTTACATTCTCTACAAAAACCCTTGTTAAATAAATTTATCCATCTCCCTATATGTTTAGAGTTTCCTAGAGATTTTTCATGATATAGAAATTAATGGATTCTATTATCCTTTAGATGAAAATATTTGATGTGATCTTTTGAATAGACTTTCTATCCAGCTTTCATTATCCCATTAACTATTATCAAAGTTGTGTATCATTTATTTCAAATAAGGGGGTAGTTTTTTATGACTGTTGAGTAGGATACCAAACTCAATAGAGTAAGATAGGATTAGATCTAGATTATATCCATCAAATATCAGGTATGAGGTTCAGTTGTTATGGTGTAATTCGATATTGGGTACTCTTATTTTTCTCATGTTGTCAATCTCTATCAATATGTCATTCTATGTGAATTATCAGGTCTTTCTCATAACAATGGATAAGAGTTCTAGATATAACACGATCCATGAGTATAGCCTATTTCCACATCACCATATCTTAAATAACTGCCTAAGTTGAGTGATATTGAGATTTATTTTGAGGACCTTTAGATTGAGATCTTCATAAAAACTAGAACATCTCAATGGGCTACTCCAGTTTTGTTTTCCCTGAAAGAAGATGGTATTATGTCTCCATTTGTTTACTACAGGACACTGAACCCAGTGACAGTGAAGAAAATGTATTCATCTCCGTTTATTGATGTTCTCGTTGATTAGTTATAGGGATCCTAAAAGTTCATCAAGATTGATCTTCATTTTGGCTGCAATCAGTTGTGAGTCCAAGAGGATGATATACCTATGATGACATTCTAGAGTAGATATATCTTCTATTAGTGCCTCTTCATGCCTTTCATATTGAATAATTCCCTAATAGTGTTCATAGATCTCATAGATAGTATCATCCCTCTATATGTTAACTCTTTCATCATTTCCTTTTTTAATGATATCCTTATTTATTAATATATTTCTATGTTACATTCCATACACCATGAGACTGTGTTTAATAAATTCTAATCTCCTTATACTTATTCTATGCCTTCAATTTTTATTTTATATATATGAGAAGTATGTTTCCTTGGTCATGTGATGTATGTGCCATTAATTTATTTAGACCAAAAGAATTTGTAAGTGGTGATGCATTGGTCTCAACCTCATATTATATTTGTGATCATAAGTTTTGTCATCTTAGATTGATAATTTTGATGTCTCATTCTGAATTTTATTTTATTTACAACACTAATGATAGAGCTTACTTAGAATGTGGTGAAGTTTTTATGTAATTATTAGCGGGATGAATCCTTTCATGAGATTAATAGAAGGTTTACAAGATCTATAGTTCTAATTATTATAGAACAGGGGATCTGATACATAGTGTATTGTAATGCATCATGTGTTAAGCTATGATCTATGATTATATTGAAGGATTAGATAGTTTCTTATGGGTAACATAACCTGAAACTCCATGGGTGGAACTACATGATGAATGACTTGAAGGTGAAAACTATAGTACATGCTCTAAGGTGTTGGTGAAATTACATTTTTGGAGATAGGTTTATTTTTACATTAACACAATATCCTTCAATATATCTTTCCTCAAAGTGATCTCAATTTATATAAAATTAATTTTTTAGAATAACCATATTAATTTGACACTAATATGGAATAAACTCTTTGAAATATTAATATACTTGCAAATGATCTTAGCCTAACAATTCTAGAGTTACATAAGTGTAGTGAGAATAAATCATAGGGGAATTAAATCTTATGAGTTTGGTGGAAAATTTTATTTTTGTTGAATTTGAGGATCATAGAGTCTAAAAATGTGTTCCCATGTTCATCACATCTTCATTCGTGTATTGGGTTAATCTTGGCCAATATTTGTATTCCGAGTGTGAGATGACACAAGAATGACTGGTGGGTAGTGACCCTCTTCCTATATGGTCATTAAATGATGATGTCCTGATCAACTTATACACCGATATATCTTTCCAACATCCTTTAGATTGGTGATAATGATATATTATCATTATAAAAAATTGGAAGTGCATTTTAGAATGAAAAATACATGGCGTGATATTTGAAGTTCTTTATGGTGGACAAGTATGAAGAATTAAATCATTAGTTTTTTTATCTTATAGTTCATGTCATAGGATAATGTTAGATATTCATCAACATGGAAGTTTTCTTTAGCCACTTTTGATACCAATGTGGATGTGATACGATATTAAAATGGACTCCAAGATAAGGTTTCCACAAACACCATGGAATCGTGATTTGGTTTGGGTGATAGTAGATCAATTAAAAAATGTTATTTATTTTTTTATTATATGTGAGACTAATTCCATGGATGAGATGGGAATGATATACATATAAGAGATAATAATCTTGCATGGAGTACCCTCAATCATTTATTTGACAGTGATTCACATCACATGATAGGGTTTTTTTATAATTATCATAGAGAACATCAAGTAATAAGGTAAAATTGTGTGTATCATATTATCCACGCCCTAATGGTTAATCGGTGAATATAGTCCTGATATAGGATTTCATTATATGGGCATGCATTCTGAATTTTTGTTAATCTTGGGATGAACATATATACTTGGTATAAATTGAAAATAATAATAGTTTTCAGGATAATATTCATATGGAGCATTGTAAGGCTCTCTATGGATAGTTGTGTCATTCATCAATATATTGGAATATGAAATGTGAGATATTTTTGGTGGGTCTAAACATTGTACATGAGACCTCCTCAATATTCTAGGTTATCAAAAAGTAGTTGAACACCACATATAGAAGGAAATGATCTTATAACGAATAGAGGATATGAACAATGGAGTATACTATTAGAAATTCAATTTTTTGAGGATTAATTCTTAGTTAGGGAAGTGAAATTTTTTGTAATCAATGAAATAACGGTCTATGATATATTACAACTATAGATATTTTTTATTTCATTTGTACTATAGATATCCATATAGACCTTCCACCAATTTTCCCATGTTGGCTTGATGTGTCTAATGTGTCTCAACTAAGGAGGTACATTCATGATCATATAGAAACATGGAATGATAATGGAGGAATATTGGGAGAAAGAGTCTAATATTTGGGCACAGTCTCAGGTTTTTTGAGAAATATTCATAAATATGCTTCTTTGGGATGGTAAGTATTTAGGGGGAAGATTGTTCTTAACTAATATTTTCAACTATGTAATGAGTTATTTTTAGCCTCTATTCATATATTTTCAACTATCCATGGTTTTTTCTATGTTCCAAAAGTTTTTGGTAATTTTTAAATAGTTTTAGAGTCATTTTCAAATTTTCATGATTAGAGCACGTTTTTTACAAACTGTGATAATCTTCTAGGAAACTGTGTGACTACTTGAAAAATTAAAAGTGGAAGAGCATAGATTATCCAACATTTTGGACTTTCCTTAAAAATCATGAAACATTCTATAGTGGCCAAAATTTTTGAAGGAATATGTTTTTAAAAACCATGTAGATCTCCCAGAAGAACCATAAATCCTCACACGATTGGTGCATGGTCTGGTTAAATTTTCTTCAAACCATATGTGTAAGATTTTATGATCCAAAAATCCCCTTTAATAGAAATTTATTTACTGTCTTCACCCATTATTCTTCTTATTGATAACCCTATCAAATATGAAGACTCCCTAACCTTTCCATAGATAATTAAATTCCTTCTTAGCTCAAATATGATAGATCTAAATGCATTGTTGATTATGAAATATGGTATTTGATCCGCAGAGCTCTATTCTTCAGGTTTCTTATAGATCTACCGATCTTCTCTTAAGATAAATCATAAATTTTGAATGTTGTTCCTAGATATATGGATTATTATGATATGTAATGATGAATTTATGGATCCTTTCTAGAATGGTGGTTGATCTAGAGTGTCAATGACACCTCATTTGATTAATCTCAATGCATGAATCATTGGCAGATCCCCTGAGGTATGTTAGTGTAATACCTTCTCTGTAGTCATGAAATTGTTTTGAATCTCATTCATGAACCTTGATGTGTTTTATTTAGGATTAGTCATTAGGATTCATGGTATGTGGTATCAAACTGGTTAGAACTCAGTGTAAATCAGGTATCATCTCTTTAAGGGTTTCTAATTTTTTCTTCAAAAATATTGATATTGTAAGATTCATATCATTTGGGGCCCTTGTATACTATTATTTCGTAAATGTGATACATATGATGTAAAATATTGATTGAACATACTTAATAGTGTTCTCATATGTGTCTATATCTCGTGAGAGCTGTTGATGATTTTTGACTCCTTGAGTATTATAATGTAGATTGTTAGACCATGTTTTATTAAGATCACATGTACAAGTTTATTGCAACTAATTCTCAAGATGAAATGATATGTTCTTATATTACATGATCTACAATGTTATGTGTTCTTACAATGCCTTTGAAGGTATTTCTCTGGATTCTTGAAATGGGGGGGTCCATCATGATATGGTTACACCATATATTGATATTGTGTATGTCATGTGAAGTGCCCAGATCAGTGTGAATCACTGAGAGGGGGAGGGGGTGAATCAGTGATCCCTTAAAACTTTTTACTAATTGATTCTTATCAATTAAACCTCTATGGCTGGTTAAAGCCTCGATCCACTCTTCTTGTATCTCTCAACCTTTCCCGAATGATGCAGTAATGAAAAGGCACAGGACACAAGGATTTACAAGGTTCGGCACCAAAGGCCTACATCCTTGCCATGCTCTCCCAGCATGGATTCTCCCATTATAACTTGTTAGAATTACAATGGTCGATACAGAGTCCCACTGTATCTCTCCTGAGTCCCACAGGAGGGTCTTTATACTGCGTCCCACAGTGTTACCAGAGTCCCACTGGCCTGCTCCAGAATCCCACTGAAGACTTCTTCTCCCTGAGTCCCACAGGGTCTTCTCCTGGCTCCTCGAGTCACACGAGTAGCTCTTCTTCTCTTTAAGCTTCTTCAAGTATCCTCAGCAGTCTGGGATAAAGACTGCTGGCCTTTCTCTGTACCTCTGATCACTTGAGTTGATCAGGTCTTCTCGTCTTGCTCGGGCTTTATCACCTTCTTCTAAGGATGACCCGGCTTCTCTCTTCAACTACTGAATGCTCAGACAACTGATGTCTTTATCTTCGGTCTGGTCCAGTCTCACTTCAACTCTACTTCATGCACTGAGTACATGGCCTTCTCAAATCTTCAAGAACCTCTGGTCTTGGACTCCTCAAATGCACACAGCCAGATGTAGCTTTGTTCACGTGTGCACGTGCATGCATGCATGCATGCACTTTCCCTTTCCTCTTCTTGGTGCAGTAGACCCACAAAGGGTGTAGTAACTTTAAGAACACACCTTCACTGAACTTCACACACTTTATCCAATTTGTTTACACACTCTTAAGTGTGTTTTACTTTGGTGTGAGTTGTCCTCTTCTTCTACTTCTAGGTGTTTACACTTTTAGTGAACACACTAGGTTCGGCCAAATTGTCTCTTTGCACATACTTGTTTCATTTTGCACACACTTGAAACTTGGCCTCTTCCCACTTCTTGTTGCACACCCTTAACCCATAGGTTGTTCTTCAATTTTGCACACACAAAATGTGTCTTCACTTGGTGCACACACAAGGTGTGTTCTCGGCCTCCACTTCCTTTGCACACACACAAATTTTGGTGTAGTTCTTTGTGCAAGCCTCGGCCAATCCCTTCTTTGTGCACACACTTAGCCAAAGGCACTTCTACTTTTGTGCACACACTGCCCGTAGGTCCTCTTCTTGTTTTGCACACACAAAAAGGTGTGGTCTTCTTAGCACTTGGCACACACCACTTGGTGTTGTCTCGGCCTACACTTCTTCACTTCACACACACAAGAGGTGTGGAATCGGATTCTCCTTGCACACACAAGGGCCACGGCCTTCTCTTGTTCACTTTGCACACAAAGACACAAAGGCCTCGGCCTTCCTTCTTCACCTCTCACACACACAAAGTGTGGTCTTCCACTTGTATTGCACACACCAGCCGTAGGGCCTTCCTCCCTCACTTGGCACACAAGCACAAGTCTCGGCTTTCTTCTTCTATTCCACCTGAATGCCAAAGGAGGCGCGCAAGGGTCTACTTGAGCCGCGGCCAACTTCTTCTCCAACAGCTGCACAAGGTATGAGCCGCGACCTCTCTTCCTCAACACTGCCGCGCAAGCCTCAACAAAGGAGAAGGCGCACAGGTCTCAACAAACCTCGAGGGCGCGCAAGGTGCTTGCGGCCTCGGGTACTTTCTGTCGCGCAAAAGAAAGACGCGCAGGGAACTCCTTCTTCTTCTTTCGCGCAAGGAATGCGCAAAAGGAACTCACGAAGCCAAGGGTGGCTTCGGGCTGCTTCGTCGCGCAAGTGATGCGCGCAGGGCAGATCTTCGCGAGGTAGAGCACTCCGCGGGACTTCGGGTTTTCAACAGAGCTTCAGCAGCATTTTGAGAGCCTCGGATGCTCCTTTTATAGGCAAGAGATTCCTCAAATCTTCCGCGTGGGATAAATCTCAAATCCCCGAGATTTTTGGATCTTTAAAAATCTTTCCAAATCTCGTTTTCCTTCACTGTTTCACGCGGGTTCTCATTTTTAATTTCCTATACGTGCATGCGACATAGAACGCATGCACGGCCTTCTTCTGATCCAAAACATGCACGCATAAACACCCCACGGCCTTCGGCAGCTTTGCTTGCCTCGGCCTCGACCGAAATTCCTCATTTGTTGCATGCAAGTCTATTTTTGTGCATGGTTGTGTTTAGTGTGGCCAGAAGAGCCGAATGGAGGTCTCGGTTTCGAAAATGGTGACCGGGAACTCGAAATAGGTCGTCGGGGAGGCTCTGGTTCAGCGGCTGCTCGCGGGTGGCTTCGGCTCGAGCTCGAGGTGGAAGATAAGCTGGGAGCCGTCGGATCAGATCTTCAACGGCCTGGATCAAATCATCTCGCCGCGGATTATATGAGCGGCTCGGATCGGGCGCGCGATGAGACGGACGGCCAGGATTCGCTCCGGGTGAAAAATGCGCGTCCCACATCGAAACCTTCCGCGGATTTTCCGCGGTTTATTAACATGCCGCTACCTTTCTTCAGCTCAATTGAATCTCCTCCCTCCACGGTGCCTCCCCGCACCGTGTTCTCCCTGCGGGCTCGCTCTGCGCCCACTCTTGCTCCCTGCGGGCGCGCTCCTAGCGCCCACCATGCTCTCCGGGTGCGCGGGTTTCACCACCACGTGCCCTCGGGGGCTTACACACGGCCCCTCTGCGCTCCTCCGGGCGTGCCCCAGGCGCCCATGCGGTGTCCTTGGGTGCGCCCCATGCCTCAAGGTTGCTTCCCTGGCCTTGAGGGTTCCCCATGGGTGTGGTGACCTTGAGTCCCACATGTGCCTTGGGTGATGACCCTCGGCTGGCCTTATTTTTTGGAAAAGGCATGAATAAGACATTGTCAAATACAAAGTTCTTCTATGAAAAATGACCATTCTAAATGCCCATTCTAAATGCCAAGCCATCTTCCTCTAAGCCATTGTTCTTCTTCTTCAAGAATTCCTTCACATCTTCTTCTTAAGAATTCCATTACTTCTCCTCATATGATCTTCACATAGGATATGGAATTCAAAAGGTTCATCTTCATCAACCGAACTCCTGAATCACTTATAATCTCCAAAGTGCTTCATTGATCTAATCAGAGATCAATTGGATCTTTTTCACATTTACATGCACTAAGTGATAGTGCATGGTCTTCTTTAAATCCACTTCATCCACTTAGAAGTTGTGGATGGATCTCTTGCTTCTCCTCATGCATTGTCAATACAATGCAAGGTCTTCTATCATTGTTGTGACTTTGTATCATCAGGATACAAGTTCTTAGAACTTATAGAGCAGCTCAGCAATCGTCAGATTTCCATAGAGAATGTTTCAACCACAATTTCCAATACCACTTAGTGAATCTCCTAAGTGACATGCATCTTAGTACCATGGCCATTCTCCTTCACCACCAACACCATCGCAACCTTTGTCATTCACATCTTGACATTCTTGACTTCCATTCATTCCAAGACAACTTCATGCCTTATTGACAACAAATGCAACACAATGCACTTCAATCTCCCCCTTTGTATTTGTTGTCAATACACCACTTCAACACATATGAATGGGTCAATACATTCTTGACATCCATTCATTCCAAGACAACTTCATGCCTTATTGACAACAAATGCAACACAATGCACTTCAATCTCCCCCTTTGTATTTGTTGTCAATACACCACTTCAGCACATATGAATGGGTCAATATGTGTGCCAATATTTTCTCCCCCTTATTGGCAATCAAATGCAAAGGTGTGGTGTGGTTCTCTTACAAAAATCTCTTCCTCCCTTTGAAAAGTATTTTCTTGAAAAGCACTGAGAGAGGGATGATGTCACATGTTCTCTTTAGCAAAGAACCTTTAGTAAATCAACTCTAAGTCTACTTGGGCTAACCCGGTGTAGAAAAAAAGAGTGATATAACCAAGGAATTCAAAGCTGTCCATAATTCTCTACACATGTGAGATCATGCTTAGGGGTTTGAAATTTTCAGATACTCAATGAATTGCTAAATCCTGCACAACTTCACAAAACTCATTAGAAAGTTCAGGTGCAAAGATAAAGCTTCCCCTTTCATCCATTTGACTTCAATCAATACTCCCCCTTAATTGTCATGATGAATACAATTAAGAAACAAGGGATGAAAGTATGATTGGAATGCCTTCACTTTTCTCAAGATGATATTAAATCTTAGAATACCATCTTCTCCAGATTGGCTCCCCCTCAAGGGGTGCACTCCATTCTGTCCAAACCATCCTCCAGTTGAGAATGATCATCATCTTCAATTCCCTGCAATGTTAGCACATGTAAATACCAATAGTATAAGGGAATAAGATGGAACCTCCTTGGTTCATCAATGTGAACAACAAGGTTGAGAATATTCTCTCAACCAAGATGTCCCATTTTCACCAGTCGTCACACTTGCACATTTGATCTTCATTGATGATTGTGCTGGTGTGGTTCTCAACCCATCTTCATGTGAAATCTTCTTCTTCCCTTTTGCTTTAGCACATGCCAGAGCTTCATCTTCAGCTCTTTGTAGTTCTCTGGCAAGTTGCAACTGATGTGGCCATATGACAAGTAAATCATTTGGAAGAGTGGCCTCAGTTCTGGAAGTTTCACATGGTTCCTTTGATGTTGTCAAGCTACCTCTCTTAGGCAACTTGTTTTCAATCAATCCCTTCTGCTTCTTTTGGATTGATTGTCTGTTTGAGTCCAGTTGGCTTCTATTGATTTTCATGGCTTCTTTACAAAGATCCATGGTATGACCAATCTTTCCACAGTAGAAGCACTTCTTCTTGGTGGTCCTTCTGGATGACTCACCCTTCTTGGATTTAGACTCCAAGGACTTCTCTTCTTTTCTCAAACACTTCTTGGGAGCATTTTCAACTTTCTTATGCTTGCTTCCCAAGGATTCCTTTTTAGCCAGGTTCAGCGATCTTCTCTTCTCTTTAGCTCTGGATACAGTTGGAGATTGACATGTATCTCTTTGATCACTTTTGTAATCATCCCAGATGTTGTCAAGTAATCCAAATCTGTTAGTAGTAAACAGATGTCTCTGGACCTGTGGATGCTGCTTCTTTTCTTCTGGCTTGCTCCCCCTTGGCATGGGCTTCCTCTGTGCTTTGGCATTCAGTGGATTGTACCAACAATCCTTTGCACAATGCCCATACTTGTTACAACACCAACACTTACCCACAAATCTTGACCTCTTGTGTACTTCTGATTGCTGGGTACTTTTCTTGACAAGTTGTGTTGTTTCAGGAGAGCTCTGCTTCTTCACTGTCTTCATCCATATTTGTTTGGAATCATTCTTCCATCCTGTACTTTTAGTAGAAATACAATTAGAAGCATCAGTACAAGATGGTTTGGATGGTACCTTCTTTTTAGAAGATGTTGCACTTCTACAAGAGGATGCACTTCTTTTAGAATCATCCTTCTCAATGCATACTTGAGTAGCAACATTTATCCTTTCAGCTGACTGGGAGGATTCAGCTTTGGGTGATTGCAGATTTTTCAATATCACCTCCAGTTCTAAACACTTCATGTTGAGGGAGTTCTTCTCATCCTCAATTGTTCTTAGCCTTCCTTCCCATTTCTCTTCCAGTTGTTTTATCTGGTCTTCATGCACCTGCTTCATTTCAAGCAATGAGTTGTCAATCTCCTTTACCCTTTTGACTTTGTCTTCTAGTTGAGCATCTCTGACAACCATTGACACTTTGTGCCTCTTTTCCAGTGCATGGAAAACATCTTTGATCATTATCAAAAAGATGTCTTTCTCAGAAAGGCTTCTTTGCAATTCTTCAACAGTGTCTTCATATCTTTCATTGCAAAGGGATACAGTTTCATCTTTGGCATTTACCAGCTTTCTGAGAGTGTTGGTTATGCCAACCCTTTTAGCCAGCTGATCTTCCATAGCATTGGCTTCTTCTTCTAACTGTGATTTTTCTTCATGAAGATCATGGATGCCTGTAGCTATACACTTTGCCACTTCCATGGGAACTGTCTTCTGAAGATATTTGAGTGCACTCTGAAGATCATTCACTGTTTCAACTTCATCACAGCTAGGACATGCTTTCTTCATCTTCTTGGCCTGTTTCTTCATTCTATTTTTCTGAGTCTTGGCAGATATCTCCATTTGAGGCTGGTCGCTCGTTTCCTCAAATCTGCACTTCATAAAGACTCTCTTGGATCTTTTAGAGGGAACCTTCCTCTGATACCAATTGAAGTGCCCAGATCAGTGTGAATCACTGAGAGGGGGAGGGGGTGAATCAGTGATCCCTTAAAACTTTTTACTAATTGATTCTTATCAATTAAACCTCTATGGCTGGTTAAAGCCTCGATCCACTCTTCTTGTATCTCTCAACCTTTCCCGAATGATGCAGTAATGAAAAGGCACAGGACAAAAGGATTTACAAGGTTCGGCACCAAAGGCCTACATCCTTGCCATGCTCTCCCAGCATGGATTCTCCCATTATAACTTGTTAGAATTACAATGGTCGATACAGAGTCCCACTGTATCTCTCCTGAGTCCCACAAGAGGGTCTTTATACTGCGTCCCACAGTGTTACCAGAGTCCCACTGGCCTGCTCCAGAATCCCACTGAAGACTTCTTCTCCCTGAGTCCCACAGGGTCTTCTCCTGGCTCCTCGAGTCACACGAGTAGCTCTTCTTCTCTTTAAGCTTCTTCAAGTATCCTCAGCAGTCTGGGATAAAGACTGCTGGCCTTTCTCTGTACCTCTGATCACTTGAGTTGATCAGGTCTTCTCGTCTAGCTCGGGCTTTATCACCTTCTTCTAAGGATGACCCGGCTTCTCTCTTCAACTACTGAATGCTCAGACAACTGATGTCTTTATCTTCGGTCTGGTCCAGTCTCACTTCAACTCTACTTCATGCACTGAGTGCATGGCCTTCTCAAATCTTCAAGAACCTCTGGTCTTGGACTCCTCAAATGCACACAGCCAGATGTAGCTTTGTTCACGTGTGCACATGCATGCATGCATGCATGCACTTTCCCTTTCCTCTTCTTGGTGCAGTAGACCCACAAAGGGTGTAGTCACTTTAAGAACACACCTTCACTGAACTTCACACACTTTATCCAATTTGTTTACACACTCTTAAGTGTGTTTTACTTTGGTGTGAGTTGTCCTCTTCTTCTACTTCTAGGTGTTTACACTTTTAGTGAACACACTAGGTTCGGCCAAATTGTCTCTTTGCACATACTTGTTTCATTTTGCACACACTTGAAACATGGCCTCTTCCAACTTCTTGTTGCACACCCTTAACTCGTAGGTTGTTCTTCAATTTTGCACACACAAAATGTGTCTTCACTTGGTGCACACACAACGTGTGTTCTCGGCCTCCACTTCCTTTTCACACACACAAATCTTGGTGTAGTTCTTTGTGCAAGCCTCGGCCAATCCCTTCTTTGTGCACACACTTAGCCAAAGGCACTTCCACTTTTGTGCACACACTGCCCGTAGGTCCTCTTCTTGTTTTTCACACACAAAAAGGTGTGGTCTTCTTAGCACTTGGCACACACCACTTGGTGTTGTCTCGGCCTACACTTCTTCACTTCACACACACAAGAGGTGTGGAATCCGATTCTCCTTGCACACACAAGGGCCACGGCCTTCTCTTGTTCACTTTTCACACAAAGACACAAAGGCCTCGGCCTTCCTTCTTCACCTCTCACACACACAAAGTGTGGTCTTCCACTTGTATTGCACACACCAGCCGTAGGGCCTTCCTCCCTCACTTGGAACACAAGCACAAGTCTCGGCTTTCTTCTTCTATTCCACCGGAATGCCAAAGGAGGCGCGCAAGGGTCTACTTGAGCCGCGGCCAACTTCTTCTCCAACAGCTGCACAAGGTATGAGCTGCGGCCTCTCTTCCTCAACACTGCCGCGCAAGCCTCAACAAAGGACAAGGCGCGCAGGTCTCAACAAACCTCGAGGGCGCGCAAGGTGCTTGCGGCCTCGGGTACTTTCTGTCGCGCAAAAGAAAGACGCGCAGGGAACTCATTCTTCTTCTTTAGCTCAAGGAATGCGCAAAAGGAACGCACGAAGCCAAGGGTGGCTTCAGGCTGCTTCGTCGCGCAAGTGATGCGCGCAGGGAAGATCTTCGCGAGGCAGAGCACTCCGCGGGACTTCGGGTTTTCAACAGAGCTTCAGCAGCATTTTGAGAGCCTCGGATGCTGCTTTTATAGGCAAGAGATGCCTCAAATCTTCCGCGTGGGATAAATCTCAAATCCCCGAGATTTATGGATCTTTAAAAATCTTTCCAAATCTCGTTTTCCTTCACTGTTTCATGCGGGTTCTCATTTTTAATTTCCTCTACGTGCATGCGACTTAGAACGCATGCACGACCTTCTTCTGATCCAAAACATGCACGCATAAACACCCCACGGCCTTCGGCAGCTTTGCTTGCCTCGGCCTCGACCGAAATTCCTCATTTCTTGCATGCAAGTTTATTTTTGTGCATGGTTGTGTTCAGTGTGGCCAGACGAGTCGAATGGAGGTCTCGGTTTCGAAAATGGTGGCCGGGAACTCGAAATAGGTCGTCGGGGAGGCTCTGGTTCAGCGGCTGCTCGCGGGTGGCTTTGGCTCGAGCTCGAGGTGGAAGATAAGCCGGGAGCCTTCGGATCAGATCTTCAACGGCCTGGATCAAATCATCTCGCCGCGGATTAGATGAGCGGCTCGGATCGGGCGCGCGATGAGACGGACGACCAGGATTCGCTCCGGGTAAAAAATGTGCGTCCCACATCGAAACCTTCCGCGGATTTTCTGCGGTTTATTAACATGCCGCTCCCTTCCTCATCTCAATTGAATCTCCTCCCTCCACGGTGCCGCCCCGCACCGTGTTCTCCCTGCGGGCGCGCTCTGCGCCCACTCTTGCTCCCTGCGGGCGCGCTCCTAGCGCCCACCATGCTCTCCGGGTGCGCGGGTTTCACCACCGCGTGCCCTCGGGGGCTTACACACGGCCCCTCTGCGCTCCTCCGGGCGTGCCCCAGGCGCCCATGCGGTGTCCTTGGGTGCGCCCCATGCCTCAAGGTTGCTGCCATGGCCTTGAGGGTTCCTCATGGGCGTGGTGACCTTGAGTCCCACATGTGCCTTGGGTGATGACCCTCGGCTGGCCTTATTTTTTGGCAAAGGCATGAATAAGACTTTGTCAAATAAAAAGTTCTTCTATGAAAAATGCCCATTCTAAATGCCCATTCTAAATGCCAAGCCATCTTCCTCTAAGCCATTCTTCTTCTTCTTCAAGAATTCCTCCACATCTTCTTCTTAAGAATTCCATTACTTCTCCTCATATGATCTTCACTTAGGATATGGAATTCAAAAGGTTCATCTTCATCAACCGAACTCCTGAATCACTTATAATCTCCAAAGTGCTTCATTGATCTAATCAGAGATCAATTGGAACTTTTTCACATTTACATGCACTAAGTGATAGTGCATGGTCTTCTTTAAATCCACTTCATCCACTTAGAAGTTGTGGACGGATCTCTTGCTTCTCCTCATGCATTGTAAATACAATGCAAGGTCTTCTATCATTGTTGTGACTTTGTATCATCAGGATACAAGTTCTTAGAACTTATAGAGCAGCTCAGCAATCGTCATATGTCCATAGAGAATGTTTCAACCACAATTTCCAATACCACTTAGTGAATCTCCTAAGTGACATGCATCTTAGTACCATGGCCATTCTCCTTCACCACCAACACCATCACAACCTTTGTCATTCACATCTTGACATTCTTGACTTCCATTCATTCTAAGACAACTTCATGCCTTATTGACAAAAAATGCAACACAATACACTTCATCATGTGATGACGACAACGATGGACCTGAACATAGGGCATGATTATGATAGCCTTGAGGCCATACCCATGGTAGTGTCAGCAAGGTTATGATAGTCTTAAGGCTTGAACATAGATTAAATGTTAGGATTAAATCATATTTTAGCCTAACCTGTGATACTATCAAGATATGAAGGCCATGTGGCATAAGTTTTGGTGAAACCAGGATGTGACATTAACATGGACCAATTCCGCTGGATGCCTTATGATTACCAAGAGACATGTTCACTATACTTGTAGTTATCGCATGGTCTCTCCCCACTTTCTGATCAATTATCCATTTAGAATGTTGTAAAGTCATGTATGGATAGGTTTTGTGGTGGCTGGGTGACCACATAAGTTCTTGGAATGCGGCGGATTATTCCTAATTTCACATTTATTCTTGTCAAAGAATAAACCATTTATACTTGTGCACATATATTAAAGATACATTGGTGGTGTCCTAATTAGTTTTTTACTCACATCATGAATGATAACAACCATGCGAGTGTGTACTTCTTGATTAGGGATCCATGTATGGAAATATTCTCATGGTAGATATATGGGTTTTAGAGCATTGAGCTAATAGTGTTATTTGGAAGGACACTAGAGGAAATCCACATTGTTTCATTATTTGTCTCCTTATATATTTCATACACAACATTGAATTTCCATTTTCTGTTCCTTGTTTAATTATATGTGTGACATGGATATTATTTTTTATTTAAAAAATTTACTTATTTTTTTCCTTGATACTTTGGGTTGTTCTATTTATTTATTTTTAGGGTTTATATATGGCTCTGTGTATTGAGGTTATAGTATCCCTAGTGATGTAATTTAGACCCTCCCCAAAAGTGGAAAAACTATTTTATATGGGGGGCGCACATATGGTCTAGTGGATCTTTGAATCAGACTAGTTGGTTTTGGATGGGTAATTAAAAAATTTAATTTAATCCCTTCTATACACTAGGGAAAATAAAAAAGATCGATCCTGCATAAATGCAGAAAACCACCACAATGAAGTAATGTGGTAAATTTTCCATCACCTCCTCTCATGGATAGAAGAAAGGATATATCTGATGAATTAATATGTTATCCATGTCAAAATTATTATTATTAAATGATAATTTGTCAGATGTTTTCCTTGAATATCATTCTTAATGATCATATATGAAATTTAGGACACTATATATATTATTTAAGGATAACACTAAACATTCTATTTGTGATATTAACAATAAATGGTCCTATAACTAAACTACCTAAAACGAATATATTAATTAATCTTTTTTAATTTGAGTTCATTTTGAAAAAATCAAACAAACAATATAAATTATTTTATAATGGACTAAAATAATACATAAAAAGCATTAATTTTGAACATTATAAAGATATTTTAAAAAACATTTTAATAAAATTAATATAATGAGGATGTTTCATAGAAATTTAAAAATCCATATCAAGTAACTACAATAAGAATTATTTATTTAATAAATAAATAAAATATTAAGATAAATAGACCTTAGAAAATGAAATAATGATGTAAAATGTTATCATGAAATTTATTAATAAAGTTAATTTTGTATGTTAAGTTTCTAGGATCATATGATGAATTAATCATGAACTAAATTGGGAGTTTTTTCATCTAAATTTTTATTTGTTGAGATGTGAATCATAATAACCACTTATTTCATTATTTTGGTTTATATATTAGTGTAAACACCCAATATAATTAAATAAAAATTCTAGTGTTTATTAATGAGAATTCAATTTCTTTAATTATGAAAGATATTTTATGTTTTGAGTTTTAGAGAATTAGGAAAAACTCATAAATAGTAACCCATACATTACAGGCGGGCACATATAATCAGAATCCATGTATCTCATCAATCAAAGCACTTTACGATAATACTTGTCTTCTTTTCATGATAAATCATTCAATTTTTTATCTTGAACTTATACTTTTCCCTACCCTTCATTAAAACATATTACTATTTTAAAACATGGTATGAGAACTAAAATATCACTCTTACATATACTTTATCTCTCATGGATATATAGTGAGTTACCACCACAGTCACATTTGGAATAACCATCATAGTATATTTTCATAACATTATAGTAAAAAACTAATAGATTAACTTTATCCTTTTAACCAATACATTGGAGAGGTATAAAAGGCTCTTCCATCCTTGGATAAAAATTGAACCAACCATCTTCATAAAAAATACTAAATAACCACCACATAATCATAACAGATATATTTTTTCAAAAAAAACATTCTTTAGGAAAATACCCATTCAATTATTTTAAAAAATATATTAAGAAGATGTGAACATATAATGGAAAATTTTTATTGGATAATAAGAATATAAGTTTATAATATAATCTTCCAAAAAACTTATGTGTAATGATAGTGGGAATATTTTCTAATGTTTAATAAGTCAAAAAACCATTCCTACTGACTTTTTTAAAAAGATTTTAAACTGAAACATTAAATTATGATTCATAAAATAAGGCCTCATACATAAAACACTTAAACAATCCCATGTTGAATTTTTTTTAGAGAAATTAAAAAATTAAATTTTCAAAAAATGTACATCCATATGTTAATGAAAATAATATAAAAACATTGATATGAAATCTAATGATTTAGAAAATAAATCTTTTAAACATTTAAAATGAGGTTCTTTAGTAAAAGATTCCTTTTCCTTGAGTCTGAATCATCACATAAATTGTTTATATTACTTAATAACAAACAGTGGTTAATTATTTAGTTTCTTGAATACATTTTTTTCAAATTCATTATTCCTTTTATCTCACTTATTACCTTTTTATAACATTCACTTGATTATTTATGTTCACATCGGACACTTCGATGATGTTTCAGTTTATAACTCCATAATAACTTTGGAATGTTAGTTGTGGTTAATGAGGAATATATTACATCATTTCTAAAGTAATATTCATGTTATGATTATCACCTTTGTACATTAGTTATACTTATAAATCAAACCATTAAATATTTTTAGGAAATTTTAACTATGATACAATCATGGAGACTGTAGGCCATATGTAATCATGGGTAACATTTCAATTTTTCACTGATCATTAAAGAAAGAAGTTAAGTATAAATTTATATTTTAATAATGATAAAAATAAAATATATATAATATATATAATATTACTTATTTTAATATACTTATATATATAATCCTTTTTTTGTGATGAAAAATTAATCGCATCGCTTCATGGAGGTGGTAGTCCTCACGTACGCACAAACAACGTTATCATTTTTCTATGTTCCAAATGTTACAAAAGTAAATGATATATTATCATTAAATAATGATAAATGGTTCATTAATATCATATATAAACATTAATTTTACTTCTATAATCAGTCTTATAATAAATTGATGGAAAATGAATTAAGTTAGTTTGCAAGGCGGTAGTCTGTTATACACCCAAAAGATGATTCTAATCCCATTTGATAGAAGTGGATACAGATAAAAGTCATTAAACTAAAATAGAAAATATGACATAATATTTAGTTAATATGAGTAATTATTTTATCATGATTGAGGAGGGTTTTAGGGCTGCAAAAGAATATATAAAACAAAAAATGCTCGATTAGAAACAATACCACTTCTACAGATAATCTATGTTTCTTAACACCTTCAGACAAATAAAGTTGGTGTTATTCTAAAACCATGACCACAAGAATGTCCATATGGATTATAGAAAGCGATTTGGGTTTTTGTTATTAGTGAAACATATGTTTTTAATTATGACACAATGAGAAGGATATGTACCCTTTTATTAGAGAGGGGATGGACACTCTTGATATTTAGCAAAATATTAAATTATAATAAAATAGTTATAGATCCAAAAGCTTCAAAAATGAATATAAATGAACATTGAATGAAATTTTACACCAGTTATTATCTAATATTCCCTTAGTTAATATTTTAGTATTTTTAATTAATTTAATAAATAATTTATCTCATAAAATATCGCTATTGTCAAATTTGGTACTATTCATTAATTTAAAATTAAAAACAGTAAAATAACAAGTGAAATTAAAACTAACTATTTCATAATATTATAAAAATTTCATGGTAATTGATAAAATTATTTTAAGATTTTAAATATCAAAAATTATATTCATTTTAATATTTTTAATATCATTGATTTGAGTTTTCCATTAATTAAATAATTACACCATGAGGGTTTTTAAGAGATTTAATGAAATTATTTCCTTAATGGAAATTGAAAATAAAAAAAAACCTGATGAATAAATATCCATTATTTTTAAAAATAATATTTTTATTCTATTTTATCTTGAATACAACACCATATCAAAAACAATAAATTTATTTGAAAAGTGTGTGATATGTTTGACTTTTCAATAATTAAATTAATATATAGGTCATAATTTTATCCAAGTGGATAAAAATGGTCAAATATTAGGCCTTTGGATGAATATGGCTGATTAATATTCATTTAAAATGATTTATTCATGTTTTTGGGTCATTTAATGGTTCTTATCATTTTAATTTTATTATTCTATAAACAAATTCATTAATATATCTTTTTCTTGCACAAGAACTGCGTCAATGTTGCATATGAATTTATGGTAATTATTTCACCTATAAAAATTTATAAATAAATTAATATCATAAAATAAAATTAATTATTCTCAATATAAACCTTTTAATTCAATAATTTTTTATATTTACTCGTATCCCTGTCAAGACAACTTATAGAATTTATTAATCTGTCTTTTCTTTACTCTTGAAAGCAATGCCCAATCATTAGGGTTTGATTCTTATAATATAACTCAAAAATTAAAAAATATCAGTATAAATAATAATTTATAGATTATATTTAATACAAATATCTTTAAAATACTTTCTATCTCTCATTTATTTGCTATAAGATGCAGAAATTTACTTCTCTAATGTTGTGAAACTATTATGTCAACACTAAAAATTATTTTCTTATATATCAAGAAATAATTATGTGTTTTTAAATAAAATTATCTCATAATTATTTCATGACATTATCACAAAATATACCATATTTAAAACAAGTGTATTTTTCACTATTCAAAAAAAAATTAACTTTTTCAGAAAATTATCAAACTTTTTCAATATAATAATTTTAATAAGATTATTTTAAAAATTATTTTCATTTTATAATGCGCATTATATAAAACATTTTGAAATTAATTATAATATTCACACATTAAAGTAAGAAAATCCATTTTTGAAGAAAAAATATTTCTTACGATTAAAATTAATTTACTTAAAATTCTAGTACTTATTTTATTTCCATAAATTAAGACATTGTAAATGATTAGATCCATTATATATATCAAAAATTATTTATTCATATTCATTCTCACCAAATTAACTGCTAGTTTATAACAATTAAATTAAAAGAATAATATTTAGTTGTTCATTTAAACTCAATGTGGTGTGTCTTTTATGCTATCAAACATTGCATTTAATTTTAAAATATTAAAATGGTACATTCTTCCACTATAATTATTTTCATCCTCCCAATTTGACCTTTGTATTGGTAACCAATTTTTTACTATTCAAAATACCTTTGTTGACATCCAAAATCTTTAAAACGATGAGAAAAACATCCACTTAATAAGAGATAAAATAAAGTATGATGGTCACCGGTGATAAAACATAATCAATCTCCATATAGGAACACATGGAAATAGAAGAGAATAAAAACTAAAAAGGGACTAACAGAGAGTCGTAGAGATCATGTCCATGAGTAATCAAACCATCCCAAAATTCTTAATCTGTGATGGGTTAAAAAGCCGTTAAATTATCTTTAAGAAAAGTAAATAGTTAATGTTTTTATTTCAAGATTTGTAACCTATATTTTCAAACTTCTTTTTCCATATATAATAATAATATAGAGAAACATCCATACTCGACATGTATAATTTCATCCTTTAATAAATATCCATCACAATCTCATCCTTTTCTCCAGACGATGAGTATTTATGATGATTTTTTCATACTAGAAGCACTATAATCAACTACTATGGATCAAAAAAATAAAAAAAATATTAAAAATATATTCCTATTGTTTTTAGAAATTAACCAAGACAGAAATGGTTTTTAAAATATAAGATAATTCAGCAAAATTAATAAACCATCAAATAAATAAAAACTACTTTTAATCTTTAAAATTCAATATTCATACCCAAAATTCAATATTAATCATTCCATAAACAAATAACATTAAAATCCCTACAAAAATAACAGGACTAATATTAATACCCAAAAAATAATAAGGATTTTACCACATATTATTTTAATATTAATTTTAACATTAACATCCAAATCACATCGATGACAGTTCATTTCTCATACAAAAGTGTAATTGCATGATGTAGATAATCTCAATGATATACTAATCATTCTTATAAATAACTTAAATTTTCATAAATAAAAAATAAAATCATATATTCTTAAAAAATAAAAATAAACATTATTTTTGAATTAAAATTCAATATTATTCTATTTACCTTAATCGTATATGGTTCCCAAAATAGTGAATGCCTTCCTAAATTAAGTTAATCACCAGATCAATATCTAATCCTATGGTTGTCATTACAATAAAACATATATTCCCAAAAATATCATAACATTTATCTATAATATCATTTAGATAAATAAAAAAATGGAATACTAACTAATACATCACATCAGCCAGTGCTAGGTGATGTACGCTTGTCTCCCTTAAATTGTGGGTTTAATCCCAGTGGCCCAATTGGATGTGATGTGTTGCCACCTGACCTGCCGATTTATTAAATTATAAAACTATGATTCTAATAAAATGTATATAAATGTTAAAAATGTTCAAAAAATAACCAAAATATATTAAAATTTTAATAAACTTAACCTCAATGTTTATCTCATATGATTTATTTTTCATCCCAATAAGTAATAACTCATTATTACCTAAAAACTAAATGTCTCCAAAAATACCATTATCCTCCATAAAATTCTTTAAATAAAATCCTCAAAAGGGTTTTATAATTCATTTATCTAATAATAAAAATTAAACTTGTAAACCCTAGATGATATCTATAAACCTTAATAAAACGTCACTTGAAAAAACCTTACTTTCTAAACCATACTCTGATACCAACTATAAAAAATATACCTTAAACATGAAATTTTATATGGTTTATGAACAATAATTCAATTTAATTAATTCATAATGTTCTTTTAGTATTATATTCTTATATAGTTAGAAAAATCTCTGACATAGTAACTCGTACATTGAAGGTGGACATATATACTGAGAATCCATTTTTTCCTACGAAATAAAACACTTAAAAATAAAATAAAATATATTTTCCTGACAATTCCTCACATTTTTCATATTGAGGTTATCGTTTTTCATAATCTTCCTCAAAACATATTTTAAAAAAAATTAGTATGAGCACCAAAGACTTAGTACCAGACATAAAGTGAAAGAAATTAATCATTAGTCCATTGATACTTATAAAATTTTCTTTTAAAAATTAAAAATTTGGACTAAAAATAAACATTTTTATTCCCAATAAATCTATTTATCTTCCCTATGATTTAAAAATAATTAAGAGAAAAAAAGGTAATATAAATACTCATATAGTTTCAATGTAAATTTTCCACAAAGTTATAACTTTCACCCATAAAATATTTTCTCTTTAACTTACCTTATGAAATTAAATGTTTCCTATAAAAACAATTGAAGAAATAAATAATAATCATTGTAATGTCTTGTATAATTTTTATATCACTATTATATACTCTATATATATCATGGATACATAAGGACAAACAATTACAGTGACATTAATAATAACCATCATAGTATATTCCCATAATCTCTTTGGAGAAACCTAAACAGTTAACTTTGTCCCTTTGCCCAATTCGTTGGAGGGATATAACGGGCTAACACATTATCTATTTATAATTGAACAACCCATTCTCATAAATGATTAAAGAGAACAATAACATAAGCATAACACATAAAACATTGATAAAAATATTCTTTAGGAAAATAACATATCCATTTTTTAATCCATTTTCTTTTTAATAAGTTGAGAAATTATAAAGAAATTATTTGAAAATAAAATTTTAAATGTGTAAAATAAAATTAAAATAAATGAGGCATAATTGTGGTTTTAAAATTCACTAATATCATATAAGTTAAAAAACATTACTTTTGACTTGTGTAAAAAGAGTTGAAAGAGTAGCTTTTAAATATAATTTAAAAAAATCCCATTAAGAAAACACTAAACAGTTTTCTTTTTAAAAATTTTGTGATAAATTCCAAAATTGAATTTTTTAAAAAATAATTTCCATATAAATAAATTCATAAAAATAATTTTATAAAATATGAATATGAAAGAGAACTATTTTAAAAATAAATAATTAAATCAATTGAAATGAAGTTTATTGGTTAAAGTGTCCCTTACCATGAGTGTAAATCATCATGTAAATTATTCATATTCCTAAATAATAAAACTAGGATAATTATTTAATTGATTTATAACCTTTTAATGTTTATTATTACTTTTATTTCTGTTATTTCCATGTTATAGTAATTACATAATTATTTAAGTTCATGTTAGTTGCTTTAATGTTATTCGGTTCATAAGTCAAGAATGACTTTAGAATGTTGAATGTGGTCAAAGAGTTAATTATAAAATCAAATAGATAATAGTATTCAATAAATAAATATAAATTTTATACAATTATTTTACTTGAAAATCCTTCCACGAAACATGGTTATGAAAAATGATGTATGTTACAATCTTGGAGATGGTAAGCCTTACGTATTCATGAGTAAACTTTTCATTTTTCAATGATCATTGGAGAAATAATGTAAGTATGTTTTTTATCTTTAAATAATGATCATAATATCATATATAACATTTTATTTTTTTAAATATACTTATATATATCATCCCTGTGATGTTGTGATGAAAAATGAATCACATCGGTTTTTGGATTTTGTAGTCCACACGTAAACAAAATTAACATGATAATTTTTCATTGTATTGAAAGTTACGAACATAAATAATATTTTTCCCTTCTAAAATAGAAACTATGTCTTGAATATTACATATATAACTTAATTCCACCACAATAACAAACCATAAAAGATGGTGATGGAAAAGGAATTAAATTGGTTCATGAGATGGTAGTTCTTTACACTTGAATGATGATTTATTTTCCAATTTGATATAAGTAGAGATGTATATACATAATTAAACTAATATATTATCATATAATAATATGTAGTATACTAGATTTATTATTTTAGAAGATTTCCATATGGTTTTATGGATTTTTAGGAATTAAAAAACAAAAATACTTGGTTAAAAGTGGTACCTTTTGGTTGGACCATCTCTCTTTCTTAACACCTAAACAGGACGATAGTTAGATTAATACCTAAAAAAATACATATATAATATGGTTATATATTCATGTAATGTATTTGGTAATTTATATTTTTATCCAAATTGGTTTTTATGATTCATAAAATAATAATAAAATCTTCCCTTTTATAAGGGAGAGGTGGGGAACTCTTTGAATTTCTCAAAATATTGAATAATAATAAGACTATTATAGATCCAAAAGATTCCAAATGAAATAAAAATTCATCGAGGATTTAATTTTAGACCATATGTTTTCCCCTTTTTCCTTATTTAATATTTTATTATTTTTAAATGATTTAATAAACCATTAATCCCATAAAATATAATTATTGTAAAATTTGATACAATTCATTACACTGAATTTAATCAAATCAAAACAATAATTAAAATTAGAAAAAAATATATTTTATTTTATTATAAACAATTAATTGTCTTATATAGAATTAATGTATGACATTAAATACCCTATGTTCTATTTATTATAATATTTTAATATCTTTTGTTTTATTTTTCAGTTAATTAAAAAAATACTCCACCAATGTTGTCCAAGCATTTAATGAAATTATTTTTATAATAAAAATTAAAAATAAAATACCATGATAAATAAATATTTTCAATATTTAAACATACTATTTATTTTATAAGATATCTTTTAGATTACATCATATTTAAAATATTACACTTATTAAAAATAAGAGAGTAGCTTTTTTGAGTTTTCATTAAATAAGGTACTATTAAGTACATAATCATACCCAAGTGTCTCAAAATGGTAATAAATTATACCTTTTAATGATTAGGGTCAATATATACTGAAAACATATGTTTTATTATGGTTTTTTGTGTTATTTAATTGCTTATCATAATTTAAATTTAACACTCTTTAAAATCATTTTATTTATTTTTCTCCGGCTTACAGAAGCACTCCGTTAGTGTTGCGCAAGACTTTATGATAATTATTTCCAATTTAAAAATTAAAAAATTAAATAATATCACAAAAATAAATTAATATGGCTCAATATAATCCTTTATAATAATTCAATATGTATATTTACTCATATCCATGCCAAGAAGACTTCTATAATTTGATAATTTTCCTTTTCATTTTTTACACAAGCATTACACTATCATCTGGGTATGATTATAATTATATAACGAGAAAAATAAAAAATATATGTCTAAATAATATTTTTTATATAATATTTAATACAAAAATAATTAAAAATATTTCTACTTATTAATTTTTACCTTTAAGGAATTGAATTTTATTTTTATAGTCTTGTGCTAGCACTACAACAACACTAAAAAAGATTTTCAAATTTATCATGAAATAAATTAAAATGAACATTTTATAAATTATTTTATTGTAAGATATTTATAATATAATTTTATAATTTAATCATTACGTAATTTTAATAAATTTTTATATCATAATTAGGTCCTTCTGATATCATTAAATATACTATATTTAAAAAAATCTATTTTCTATATTAAAAAAATTAACTTTTCAGAAATTTCGCGAAATTTCACTATATAATAGTTTTGATATGATTATTTCAAAAATTTATTTATTTTTTTCATATAAATTATCTAAATCTTACATAAATGAATTTTAATATTAACCCATAAAAATAAAGAAAACAACTATTGTAAGAATACATATTTCGGAAGATTAAAATGGGATTCTTAAACAAAAATTGTTATTATTTAAAATTCATTAATTAAGAAAATTAAATGTGTAGAACCATTATAAATTTCATAAATAACTTATTCCTAATCATGATCTATAAATTAATATCTAGTTTGTAATAGGTACATTTAAATAATAATATTTAGAAGTTCGTTTAAGCACGAGGTTGTGTATCTTGTACACTATCGAATATAGTGATTCCTTATAAAATATATAGGTGTTACAATTATACATTTTTTTATTTATTTTTAATACTTTTCATGAAATATTATGGATTTAAAAATCCATGCCTTTAATATTTTACATTTATTTTTAATTTAAAAGGTTATGATTATTTGATTGATTTTGGAAACTCAATTCTTATTCCTTTAGTTGTAGTTATTTTTCATTAACACATTTCATTTGAGTGGTGAAATTTTACTATTTTTTAATTATATGGTATTTTGTATTTTTTATGCGGAGTATCATTCAACAACATATTCACCTTTTTAAATGTCTCATACTACATGAATTATAATATTTTTAATAGATTTAGTTAACTCAGTTTTCCTTCTTTTGAGATAAAATTTTATTCCTTGAGAATAATTATTTTATGTTGGATAAATTCTTTTATTTCCTATTTTATAAAATTTTTCTAATTTTCCATCTATATAAAATACTATTATTAAATCAAATATTTGTCCTAATGAGTTTATTTCCCATAAAAGTGAATGTTTTTAGGGAAAAAAATCATATCTTGTTTATAGAATATTTTCCCTCCATTCAATATTCATTATTTTCAAAAATGTTTTTCTTTATTATTTTTAAATATAAATATGTGTCTACTCATGCGATCTTACTATTTTCCACTACCAATTTTAATATATTAATTTTATTACCTCTTTTTATAGTGTAAACATTAATCAAAGGTATTTCCAAATAAAAAAAGTTTACCCTTTCATTTATAATATAATATTTTATCTTCCACTTCAAATTAACAATATCTTTTGAGGAAACTTTGGAATTAAACTCATAAATATTTTATCTTTTTAGTTTAATATTTATTACAAATTTGTATGATCTATTCCAAAACCATAAAGGTTTAGTTTCTTTGGAAACTTAAATACATAAATAACTTATACATAAAATATCTACATAATCTCCCACTTACTTCATCACAACTAAGACCACTACTAAACATAACAAACTTAAAAAATTTCTTTATATCCTAAGGGAAAAAGAAACAAAAATATTCTATATCATATGGTTAATATGGGTAAAAACATATATCAAGGATCATTTAAGAATATCATATACATAATGATATAAAAATAATATCTTGACATTTGAAAACCATACCTGTAAAAGTATATATCATATTCATTAGTCATCGAATAATTCATTTTACTTCTTAATAAATGAATCATAATGGAATAAAATAACATGACCCATGATAATATATTGTTGGAATAATATCATGTCATAATAGTGTCTCATAATCAATAATCATAGAAATAGTAATGTCCTATTACATGTTTTCATGTATTTTTTGAACCTTGTTCATTTATATTTTGTTTCAATATTGTTTAAGGGTACTTCAATTGAAATTTGGAAATTTTTAGACACTCTTGGGGTTATTAATTGATGGTTCGTGGTTTTCCCAAACTATGCAATATCTTCCATTGTAAACCATGCAACCCTAGAAAATAAGTGTTTTCACAGTTGGTGCATGGTTTGACAAACCATTCACCCAGAATGAAGAAACCAAGAACCCCATTATAGGACAGTATGGTTAAGGTGAACGTTTTTTCAAACTATATGGACTTGCCTAGATAACCGTGCATGAAGGATATTTTAATCCAAAAAATTGTACAAAAATTACGGAAAACTATTTAAGCCCTATATCAACCCTAAATCAACATAAATTGAAATTATTGTTTATGAGGGATCTCTAGAGGTTATATTGGCTCCCCTAAAAAAGTTTCCTTGCAAGATCAAATCATGGAAGATCTCATTTTCTCTCCTCTAGGTAACCGATTCTCCTTTCATCAGTCTTCTATTTCTATATTTTTATCTTCTCCCTAGAGGGGGGGGGGGGTTATATCATCATGTTTTTAATAGATGTAAACTTCTTTAATTTGAATATTGATTCTAGGATTGACTTATTGATCTCTGTTTCCCTCATTATTCATTGTCAAATCCTAGTTTAGGAATTTTTCTTTGAGATGTATGTTATTAAAGGTAGGTTCTTCCTTTAGATATAGTCAATTTGATTAAGCCTTGATTTGTTTGATTGTTTGAAATAATTTTCAATTAACTTATGAGAAACTGCAATGATTTGATTTTCAATTGGCATTTTTATTAGCATGGAATTTTGGAAAAACCCCAATTCTAATGGAATTGGAATTTGGGGGGTATTTTTAAATTAATTCAATTGTTTATTTTATTTGATAATTGATTTGAGAAAATAGATTAAATTTAAATTATGAAAACCAATTATTTATGTTTTATTGATAATCCATGAAATGATTGTAGGACCCTATAACACACTAAGATGGGTAGGGTGAATCATTCGGTCAACATTCTCCTTTAAAGTGATGGATCTTATTACCATGTTGGTAGAAACTTTTTAAACATGTCAAATGAAATCATAAATTCATTAAACATTCACATCCAGATATAAAACATAGCAGTTTTAATTGGATCACAACTAAGGGCCAACCCAAGGGAAAAACTTTGAATGTTTTTATTCTGAACTAAAATCCACTAATCTTTACAATCAGTGGAATATGGAAGATTATACATATTCAATATATTCAAGGAACACTACCATTACAAAAGTTTTAGATAAAGAACACTACCTCCTTTGGAAAACATCCATGGACTCCCCTATCTCACGACATTAGGTGACGTCTTACTCTGTTTAATGACTTGAAGGTCAAATCAATAGTGGTCTTTTAATTATTTTTCCCTCGTTATCATTATGCACTGCTTGCACCATAGTTGTGAACAAAATCACTTAAAATTATTGATCAAAGGAACTAGATATTCTAATAATTTCTAGACACACAACTCAAGAATTTTAGCAAAACAGTTGTACTTGTGATTTTTTTGTATTTCTCACATACGATACCTTTTTTGCATCCTTTATCCTTTACCCAACTATTTGATGAGTTTAACATGGTCTATATTGGCATAATAAACACTACGCGTACACATTTTTTTGTTCGAAACAATTTCATATGGTATTGACACCAAATTTTCTTTGGAAAAGTTATGTTCAAATGAATGGGGTGACCATTAATTTATAGACATGGATATACTAGGATGGGATTTCCTTTTTAACTTTCCACCATGAGTGAAACTCTTTTTTTGATGTATTATTTGGTGTGTAAGATTCTTGTGTGCCTTCCATGGTTTGAATATTTCCTATGTCACACAAACTCATCTTTTGAGAAATTTCATATTTTCTATGAAAATCCATCCTTTTTAGTATTTTGATGTGATAGTCATAAAACATCACATTTTTGTATCTTATAAAGTGACCATCAACCATGAACACAACATTTTAATTTTTACAGGAACATGATTTCTTTTCTAAAACAATGATACCTTCAATCTTGAAGCTATATGCTCCTTAAAAACACATGGCTGGAAAACTCCATGGTTCACACTAGTGTGGATAGAAACTAAATAGAATACACACTCCACTTTATGTATTGAAAATCCTTAGTTACCATAATGATGATAAATCAACGGTTTTTTTAAATTAATTTAAAATTTTGAAAAAAATGGGAAATTTTATTTTAAATGATTATTTATTTGAAATTAGATGATTTTCCCATTAATGATTAATTAATTCATACATGTGAGATTGGGTAGTTGGTGGGTTAGTTGAGAGAATCATGCTAGGGTAATTATTACCTAGTAATTTATTTGTTATGAGAACTCTAACAGGAAACTAGTTAGGTATATCTTATCTCTAATGGGATGTTGGTGAATCTTATTAAGCCTAAGCCTGAAGGATGTGTGTTCATATATTTCCATGATCACTAATATGAGACATGTGAGGATCCTATAACTAAAAAATACCATACCATAGGGCAGATAAATGTGGTTCTCATTATGATTTTTTTCTTATATATAGAATTTATTATATAATTATTTTACTCATGCTCATTTATTTTTATAAAATGTTTTATATAAAAATTGTATTTTATCCCTGTATGAAATGTTTTCCACTATTTTGAAATAAGATATTGATTTATTTTACTTTTGAAATGTATTTCCATGCCCTATTTTATTTATTTTGAAATCATGATTTGGTTTATTGTTAATTAATCTATTTATGTAACACCTAGTGAGACCCTACTAGGATTTATAGATCACAACCTAACTTTTAAATTGCATATTTTATTTATATTAAAATCATGATATTTCATTTAGGACATTTTTTTCTTTCAACTCAGTACTTTAATGATGTGTTATTTTGGGTTTTTGATACAAATTTTTGGTTTCTGGTACTTCTCCTTTTGAATTTTTTATAATTATAAACGATATGTTTTAACTTATATCATTTTGGAGGAAACGTTTTTCTGTATTTTATCATTTATGATGATAGATTCTAGTATCCAACATATGGGGATCAGGAACACCCTTTGTTATATGTCATTTAAAGCATAGGTATCAGTATACCAGGGTATCCCGGATGCTTCATGAAAAAGTGGTATCAAAGGTTCACGTTATGCATCAATCCTTGAAGTCAATATGTTGTTTGAAGTATCTTTTCTGGATATAAGAGGTAGTTACCAGCGATTGCCTAGCCAGATCTCATCCTTCCTAGCCTTAAGTCAGAGAGGGTTGTTTCAAAAATGAATCATGATGAAAAAATTAATATAATTATAGTATTTTACCTTCTTATAATTTGGATAGGTTAAAATCCAAATGGTGATATCTTATTTAATGTGATGAATTTTATTGTTTCTCTTGTGTGAGTTATTTATTTGAGTAATTTTATGATATATTAAATGTTGTCTATTGTTGTTGTGCATCATGATTCTTTAGAGAGGACATGTGAATAGGTTCAAGGAATTTTTTTTGGAGAACCACAATAGGGGAATCATCCCGTGTACAATTATCTCCTTGATATTATTATGTGTGGTTTACAAGCTCTAATACAGGAACCTAAATATATTCCTATTTAGGCTCTAGTTATGGAACCTTAGAGGGATAAATATCAGATTCATTCTTAGGAGATCCTTCTAGAGAAACTACCATATTTCTAAGTCTCAGATGATCCTTAAGAGTTTTAGGATTGGATGGGGATAAAAGAGGTTTTGTTTGAATTCTTAGAAACACCTGTTGCAATTAAGGTGAAAGGTTCCACCTTCAAGATAGACAAACCAAGGTGGAGATTGTGTGAATTAATGGAGTTAGAAAAGGGGAAATTTTGTTTAGAGTGGAAGGAATTTAAAATTCTTTTCACTTAGTAGTTATATCTTGATTATACCATTTTGGATGAGGATATAAGGATTTTCAAACTCGAATAGAATGATAGAACCATGATGGAGTATGTAAACCAATTATTCAATCTTTTACAGTTTCCATATAAAATTGTATCAAATGAGAAGATGAAGAATAAAATGATGGACTTGGGTATTTGACCTAATATTTTCACATAGGTTTTCTTTCTAAATATGGCCTCTTAGGTAGATGTACTGGATAGATCATTGATGGTTGAACATGATCAGGATGGTAAGTTAGGGACAATGGGAGTTACATTTTCTCTTAGTGAAATTTCTATGAGTTCCTTTAATAAAAACATAAAGAGTCATGATTCACATGGTTGATCTTGATAGTATGGTTCTTAAAGACCTTCTTTGGTTCTTGGGAGAGGCCCTTTAACTTTAATATAGTGTGGAAATGTTGGTAATTCGAAATAGGATTTCACAAAGGAACCCAGGATTTACAACTCGAATAGATATTTAGGATATTTGAAGAAATTATTATATATCTTATCTACCTAATGGTGTGGCCAGGATCATCGGCACTAAAAATTTTAATGGTTTATTAAAATTATAAAATATCTAGGGGTTCTAGTAAAAAATATTTGAAAAAATATTCTTCATGTAGTAGAAGAATATATAGAAGAAGACGATACAAGACCAATGACTATGAGAGGTACCATCACTATAACTTCATATTTAGTGACTGATTTATTCTATACTAGTTTACCTCATTCATTTATATTGAATTTTATTTTAAAACTGCTAAATATTCCTACAGAGATTTTATCTTATGTGATGGATATTATTACACCCCATAGAACAAAGAGACAACAAGGTTTCCATTTTCCTTCTTGTGTTTTCTAATTATCAAATATTTTTCATACTTTTTATTTTATTTTCTCAACATGAAACAACCTCATGTCATTTTTTTAATGGATTTGGCTCATTTTTAATAAGGCCTAAATTGAATTTTATATTTAATAAATCTCATTTTCTTTTCTAGATTGTTTTTCTTGTGTCATTGAGGGAGAATATGACCTGAGGTTGACTAAAGACATATCATATTATATAATGGTGGGGAAATAAATATATTTCTTCTCTTTTTATATGGAGTGGGAGACCTTGAGCTACGATCCCCCTCTAATTATCATCATTATTCCGGATGTTTTCCTTCAAAATTATCTATTTTCCCACCACAAATGGAGGTAGAGTTATCTATTGATTTACTGCATCATACTCACCTAGTATCTATATTTTCACTCCATATAGAACCATTTTAATAGAAATCATTGAATACATAGTCTAATTATCTTTTAGTGAATCTTTTTATACACTTTTTTGTGTTAACATGGTCATATTTTGAACTGTTTTTAAAAAAATCTGATGGAATTGTTCTTCAATGTGTTGATTACCACAAACTAAATTGAGTTATAGAAAATAAAAAAATTCTATTTCCATTAATTTATAATAAATCTGACCATTTAATGGGAGATAATTGGTTCGTGAGGACTTATCTTTGATCTAGTTATCACTATCTAGGAATAAAATAATCTAACATTCATAAAACAACCTTACGGATTATTTATGGCCATTATAAGTTTCTGGTCATTCCATTTGGTCTAACCAATGCTCTTGATGTATTTATGGAATTAGGTAATGGGATAATCCATGAGTATCTTGATAATTTCATGGTGTTCTTATTGTATAATATCATTGTTTAATATATGTATAGGGATGATCTTGTGTATCATCTGAGAAAATTTCTAGAATTATTAGAAATCAATAAATTTATGCCTAGCTATTGAAATGTGATTTTTGGATTCGGGAAGTGATGTTCTTGGGACCCATAGTCTCAAAATATAGAATATTATTGTATCATATAAATGTGAAATCTATTATGACATGGGATCAACCGCGTAATATTTTTTAGATTTAGAGCTTCTTATGTTTATCGGGGTATTATCACCAGCTCGTAAAGGATTTATCTAATTTGGATCATACAATGACTACTCTCACTCAGAAGGGAGTGGATTTTTATTTAATAATATAAAATTATTTTTTAGTTTCTTAATATCAAAATTATATTAGGATTAATTTTTTATATTTTTTAAAGAAGTTTAATTTTTGGATTAATATAGAAAAATATTAAATTTTAATAAAAAAGGTTTTTTCTGTTAATTTATTTATATAATTAAATTATTTTTTAAATTGTTTTCAAAGTATAATTAGTTAATTAATACATTAATAAATCCAATTTATTTCATTTTAATCAATTTAATATTGAAATTTGATATTAAAACATTTGAAGCTTTTGAACTTTTTCAAGTAAAAATCCAATTTCATGTTGCTCCTACACGATTAATATTAAATATATTTTTCTCAATTATGTGCATTAAATTTGGAAGAATGGATTAAATATTTAAAATAATAAGGTATAGATTATATTTTATGGTCATTTTATTTTTTATACATAAAAATTTTCATGTGGTAAAAATTATTACTTAATACAGTATACATAATGTAATGAAAAGGGTTGAAGTTAAAAGGTTAAGGCATAAAATACCTAAAAAATAAAACAATAAATTGTTTATTGAGGTATTTATCTTCCATAACCATAATTTACAATTTTAATTATCATAAAAAGTATTTTAAAACAATTCCACCTTAATCTGGTTGGCTTGAAAGATAAAATAATCATTATTCAATCATTTAAACCGACATATACTCATGTTTTAATTACACCCATCACAACACTATTTTAACTCAAAATCCTTGAATCATCTGAAATATCTTCCAAAACATATCATCCTTATTCTCCTCATAATCGATTTCTTCTTTTTTCACTAAAATACTAAATCCAAGGTCCGCAAGGGGTCCTCTAAGTAGGTGATATTCAAGAGGTGATTTTCTCAAAACTCCTCTATTATTTTCTTTTCTTCTTCTACTTTATCCCCATATGTTTCATCTATAAAGGAATAATAATTCCAGAATAATTTAAATATATTAATTTTATGATTCTAAGGAAATATCCTATATCCACCTCTTTTATTACCTCCTCTCATTTAATGAAATGTAACCATTCTCCAAATTATGTCAGTTAATCATCTTCATGAATAATGATTTTGTTCATTTTCCTTTACCGCCATCATAGATGATCCTAAGACTATTTTTAAGGTAGAATAATATTTTAATAGGTATATTATAACCTATTTCATGTTTATTAAATATTATATAATCATGATAGTAATTAAAATGGAACTATTTTTTGATTTTTGGGGAAATTGCCAAAATAAACTAGTGATTTATCATTAACATTTTATCAACTAAATAACCTCATGTTAAAAACCAAAATTATGTATAGGGACATTAATACCCATGTATGTAAATTAATACAATTTCATTCTAAATCTAGATCCATATTCCTAATTTAAAAATAACATCCATAATTATACTCATGAGAATTGATCATGAATCGAATGCACCCAAAACCACCAAAATAATGGAATATTATGGAATGAATGGGTCACAGGATGTCATAAAATCATCCCATAAGTTATTATAAATATTAATATTGTTCAGTAGTGTGTTAATAATATTATTTACATCATTATACATCAGTTTAAATTATTCACCACTAAAGGGAACTGTGGGGAAGGGTTTTCTTGTCTCACTTTTACTTCTGTGAGATATATGCCTTATTCACCACTTATTTCTTGTGTGTAGTGTATATATACTGCCCTTTCATATAAAATATCATTATTATCATTCTCTTAATATTATTAAATGTTTAATTTTAAAATCATTTCTTTTTTTGGCATATGATTCGTCTGATTACAAGTGGTAACAGATTTCATTACCCAATTTTCATTCCTTAGGTTAAACTTATATTTTATTAATAATTTTTATTACTTTAAAAGGGAATTATCACGAGTGTCCTTGTCATTAATTATTTCATGATAATGTTATGTGTGAAATGAATTTTGATTATCTGATGTTCCATTTACACTTTTCTGTGTGCATTTAAAAAATACACACAATTGGTTCATTTTATTAAAGATATTATGTTAATAAGGGACTTCATTGAGGAATATTTTAATACAATGCACCTAGTTGATTTTCCCTAGTATAAATAATAACCCTTTTATTTATTATCCTAATTTATTTAATATTACATTAAAAATACATATTTATTTTATCATGGATATGATTATAGCCTAAAATAAATTAAAATTTTATATGTGGTGTTTACTTTGAATGTTGTTTGATTGATTTTGGAATATTCATAAATATGCATTGTTTATTCAATATAGATATTTTATTGTAAGGAAAATTATTTATTTATTATATTTATTATTTGGTATATGAGGAATGCATTGGACAAAAATACATGGTTGGGGATCTATTATAGATAGCCCCTCGATACAACGATAGTCTAATGAGATGAATCTGTTAATCTAACATTAAACGGGGTATTAGATTAAACCTTTATATTAATGGTCTTAATAGTAGTGGTTTGTGACATTGATATATAAATTCTATTAATTAATCACTTCCTTCATTCATAATTCATTCATTATTATCCTGATTATTTTTAATATTATAAAATCTATGGATGAATTTCATTCTTAGTTTACTGGTTAAATGTTATGTGTTTTTAGTCTTTTGACCTTTGAATATTGATTGTTCTTATTAATTAATTAATCATTATGCGGTATTTGAACCCTACCTGTCATGAACCCACCCAAGTCGACCCTGAACCAATCCCCTCGAGCCGATCCTCGGTAAGGCCCAAGAGGCATTCTCGATCCTCCCGGGATGGCAACAAGCGCTAGGGCATCAAAAGAGTAAAATGGGAATAATTTCTCCCAAAGAAAATAAAATAAGTAGTATAAATAAATGTCACTGAAAATAAATAATGACCAAAAAACACACTAACCTTATCTCGACCAAAAACTCCTCGTGAACTCGTGAGTCACTCTCCAAACCACAACTAGCTCTCACCCACGACAAGTAATCTTGAGTCTAACCTACAAAAAAACTAAAAAAGGGAAAAACTATAGGTGTGAGTATTAAAACTCAGAAGAAATTCCCAAAAAATATCCCCAAAACACTACCTTTAAATAAATAATTTACCAATATTAGGTTTGAACTAAATTATATAAAATATAGTTTTCCACACACACTTTAATTTCTAAAACGAGTAACAATATTTTTTTATTTTTAATTTAAAAACAAGTTTAATGTTTGAAAGAAATAGGTGCATTACACTTTAAAACATTTTTTGCAAACAATTCAAAATCTAAAATTTTATTTGTTAGTCAAGAGGAAAACTTCTAACAACACACAATACACAATAAGGGCAATGGGAAAGTAGCAAATGGGGACCAACAACTGAACTAGGCCCCTCAATCACCTGGCACATACAAATAAGATCTAATGGAAACATGGGCTGAACATAAGAGCTCATGAAAAATATAGAATGTACTACACATGTGACTCATCCTGAAGGAATTCCCTACTCAATGACATCATAACACCCTAATGCCCGATGTTTCCCTACGTGGCCTAACTGAGGGGCTCAATCACCTAGTAGAGAAAAGTCCGTACTAAGGGCCACTATCCAGTGTGTAATCTATACTACTGTATCAATCATTCTCTGAATATTCACTCACTATTCCTGGTTCCCATGTCAACACGTAGAAAAACAATAAAAGGGGGTGAGTCAAAAAAGTCAATCAACCAGTCACGATGCACAAATGTCACACACAACACAAAAAATCAACGTGCACAAAAATAAATCACACTTGAGTCACCTCAAAGAATGTTTTTCAAAATAATTAATTTTATAAAAGTGTCAAACAGGCCTTAAAAATAATAAAGAAAAATAAAATTTCTCAAAAGAAATCAAAACACTTGATCATATATTAGAAAGAAACATTTACTATCAAACCAGAACTACACTTGAAATTCTGTTAATTATGTTCAAAGGGAAAATGAACATTGTTTCAATATTAAGCATCAATTCATAAAGAAAATAATCCAAGTTCCACGCATAAAATAAATAGCTTCGTTTACATTATGTAATTATTTCAAAAATAATAATCTAAAACTATGTCTCTTTTATTAAAAATTAATGAAATATCTACACATTAATAAATTCTAAATTTTAAGAAAAGTGTAGTGGGGGGGACCTACCTCGACATGCATCTCAATTATGACGATGCAACACATCTCACACTTGCGTCCAAGCACAAGCAAGCTGACGACCGTAGTTTCGTGGAATTACCTCAAAAATGCATCGTAACAAACATAGAACAACTACAAAACCATAACCACTTACTTAAAACAATACAAACTAACAAACGGGGAAAAAACCACCTTGTCATGTTTTCAAAACATATTTCGCACCATCTACACTATTTACTAAACCACACAAAAATTTATAATAAATTTTTCATAAGGTACCTCATAGCTTTACACACCCAAAAACCCCTTCAAACACTCTTTTATGATCAATCAGAAATCCCCAATATACCCGAATATAAAACACATGACTTACACATTCAAATAAAATAATTTCACAACCTAATAAAAATACATCACACATCAGAAATCCATTTTAAAACAATACACACGCCGCTTTAGAAACCCTAACACAAGTCCACTCGAGGAAGTTCAATTACCAAGTTCAGCATGACATTTATACTTCTAAACTAAAACATGTTTTCAGAAAATGAATTACTGTAACACCCCGAGCTTCCATGATATGCTTCTCATTCAATAATGCAATAGCTTGCATTGTACGCAAGTTCGAGTTCTAACACACCGCAACTAATCAAAGTAGCCGTTATGAATAGTAATAACCACCTTTTAAATTTATAGAAATTTTATATTTCAAAATGGACTTCATTTTTGTATTCCTAATATTGAAATTAGCCTATGTTGAATTTTTTTGTAATTTTCCGAGAACTTCCAAATTTTTATGAATAGTGAAAAATACTTAAAACAACTTTTTTAATAAAAATAATTAATAGTGATAAATTATACTATTTAGTGGTTTTAAAGTATAATTGGAATATATTTTTATCATTATATCCAATGGTGGTCATTAGAATTAATTTGACATTGAAATTGGACATAAACAATTGCCAATCTTTTGATATAAATTGTTTCTTAAAAACACGCTATTTGTTTTAACAGCGGGAATTAATTATAAAATTAATTAATACAACTTATATGTTTTGAATTTTGTAAAACATACATCATTTTTGAATTCAGAATATCAATTATATCTTAGGGTGAAATTTTGGCCTTATTCTGAAAAACTTCAATTTTTGATGAATAGTGAAACCACTAAGTGGTAGTTAAATAACTGATTTTTCGTTTAAATGAAATATTACCACTTCTGTGATTTGATTTTCAAAAATCCGACATACATGGTTGTCATTAAGAAGTAAAATGTGGTTCAATGAGATTAAAATAATTTTTTGGTGAATAGTAACTTTTAAGTTCTTAATCGCGATTAGAGGTAATTAGTGTAGTTTAAGGTACAAATAATGTTTTTATAATATGAGATGAGCATGAAACTTGTCCTACTCCTATTGGATGAGTCATGGCCGTCCAACACAACCCATGGGTCAACTTGGGGACCCCATGGAGCCACTTTAGTTGGAAAATGACATTAATATATATTTATTTAATGTTAAAACTAAATTGACACAAACATGAGTTGTTTTACTAAATTAGTTTTTAAGTGGGGTTACACAAGTCCAAATTTTGATTATAAATATTCATTAGAAATCTAAAAAGATTCCCTACATCATAGTATTTTTTTTATAATTTTTAGACATTAAATAAATTAAATTATTTATGACAGCATGATGATGCAGTGATGACCTCATTATTTAACGATTTAAATAAAATGAGAAGATAATGAAAAATAAAAGGGTTACACTTGTCCAAAGCCTATTGGATGACAATATTTCGAAACCTTATCACCTTATCCTCGAATTATATAAGTGTGGGACCTTTGGAATCCGAAAAGCATTGTGAAATAATGTAACATTTCAATCTTTCCAAAAGTGCCCCTCCTCTCCACTTATAAAAGGCCCCCACCTCTCCCACCTCATTTACACTTTCAAGCCATTTGGCTCGGCCAACCTCTGCCCAAATACTCCCCCAACATTCCTCCCTTACTCCTAGAAGCCTCACTTTGGGCAGAACTCTTCCCAAGGAAGCCTTTGGCTCAAATCAAAAAGAGTTACCCGATTTTGAGGTAATGTCTTTTCTAATGTTGTTTTGTTTTATTTTTCTTCTCCAACCCCTAAACTCTTTTTATTCATTTATTTAGTAACAACACCAGTATCCTCAATATACTAGGATGTTGTTATAAGAATTATTTGAGCTACACTTACACACACCTACATCTAATGGTTAAAGAACATACGGTTTTTGTGGATGGCGAATTTCTGCCTCACGAAACGATGATTATTCAACACTCATTTAACACCTTCAAAGGTGGCCATTATGATGTCACTATTTTTATATATGATATATAATATATTTATGTTTTACTTATTCTTCTTTATTTTTCATTTGTGTCTTACCTTTATGGCTTCCATTATGGGTATACGCGATATCTTCATTTTAGGAAGTGCGGACTACCGCCCCCTCAAAGTGATTTGAATCGTTAATGCCATATGTGGGATGTATAAAGGATGGAGTAAATGGTATTATACACTATATTATACTGGAATTATATTGTACATTTATATCATTATGATTTAGTTCCATTAAATACGAAATTGAAATGAAAGTAGCGTTCATGCGTACGTACGGCTTACCGTCTCCATGAACGGTGCATTTCATTTCTTACCTCTAAATGTTACGTAATATTATAAATGAATGTATATACTGGATATATAAGATATATATGACATCTAAATCATGAATATAATTCTGGATATAATGGATATTTCACCACATGAACAACTTGTAATTATAAGAAGGTTATTGTTGACACAAGTACCAAAGATCGACAAAACGACCGTTATTGACTTAAATAATTACATAACGTTCATAACATTGTAATAAGTGATATAAAAAGGATAATGAAATTGAATATGGTTCTTAATAAGGTAGATATTAACTCTAGTTTATTATTCAGGAGGTTAAAGAACGGTTGAGTCAAGTCGGACACAAGGTAAGGGAACTTCTTAACCCAATTTCCATTCTTTGGGATAATCTCCTACTTTCAAATTATGTCATGATATTATTATGTTCTATTTTGTATTTTTACTTTATTTATGTGTACCTATAGTGAATACACATAATAGATCTATTTTATTTTAAAAATGATCTTTTTAAGGACTTCGTCTCAATCTCCTTTCATTGAGGCATATTTGGTTTTATACACAACTTTCATTTATATAGTGTATAAACCCCTTTGACATTTACGTTTATTAAAAAGGTTTTCTTTTATAATTATGTGATTTTTAAATGATTTCAAAAAATAGATATTTCTCTCCAATATATGAAAATCCAGTGAAAATGTATACGTATTTAACGCAAGCTTAAAAATGTTTTCAGAAAACCCGACTCTCGAGTGTGGTAGACAGGAAGGGATTGGGCATGGAACCATCATGGCCTGTAATTTGTCGAGAAGTCTCAGAATTAGTTGTTTTGTTTTCAGAAGCTTGCATAATGTTTTCAGAAAAACACTGGATTATATTTGAGCAATTTTAAACGTAAGTATCTTCTAAAAAATTGCATCGGCAGGTCTCATGAGACAAACTAGTGTCTTGGCACGAGGCCTTGACAAAATCTTATTTGTGGTCTTGGCACGAGGCCTTGACTACGTGGTTATGATAGTTTGGAATTATGCATTACATCATTATGAAAGTGGTTATTGATATTGCATGTGATTATTCGACCAGTAGAATATCCATGTGAAGAAGTAAATGGCATTATCTCATTTTACTTTTGCCATATTATGTTGATGTTCAAGTTTAAAAGGCTTTTGTTTTAGTTATACATTTCCTTAAATGTTTATGTTTATTTATGAATGCTTCCGCAATATTGTTATCCTTACTGAGAATCTGAGCTCACCCCTTTCAATGTTTTAATATTTTCCAGGATGTGAAGAAGTATTTTATGAATGACCTGCAGGGATAGTCAGAAGTGGATATGAGTGTGGACTATGGAGACATTGTTATTGTAGTTTTTCACTTTATGATGTAATGTAACGTTTACGAATGTATCTAGTGTTTCCAAGGCTACTAAACTAATCAGCCTTTTGAGACTTGATCTTTTGTGATCATGCCAATGTTACGAACTAATGCACCGACTCTGGGTAGCTGGGGTTGGGGCGTTACAGTTGGTATCAGAGGCAGTTTAGTACTAACCTTGGAAGCTAGATTTAGATAAACTCTGATTAGAGCACATAGCCCAAAGATAGACTTTGAGGATTAGTATAGAAGAACTTCCTAGAATTTTGGTATTATAGAGATGTTATGAGTTTTCCGAGCAATACATCCCTGTCTGGATACGAGCAGGTAGAGGCGGCTCTGGCACAGATGTACCTAGGGGTAAAACCCGAAAACACCGCTTTGAGCTAGACTCGAACGGGAACTGGTGCACGACAACGGGCCTTGCTGCACTCTTGGTTACGAAACTCCCGGGGGATATGCTTAGGATAATTCTCATTTTATTTACAAACCACTATGAAGGGTTATGAGTATATACTTTCTCAAAGAAAACATTTTTTTATGATTATGGATTATATCCATAAATAGTTCAATTTATGTAAAGTGTTTTACAAGTATGGAATTATGTATTTTGATTCATAAACTAATCTAGTTTATGCCATTGTTTAGAAATGGAACCTAGTGGAAGGAATGGAAACCGTATCAATGCACGAACTCCGTGTAGGGATTTCCCTCCTGATCAAGATAATTATTGTGGATCTGGAGATACAACTGGTGCTGATCAACTTATTACCATACTGGGACAACTCACTCAGGTTATGAATAATAACCTTACTCGTATGGAGCACCCTGATCCGCAACGTGGAGGATCAATGTTAGACCGCTTCATGAGGCAACAACCACCAACCTTCAATGGGAGTACAAATCCTATAGTAGCTGAGCAATGGATAAATTCCTTAGAGAAAATATTCCTTGCCTTGGGGAGTAGTGAAAGGGAGAAGGTTGTCATGGCAGTTTACCGCATCACTGGAGATGCCGATCAGTGGTGGTCGCTGATTCAAAACACAAAGGAAGATGATGACGTATCGAATATGGAATGGAGGGAGTTCAAAGATCTTTTCTTAGAAAAATACTTTCCTCGTGACCATCGAGCAGATATAGAAAGGCAATTTCTGAGTCTGAGGCAGAAAGAGGATGAGAATGTCGCAAAGTATGAGGCTAACTTTACAAGGTTAGCGAGGAATGTTGCCGATTATATACGTAACCCAAAGAGTAAGATTGATCGTTTCTTTGATGGGTTAAAACCATTTCTCCATCGAGCTTTGGTATCACAATCCTTCTCATCATACGAAGATATTGTCTCGTGTGCTATCAAGACAGAAAAGGAATTCTCTAAGTCTTATGACAACAAAGTAAAGCAAGAGAAGAAGAGAACGGTGTAACAAGAGAAAAATAAAGGGAAAAAGGGAAAGAAGGATTTTCCATTATGTGATAATTGTGGGAAGAATCACCCTGGTACTTGCCTAAAAGGAATGGGAGTTTGTTATAAATGTGGAGAAAAGGGTCACCAGGCTTGTGATTGCAAGGGAAAGAAAGAGGCTGTCAAAGTTGAATGCTACAATTGTAGAGAAATGGGTCATTATGCAAATGAATGTCCTAAGCGTCAGGTAAACTTACCTCAGAAAAGGCAAAGGGATCAAGGTCAATCTTATGCTGTTACTACAGTTGAAGTAGAATAACTAATGTATTGGTGCTTTTGGACTCAAGGATTATATTCTGGTTATAAGAATAATGTAATATATATATATATGGATTGTACTACAGTACTTTTTGATTTCAGTAAGGTTTTAATATGATTAAGGTAATCATATTTTTAGTATGTGACAATAAGAGAAACTTTTCTTTGTTTGGGGAATCTGATGTTACAATTGATTTTGGAATTTAGAGACCTTTAAGAGAAAGTCTGGATGAAGGTATTTTGGATAACTATAAAGGTTGGAGTGGATTAAGTTGAACTTTGGATAGTATTGTTTAAGGTTAAAACATTTATGAAGATTATTTTTGGAATAGTATAGTACTATATTTTTAGGAAAAGGACAACCTGCAGGGTGGGGAATAACCCGTCGCGTCGGACAAAGCTGCAGGAATCGAACCCACAATCATAGTGCGACAGACCTTTATTTCCTACCACTAGCCTACAGGAAGTCCCTGGTTATTACAAAATAGTTTTACTAATCTAAATGGTATGTGTTAACATTTTGAACCTTATACAATTAGGATAAATAGAATATTTTTGAGTTCTGTTACCATTTGGAGTAAAAGTTGGGTTTGTGGTAAAAATTTATTAACGAATGAAAGTATACATAACAAGTATGTATATTCCCTTACGTTCTTAGTAAATCTCATAAATAAATTCCTCAACATTATAAAAGGTAACTTAAAACAAAAATGTTGTCGGTTAACTTTTCCAACTGGGGATTCAATGACCGTTTAACCAATCACAAGTTTGTGATTTTCTTATGGTTAAACTTTCTCCTAATCCTGTTTTCTATAACTCTCCATCAGACCTTGATGGTTTGTTTTTCTTCAATATCCATATTTTCATAGAATCCTAGAATGGGCTATATCGGGTGACCTTTGTACTTATCCTGCTTTCTTTTAATGTTATATATTTATTAACCTTATTTCCGATGTGGGTTTTCCACAAAGGTATTTTCTATTTTCAACCTTTTATTATCAAAGAAAAATTTCAAATTGCGAGGACGCAATTTATTGAAGGAGGGGAGAATGTAACACCCCGAGATTCCATGATACGCTTCTCATTCAATAATGCAATAGCTTGCATTGTACGCAAGTTCGAGTTCTAACACACCGCAACTAATCAAAGTAGCCGTTATGAATAGTAATAACCACCTTTTAAATTTATAGAAATTTTATATTTCAAAATGGACTTCATTTTTGTATTCATAATATTGAAATTAGCCTATGTTGAATTTTTTTGTAATTTTCCGAGAACTTCCAAATTTTTATGAATAGTGAAAAATACTTAAAACAACTTTTTTAATAAAAATAATTAATAGTGATAAATTATACTATTTAGTGGTTTTAAAGTATAATTGGAATATATTTTTATCATTTTATCCAATGGTGGTCATTAGAATTAATTTTACATTGAAATTGGACATAAACAATTGCCAATCTTTTGATATAAATTGTTTCTTAAAAACACGCTATTTGTTGTAACAGCGGGAATTAATTATAAAATTAATTAATACAACTTATATGTTTGGAATTTTGTAAAATAGACATCATTTTTGAATTCGGAATATCAATTATATCTTAGGGTGAAATTTTGGCCTTATTCTGAAAAACTTCAATTTTTGATGAATAGTGAAACCACTAAGTGGTAGTTAAATAACTGATTTTTCGTTTAAATGAAATATTACCACTTCTGTGATTTGATTTTCAAAAATCCGACATACATGGTTGTCATTAAGAAATAAAATGTGGTTCAATGAGATTAAAATAATTTTTTGGTGAATAGTAACTTTTAAGTTCTTAATCGCGATTAGAGGTAATTAGTGTAGTTTAAGGTACAAATAATGTTTTTATAATATGAGATGAGCATGACACTTGTCCTACTCCTATTGGATGAGTCATGGCCGACCAAGACAACCCATGGGTCAACTTGGGGACCCCATGGAGCCACTTTAGTTGGAAAATGACATTAATATATATTTATTTAATGTTAAAATTAAATTGACACAAACATGAGTTGTTTTACTAAAATAGTTTTTAAGTGGGGTTAAACAAGTCCAAATTTTGATTATAAATATTCATTAGAAAGCTAAAAAGATTCCCTACATTATAGTATTTTTTTATAATTTTTAGACATTAAATAAATTAAATTATTTATGACATCATGATGATGCAGTGATGACCTCATTATTTAACGATTTAAATAAAATGAGAAGATAATGAAAAATACAAGGGTTACACTTGTCCAAAGCCTATTGGATGAGGATATTTCGAAACCTTATCACCTTAGCCTCGAATTATATAAGTGTGGGACCTTTGGAATCCGAAAAGAATTGTGAAATAATGTAACATTTCAATCTTTCCAAAAGTGCCCCTCCTCTCCACTTATAAAAGGCCCCCACCTCTCCCACCTCATTTACACTTTCAAGCCATTTGTCTCGGCCAACCTCTGCCCAAATACTCTCCCAACATTCCTCCCTTACTCCTAGAAGCCTCACTTTGGGCAGAACGCTTCCCAAGGAAGCCTTTGGCTCAAATCAAAAAGAGTTACCCGATTTTGAGGTAATGTCTTTTCTAATGTTGTTTTGTTTTATTTTTCTTCTCCAACCCCTAAACTCTTTTTATTCATTTCTTTTGTAACAACACCAGTATCCTCAATATACTAGGATGTTGTTATAAGAAGGATTTGAGCTACACTTACACACACCTACATCTAATGGTTAAAGAACATACGGTTTTTGTGGATGGCGAATTTCTGCCTCACGAAACGATGATTGTTCAACACTCATTTAACACCTTCAAAGGTGGCCATTATGATGTCACTATTTTTATATATGATATATAATATATTTATGTTTTACTTATGCTTCTTTATTTTTCATTTGTGTCTTACCTTTATGGCTTCCATTATGGGTATACGCGATATCTTCATTTTAGGAAGTGCGGACTACCGCCCCCTCAAAGTGATTTGAATCGTTAATGCCATATGTGGGATGTATAAAGGATGGAGTAAATGGTATTATACACTATATTATACTGGAATTATATTATACATTTATATCATTATGATTTAGTTCCATTAAATATGAAATTGAAATGAAAGTAGCGTTCATGCGTACGTACGGCTTACCGTCTCCATGAACGGTGCATTTCATTTCTTACCTCTAAATGTTACGTAATATTATAAATGAATGTATATACTGGATATATAAGATATATATGACATCTAAATCATGAATATAATTCTGAATATAATGGATATTTCACCACATGAACAACTTGTAATTGTAAGAAGGTTATTGGTGACACAAGTACCAAAGATCGACAAAACGACCGTTATTGACTTAAATAATTACATAACGTTCATAACATTGTAATAAGTTATATAAAAAGGATAATGAAATTGAAAATGGTTCTTAATAAGGTAGATATTAACTCTAGTTTATTATTCAGGAGGTTAAAGAACGATTGAGTCAAGTCGGACACAAGGTAAGGGAACTTCTTAACCCAATTTCCATTCTTTGGGATAATCTCCTACTTTCAAATTATGTCATGATATTATTATGTTCTATTTTGTATTTTTACTTTATTTATGTGTACCTATAGTGAATACACATAATAGATCTATTTTATTTTAAAAATGATCTTTTTAAGGACTTCGTCTCAATCTCCTTTCATTGAGGCATATTTGGTTTTATACACAACTTTCATTTATATAGTGTATAAACCCCTTTGACTTTTACGTTTATTCAAAAGGTTTTCTTTTATAATTATGTGATTTTTAAATGATTTCAAAAAATAGATATTTCTCTCCAATATATGAAAATCCAGTGAAAATGTATACGTATTTAACGCAAGCTTAAAAATGTTTTCAGAAAACCCGACTCTCGAGTGTGGTAGACAGGAAGGGATTGGGCATGGACCCATCATGGCCTGTAATTAGTCGAGAAGTCTCAGAATTAGTTATTTTGTTTTCAGAAGCTTGCATAATGTTTTCAGAAAAACACTAGATTATATTTGAGCAATTTTAAACATAAGTATCTTCTAAAAAATTGCATCGGCAGGTCTCATGAGACAAACTAGTGTCTTGGCACGAGGCCTTGACAAAATCTTATTTGTGGTCTTGGCACGAGGCCTTGACTACATGGTTATGATAGTCTGGCATTATGCATTCCATAATTATGAAAGTGGTTATTGATATTGCATGTGATTATTCGACCAGTAGAATATCCATGTGAAGAAGTAAATGGCATTATCTCATTTTACTTTTGCCATATTATGTTGATGTTCAAGTTTAAAAGGCTTTTGTTTTAGTTATACATTTCCTTAAATGTTTATGTTTATTTATGAATGCTTCCGCAATATTGTTATCCTTACTGAGCATCTGAGCTCACCCCTTTCAATGTTTTAATATTTTCCAGGATGTGAAGAAGTATTTTATGAATGACCTGCAGGGATAGTCAGAAGTGGATATGAGTGTGGACTATGGAGACATTGTTATTGTAGTTTTTCACTTTATGATGTAATGTAACGTTTACGAATGTATCTAGTGTTTCCAAGGCTACTAAACTAATCGGTCTTTCGAGACTTGATCTTTTGTGATCATGCCAATGTTACGAACTAATGCACCGACTCTGGGTAGCTGGGGTCGGGGTGTTACAATTACCAATCACTTGAAAAACCAACCAGTGAATTTTTAAATATAAAGGGTGTGCACTATTTAACGATTTATGCCAAATGATAAAAGAAACAGAACCAAAACACCACATATCATAATGAATGACTATAAAAAATATAAAAAATCACTAAATAATAACTAAGGGTAGTGATAGAGAAATAAATCAGTGAAATATTAAATTTAAAGGTGACACACAAAGGTTTCATAAATCAACTGCAATGCGGAATGAAAACACACGCCTGAAACTAGTGTGTGATCTCACGCGTACATCAACCGTATGATATAGAAACGTAAATAAACCCTGAACAATAATATTGAACCCCAAAACATAATGTTTTATCCAAATAAAATAACTCTCCTCAAGGAACACACAATGAATAACCCCTTATTGAAAGTGTTGGGCATCTCTGAAGGGAAAGGATGCCGTCAAGGGGGAAACGCTGACGAGGGGGAGTGGTCAGTGAGGTGCAGCTCACCAGAGGTCGTAGGTTATGGGTGGTGCCTGCTGAACAAGAAACGTATAGGGTTTTTGGGTCCTCCAAAAGTGGTCTCGTACTTGTTTGAGGGTTTCCGGTAGGTGTTATCGCACCGCACGGAGGCACTGGAAGAGGCGAACATCGGCTAGAAGGGAAGCGCTTGCAGTGGAGATTGCTGGAGAAGGGAGGGCGCTCATGGGTTGGGTGTGGAATGCTGGAGTTCGATGGTAGAAGGTGGATGTGTGGAGGGTGGTTGTTGGTGGTCTCCAACTACATGGTGAGGGCGAGCCGACTGAGTGGCTCACGGAAGGGGAGGCGTGTGAGGCTGTTCAAACATCGGCTGTAAGGCCTGGGCACAGAAAAGCGTACGATGGAGAGGGATCCTTGAAAAGAGGGGGATGATTTTCTAAGATAGAGGATCTACACAAGGAGAAGATAAGAAGGGATGGGTTTTGGTGGTGCTTTCTCACAACAGAGAAGGAGAGAAAAATGGGGGCGCTACTATGCTGCACACCTATTGAAAACCCTAAAGAAATTAAACTAAGATAAAACAAATGAAAAATGAACCTAATGATATTAATTATATATATATATATATATATTAATAATAATATAAATAATTAAAACAATAATACTAAAATAAAATAATAATAAAAAATAATACTTTTTAGTAATAATAATAATAAAGCCTTATTAGTAATAACACTAATAAGAATAATTAAAATCATACTGATAAAAATATAAATAATAAAAATACACATTTTGTTTTAGTAATAGTAATTATAATTATTAAAAACTGTGATGTCTTTAAATAACGCAACAAATTAAAAAAAATATATTTATTTTAATTACTCAAAGACAGGCAGATCATGATGATGCCTGGGCAAAGTCTTGTGGGGTTTCCAAAACATGCTCCACCCATTCCCCAAACGACATCAACAAAAAAATGTGATCTTTTTTACAAAACTCAAAAATATAATTTAGGATTTAACCCGAAACTTGAAAAAAAATTAAAATCCAAAGAAAATAATAAAATAAAATTATAGGTAGGCCGGGGTGTGAAACTACCGATCATTTAAGCTCAACCTTAATTTTTTTCATTTCCCCATTTTATAAAGAAGAGATCTTAAATGAGTTGAAGAATTTACATTACTTTTACTTGTTATGTTTTATTTTTTATTCCAAATGTAAAATGGGTTCCATGTATGTATCTAGTTTACCAAGACTACTAAAATATTCTATCCTTTGGTATGTGATTTCTTGGTTTGTGATCATTAATGAAAGAAACACCCTAGTACATGCATAATAGGATTGGTAGTTTTACTTAAGTGTGGAGAGGAAGGACACCATAATTTTTATTGAGAAGGAAAGTAAAATATTTTCAATTTAAATTGCTTCAAATGTAGAGATATGGGGTCTTATGAAGATGATTCCCCAAGAATCATAGTAATTCACCTCAAAATATGATAATAATTCATTATCCAGATTATGTTATTACCACAGATAAAGAGGAATGATTAATGTTAATTTTTTTGGATTCAAGAGTTTTGTTATTTAAGTATTTTATCATTGATGTCTTGGTTATCTGAATTATAAAATATATAAGGATTGTATAGTAGTAATTATTTTTTAAGGATTTGGATATTTTTTTATGAATAGTACATGTATCCAAGGGATGTTTTTCTTCTAAAAGAAGATATTTGGAAAAATACATTATTTTTGGAAGTTAAACTTATTATTTTCTCATGTTTAGATAATAATGATTAAAATATGTTTCTGGGATAGAATTGGTGACCAGGAAAGTTGTTAGTGATTTTATAGATTATGCAGGGATTAATATATGTTTGGATTTAAGGAATATATTAAAGAAATTAAAATCTTATTTTTGGAAGATTTATTTTTTTCAATGAGGTTTAAATGTGATTAAGGTATTTAGATATTTTGTATGTTACAATAATATCTTTATTATTATGGAATATCTTATGTAAAGCTGATTTTGTAAATTTACTAACATTCCTTCTAATTTTTGTTATATTAATTAAGAAAATCAAATTTGGGATGATTCTTAAGATTACCTACTTATGGAATGGATTAATTTGAGCATTGTATATTATTTTTTGAGGGTAAAGAATGATTTATTATATAGGATATCTTGTGATATCAATTTTGGATTTGGTAAATATTTAAAGTCTAAAGGAATGACTTGTGGGTCTTATGAGCCATTAAAGTGGTTCAGGCATAAAAAAAATCATCATGATCAATCACTTCTTGGGGTAAGGAATGAAGTTAAAATTGATACAATCCCAATGAAAGAGTGAGACTATCCTTATGAGGTTAAACAAGTGATGTATATATTCTCAAATGATTTTGAAATAAAATTTAATCCTATTACCATAATTTTTTAGGATATCAATGACCATTATAAGACCTAATTGGTCTATGGTTTTGTGGTAATTGACCATCTAATGACCATGTTATCTATCACTCTCCATCATAATTTGATAGTTAGATTTCACTTCTAGGTCTAGGTTTTCACTTCACATAAATGGTTTACTATTCTAAAGACTAATTTTTTGGGGACCTTATCATTTTCCATTCCTTTTTATTAAGGGTATTTTTAGTTAAACCTATTTATGATGTGGCTATCCCACAAGAGTATTTTCAAGTGTCAAAATTTTATATTTTATAAGAAATTTAATATTTTAGGGATGACATTTAATGATATAGGGGACAATGTAATACCCCAAGATTTTATAGTACGTATCTTCTTGAATAAATTCAATTTTTTGATAGCTTATGTTACATAGAACATTAAGTTATACAAATGATTAAATAATGTTTTTTTAATTATGATAGTTATCACATAGCAATTGGAAATGTGGGAATGAATAAGATTAACGAAATTATTAAAATATAGTTTACACATTTTTTTAAAATGAATTCATATGTTACTAATTAAATTGAAATTAAAATGAAAACCCACTTAACATAAAAGATGTATTTTTGTAAAAAAAACAATTTTTATCCCCAAAATGGAATTTTATCTTAAAAAATTAAATTAATCACTACTATTGAAATATATTAATGAAATATATATTTTATATATTTAATAAATTTATTTTAAATTGATACTATAGTTTTCATTGAACTATGATATCAATAAATACATATTTAAGTGAAAAAAATATTTTTTTTCAAATAGGAAATTTTTCCATCTTTAAATGATGCACCTATGTTAACACTAAATATTGAAAATTTTAATATTAAAATTATCCGAGGGTGAAATTTTTCTATTTTTCAGAGAATTTTCATTTTTTGATGAATAATGAAAAGTATTGAATTTTAATAAATATATATTATTTATTATAATTTAATTATATAGTTAAATTATATTTCAAATTTATTTTAATTAGTAATATGATATTTTATACATCAATAAATCCAACTGAGGTTGTTAAAAGAAATTTAACTTTGAAATTGGATATAAAAAAAATTCAAACTTGAAAACGTTTTCATATTAAAAACCTTACGTCCCATTGTGTCTACGGGATTAATTTTGAATCTAATTTTCCTATTTCTGTGAATTAAATTTCATAAAATGGATTACGTATTTTCAATCATATGTTACAAATAATGTTTTAATTCTATTTTATTTTTTATATATATAATATTTTCATTATAAAAATTTTATTTACCATTGTATAGGTTAAATAATGATATTAGTTAATGTTGAAAGGTAAAGGCTAAAAATATCTTAAAACTACAACATTAAATGGGTTTTTGTGATATTAATGGACCCTAACAAGGCTTTATAACATTAATTATTAAAATAATTCAGGGAAAATAATTCAACCTCAATGTTGTTGGCATTAAGCCTAAAATAATAATTATTTAATCATTTAGACCCACCTCTCCTCAACCTCACCACCCCTTTTGACAAAAAAAGACTTTAAGATACTATAATATCTAAAAAAAATCTCCTAATCACTCTCTAGACTTATAATTTATTATGTTTTCACAAAAATATAAAATCCATGTTTCACAAGAGGTCCTCATAAGAGGTGATATTCAATAGGTAATTTTCTTAAAACACCTCTCTTAGTTTATTTTATTATTATAATGTCTCCTAATATATTTCATCCATTAGGGGATAATATTTACAGAATCTTGTACATACTTTTATATTATTTTTTTAGTGTAATATCATATATTTACCCCTTTCATTACCTCCCCTTATTTAAATAAACATAATTGTTGTCAAAATTATGTATGTTAATCATCTCCATGAATAATGATTTTGTTAATTTTCTGTTACAGCCTCAATTGATGGTCATAAAACTATTATTTTGGTAAAATAATATTTAATAGGTATATTATAATCTATTTAATGTTCTTTAAAAAATATATACACTTAATATAGAATAAAATGAAACTAGTTTGTGATGTTCAAATAAACCGCCAAAATAAACCAATCATTTATCATTAACATTTTATCAAATGAAACATCCTCGTGTTAGAAAATAAAATAATATATGGGACCATTAATATTCCTTAATGTCCATTAATATCATTTTATTCCACTTTTGGAGTCTTATTCCCATTTTACAAGAACATTGACCATTATACTCATGAGAACCGATCATGAAACAAACACACCTAAAACCATGAAAATAATGAATATTACTAATGAAATGAGTCACTAGATGTCATAAAATCATTACATAACTGATTATAAATATTAATATATTTTATTAATGAGATAATAATATTATTTAAACCTTTATAAAATATTTTAAAATACACACAACTAATGGGAAGCGTGTGGTAATGGTTTTCTCATCTCACGTTTAGTATTGCGATAAATATAACTTATTTACAACTTATTTCTTATGTGTGGTGTATATATACTTACCTTTGACATAAAATATCTTTAATCTCATTATATTCATGGAAATAAATTTTATATTTTAGAAATATTTCTTTTTTAGGTACCAATTATTCGACTAATTACAAGTGGTAAGAGGGTTCTTCACTCAATTTTCATTCAGGGGGTTAAACATCTATTTCACTAATTATGTCATTCTCTAGATATGTGTGAATTTAATTTTGATTATACCATTTTTAATTTAAAAAAAAAATTATAGGTATTTAAAAGAAATACGCATAATTGATTTATTTTATTAATGATATGATCTTTGTAAGGGACTTCATATTAACTTCACTTCATTGAGGAATTTTTCATTATTATGCACCATATTTATTTTATATGGTGTTAATACATCACCTTTTATTTATGATCATAATTCATTTAATATTCCATTAAATAAAAATATTTCTTATTTTATGGATATTATTTTATCATAAAGCGTATTCCATTAATACAAATGGTATTTACATTGAAAATTATTTGATAAATTTTTGAAATATTGATAAGTTTTTACATTTTATTCAATACGATTATATATTAACATGGATCATTTCTAATTAATTAAATCAATTATTCAATAAATAATGAATTATTTTGATGAAAAGATGGAAGTGGGGACTTGTTATAGATTTCCCTTCAATGCATTAATATTCTTATGAGCTGAATCAATTACGCTAACATTAAATAGGTTATTATTGGTAGATTAAAATATCTTGTGAAAGGTTCATATGGTAGTTGATAATTTTCTAGGTACATGATCTAAAATAATTAAGAATTTACTACATTAATAATTAATTCATTGTTTTTCATATCATTTTCACGATGAAAAAAAATATTGATGCATTTATTTATATGTTTATTGATTAAATGTCCTGTATTTTCAGTTACTTGCCTTTAAATATTGATTATTTTCATTGATTAATTATTTATTCCACTATATATAACCCATTACTGATAATTTGAGTTCACCCTTATTTTTTTTCATTCCCCATATTATAAAGAATATATCTTGAATGAGTACAATAATTAAAATTACTTTCCCTCATTATTTTTCATATTCTTTTCTAATATAAAATAGGTTTCATGTATGTATCTAGTTTACAAATACTACAAACCTATTTGGTCCTTTTGGATGGGATTTCTGGTATATTTTTCCAATGTAACAAAGTGGGACACTATCTCTCGACTAATAGGGTCAATATTGTTACATGATCCAGGAAAGAATCATTATAATAGTGGAACTTAATGTATCTCTTTGCAAAGTTGCATTTTGGAGTCTAGAATTAGAGGGTGAGGTTATATGAGAAACATTTTAGATGAACTCTACTCTTATTGAGATGATTCTTTAGGAATAATATCTTTATGTACATTATGTATCATTATGGGATCTCTTTATATTATGGATCCCATTATTGAGTAGTCATTCTCCATGGGGTGTATCCTACATTTTTGGAATCATTTTATTGTGAAAATATACATAATGAATTTTTTTATGGGGGATTTTCATAATTCTAGTGGTATATATAACCAATAACAAAAAAGGTGTTTTATGATATTTGATGGTGACTCTAGTGACTAGTTATGAGATAGAAAATTACATATTTTATCTCATTTTTTATTTATGATATGTTAATGGTAAAGCACAAGATACAATTGGGTTTTCATTTTCCACCACTACTGCCAAATAGAAAGTGTGATGAGATATCTATGGAATATTTGTTAGGGTTTACATTTACCCCTCTATATAAGAATAAGATATGGGTTGTGATCTACTAGATGACTAATTCAAATCAGTGTATCAACATTTGAGATACATCAAAATTAAGGAGATGGTAAATATCTATGTGAAAGAGATTGTATGGTTTTATTGAGTCTAATATTCTATAGTCTCTAATAGATATTCTCATTTTACTACTCTCTATTGGATTGGCCTCTAGTATGCACTAGGATCTTAATTTTATTTGAGTATGGTAAACCATATATAGACAGATGGCCAAATAGAGAGATCCATACATATATGATTCATGCATATGTTCTTGAATTTGGTAGATCTTGGGATTACCATTTGAGTCAAGTTCTGTTTTATTACAGTAATAGTTACAATTATAGAATTAGAATGGATCCTCTTGGGCCCTTACATGGATTGATGTGAAAATATATTTTTGGTTGGCCAGAGATTGAAGAAACATCCTAGTTTGGACCAAGCTAGGTTTAGGGATCAACGAAAAATATTTAGTTGATTTGTTAGAGAATTTTGAGAAGATGGATCCAATAAAAATCTTATTATAATTTCCATTATAGACCTTTGGATTTCATTGTTGGTGACTGGGATTTCTTGAAAGCTTCCCCTCAGTTGGGTCACCAATAGCTTGGGAGGAAAGGGAATCTTACTCTTTATTTTGTGGGAGCTTTTTAGGTTTGTTAAGATGGTGGGGAAATTGGATTATGGTTTATCACATCCTCCATAGTTGATGTTGATAACTAATCTTTTCCATCTATCACAACTATGAAATTATCTTTTTGACTCATCTCATGTCTTGATCTCGGAAGATAATGATGTTGATACTAATTTATATATCAATGAGAATCCACATAGAAGAGTAAATTTTAAGAAAATGGTACATTATGAGAAGATTATATCTTTTTTTGTGGGATTTAGTAGAATCTTTCTGATTTTCATGAGACTTGGGAGAGAGGGGATTATGAGAGTGGAGTGGAATCATCTTTTTGGGATGGAAAATTCTTCCTATAATTTATAGGGATAGAAATTTATTTTGGTGGGGAGGATGTAATAACTTGTTATTTTTTAGGTATTGCATGACCCATTTTTGTTTCCCATTTGTTTGGATATTCTTTTTGGATGCTTCATAAGATATTTGGAAATTTTTGGAGGCTCTTTAGGTTGTTCATATTTCAAACTCGGTTTTCCCAAGCCATGAAACCTTGGATAATAATGGATTACGAGGTTGAAACATGATTTGATAATCCATATATACACCAAGTATAATCCATGCCCCTAGTATATGGTCTCACTGTTAGGCAGAACGTGTTTTCTAAATGTGCAGCCCCACCCAGCTAACCATGTGCGGAGTACAATTTTGTAACATAGAATTATAAAAAATTTACTAAACCCTTATTTATGCCCCAAATAAACCCCAAATCAACGAAAGTATTTTTCCTTGTATAATAGTGATCTGTATATGTGTTTTTGTGTCTCCAATTCCATCATTTGGTGGATCAAAGTGTGGAGGATCTGCTTTGATCTTCTCTGGGTATGTGAATATGCTCTCATGTGACTTCTATCACTCTCTCTCTTTCTCTTCTATATTGAGTTTCTTAGATCATCTTGTTGTTGATGGATCTAACATAAATTTATTTCAATCTTTGTTCTTGTTTTCAGTTCATTAACTCTTTTTCCCTCATTCTTCATTTGTAAATCCTATTGTAGGTGTTATGAATTGAGTTTTCCATGATTAAAGGTAGATGGTTTTGTTTGAGATTGACAATGTCAATAAATAATTTTTTTTATTTTTTTAAATATCTTTCAATTAATTTAAGAAAACCCAAATTGAATTTTTTTTTTGAATTATGATTTTAAATAGAATATAATTTTCGGAAAATCCCTGAATTCTAATGAAATTGGAATATGGGGAATATTTTGAAATTGATTGAATCGTTGAATTTATTTTAGAAATGTTTTGAAAAAAATGTATTAAATTGAAATGAGGAAGAAATATGAATGTTTTTTTATTAAATTAGAATGAAATGATAGATAACCCATGTTTTTGGATTTAAATTTATTTAGTATTTTGAAATTGAAAAATTATTTCATATCCTATGATTTTCACATAATTGATCGATTGATTGAGAACATGATCTCATTGGTAGTTAGTGGGTTATTTGTGAGAAACATGCTAAGATGATTATTCCCTAGAAATTTATTGATCACGACAACTCTAAAAAACATAGTTATGGGGACCATTCCCCTAATGGGATATTGATGATTCCTATTCTTCCTTATCATGAGGCATGTGTGTAACTATATCTCCATGATCAATGATATGAGATGTGGGAGGATCCTATAACTACAAAATATCTCAACATAAGGAATATTACTATGCTTCTTGTTATGATTGTTTTAATTATATATTCTATTGATTATAGAATTGTTTTGCTCAGTCCGGTTTATTTATATAAGTTATTTTATATAAAATGTTTATTTAATCCATCTTTGAAATTTTTTCCATAATTTTTAAATGAGATCGTATTTTTTAAAATATGAAGATGTATTTATATGCCCAGATTTATTTAAATTGAACGAATGATTTGGTTTATTATTGTGGAATAATTTTATGCAACACATAGTGAGACCGTACTAGGATTTATAACTCACATCCTACCTTTACCTCTAAAACTTTATAGATTTCCTTCTGACAGGTCTGAACAAATGAAAAGCACTACTTGGAGGTGGTGGATGTTAATGATCCATTAGTCCTGGAGTGATGTTTCATCTTGGGATGTTTTTTATTTTTGTTGAGAATTTTTATGATGCATTGTTTTGTGATTTTGATATGCTTGTTTTTTCTATTAATTTCTTCCTTTGGAGTTTTGAGAATACTAACGTGTATCTTTTAGTTTATTCCATTTTAGTGGAATTTTTTTTCCTATTTTATCTTTTATGATGCCATGTTCCAGTCTCTAACCCATGGGGATCATGAATGACCTTGGGCCATGTCATTTATGGCTCGGGTATCATGTTATCAGGGTATTCGGGCTTGTTAATTATAGAAGTCTTTTCTCAAGGTTAGAGACCAAGACATTCATCACATGTTAGGATTGGTTTAATCACTAATTTACATTCTTCGGGCCCAGGATAACCTCTTGTGTACCAACCATTAGTATTGGGATCACAACTTATGTTCCCCCTTTTAGAATTATGATAACCACTAATTTACCCTCTAATCACTAAAAACATTAATCACTACCCAATTTATTAGAGGTAAATAATGTACTACCTACCACATAATTTTTATCCATTCATATATATGAAACTAGATCATGAAAAAATTCATCATTTCATCATATCTTACCTCATAGATTATAGAAAAGGTTTTATCAATATCACATCATCATAATACTAAACCATATAAATAATGAATAATTATAGTATTATAAAATCATATTTCTAATGATGTATAATTAAAATCAAAGGATTCTATCACAGATGAAATCTGAATTTAAAACATAATTTGGATATTTGTTGAGGAAAATGCCATTTTTATTTTGTAATCATTTTTTTGTATCTAAAAATATAAAAAATATTGTGGAAAACATTTTATTGTAAAATAAAGTTAGAAATTTTGAATCCTTTAAATTAATATTCAATGTAAAGAGTCGAAATGATCACAAGAAATATGGTTTGTGCGGTGTACATTAAAACAATTATTTTGGTCAAAACATTGGTAAATAATAACTTTTTCATAAAATAACCATATGATTCCTTTTAAAATAATTATAAAAAGTAAAACAATGTTTAAAAAGAATTTAAACAATCATAAAATAATATGAAATACATTATTGAAAAAAATTAAAATAATATGTGGGCATGGGGGATAAATATTCTTAGCCGAAACGAGAATTAAATTTAGTTTTTTATTAAAAACATTATTTCAGTCTACTGAGTACTCATAGAGAGAAAAAATGAAAGTATAATGTTTAATATTTACAAATAAAATGATAAGAATAAAATTCTAGAATTTGTTTTAGATATATTATATTATTTAATCATTGTAAATTTAATCGTACCCAACCTTGGTAAAAATGAGACTCTAACATGAAACACTTACATAAAGTTTAACATGGTTCATAAGAACTATTACCTCCTATATAATAAATTAAAATGTATTAACCCTCCATAACATAAATATATTTATTTCCATAATATCATATATGATTCACTTATACTATTCTGACACATATGGATTAATATATAATTATTATAATCATTACTTCAAGATTTCAACTATTTAGATTTCATTAATGTTTTAATTCAGAAGTGTTGGTCCTTGAATATTGATCATGGTTACAATATCTTTGGTATATTATTCCTAAAATAAATATCATATATAATCTTTATATACATATTTGGAATCATCTTTGAATTTTATAGGTATAAAAAATGAATTACATCATTCATAAAGATGACTGTCAATACATACGAATGAACTCTATTTTCATTTTCTAATAAAAGTAACGAAAAAATATAAATAATATTTTATCATTAAAAAATAATTATTTAATAAAAATTGTATATGTCTTTTAAAATATATATTGAAAATTATACATGTATTTAAGTGATGAAAAATGTATCATATTTCTCTTTAGAGTCGGTAATCCACACATATGCATGACTTATACTTTCATTTCCAATTTGATATAGAAGATGAAGAAATAGTTAGTGAAATAATAATAAAATTGTAGTATATTCATGATACATTTTTTCATCAACTTATGATAGATACAATAGGTTTGGATAATGTGGAAGAAAAAAATAAAATTAAATGAATATGTTTAAGAACTATACCTCTTTGTTGAGATACCTTCTTTAGCTTTCGACTTAATCCTTGAAAGGATTGTATTCTAATCATACCAATACCTCTATGACATTAATAGGGATGTTATGAATGTTTGAAGGTTGATATTTTTGGAGTTAATATGGTATAGATGTGTGTAAAAGAGATGATATGGGTGTCCTTTTATAACTAAGGGACTGGGTACACTAACAAGGGTTCAATCCACAAAATCCTCAAATTTCGGAATTTATGAAAACCATGACACGGGGAACACTACAAGATTGGAATAAGTGATTATAGAGGAAAAGATACTTTATGTGGAAGAAATTATGGTCAATGATAGTTGAGGGAAGGGGTCAGTGATAAGGTCATCTGGTCCTTCGTGTAGGAATGCGAAGAGGCACATCCATAGTAGATCTTGTTGCGGTGAAAAACTTAATGGCGGACCTCTTCTACACTGCTGAAATAGGATTTGACCCTCCAATTAGCTCAAAATAGATAGTTTTATGGGGTGGAGTGATAATGGGGGAAAGGATTTTTTCTTGGGAAAGTAGTGCTACAGGGTGAAGGCTGCCGGAAGTAGGTGGGTGGGATGTAGCGGGTTAGTATGGTTATGATACGGAGCTCAAGCGGTGGGGGAGTATCGATGGAGTGGAAAATGCTTCATGTATATCAGATGGAATAGAATAAACCATAATTTGGATCATATTCTAATATTTAGTCCTATATAAGTATATAATAAGGGGAAACCACCTAAAGAAATTATATTGAATTTCTATGAATGAAAGGGTATAGCTTTTCCATTACTATCAGGCACCACGTAGTCCTATATGGTGATTTCATGTCGAGTTTAATTTTATATTGGTTGCATATAGAATTGAAAAAATCAATCATCTTGGGTAGTGATGTATGTTGGGTTCTAATCTCTAGGACTCCAATGACCATGTAATGGGCCAAGAGCCTTGGGCCTACGGGCCATGAAACGTTCCCCTAAACCCAATTAAAATGGGGATTATCCAAAAATTAATAAAAAAATATATGGCCTTTAAGTTTTTAGATAGAATATACCGTATAAATATGATTTTACTGAATTATTTTTACAATTTTATGTAGAAGTTTTACTCATATCCTGCAGTTAAATCCACCAACTCTACCCTAGTAAACCTGTTTTTACCTTAATCGTGTAAGAAAAAATTTGTTTTTTGTACTATTAATTATATAAAAAATGAAAGTGGACTCATTAAAAAATTGGACCTGATGATTCCAAATATATAATAAATTTTATAAAAGTATATTTATATAATTTGATGAAATCGCCTTGAAAAGAAACTTGTATAACGTAACAAAAATGGACTTATAAAAAATACATTTTAATTATAAAAATGTATTTAAACAAAAATTACGCATAATGTTTATTTAAATGAAATTAATTATATTATATTAAATCAAATGTAATAAATTGATGTTTAAAATCAATTCCAAATAAAATTTTACTTTGAAAATACTTTTATGGATTTTTTTACAAAATTGGTATTTTTTAATATTCCCTGAAATGTTTATCTTTAAGAAAAAAATTAAAAAAATTAGGCTTTAAATAATTTTCATGCGATAATTTATAAATTTATAACACTTTTATAAATATATTCTTAAAGATATAAAAATTAATAGTAATAACCATTCACAAAATTTAATAAAACACACTTTTGATGAAAATATATTTTTATATGACAAAATGATTTTACTAAAATTGAATTTTTATTTATAATGGTTTAATCAATAAATTTTAACTATGTAAAACTATTATAATTATTTTTCATTATTATATTATTCTTATTCATAATGCTAATTTAATAACTATGTTATAATAGTCACGTATTTATAATTCAATATTTTAAAGTGGTTTATTTAAACATAGTGTTTCATGTAAAAAAAGTTATTTAATACATCATGTTTATTTCAAGGGAATATATTTAAAATAATGTGGTTTTACATTATACACCTTGTTAAATTATTTTTCCCTAAAAATTTTATGACTCTGATATGAACGAAAGAGGGTATCTATTTTTTACCACATCCTTGTGCTTCCATGTGGCTTCTCTAAACTTTTTTTTACTCCAACGAACTATAACCAAGTGAGTACTGTCATTCTGTATAAATTTACCCTACAATACAAGATTTCTATTTCTTATTATTTATAGAAAATATAAATATATAGAATTACAACTGTTGATTTTAGTACACATAAAGGATTAGGTATGTACCTCTTTAAGAGAGATACAAAGAACATATCATGAACCTGAGAGAGGTTCGGTTAAAGTGAAAAGTAATATGATATTATCCCTAATCAATATAGAATCTAAAATAGTTCAATATACCTTGGTCTCATATTTCTCTTGTTTATAATTCTCATAACATTCTTCTGAGGAAAAATTTATAAAAATACCTTATCCCTATCTTTAAATATTATATCTCACCAATGATTATTAATATAATTTTTCTATCATCTTTGTCCTAACTTAATGAGCTATTGAATGGATCTAACATTATTTTCTATTTCTTCAGTATTCTTTGTTCTTAATAGCCTTTATTATCTAACCTTACACAATATTTTGGATTTATTTCCCTCTTTTTATATAAAACTTCCTAAAGTACCATCTGAATTCTTGGGTGAAGCTATTATTGTAAGAAAAAATGATAAGGGGAAGATGTTGGATCCAACCGCCTATGAAATATAGAGAACAATATCTCAACATATCCTAGAGGGTTTGTGTGGTTATATCAAATTGACCATCTATTTAAGGATAATTTATTGTACTAAAGAATATCTCTATATCATGATCTTATTGAATAGTTCACTAGAACTACTAGGTAAACATCAAATCTCAATTAGATACAATAGACTATTGTAGTAAATGAAATCATACAACATCATTAATGTATATCCTAGTATGCTAATCAAGATATAAATATTAAAAGATAGTATTCAAAGGTGTTGAATTTGTAAGGCATGAATATATAATACAACAAAAGATATGTCCATTAAATTTTTTAGGGAGTTTGGTGACATAATAAATGGTGATTTTTTCCAATTTCCATTCTTTTATTTGTAAAAGATATAACATAACAATTCACTTTGGTCTATTTTCCACAACATGATAAAATACCAAGAATCAAGATAAATATTAAGGAATATATCACATTATGTTTTCCATATTGAATTACACATTTAGATCTCAATATGTCATCTTACTTCATAAATGAATGAATAATAATCCGTTTTGAGCTTCTTCTAATAGAAACTTCATGTACAGTATTTAAGGGACTCATATGAGGTTCTTGAACATTAAAATTCCATCACAATCAAAGTTAATATCAAGAAAATTTTTCATCTTATTTTATTTATCTACATTTTTATAATGATCATCTTTAATATTCATATGGATAAATTGATTATCAAACATTTTCACAAGATACAATTTCTCGCTTTACATTATTATTTAAAGTTCCATCTGTTGGATATGTAGACATATCAAAAAAAAATTATATTAATCATATATAATCTATCATGATAATTTCAACTGTAAGAATGAGATAAATTTATCACTTTCCCATGGTGATAATGTATTGAGCAATCATATTCATCAATTAAATATAACATTATTCTCTAGTGTATAATAAAATATATCTTATTTAATATATACTTTAAAAATTTATGATCTATATATATGTGACACAATTGTGTCTAATGATAATTCCTACATACCTTTAAAACATAAAACTCCACCACTAACTCCAAATCATGAGTTGGGTAATTATTCTCAAAAAAATTTAGTTTCATAGGGAATAATCTTTCACCATATCATTCTATATAAAAACACATCACAAAACCTTCTATATTACATCACTATAATCCATATACCCTTTTCCACTATAGGGTAGTGTAAACATAGGTTCACTAACCAACCTTCTTCTGAATTCCTTGAAATTTTATTTACATTCATGAATATAAATGAATATAACTCCATTCTGAGTTAACACGGAGAGTGGATTAGGTATCCTTGATAAATTTTTCTCAAAGAATAAATAATTTCCAAAGAACATGATCCTTAGACCAGTTGGTGAGGTATCCTTATGTGCATCTATGAGACCGAGGTTTTCAACTGGAAGGAGGCATATTTCCGGGGGTACTGTTGCAGTACTGCAGCAGGGGCTGTAGCAGACACTATAAAAATACTATGGATGTACTGTACTAGGAACTGTATGGGTACGGTAGCAGTTATTGTAGTAGGTACTGTTTGGTAATGTAGCATCCAAGAACTATTCACCATAGGCCACCGGTTTGGGCTTGGATTCCTTAAGGCCTTTGGGAAACCCAGCCGTCGGGTCAATAGGGCTTTCGGTAAACCTTTAAGTCATTCAGGCCACCTCAAGGACTTCAGGCCTCTTTTAGTTTCCAAAGATAGACTCTACAAAAAAGGAGTAGACCCAATGGAGGATTTAGAGTAGGCACACACACCAGAGTAGAACCAAATGGATTTGGAATGAATGAGATGGTATGGCTACTCCATCTAGACTATCATGTACTTGCATGGGATGCTTAGATGGACATCCAAGTGAAGGTGGAGAGCTACCAACATGATGCTGATACTGGGAAGGGGAAATTCCTTGTAGTTATTGTTTGGTTGAATTTCCTAAGACCTTTGGGTCATTCAATGTCTCTCAAGCATATAGTAAATGTAATCACCTAAGCCTATGGGCCTTGTAAGGGTTCCCCCACATCCCGTGAAAGGGGGGTGATCAAAAAATCATTAAAAAGGCCATCGGGCCATCCGGGCCTAAAAAACTAATAAAACATTGGACCTTAGTTCAATAACTTATTTCAACTTTGGATTCACTGATGTAGCACAACTAGAGATTATACTACCAAAAAAATGGAACCTTTTGTTGAAAAAATTAACACTTGGTAAAATTTTCATACATATTGTCTTTCCTTAGATTCTATAGTACAATCCTCAAGTGATATTCATACTATTAATATTATTTGGAATATATTACGATATCATTTATAAATAATAACACCAATAATTAATTGTAATATCAAGTTCCTATTTATTAAATCTATTAAGATAATCGGGGAAATTTTAAGTCCAAATTGAATCACTATAAATTGACAGTTTTCAAGACTCATATAAATTTTTTTCTTATATATTTATATATATTCGATTTTTACCCTCAATTTTTAGTAAAAATTTGAAGTAAAATCCTAGATAAACATTGAACTCCTCATAACAGATCTGTAAAATAATCAATATGTTGATGGGGATAAAAATTCATGATTTTGATCTTGTTAGTTTTCTTATAATAAATGAAAATTTGAAATAATCCATCATTTTTTTAATAAAAATAATAGGTCTTCCCAATGTTATAACTCTTCACTGAATTAATCCATTATTATGATTCTCCTTGAGTTTCTTCTTTAATTCATGCAATTTAATTGGATCCATTCTTTAATGAGTCTTTGAAATAGTTGTTCTAATGGGTATGAGTTCAATTGAAAAATGAAATTCATGATTCTAATGAGGAATAAGAACCTATTTTTAAAATATATCAAAAAAATCCTCTCTTATCGTAATTTCATTGATATTGATTTTCACCCATACCATCTTTGATAAATTCAGCTTTCAAAAAGGAAACAAGACACATACAAAAGATTTAATTTATATTGGAAGTTCATATTTATCTGTTCACTAATATACATTCATAAATTGGTTTATAATATAAATTTTGGCATAATTTTATCCAAAATTAACATGGTATAAATAAAAATTAATCCAATCCCTAGAAAATATATCCTAATGTTCAACTATAATGAGAATAATGTGATTTAGAGGAACCACACTCCCATATTCATTAATCTAAGAAGAATAATATACTTTTGAGGTGATCATCACACCACTATGTGTTTTTAAAGGAAATTTCATATTTAATCATTGAGGGGATAATATGATACCCTTTGAAAATTCACCAGATATATGAAATTTCATATATTCATAATTAAATAAGACATTAATATTTCTAGATTGGATGTTATGTTTAAATTTCATAACTTTGTTATCATACCCCACATTATAAATAGATATTGCATCATATTTCCCATTGTATCCATGATTTAGAGGTCACTAATATTGATCATCATCATTAGCCCTCAGATTGTTTCACTGGTAATCATAATTCACATACTCCATGTCTTTAAAAAAATGGCTTGTGGTTGGTTTGTACTATAGAATATTCTAACTATTTCATTCATTAGATAACTTCTACCCATATCGTAATTATTAAATTAAATAATGAACTTTATTTCCACAAATAAATCACTTATTTTTCCCCTTAATATAATTTCCTTTAAGTTTCTTTGTAAAATTCTAGAATAAATGAAGACTCATATTCTTACCTTAATAGATAATATTATTAAAAATACATTTTAATTCCTTCTTTATTTTCCTATAAAATCAATAAAATTTATGGGTAAATCCAATATCCATTTCTACCCAAAATTAATAATAAATTGTTTCTTCGTATCTACTGAAGCCTCACATGAATAGAAACTTTTGGAGAAATGGTTTTTAGAAACTTACAAATCAATCAATCTTAAATTCTTGTTTAATTATTATACCATATGAATACATCGCATTTCCAGTAAAATTAATCTCATAGGTTATATTATATTTATTATTATGTAATCATTAAATAAATTAATTACTTCTACACTTTTGTATGAATAATATATGGAATGTACTTGTTAATAAATAACCATTTGATCTCATCCCAGATTATAGAGTCAACTTATTCATGTTTTATCATGTTTTTGATAGGATTCAACCATTCAATTACTCCACATTATAAATAATAAACAACTAAAAAAATGTTTTCATTCTCAAAGTGTTGGAGAATTGAAAATATTTGTTTTGTACTCACTAATTTCTAAAAAACGAGTGTATTAGTGGACCAAAAAAAGATGGTTGATGATTACTCAAGTAACTCTCAAAAAAATTTATTCCCCAATTTTCATGATTCTATGCTCCTCACGATTAATAGATTGAGAGAGTTGTGTAAGTGTAACAACAAGATTTTGGATTCCTTCCCTAAACACATTTGGTTTCACTTTAGTAAAATCATTAAATGTTTCATCACATTTATCTTTAATATAGATCTCTTAGGCTTCATCCATTGAATAAATCCAAAAAGAATAGTGTGAGAAATGATAATCATAGTGAGAAACCATATAATTTTGAAAAATCATTCATATATTACTATGTAATAACACTTTATTTTTAATTAATAAAAAATTAGGTTTAACATAAGTTATCCTTCATCATCATCAATTTAAATCCATCATATTGGATTATAATATAAGTGTGAATTTATCTAATAATATCTCTTAATATTTTTTAGAATAGGGTGTATTCTTAGGCCCACTCATCATACATCAACAACAATTTAGTTAATATCTAATCTTCCCCATATATGCACTTTTTCCATAAACAACATCCACTTTATAGTACTTAAAATGTGATATATTTTATATAAAACTAAAACTATTTTCCTCACTAAAACATATTTTTTTCTCATAAACATAGGCTTATTCTAAGGGTTCTCACTAATGTTTCCTCATTAGGGCTTCCAAAAATTACTAAACCTTGTTTTAAAACTAACTAAGGTAACCTAAGAATTGCAAACATAAATATTACATGTTATTTTATGAATATTCATAAGATATAATTATGATCCATTCCATATCCCTAAAGGTTTAGTGTCTTCCAAATATTTTAAACATAAACAACTATTACACAAAATATCTGCATAATCCATCACTTAGTACATAATGACTACAACCCTTCTAAGAAATGCATGCTTCCAATCATTCTTTATATATGAAGGAAAAGGAATCATAACAAAGGGTGATCTCAAAATCATAGTGAGGGTAAAAAAGATAGATATCAATGATAATATAATAATAAAATTAATGTAGGGGTATGAAAACATGAAGTTCACATTTTAAAACCATACACATAAATTCATAGATCATAATCATGAGTCATGGCCAACACATGGAAATTCCTAAGGCATGATTTGTAAAGGAATCAAACAACACAAGCCATTAGAGTGTAACTATATTGGTCCTGGAAACTCATACCTTGATATTAAATCTTCATAGTTGTATATTTATTACATTAGACAAACACATTCTTGAGGACCAAAATAGTTTTGTTCCTCTGAGAAAATAGAACATAATCTTCTAAATATTGTGAAATATCTTCAATGTCTCCCAAAAATATCTCCTCATTTAATAAACTACACAAAACTATCCTACATAAACCATCTATCATAAACTGGTTAAAGGAAATATAAGAAAGGGTTAGTTCAGATGGTTAACAAGGGTACACAAGGGAGATACATAAGTATAGTATCATAATAAGGGTATGAAAACACAATCATAATATTTTAAAACCATACCCTATGTATCAAAGAACATAATCATTAGTCATGGAAAAAATATTTTTAGATTAGAAGTCATAAATCATAATGGAACAAAAGAATATTTTCCATGAGATAAAAACATTGAAAAAATAAATATATTTGTGGAATACAATAACTTTGGGAACATGTATATATAGAAATAGGTTCACTTATTAGGTTATGGAAACAAAATCAGTCCTACACATAATCTTATGTACATGCATCAGGTCCACACATAATATTATGAACATGAAAGACATTCGCATATAAAAAAATTTGAACACGTAATCTGGTTTAGGCATAACATTGTGAACATCTAATAAGGTTTGCCTATAAGATTATGAACATGTAGTCATATTAACGCTTAAAATTTTTGTCATATAATCAAGTTCACACATAACATTATGGATATGAAAGGCAGGACCATGCATAACATCATACCAGTTATGGTTTACTCCCAAGACTATTACAGCGAGTAAAGTCACTTACTGAATCAGGTTCACTCTTTGTTCTATTACATTCATTTTCAAAAGATATAAATATTTACCCAATGCCTTGGAGGGTGATACAAGTTCCACCCATCTCAAAATTAAATACATATTTATGTTTTTGAAAAGATCATAAAAAATTCATCATATTATAAGCCATGAAATAATATTGGTGTTATAAAATTTTAATAATATTATAACATCTTGAAACTAGACAGGTTTTATAATCATTTCATTATCTCATAAAATCATTCCCATGTAAAAATAAATGAGTATTATAACAATTTTTTGTCGTATAATTTGTGAAATAGAAACAGGTTTCAACAACATCATGAAATAAAAACCTGATCATTTCATAGAAATAATATAAATGGTATCTTCAGATCATATCCCTAGTAAGTCATAGGTAACACCAATGGTTTTCATCATATATGGAAATTAATTTTTAAATATAGTTTAAATCATGTCTTTAAGAAAATATCATTTCTTATTTGAATAAGAACTTTTATAACACTCACGATTGTGTAAAAAAATTATTTTAAAATCATTTTGAAAAAATAAAAAAGAATCTTTGAAGATGGTTTTAAATTTATTTCTAGGATAATACCCTTTCCTATTTGAAATAAAAATTTAAAAAAAATCAAAGTAAATTTTAAATTTGAAAAAAATTATTTAAAATATAAAAAATTAAAAAAATATTAAGGAGATCATTTTGCTTCAAATGAAATATAAAAACATGAAATGGAATCTAGAAATCATATATTGTTCATGATAGTAGTAAATAATACTCCTAACATTCATGCTAGAAAAAAAAGTTTTTTTAATATTTTTTGAAAAAAAATTTTGGAATTGTTTGGAAAAGGACATGAAGAATAATTTTGAAAAAAATTAAAAAAAATTGATATATGGGTGTATATTTTTAAAATAAAATAATAGGATAATATTTTTTTAAATGGAAACATATATTAGGAGATAATGGATGTGCAACTGAAAAGAGTTATAAATTTTGGTTTTCTGAAAAAGAATTTTCTCAATTATTTTAAGTATAATAGAGTGAAAATGGGTATTATTTCTTGAATATATCATGAATAACAAGAGTACAAGAAACATTATGAGTTTATTGGGATATAGATCATGATATATCAACATTGGAGACTTAATCATAAACAATCTATATAAGCGATGAGATTGTAACATAAAAACCTTGCAACCTTGGTGACCTTGAATCAAAAAACCCATGAAAGAATCAAATAAAATAAAAATATAAAATATCATAAGTATTAATAAATTTATTATATTATATGTTAATTTGGTGGTATACACACCTAATAACATAATATAGGTGAATAACATAACAAATGTCTCAAAGAAGGAATATTTTGATAAAAACCCTTACCACACTGATATTTTTGAAGCAGTAAAACCCTTGATAAAGAGATCAAAAAACTTATGTATTAATCAAAATAAATTGTATAATTATAATCATAAAATACATTAATGGTTAATATATACACTACATAAAAAAGGAATGGTGAATATGTCATTTGTCTAATAGAAAATGAAAGTGATATGGAAATATCTTACCTTAAGTCATGACATGCATCATACATGGAAAAAATTATTATATAATAAATATAATAATATTATAAATATAATAAAAAACCATATTCATATATATCATACCATATATTATTTTAATATGATGTTTTTTTACTCATTTATTAATAATTCCATGTTAATGTTTCGTCTTGAGTAATGATCGCCATGTTTTTTGTATATGTTTTCATTTCTTATATTTTTTGTCCCCATTAATTGATAATTGTTTCATAATATACAGAATGTAAACCATGATATAAATATCATATATATTCATTATATATGTATTTATATTAACACATAATATTTATAGGTAAAAAGTGAAAAACACAGTTCATGGAGACGGAAGGTCGTAGATACGCATGGACACTATTTGAATTTTCTAATCATGTTGAACGAGACAAAACTAAATAATATATATATATTATAATTATAGTGGAAATTTTATTTAATATATATCAAATTATTTTATTAAACTCATCCTTAATACATTTCATGTAATACATTAATGAATCACATCACTTAGTGATATTATAGTCTGATGTACCCATGAACAATGATATCTTATTCCCACAAAATGGAAAATGTTAATATATATATGAAATAATAATTTCAAATGCATAATAACATCATATATATCATATATATAATATATAAACTATTAATCCATTATTATTTTCAAAATTGAAATGTGTTAACCAAAAAATGAACGATATCTATTTGTGAAGTGGTAGTCATATGTACACATGTATTCTGATTTTGTTTCAAATTTGGATGGAAGTGTGTGTAGTTTTAGGTAGTTCCCTTAACATGAAAAAATTTAAATATATTAAATATAATATTTTAACTCTATAACCATGGTATAAAAATAATTTATGGTGGCAGAAAATGAAATTAAACGAAAACATTCATTGATGAACGTTTCCCCTTCTTCAGGTATCCTCCTTAGGTTTTCAATAAATACATGATTGGTTGGATTTATATCCAAAATAAGTCCTATTTAATGAGGTTAGGGAATTTGGGAAGTTATTTTTGAATGTTTTTATCGATCCAATTATAATTAAAGGTGTGACTAAGTGAGAGGGTTGAGTACCCTTTTACAATTGATGAATGGTGACATTTTTGTAAATACACAAACATATTCACTATTGGGAGGTCTGAATTACCTCATGTGCTTAAAAAATTAAATAATTATGGAGGTGAGGGTTTATTTGATCGAAACAGACTTCCAACAGAAAATATATTTTTTTTAAATTTTATTTCTTAGTCTTTTTGTTTAGTAAATTTTATCGTTATTGTTTTTACTAATGAAACTTGTATATTATTATTTACCTACGTAATTTATCCTATAATTCTAATATAAAAAAATATAATTATTAGATAATTTATAACTAATGAATCTAAATATTAAAACCAATTCATTTATATTATCTCAAGTATACACACTATGACATTAATCAAATATAACATTTGGTATAACCGTTTGTGTATCTATTTTTTGAATGAAAAAACTCCCATATACCCTCTTGTGGGATTGGGATAACCTCTTGTGTACCCGAATTTAGGACTTGGAAAACCAATCTTCTATTCTCTGCTGGCTTTGGGATAACCTCCCATGTACTCTTTGAGCTCATAATACATTATTATTTACCCAATTAAATTTATGGAGATAATGGAATCACCAATTACATAATCATATCCCATTTATATATATTTCACAAGAAGATTAAAACATTTATCATTTCCTCATATATTACCCCATGGAAAAGAGTCCAGGTTTCATCAATATTCCATAACCATAGTTATAATCCAATAAAAGTAACAATAAGGATTGTGTCAAAGAACCATATCCCCAATGATGTATAAGTAACATCAAAGGATGATATTATAAATGAAAAGTTACATTAGAAGATCATTTTTTTGTTACACGAAAAGAATTCAATTTTCAATTTGTAATAGATTATTTGAAATATAATTATTTTTTAAATATTTGAGATTTAGAGAATAAAATTTAATCATAAAAAATTTAATCACAAACAATCTTGTTAAATATGAGATTATAACACAAAACCATTTCCTTAAGTTCGACTTGATTTGTATGCAATCTAACCACAAGTAAAAAAAATAAAATACACTATAATTATATAATTGAAACATATTCATAAATTTTATATTATATATAATATATTTTTAATATTTTATCACACTTATATTAATAATTCTTTATTAAAAACATCATTTTTAGGTTTCAATTGTTTCGTTTTTCATGCATGCTTTATTTTGGATGTTCAATTGCTTGTATAGTTAACATAGTTCCATCATATAAAAACATTAACCACAAGATAAATATCATATATATTAATTATATACATCTTTTTAATCATATAAAAAATGTATATATGGAATGAAAAATTTCTCCACACATAGTGATAGTAGTGTGTAGGTATGCAAGAATGATGTTTTCTATTTTAAAGGATCAAATAAAAGAATGATAAATATTTTCTCATCATTCCAAAATAATTTTTATATCATAAAAATCATATATATTTAGTTAATACATCATTACAAATATCCATGTAATTTTGTTGTGTAAAATTAATCATATTAATACATAGAGGATGTAGTCCACCTGTACACACGAGCAATAATTTTATTTCAGATTTTGTAAAAAATTAGTTAGAACAAGGTTGTGAAAACATCATAATAAAATATAATTATATTTATGATACTAGATTAATCATCCTATGAGTTATATAATTGGTTTAGATAAAGTGTCATAAAAAATAAGATTGCAATAGCAAGGTTATGAATTATACCTCTTCATTGAGAAACCTCATTTTGCTTACAACGTAATCATTGAAAGTATGGTATTATGGAAAAAAATATATTCTCTAGTACATTTTAAGGGATGTTATAAACTTACGTTGGTAGGGATTATCCATGATATTAGGATCTTGAATTCTGTATAAGATATAAAAGGGTTGTAATTTTATATGTAAGGGGGAGGACACACATGGAATGTTTCAAAAGATTAAAATATATTAAAGTATTATTCAAATAAAATGACTCCAAATTTTCTCATATTGAAAGAAGAAAATATATATATCTTAAATAAAACCATAAAATAGTTCTTAGACATGTTTATGTTTCAATCATAGAATTATCTATTAATTTAACCCACCCCGCTAAACCTGCATTAACCTTAACCATAGTAACAAAATTTTAATGTTTTTTATATTCATTACATTCAAATTGACAAATGACTTATTACCAAATTTAACTAATCATTAGAAATATTTAATACATTGTATCAAATTAAATTTCTAAATGATGTATAAGTTGCGTTCCAAATAAACTAGTAAAAGCGGTCAAAAAACACTTTTCCAGCAATATTCATTATTAAGTATAAAAATGCTTTTATAAAAAAATTAAGCATATTAGAGATTACAAGTACATTGATTGTATTATCTTATGTAAAATATTATTAATTAAATTTAAAAATAAATTAAAAATATAATGATAAAATTTAAATAATTGAATTGAAAAGTTAGCTTTCTATAAAATTTTTTTTTTTAACTACTAACTAAAAAACAGCCATTTCATAAAAATCAAAATATTTAAACTAAAGTAAATTTTAATTTGATGTTTTCAAAAATATATCATTTTTTTAAAGGAAAATTCTAAAAGTAACATAAATTAACAGAAAAATATGATCAAAAAATGAAATATTTTTTTAATTGAATATAATTTTTAATCGTATAATGATTTTAATTAAAATTGATTATCTATTTATTATGATTTAATAAATAAATTTTATTTATATAAATAATTTATCACTATTTTTACTAATTTAATTATTCTTATTCATACCACTAATTTAGATTTTATTCTATAATTTTAACATCAACAAAATTCAATTTTATAACATGGTTCATATAATCAAAGTGTGGTGTGTAAAGTATGTTGTTGGGTATGTTAACATTATTTCAAATAAAATAACTAAAATATTATGGGGGTGTTACATCATTTATTTCCTTTATAATCTCTATTATTAAAAATAATTCCTAAATATGAAAAATTTCAAATGTTTTACGTCACCTTTTTGAGACCTTTATTTCTTTTTCAAGGATCCATTATTGAGTATTATTTTTAAAACAAACATTTTTCAATATGATTTCAATTCACATTTATGAAATATTAATTATTTTATCATTGCCCAACTGTTGAAATTCATCTTTTAAATATGTGATTTTAAATGTTTTAACTTCATCTTTTAGAATTGTATTTTTGAATGGGATTTGTAACTTCTTCATTTACTATAATGATATAAATGTTTTCTAAAAACTATTTTATGGTTTATCTTTCATTTTATATTATATTTTAAAAGGATTTTTTACACTACAAATTATATTTCCTAAATATACCACAAAATTATTTTTTTGAAACACTTTTTGGGTGATTTATTTTTTGATATCAACCATTCACAATCTTGAGGTCAAATTTTGAGATATCGTTTGAAAAAAACAAAACCCATTTTCATTTCCCTATGTTCTTTATGATTTGATAAATGAAACTCATTTTATTCCCATCATTTTTCATGGTAAATTAAATTATTGATAGTTTACGTCATATATATGAATGATTAATGACGGATGGTGTCTAATATGACCCTCTAATACAGTGTTTGATGATTTATATATCATGGGAAAAATATAAGAATATGATATTGTTGTTTGATCTACTATGGGAATCTAGAAGTGATGAATTTTCACTATGTTATTGGAATCCTGTATTGATTCACGATCCAATATAGGAATTAGGTAGTTATATATCCTCCAATATCTTATAAAAAATGAGTAGTGATTCCCACTATTATTTTATGATTTATACTCCTATGTTAGTTACATAGTAAACTATTATGCTTCATTTATATGAAATACCATATCTTTATGACAATGATTATAATTCATGGATCATGTTTATTATATTATGCTTCCACACTCTTCTTCCATGTTATATATTTCCTATTTTGAGTTTATATTCCTTGATATCCTAGCTTATGGAAAATTTTTATTGTCCCAGGTTTTTTAAAAATATATATTTGTCCTCTCCTCATTTTTTCTCTCATTCTTTTGATCTAAAAATTGATGAAAAGTTGAGGAGTTTTCCCATAATGGTCATTTTATCTCACATCTTTCTTGTTTTTTCAATACCTATGTTATGAAGATGATTGTAACTTATGGAATATTTATAACAGAGTATATCAATTATAAAAAAATATTGAAAATGTTATAAATTGATTTGCATATGTAACTAGTCCTCAAATATACAGAATATTTCTATTTCTAGGATTGTGAAATTATTTTGATATGTAATTCTTAAATTACTAAAATATATATTTTTTATCTTTGTTTATCACACCTAGAATCACTATTAGTGTTTAAATAAAGTGGTTTTTTTCATTATAGGAGTACGGGTCATGGAAACCTCTGATTGTGTATACTTTTTTTATTTTTTATGTAAGAACTTCTACATATAACATATTTTTCATTTTCCACATTCATTAATCATTACACTAATATATCTCTTTTTTGATTTTTTAATTTTTTTTATTTTTTTCATGTTTTTTCTATAATTATAAGTTATTAGCAACCTCCAATATTGATAAAAACTTTATATTATGTTTGACCCCCTCCCATATCCATTATTATGTCAATGAATCATATTTTGAGCACTAGGATGTAATACTGGAAAATGTAATTAAATATAAATATGGTAATTTATTTTCACTATTTTTTTCATTTTTAAGGAATTTGAAAAACAATATGATCTTTATGATAAAATAAAATTGTATTTTTTTATAAACTTACCAATTACTAAGGTATTTCATTAAAATTAATTACATTACTCAATCACTAAAAAATTATTAAAGGATACCATCCTCAATACCCATATTGGAAGGATGGAAGGCCTAAAGTATGATATCGATCAATAAAGTCAAAAAAATGTAAAAATGGCATCAATCCTATAATTTGGGAGTGATTTTTTCTAGTTTTAAAAAAAGGAATTTGGGATTCCAACTAGGGATATTAAATGACTAATTTATTTTTTGGGTAAGACTCACAATCAAAATAAATAATTTTTACATAAAAAGTCATCCAAATGTGATATAACAAGTATATTTCATAACACCTTAAAATCAAATCATAATTCAAAACATTATCTATTATAATTAATATTTTTATCCTTCTAATAAACAATCATATCCCATATATATTCAAAAAATAAATAAATCAAAATGTGGAAATGGGAGATAGAATAATAAGTACAATTAAAACAAAATTTACTAATAATAATTAACTAATTAAATATTTAGAACTCTTATCTCTTTTTGATAAGTGGACACCCATTACTCATCACCATCTCTAGAAACTAAACCCAAACTGATGATCATCAACAATGTATGGGTGGAGAATTTTCTTGAACTATTTTATATGAAAAAATACAACAACACACAAAAGTATGCACATAGGGTGACAGAAATAATCCATGTAAGATATCCCCATTTATTCTATACAATTATTTTTAAAAAAATCAAAAAGTTTACGTTTGACATATAAATAATCTATTAATTTTGTTTTTGATTACAATGAACTGTGAGTATTATTTTACAATATTTTATTTTAAAAAAATGAATTCAGGTATCTAATGGCATGGAACTGCTATGATGCTAATGCCACATTTCTAACTATCTAAGGACACTTGATGAACACAATGGTAGAAATATATAAATCCATAATACAAGATCTTCAAGAATAATTTATTTGTCTCATATATCCTTCAAAGGAATCACACATTAATATTTATGATATACTAAAAATCGAAATCCATTCAAAACAATTATCTTTGTTGAATGTTAACTTCCATGAGATAGAGTTAAATATAATATAGACACAATATTAGTTATTAGTCTCATTCATGATGCACTAATCAATAAATTTAGAAATATCTACACATGGTTTCTCATGTAATTTTCTTGTATAATAATTATGTTAACAAATATAATAGATAAATCATATATCACCATAATACATAATCAATATAATCCACCCATTATCTCTTCACAATCAAAAATTTCATATAAAATTATTTCCATATTCATAAATAATAACAACTAGTAAACCAAAAGTGTGATACAATAGACATAATTTTAATATAAGAAAATAATATTATATTCCATCAAAATTAAATCAAAAAAATAATACATCCATATAAAAACCACAAATAAATAGAATTATCAATATAAATTCATTTTCTTGAAAAAAATATTATTTTGGAATAAAATATGAAATGTTATGTTTAAAAACACTTTTTAATTATATTATAATAATTCCATGATGAATCTCCCCTTTTAAAATATAATTACCAAAGATACAATGAAATCTTAGCAGAGGGCCTAATTCTACAAAAAAAATAATGAATATAGAAAAAGTTATAAAAGCTCGGTGAAATAAACATCAAATAAAATAAAAATTCCAAAACATTGGAAGTGTAATAAATAAGGAATATATAACCCATACTAATCAAGAAACCCATTATTCTAGTCCATTCGAGATAAATCCCTATGCCATCACGAAAAACCTAGTGAATTAATAATAATGGGAATGAATAAGGGAGAGAAAAATAATGTGAATCAATGGATTATACCAGCAATAAATAGTATAAAATATTGGAGAAGAAGAAATTAAAATGTCGGTAAATGTGGACATCATCTAAGTATTCCATTATACATATCCCACTGGAAATTAAGGATTGGGGCTAAGGCTTTTAAAAAAGATATAAAATTATTAAAATATCAAATATATTTTAGTTGCACACATTTACTATGTATTCATTGGGACTGTGTGAAGGACTTGGAAGATGGCAGTTATATAAAATTTGATTCAATGATAATCACATTGTTAGGTTCTACTAGTTGATTTGGTCGACGATATATTCTGAGATATTTTCATGAATTCTCAATTGTGGTTTCGGTTCTAAGAAAAGAATAAAACAAATAGACTACATAATAATTTCTATCTAGTGACATCATGGATTAAACGAAGTCTCATATATCATCTTTTAATGTTAATATGAAGTATTTTAAAAAATAATAATTGAAAACATATATCAATTCTTTTTACCATAAAAAAATTGTTCCCAACTTATTGTTTAAAAATAAATTTCCATTGGAAGAGTTAATCATTAGCTAAGAAATGTACTTCTAAGATAATATCATTCATTTTCAATCTAAATAACAAGTCTAATAAAACCCAACCTTCAATTTATTCATGTTGATAAGAAATATATCATATTATTTAATTATGGATTTCTATAAAATAAAATGAATTTTTTTTGTTCAGTTAATTCAAAAATTCATATATATATTCCACTACAACCCTAATGTTTTGGTGATTTTCAACATCAATATGATTGTCAAAAATTAAACGACTAAATATATAAAAATGAATCAATATAAAATCATCATGTATTTGATTTATATTCTAAAATCAAGTGGATAATCATCTAAGAAATTATTTTTCTTGTTAGTTTTATTATAAATATTTCATATATGTTACAAAAAATTTGTTCTCAAGTTGTGCATGTTATTAATTTCATAGTCCAAAGTAGTCTAAAAACATATAAAATTAATGATGTTTATTTAATGGATATGGTAATATCTATGATTAATTGATCATTTGGATATGGATATAAAATTGATAACACCACAAGTTTTAATAGAGAATCAATCATATACTTAAAAACTAATACATATAAACTCAATTAAGTTAATGTGATTTTATATGCTCAAAAGAAATATTGTGAAAAAAATAAAAATTCCCTAAGTATATAAATACTAAATTTTGTATAGTGATATGATATCTCATGTTACATGTATTCATAAAAGATTCATTTTATTTTTCAAACAATTGTCATTTACATTAATAAAACCATTGTTAGTGGGGATAAAAAAGAAATATTGCCCAAATTGCCTGAAGGCCCTTCATTTTTATTGATTTTTGATAACCCCCCTTTCAAGGGATGAGAAGGAACCCTTAATAGGCCCATATTCTTAGTTATTACATAGTCCATAGGCTGAAAAGACACTACAAGACCCAAAGGCCCTTGGGAATTTAACCAGACTATAACTACAAGGAACTGCCTCTCCCCCACAATTGTATCATGATGGTAGCTCTCCACCTTCACATGGTCATCTGGCTAAGCTTCCTGGGCAAGCATAGGCTAGTCCCAATGGCATAGCCATACCCTCTCATTCTTCCAAATCTATTAGTACTTCTCTAGTGAGTTCACCTACTGTGAATCCTCATCTAGGGATGCTCATTTTTTGTAGAGTATGTCTCGGGCAACTACATGTGTCCCAAAGGCCTTGAGGTGGCCCGAAGGCCATAACATTGGTCTGAAAGCCCTACTGACCCAAAGGCCTTGGTGTCCTGAAGGCCTTAAGAACTCCAAGCCCACATAGGTCGCCCAATGTGAATAGTTTTGGATGCTTTAGTACCAAACAATGTCTGCTACAGTTCCCGCACCGTGTGCAGTACTACTATAGTACTTGCTACAATACCTGGAAATATGCCTCTGCCTGGTTTTGAACCTGGGTCTCGTGGATGTACTTAAGGATACCTCGCCAACTAGGTTGAGGCTCATTTTCATAAAAGAAATATTGATGATCCTTGATTACTTTTTAATAATATTATATATATATATTAATGGAATGATAAAATTGGGATTTAATTTTCATAATAAATAGTTAAATATGAAAATATTAAATAATAAATTAAAATATAAAAATAATAAAATTAAATTAATTTGTGTGGATAGATATTAATTAATAAGATATCCTATGGTTTTTTGATAAATTGATTCAATTTTTGAGTCAAAAGTATTCTTTTTTATTTCTTTATTATTTTTGTTTTGTAAATAACAAAATCTTTCTGAAATACCCTATTAGTAACTCATTTATTTTAAAATAAGTTTAATAATAGAATCAAATATCATTTTATAAAATATTAATTAAGACTTTTGATTCATATTTTATCAATAAAATGTTTTCATATGCATAAAATTATAAGGGTACTCATGAGTTTTGTAGAAATGATTCATTCAATGATTATTATAATGAGATTGGCTATTATTTCTATCATACACACTGAATACAGTTCTTATCATACACACTATCGAGTTTTTGAACTGAAAATAATTTTTTTAAGGATATAAATCGTACTGACTCTCATAAGAAAAATCATTGGACCCATTTATATTTTTGTTTTCAGTATTCAGAAAATATTATCGTAACAAAATGATAACCTTTGAACCAAAAAAATTGTGTACTCTTTTTCAATATGCATTTTAAAGAGATGTATTTATATCAGTTATATTATGACCATTGGAGTTTGAACCATCTAGTTCCCTCCAAGATTTCATGAGAAAATTAAACTATTAGAGATCAAGATGACCATTGGGACGAAGACCTATAAGTACCAGGTCATTTGAATGATCTCAGATATACATGTTGCTAGATTTTCGAGACACTATGTGAGAATGATGCCAAATCTACTAGGCATGAAAACCTGGAAGTTTACAAGTCATCAATTACTTGTTCTATATACTTATAACCCTCAAGAGTTTTTTTTCTTTATGTGAGGCCAATCGTTCTAATTACTATTCATGAATTATGTGGATAAAAATATATATATGACAATATTTTGCAGAATGAGGGATTTTATGGCTAGAATTATAGAGGTTCTGATCAACTTCTTGATCTAGGGCTACCGAGGATAGGGAGGCATATCAAAGACAATAATCATATCGAGGTCTTACCCTGGTGTGGGTTAGATAGACTTACATGGAATTATAAATCAAAGGACCATTATCCTAGGTTATTCGATTCCATTCTCTTTGGTTTAAAACAATTCTATTCATTTACTTGTTTTACATATCCGTTGTATTGTAATAGAAAGTGAATTGTTTTGTATATTCATTTTTTTATTCCATATTTCGTGATTACGATATTTTTAATTATGATTTCTGTGATTATGATCAATTCATTACTCAATATGATTCTCTATTCTTTATGATAGAATAATTAAATTGCTTCACTCTATTTATTGTAACTATTGTGATTACGATCCAAATTATGCCTACTCTAATAAATCATTTTCTTACTGTGAAAATGATTAAATATGACCTGTGGAATATTTCTCTGAATAGAACAAATTACAATTTTTTTATATTTACAATAGTTATAAAACCGGACCCAATGTCCATTATGATTAATCGTTTTACTTTATAAGAGGTTATGTGAATTTAACCAGTTTAAATCCTTTTAAATTAAATTATTTTACTATTAAAAACAAATGTTTTTATTCTTACAATTCACCCCCCCCCCTCTTGTTTTTTTCATTGCAGATGCATTTCAATCCAAAAAATTGGTATCAGGGCCAAGTCTATGTAATACTGATACTCACATATGGTATCATATGATGATTCCACTGATCATATATTTTTCTGACTGATTCAATTATTTCTTTTTTGTAAGTTATTTATATTTACTTTATAAACTTTTTTTATAAATACTTATGTTATGAAAAAATCTCTCAAGGTAACATTCCAGTATTTTTAGGTTGGTTTTGTTTTTTGACAATGCATGTTTCAATGTGAATTTTCGAGTTCCAGATATGTTGTTGAAAATCTATGTCGACAAAGAACCATGACAATGGAATAGAAAATATGGAGGTGGTACACAATATGGAAAATGCATGATATTTGTGAAGATGGGATTCATGATGTAGATTTCAAGAAGACATGAAGGATTTTGACGATGTTATTCATGATTACGATGAGTTTCATGAATGGCAGAGGTGAAGAGAATTGTGACAAAGATTTTCAGCGGTAGCATAAAGGAATTGACAGAGTGCTCTAGAACTATGATGAGCTCTGCAATATTGAAAATTCAATGGTGCTTCGCGATATAGAGACAATTTCTGTGAAAATTTAAGAGTATCATGATTTGAGCTGATGTGGCGCTGACTTCACGCGGAAGGTTTGAGGGTCGGTGAAATTTCTTATAAACAGACCTCAACGCCCTCAAGATAAGTAGAGATTCTTCCAATAAAATACATTTATCTCAAATTGTGAAGTAGGTTCATAAAGGTATTGTGATTCATGAAATATAGTATCTTCACAACAGCGAATCTAGCTACGCGAAAGTGGTGTGTTCTGTGTTGGCTCTGTAGGCTTTGCGAAGGAAATCTCTTTGTGATTGCATGAGATTCGCAACAGCCTAAGCTTTACGAAGGCATGAGATTTTTGAAGGTCAGAGCTATGCAATGTAGTGTGATCCACGAGGAAGCGAGAATTGCGAAGGTCTATGCTTTACGAAGAGACAGGGACTTCGTGAAGGCTTGTTTGAGTTTTGAAAAATTGGGAGCTTTACAAAGTATGGTGCTTTGCGAAGGTAATTCTATATATTTTTGGACAGTGATAATTGGAAAAGGGGAATTAATCAGTGGAAGAAAATTGGACTTAGAAAAATCATATATATTTAATAGAGGATTTATTCATTAGTGATAATTAAGGGACCTACAAGTCCATAAACTATGAGTGGATCCCTTCCCAGTGCAGTGAGTAAAGGAAGAAGAAGAAGGTTATCCTTTCTACCAGTATTGAGCTAGAGAGAGAGAAATAGGTAGTGTCCCTAGGGGAACCAGTGAGATAAACCTAAATACTATAAATCTCGTGAGCATGGGCATAGAATTGATCTATCCCAAACATTAATAGCAGTGCGCTTTAGTGGATTTGTTACATCGGCACATTGCCATTGTATACTCCTTAAATGTAGCCATCTGGGGGTGAACTAAGTAAAAATCTTAGTATTATCCTATTTGCATTCCTATATCACATTAAAAGCATAATCATCATAAGATAAAGAAACAATGAATAAGATCAATAGTAACACATAAGTGCAAAGAAAGTGACCCTTATAACATTAAGGTCAAGATCTAGTGGGTCATGAAGAATTTTGAAAATGAATATCCATACCCAGATTCACCCCCCTCTCCCCCCTCTCATGGTATACATGCCCATTTTGGTTCTAACAACATATTACACATAAATGTATTGCGGAAAAAGAAATCTTGTGTTATTATAAATATATTAAGTTTAAATTTTAGATCTACTGACAATCTAAATACTAAAAGAAGAATAATTTTTATGGAAATGATTATGAATATTGGAGAGATAAAATAATGAATTTTCTAATCAAAACAGGAGTTGATAACATGGTTATGCTGACCGGTGTCTATAAAACTTCAGACAAGGAAGTTTGATATATAACTTATAAATAGAAAATTAATATCAAATGATTTATAAGGTACAAAATACATTAATTTCTTCTATGTTTAAAAATACATATATCCATTTTACCACTTTTTAAGTGGCTAACAATGTTTGAAAAATGATATAAATCACTCATTTTGGAACTTCCGATGTTGTTGAGAAGAGAAGAGATATACTAAGATCATATTATCAAGATTTAAAATTACCTTTTTGAGAACCTATTGTTAAGGTACAAAAAATGTTCATGACAATAGATAAAATGTTAAAATATATGGTTGAGAACATATTAGATTATGAAATTTATATCGAAAAGATTATAGACATCATGCAAATTGAATTTTAATCAAAAAGAATATTAGTTGATAAATAAATAAATTTTACTAATGTTACTCTTGATGATATTTTTGTAACTATTTTGAAATATGAGAACAAATAGAAAAGAGATGTTGAGAAAGTAAAAAAGGAAGAATGGAGGAGTTTCATTCTTTTATACATCAAATCAAATGAAATCTCAAATCCTGAAAACATAGTTATATTTTCAAAGAAAAATAAAGTGATTATTCAATCAAACTCAAGTGATTATGAATATTTTGAGAATGAGTTGGCCAATCATGCTAGAAAAATGAACAAGATTATTGGTAAAAACAATTTTTAGTGTTATTACATGAAGAGTAACAGATAATGAAATGATAATAATGATTCTAAAGTTACATGTTATGAATGTAAAAGAGATTGGTATTTATGAACTAACTATCAAAAACTCAAAAGAAAAGGTAGAAGGGAAGGTAATTATGATAAAAATCGGAAAAAGTATTACAGGTAAAAAAAGTGAGTCTGGAAAGATAATGACTCATTGTATCCTTGAGGATAATACTCTTCTGATGATTCTTTAGATGATGAAAATTTCAGATAAAAGAATATTGGTCTCTATGCTAAAATACCTTTTGAAAATAAATGTATTATGGATATAGTACACACTTCTGAATCTCTAACAAATATATCTTTAAATTCACACTATTTGGATGAGAAAGGTTATATTTCTTCTATTGAAGAAAATTCCACAATATAAGATAATAATTTACCTTCATATAAAGAAGTCTCTAGACTTTCAATATTACTTGAAAATGAAAATTGAAAAGTTAGAAAGAAACGTGAGAAAGAAAATTATAAAATAAATGTTTCGAAAAATAAAGTATTAGATCTCTCAAAAGTTCATTATAAGAAAATTTATCATTTTGATTCTATTTCTAAAAACCTTGTGGAAGATAATTCGTAGAAAGATAAGATTTATATATATTTTTTAAAAATTCATTTATGAGAAAATTTTTTGAAAAAAAAAACTCAATTAAGAAACTCATACAAATGGGAATATGATTGTAGTTATAAAACTAATGTCTGAAATTTTATCTTTAAAGAAACTTTTACAAACTTTACAAAGGGTAAGGAAGGTTTGGATAAAATGTATTAACAACTTCATCTCAAAGTTATTTATTCAAGAAAGGGTTATAATCATTCAAAACCATTTTTAGTTACAATTATATTGTTCCTGAAAATTCCCCCTTTTGTACTAAATTCCAAAGTGGATGTCATTTAAATAAAGAATGTTCATTAAATAAAATTCAATACATGGGGTTTCATAATTCTCATTTGTTCAAAACAAATGTGGATTCCTAAGATCTTTCTTTCTAATATTTCTAGATCTAAGAATGTTTGGATTCCAATAGTCTAATTGTTTTTCTTTAAGGAAAACAAAAGAAGTACCAGCAAGAAGAATATATGGTATATGGATAGTGGATGTTCAATGGATATTACTAGTAACATAGACATCTTTGAAAAGTATATTGAAATGAAAGTTGATGGAGTTACCTTTAGAGACAATTCTGAATAAAATATTATTGGTAAAATTAATATTTTTCTTCTTGAGATAACTTCATTTTCAAATGTTTTATTTGTAAAAGGTCCTAAGAACATCCTTATAATCATATGTTAAATATGTGATGAAGGTTACCTTGTAAAATTTAGGAATGATAAATTTTTAGTACATAGTTCCAATGATTAATTCATTATTTTTTCCCATCGACATGAGAATGTTTACACAATAAAATTAAAAGACAATATGACCCAAGACTTATCGTTCCTTTGTGCAATTAAAGATCCTTCTTAGTTATGTAATAGAATGTTAGGAAACTGTAACCATAATTACATAAGTAATTAACTAAGAAAAGACTTGTTAAGTATTTCCCAATACTTTTATTTGATACTTAAAATTTATGTGACCCTTTTCAATATATAAAGGGACATAAAATTACACTACAGAAGCCAAATATGTGGTAGATGGAAGTTTTTGTGATCATGTATTATTGATAACACACAAACTCACTAATTATGGCATGAGTTTTACTAAAATTGAAATTCTATGTGATAACACTAGTGCTATAGCTTTAAGAAAAAACCCTACACATCACTCTCATGAAAAACACATATATATCAGGCATCACATTATTTGGGATCAAATACAAAATAATGATATCATTTTACAATTTAATGGAATGAAAGAACATATTGCTGATATATTTACAAAATCATTACATTCCAATATATTCGAATGAATTATACAGATTTTAGGAATGATCACTATAAAGTAATAATTAATATCTAGTTAATTTTTATACCGTCACCTTATATTAAGTTATTTTTTTTCAGAAGAGGAGTACATATTATTGATGTTTTATAAGAACTTTATTTTCTAAAAAAAATTTGTACACAATTTTTTTTCAATACTCAAATTTTTTTTCACACTCATAATTTTTCATACTCATAAATTTTATCATACTCATAATTGACTCATAAATTTTTTAGTACTCATAACTTTATCATACTCATAAATTTTATCATAATGATAAATTTATTCATACAAAATTTTTTTTAATTCTCATAAATTTTTTCAAACACAAATTTTCCTCTTTACTCATAAATTTTTTGATAATCAAAATTTTTTCAAACTCATAAATTTTTTCATAGTCATAAATTTTTTCTTACACATATTTTTTTTAACTCATAAATTTTTCGTCTATATAAATTTTTTCATACTCATAATTTTTTCATACTAATAATTTTTTCATATGTATAATTTTTTTCTTACTCATAAATTTATTCTTGTACTCCAAAATTTTTTCATACTCCAAATTTTGTAATATTCATTCAATTTTTTCTTGTAATTAGAAAAAATTTCATATTAACTTTTTTATTATACTCCAACTTTTCATAAAACAATATATTGAAACTGATAGATCTATCCTGAGACTTTGAAAGGTAAAATATATTACCTTTCACTTTTTTTCCAATTATAATTGTTGGTATTTTAATTTTTTTCTTTCACTTTAAAACATTATCAGATTCACGGTAAATATGATAAATCTATTAGAATTTTTTATTTTAATAAAAACCTATTGAGTTAAAATATTTTCTGCCCTTGAAACTTTTTTAATCTAATATGAGCTATAATAATCTCAACATTCATATTTATTTTCATATATGAAAGGTCCCCCACCCTAACCCACATCGAATTTTCACATATTTTCACCAAACCCCTACTTCCTTTCAATTATTCGTTTTTCTTGATCATAATATTAAATCTAACCCATTTAGGAATCATCAACTACATCCCATTAAACATAACAGCCAAAATATTTCTAAAGGAAGAAATTGTTCAGAAAAAGTTTCGTAAGTAGAGACTTCTATGTCATGTATGGTTCTTCCATGAAAATAATTTTTAAGTATCAAGGATGTGAGTCTATTTATGTAGAAAAACCTAACACCAATCAAGATCATATTCTTCTGGATGAAGTTAAATGGTTTTATAGTACTATGAAGGTTGATGATGATTTAAAAGAAACCTCTTCCATCTATGATAGAGAGATAACGATGTCTATAAAACAAGCAGAAAACATACCAGGTGTTCCATTAGAGGGAAATGACATTTTACCTTCTCAAAAGCTACTAAATGAAAAGAAAACTTCTTCAAAAATAGAGATAAATAATATCTTTTTTAATTTCATAAGCCTAAAAGGAAAAAATACTCATCTATCATCAGACAATCACCTGACATCTCTCTGTGTGCAAGGTTTTTTAATTACTATAAAATGTTGTAGAGAATATCTCAAGGTTTTAGATGTGTTTATTCTTAATTATTTGGTGAATATAATAAGGATAAATTGTATGGGTTGTATTTTCATAACCATCAACAATTTGACACCTGGTTCTATAAAGTCTCAACTGATTATGTATCCAGTAATTTTGACCATGTTTATTTCCAAAACATTCAAGATTTGTAATTTTCCACTCAATTCAGTGTCAATAAATTTGAATGTTCCTTTTAATAGTGATAATTAAATAAAGATATTGAAATTTAATTTTTATTCAAAATCAATTAATTTTGTTAAATATACTGAATCCAAAGATGAAAATAAAATAGTTAGAGGAAGTTCAGGTATTCCATAACAGTCAAGGGTGATTATTTATGAGAAAGAAAAGAACACTATGCCTAAATTTTATTTAAACCCAATGAAGAAAATGAAATCAACTAATGAAATAGATCCTAAATAGATAACTATCATTCCAAAATAAAATATGGAGAAATTTAGTTTAGTCTTAATTCAGCAAAAGCCCAAGCTGGAAAAATTCAGAAATAAGATTCTCTTAAATAATAAGAGAATAAAGAGGTTGAAAAAACAGAAAATATGATGTCTTTTCTATTTATATGCTATTAAAAAGAGTTAAAAAGGTGAATTTTGAAATTTTTATCAAGGAAACCATGAAAAAAGGATCAATCACTCCATCTATCCAAGACAAGGGAGAGAATAAAGAAAAAGTTGGTGGAGAATTGCCTCCATAAAAAATACCTCAATAAAATATTTTAAAAGTACAAGTAGATTGTAATATGAGAGAGATAGATGAGTATCTCAATGAAAAAGACGAGAGAAATTAAGAGGAAGAAAATAATGAAGAAGAATAATTAAAGTAGGATGGTGAGCATGGAAAAGAAGCTGGTCAACAAGAGGGGTCTTAATCAGACACAATACTGGTAAGATTTTCTCATGAAACATCATTCAAGATACTATCTCCAGTATCAGAGTCTTTGAAATAATATACTCAGTGGCCCAAGATTATAATATCATTCCTATATTAGATAAAGAGGAAGATAACAGATCTGATGAAGATTAGACTCAAAATTTAGATGATAAGGCTACTAGAAGTTATTTAGGTGAACATTATGATTAGGAGGAAGATACTAATTCAAACAATGTAATCTCATTGAAAAGAGATCATTATATGATTCAATCCCTTAAGATAATTGAGAATAAAATCTTGTATTTCCCATTGATAGAAGGGAAAACTGATTTAGTTATAGATAAAAAATATAAAAGATCGAACTCATTCAAGCTTCTAAGACAAAGACTAATACATCATGAGGCTGATTTCAATGTGATTGATTAAAGTACTAAGGAACAAGAAAAGTCTATAAATAAAGTGGTGGATTAGTTTGATAAATATGATTCATGTATCAAAATTCATGAATATTAAATTAAATATATTAAAGGCTTATTAATTAAGTCATAGTTGCATTCATAAAATTATCTAGTGATACCACCCAAAAATTGAAATACTTCACAATCCTATATGATTCTAAATCTAATGAATTCAAAGAGATTAAAAAGTTATTAAATGTTATTCAAATAGATGTTTCAATGATGATGTTTTTCAAAGATGAGATAATCGATTAGAAAAATAAAAATCTCTTGTTGAGTGATATTGTTGAAGTTCAAGATTAGAAAATGAAATCCAAATAAATCAAGATTTGTACTCTGGAAAAATAAGTTGAAATCATAAGATGAAAATATTCATACTTTTGAATAGTTGTTTGAAAAATATGAAGATGTTTTTCAGCCTTAGGAGGAATCTCTGGATAAGATGACGGATGGTTAAAATTAATTCAAGAAGATGAAGGCAGTCATCTTAGACCTCTAAAAGAAGTAATAGAAATAGAAGAAGAAATGATTTTTATTGAACTATTGTTGTTTTTTTAAAGCAACAATGAAAATTGTTTTTCAACTATATATAGATTTATTTAATTTTTTCTAATTATTTTAAATGAATATTAATTCATTAATTTTAGATGATAGACTTATTTATTTATTCATATATAATTTTTCACTATAACCATTTTTAGGTATTAGAAGACCTTCTATATTCTTTTTTTCAATCAAATAGGGGTATAATGATTTATAAAGGTGGAGAATAGATTTATTAGTAGGAGAATAAGAAAATGATAATAATTGAAGGATAATGACTTTAGTAAGGGGGTTATTTTTCTAGATAAAAGTAATATGGAACTTTGGGATGATTTTATCCAAAGGGAGAGTTAGTCGAATTCTATATCATATTCAGAAGAGTTTTAAAAACTCAAAGGGAGATAAATATAATTTTTTACTCTTGAATATGATTGTACTTTAAATCTCTTTTGAAATCATGTTTTACATAGTAATTTTCTTTTTTTTTCTTATTTTTTGTTATTTCCAAAATGGGGGAGATTTTTTCAGTCAAGAATCTCTTTTTGAATTATCTATTCCTTTTTTTGGAAACCCCAAAATCATTCTTGAATACCGAATTTCTAACTCCTCTATATTCAAAGAATATTAATTAGAGAATCAGATATCATTTTACCATACTTTCATTAAGAATTTTGCGTCATATTTTATTAATATGAATGTTTCATATACATATGATAATAATCATACTAATCAGTTTTCAAAAAATGATACATTCCACGATTATCATAACATGACTAGATATGATTTACATCATACACATAGAATATTATCTTTATCATACACACAGTTCAGATTTCATTCTAAAAATATTTTTATAATGATATAAATCATACTAACTCTCGTAATGAAATCCTTTAGGTCCTTTTATATTTATTGTTATGTATCCATAAAAATGCATCATAATGAAAGGAAAACCTTTAAATATAAACGATGTCATGTATTCTATTTAAAAACACATTATAAAATGATATTGTTGTTTCATTTATAAGATGAACATTGGAGTGCCATGTGTCTAAGTCCCTCCAATATTTAAAGAGAAAATTAGACCATTGGAGATAAATATGATAATTTAGATGAAGGTCTATGAATACAAATTCATTTGAATGAGCTCATAAATACAAGTTTTAGAATTTTGATACACTGTGTGAGAGCTCTTCCAAAATCACTATACATGAAAACCTTGAAGTTTACAATTCATGAACTACTTTTTCCATATACTTGTAACTCTAAAGAGTTTTTTTTCTTTTTGTGATTCCAATCATTATAATTACGATTGAGGGATTTTGTGTGTTAGAAGATAGATTTTCTAATGTTTTACGGATTGAGGGCTTATAAGGCTAGGAAGACAAAGTTTTTGATCACCTTTTTGATTGAGGGCTATCAGGGATTGGAAGACATAAAAAAGCTGATAATTGTATTGAGGGATTACCCAGGTGTAGGTAAGACATTATTTCTTGAAATTATAAATCAAGGTACCTTTATCATAGGTTTTTTGATACACTTATCTTTTGGTTGAAATAATTTCATTCATTTACATGTTTTACATTTCAAATGCATTGTTATAGAATTTTAATTGTTTTATATGTTCATTTGTTTATACTCTATTCTATGATTAAAATATTTTTAAATACGATTTATATAATTACGATCAATTAATTTACTCAATATGATTATATTGTATTAATGATAGAATCATTAAATTATTTCACTACGTTTATCGTAACCATTGTGATTACGATCCATATTACGCTTACTCTAATAAATCATTTTCATACTGTGAATACAATTAAATACAATTTGTTGAATACTTATCATAATCGACCTGATTATGATTGATTAATTTTTAAGAAGGTTTTATAACTAGACTCATGGGGTAGTCTGATTAATTTTTTTCTTCATAATAGGTTTTATGGATTGAATTAGTTTAAATCCTTTTAAAATTAATTCTTTTAAGGTCATAAACAAAGGTTTTTATACTTATAATTCAAACCCATGAAGTTTCTCATCTGCATATATACTTCAATACAATATCAATGAAATATAAAATCAACCCTTGTGAAAGATAGGGTGAAAATAATTATTTTTAAATAATGAATGTTTTCTTATTTGATTATTTTTGTATGTTTTGTATTTTATAAGGATTAGTATAACTTTAGTAGTTATTTTTTATATAAGAATTAGTTTTTAATCCACTCAAAAAGAACAATCTAGAGTTAGAAAAATAATTGGTTATGTATATGGAACATCATATATGGGTATACATTATCTAAAATGAATGGGAAAAAATTAAATTTGGTTTTATTGTTGTGAAATGTAATTTATAATTATAATTTTATTTTTTAGGTTATTAAAAAAGTAAAATTCTAATAAAAGATATTGAAATAAATTAGGCATTTGGACAAATTAAGAGGGTAGTATTAAATGTATATGGTTATAAAAAATATTTATTTCCAAAAGAAGTAATTTTTGATATTTTAAGTGAATGATAAAGTCATATTTTTTCATGAGGATATCACGATGAATATTGAATATGTTGTATTTCAGGTTCCTTTGGGGAATGATTTTTAATATAATCAAAATATGGCTCATTTTTCAATTTTATTATATTAATTGGGTTTTATTATTTATTTAAATTGTACCTTTTTAATATTGAAAGAAGTATTATGAAAATATTTTTGGGAAAACTATGTCACTATAGACACTATTTATGATAAAAAATAAAATTATAATCAATATATTTCACATGTTTTACTTTTATTAGATTCATTGACACTCATTTTTATTAAATGTGGTATTCTGGTAGTTTTATAGAGTACCTTTGGGGTAATTTAATGAAAATACATTTTTTATAAGTAAAAAGGAAAAACATTAATTTTACCTGAAATAGAGTTTCAAATTCATAAGAATATTTCATCATTGAGTCCAGAAAGATGTGAGTTTTATTAGATATAAGTTTAGTGTTGATTTGAGAAGGATAATATTTTTTCTCTTATTGAAATTTTTTGAATAATACAATAAAAACTTTAATAACCCTCTCTAAATATATTTTTTACTTATTTTTGTCATAAACTATCATACCCTATTACTTTTTATCATATATAGAACCATATAGGATGAATTTTTTGATGATAAAATGAAATTTCACTGTGATCATCATTTTATGTATCATTATTTGTTATAACCTCACTTAAATTTACAATTCACCCTTCTCAACCAATATGATTTCTTCTCTTATCTTGATAAATTCGTTTCACAAAATTCATATATATTTTAATTTAATATATTGCTGTATAATATGAGATTTCGACAATACTAATCTAAAATATGTTTTAAGAATCCTAAGAAAATATGGTGGTCACCATAAACTGTATCTATTTATGTTTTAAATTACACCTATAAGAGCATGGTAGATGATAATGATGACATGTAGATAAAGTGGATGGGATGTATCTACCATCTAATTTTTTATAAAATTGATCAAAAATACAAACAAGAACCTTACCTATATTCAGATAAAGAACAACGTCTGTGTAACAAATCGTGTTTTTCAATTTGAAAAATTATATTGTTTTATGGTTTGTACACCCAAAATAATGAAAACCAAAACCAATATAGATTATTTTAAGGTAGCTATAGATTTACCAGGTATAAAATGTGGTAACAAAATTGTTAAATTTAATTTAATGAATATATATATATATATATATTAACAAAACAAAATAAAATTCACTTTAAACATCACACTCAATTTAAACAGATAAGAAACTAATAAAATAACTTTTTATGCTTAAAATTTATTATGTAAAATGGGTATTTTTTTCAATATTTCAATATTTAAGATTATCACTTATTTTAAAACAATACATAATATACCCAAAGAATTATTTTCAATAAAAATAGTTTTATATGATATTTTATGATCTTATTTTAAAGATAAATTTATCAATTTTAAAATAAAAATGTTTCAATATAACAATACTTTTTTGGATCTATCATGGTCATATTATTTAAGGATGACTTTTTGGAATATTTTTAAAAATATTGATTTATTGGTGAATAATAGAAAACATTATTATTTGAAATACCAAGGATTTTGTAATGTCACTTGGATAAAAGATTAACCTAAAAAATAGGAAACCTTTTTCCTTAAAAAAATATAGATCTTTTATGTAACATTATATATTTTAAATTATTATATTTTAATTTTAAACATATATTTTATATTTTAAATCATAAGAAATATTTTCTAAAAAATAATTTTAAATAAATTATACATTAGGATTTTAAAATTAGATTTTATAATTTGAATAAAATAAAATGGATTTTAAATTATTAAATAGTGAGTCGAAATTATCTTATAATATCCACTTATTTTTCAGTCATAAAATTCTTTTTCCTTGGGAAAATATTAGTTACCCTAGTAAAACGAAATTTTTTCAAAGAATAATTATATTCCAAATATTTTATAATTTTGAAATAAAATTAATAAATTTTAAATAAATTATTTAATTTTATTTTTATGAAAATATAAAAAATTATTAACACTCATTTAATGTGTAATCTCTGTAAAATAATACTAAATTTACTAAATTATTAAAATGATATTTTTCTTGAAAAATTATTTCTCAACACATTATATATTTTAATTTAAATGATAAATTTCTCTTATTTGGAATTTTAATTTGGATAAATGGTGTGAAAATTCATAATAATCATGTACAAATTTTGTAATGAGGATCTACATATATTTTTATTTATAAAATAATTGAGTTTATAAATATTTAATTTAGAATAATAGGTGTTCACAAGACTAAAATAAGGTGGCTCAAATTTTCAAAAATTAAGATGACATTTACGACTTCTAGGAAAAAAATTATTATTTTAAATTCTTCAATATATTTATTTACAACCTTACAACACCTAAATTTCATGTCTTTCAATTATTACCCCTTACTATTCTTTCCCAGGGAAAATTATTTCTTCCTCACTTATAAAAGGGGGATCACTTCCACCCTTTCAGTGACCAACTCCATTTTTGAAATTTCCTTCAATATCTACCCAAATTTCCTATCTTATAATTACTATACACGCCCCACATCCCCTGGTCTATATAAATTATCCTAGTACCCTCAAATATAATGCCTTCATCAAGAGAAAGTTCAATGACTCAACATAGGTAAAAATGTTTCATAATGTGTCTTTCTTATTCCTTCCTCTAAAAATCAACAATAAAAATAGTATAATGAAAAAATTAGAATAATTAGGGTTTTGAAGTTATTATAATAATTTTACAACCATTATTTGTCCTCTTCCATCTAACATAAAAAAACAATAATCACTATTAGTACGTTTGAGTGGTTTTCCTCCTCTATGAATACATGCTATCAGTTTCACATCACCACCTCACATGGCCAGTCTTAGTGATAGTATTGGTCTATAATTATGATTTATATAATGTATTTATGGTTTATAAATTATCACTTATTATCCACCTCCACCCTTCTCATTTATTGAGTGATGAAGATGCTAATTATGCATTGTGCATACTACCACCTCTATAAAGAGTCATTTTTTATTTTTCTTATTGTTTTTCATTATATATCGAAAAATATTCAAATCACATTCATCATGATAAAATTCTATAAATAATATCACTAAAATTATATTATAATGATGTTATGTCAAAATAAACATCTCCTCAACAATACTCACTAATCGAGTTAAAGCATGTTCAAAATTGTGTCAGTTTGACCACCAACATGAGTTTTGATACGAAATTATATCATGGATTATTAGGAAAATATAATATCATTAATAATATGAAATAAATATTTAATTCATTTTTTTCTAGATAGGTTATATCAATATTTAATTCATCAATTAAGAAAACGCCATTAATATATTTAAAATCACTAAAAATTTGTTCATTGTAAGTTTCATCATATAGGATAAAAGTAATCGTAAAAAGAAAACGTAAACTATATAAAACAATATAAATATTCAATTATAGTAATGTTAATTAACAATTAATGATGATATTTGTATCAATAAACAATAATATGACTCCTATGAAACTGTTACAAATGGTAAAAACTCTAAACATGTGTTATTGGAAAATAGAAAAAACACTAATTAATGTATATATAAATATATGATTATAAAAGAAAATTATAAGTATATTTAATATTAAATATGATTCTAAACTAGTATATTGTGATATTTAGGTTTTTTATTGGAGCTTATATAACATTCGACAAAGAAAAGAAACATGATATGTTTTTCTTTTTCTCAAATTTGATTCCCTTAAGACATGTTTATGATATACACCATGTTACCTTCTTCATTGTGAAAATATTTCACAAATATTGTTTTATGGAAATAATCCAGTATATTTCAGGACATTCAAAGTTAGTATCAAAATTATACCTCTAATGGGGTTTTGATTCAAATGTTCTGAAGTGTGTAAGGGGTTTTTGTTACTCTAATCATTTCCTAGGGTAATAATCACTCTTCTTTTACTATAATATTTTAATATTGGCATATTATAACCTAGGAAGTTGTTACAATGTATTTCCAAATTTTTTTCTAGGTAAATCAAGATTCACGACAAAAATGTTCTTCCTTGATTATTTATTGTGCGATTATAATGAATTTGTGGTTTAAATAATTCCAATTTCATATAATGGATTTTTATTCCAAACCTACGATTTACTTCTTACATATATCCTCCTTTTCCTGGTTGAAGCTATATGTATTATTATCTCCAGTTATTCTTTTATTCAGATTATTTAATTTAAAATCTATAGTTTTTTATCATTTTAAGGATGTGGGTTTTCGACAAGGTCATTTAAAGATGTTTAGATTTTTCTTATATCCTTTCAAAATAAATGGTTTTATCATACACTACACATTTTATTTTGATAAAATTTAATTCGCTTTCAAGGTTAAATTATTAAATTTTATTTTTAAAGAAACAATTTTCATATTAATTTCACACCACCTTTTCAAAAAAAAGGATTTCAAGTTTCCATTATTTTTAATTCTTCTCAAAAGTAAAAGTTTTTCAATTTTTTCACTTCTGTATTTTAAAACAATGCTTATTTTCATGGATATTTTATTTGGAATTATTTATAACAATTTATTGAGAATTTATTCTATCTTATTTATCAAAACTATGTTTTTGAAAGTATTAAAATTTCATCTTTTATAAAAATGTTAAAAATGTTTTGTGAAAACATTTTTATTTTCACTTAAATCATTCCTCCAATGGATATAAATCACGAATTGATGTTTTGACAACCATTTATTTTTTTGTGAACCTAATTAGATAAGGATAAATTGATATCTTATGATTTCTTAAGTTCATGTTATGTTATATTCTTAAGAAACCCATTCCTTCTCCATGTGATATTAATGGTATGATCATCATTATTTATTATGTACCATATGTAGGTATAGATGATGATGGATGGGGTCTTATATCACCTTAAAACACATTGGTTTAATATTTTATCTCATTAGATAGTTAAGAATTCATATAATATATTTTTTCACATTTGTGTTCTTATGATGGTTAAGATGACATTTAATCTATGGATATAATTAGTTTTTTTAAATATTCTTGGGCATAATTTTCTTGGTGACAAAGTTTTTCCTATGGTTATGGTTATGCCACATTTACATGTTTTCATCAATTTTTCGACCTTGCAATATTTTTTATCATGTTTTTTTTATATTTAAAGAAAGCATTTCATTTCCATTAATACTAAATTTTCATGTTCATGCCTTGTTTTTAATGTATTAATGACTTTTATATCATGCTAACATTTTTATGATTACTAAAATATTTTTTGATACAGGTCATATCTTTTATGCTTCCATAATTCTCCTCTTATGTTTCTATGTTTATTCTTCATCATTCTTTATTTTCATATATGGTGTTATGAGATTTAATTAAAATATTAAGGTATTTATCTTATTCTTCTTCATGTTTATTATCTTATAACTTATTATATGTCTTTTTCTTAATGGGGAGTTTATTCTCACCCCTTTTTTATGTATACATTCCCTAGAGTCTGAAGATGATTATTTCATGTGAGGTCTCCAGAAAAGGGTTAATAGGATCCTAATTATGGAAAAATATTCATAAGTATTGTAAAATGATATATTGATATCGTTGTTCACCAAGACACTAAACCTTTTGATCCTTGGGTTATTATACTATTTGTGAGATGTATTATTTAAAACATGTGATTATAGTATTATTTATGTTAATTTTATCACGGGTCATTATAGTTCATATCTATGTTAGGGATTTTGTATTTTGGAGGTTATTTTACGTACTTTTTATAGATTACTTCAGTTATCTTAGATATTAGTTAAGTTAAATTTTGTTTTATAGTTATATAACCATAGTAAAAACCCTAGAGTTCAATCTAATTAATTGATATATATTAATATATTGGTTATGTCAAGATGATAAGTTTTTTGTAGTAATTAAAAATTTTATTGATACTACAAGGCTACTTGGTTTTAGTATAGATGAATCTGGGAGAAATTAACCTGAAAATACATGGTTGAGTATATACCAACCATTATTTTTGAACAAAATGAATGCACCATTACTATGTGCCTAGTTTTACACTCTCAAGGGATATTCTTTGGTAGATAATATTCTCTTTTAAAACTACTATAAATTATTAATTTCCTAGTTACATCAATGGTTTTATTTGAGAAGTGTAAGATAACCCAACTTAATGTAAAATAGGTATAACTAATATTTATATAGTTTAAACTAAAAGAACTATAGGACGATTTGATTATTTCAATGTAAAATAATTTTTAAGGTAAAACTTATATTTTAATTAAGATAACTCCCCAATATTGTTTTCTATTTTTTCAATATTTTGAATCCTTTTTAGTTTTATTGATGGTTGGACCCCAAAGAAACTGAGTTTAACTTGTTTTTGGAGGATAATGTATTGATTACCTCAACAATAAACCCATTGTAATGGGATAAAAAATTGGTGATTATTCCCATCCAACTATCATGAAACCTAGTTAAAAATGTTACCATTTTTTGAAATATTGCATGAAATAAAGAAGATAAGCATAGTAGATCATGAAAATTTAGGGAATTAAGATGACAAATATAAGGAAATCCAACCACCTATATGTAAAAAATTTTGAATAATCATCATGGGAATTGACTAAAAATGATGGGAATATGATTTTATTATGTTAAAAGATGTCATTGAGTATATTATAGTCAATATAAAATAATGTGTTCACATAATATGAGGAAAGAAGATATAAAAAATTTGATAAAACCACTAAAAATTTTATTTCTTATATGTAGATAATTTGGGAAATATCCCAGAAAATTTCAAAATTCAAAAACTAACCAAGGTGATGGGAACCACAAATATCTATAACTAACAAGATAATGTAATACCTATGTAAGTATGACACACAAAGTGAAACATGATATTTAAGATACATATAAACTATAATCTATATTTGAGGTATTATTGTTGGAATTTGATTCTATTAACTCTATTATATTGAAGAGGTTTTCTAAAATCATTAAATCATAACCGTAATTATTTGAGAATCAATGAAAAAAATCATGTTTTAATATTATTATATCCTAAGATAAAATTGATGGGAATGTGAGTCTTTTCGTTATCACTTTAGATGAAATTAATGAGATTTTCAAAATGAATCAGTTTTTTTCCACAGAGATTCTATATTAATTTAGGAAATAAGAAACTCAAATTTTCAATAACAAACCAATATATGATCACCAATCACTTTAAGGATTATTATTTACCCTATAGGGAAAATAATATTGATAGAAGTTCACTTAAAATGGTTTAAAAGAAACTCAATTTTGGGATAAAACTATTAGGGATGGATAGATGAGTTTTATAGTCTTTCTAGAATTAGTAAGGTTTTACCACATTGTAAATTAAATTTTCAATGTTATTTATCTTATGGATACCCTAATTGTCTTTTATAGTGACTAGTAATTAAAATTTCCATGATTAAATTTATTTAAGTGGGGAAGAATGTAAAGAAATGAGTTTTTCTACATAAATTAATATTGTGTTATTTGGTTTTCTCAACATGTAACACTAAAAAAAACCATATAGATGAGTGTAAGGTAAACATTGAATTAATTGGTATAAAAAGTGGTAAAAATTTATTATATATATATATACATAATAACAAAACAAAATAAAATTCACCATAAACAATGACTTCAATTTGTAAAGATAATAAACTTTTAAAATATATATTTATGATTACAATTTATTTTATAAAATAAAATTTTTTCAATTTTGATATATTTATGATTCACACTACTTTTTAAAAAATATTTAATATACCAAAATATTACACCGAATAAAAAAAATTCCATAAAATATTATGATTTTATTTTAAAGTAAAAAACTTAATTTTGATAATGTGAATTTTAGAAAATTAATTACATTTTTGAATTTATCACAATCAAAATATATTAGGATGATTTTATTAACATTTCTAAAATAATTTATTTTTAAGGGAATAGCAAAAAATAAAATTTTTTAAAATACCATGTGTAATGGCCTGGACCCCCCAGGCCATTACTTTACCAAAAACACGGCTCCACCATGACGGTGGCACCGTGACGGTAGCACAGGTCACGGTGGCACCTTAACGGTGGAACCAGTCACGATGCCACCAGTCACGGTGTCACCATTATGGTTACACCAGTCCTGGTGGCACTGTAAGGGTGACACTGTGACGATGGCACCGTGTCCTCATCGAACCTTTCGTTCCTTCTTCCAATACCCAACTTTTCCACTCCCATAACGTATCTTTTAACGTAAATTAATTTTAATACCATTTTTGAAGTCATTTAAATAATAGATTTGTTTACTAGGAATTCCGAGATATATCCCTGATGGGGGATATTAAATAACTCCTTAATATCATCGTGCGTAACTTCCCAAACCATGTAGGAAACCGCGATCCGTTTTTTCAGACATTCAAAATTACATATCTTGATCTTCTCTTCATATATCCTTCTAGATTTCTCCTTTTCTTCTTGGTTTAATTTCTTTCTTCATCCTGGAGTGATTAGATTCTTTCTTCTCATGGCTTGTGGTGCGCCTCTACTGGAACCTTCTACACGTCTTCCATGGACTTCCTCCCCTACAAGTCGTGCATCCCATGTTCCTGGCATGTGGAGAAAAACTTCGATCTTTGATAAATCAAGTATGTATTTTTCTCCTTCATCTCTCCTTTTTGTGTATCATACGGGGTGGGAATGATTTTTCCTCTGTGGAAATTGATGAAACCGAACTTAACAAAGACAATGAACAGACTTTAAAAGAATGAAGGGGGTGTGATCGTTGTTCTCATGTACTCTTTATGTTGTTATGTGTTGTGAATTGTATGAGCCTATGCTCACTGAAAATCATGGTCTTTGGTGATCTTTCTCTGTGCACTAATGAACCTCGGTTCTCATGGATGTTCAAATAACCATAACATGGAATTGGTTAATTATGTATACTTGGTTAAATAAATTGAAAGCATCAGGATCAACCCTTTTCTGTGATAACCCCTATTAAAGCATAGTGGAATTGAAACCAAGGAGTGTGTTAAATATTTTAAATCTAAAAATAAATGCATGGGATGACCTTGTGTTGGTGGTAGTGGTTTGGTTATTTCATTCACGAGCCGTTTGCTGTTGTGATACAAGTGGGGATGGGATCCCCTGTTCTTTCCATTTTCTATGGTGATATGAGGGGGGATGGGATCCCATGCTGTTGTACTTTGGGGCTGTGTGGTTGCTCTGCTTACATCACAAATTGGGGTGGAATCCTCTGTTGTTGAGAGACCATTGGCTCCTGGATTTTGGGGACATGGGGCTGTTTCTTGAGGTTTTCTTTGGTTCCAGTACTTTGAGGGACCTCACTTATCCTATTGTTGTTGTGACTTGCAAGGGAACAGGGTGTGAATGCTTAAATTTTTGTTTGGATTTTTCTTTCCTTTTGGCTTGTGGTTATTCCTATTAGTTTCCTGGTAGTGAAGAATTTACCCTAATGGGATCACTTGAACATGAAAACAAGAATGGTTGATTTGTGAAATTGATTCTGGGAATGAGTTATGACTTGTCTGCGAGTGTCATGACTTCTTTTGTGAATAAATAGTTACAAGGGTGTTTATGCTTAAGTTTTGGAATCCCTAAGTTGGGATGAGTGTTTGTTACCTATACATATATCTGTATCTTTTATGTTTCTTATTCATGCCCCACCCAAGTTGATCACTTAGTTCTGAACACCCCATTTCATTGGGAGGGTGTTTTTCTCAACACTCCTCTCAGTTGATGGTTATTAGCTCATTTTCTGCTCCCTTTCCCGAATATCCCAAGACTCTTTGGGCAGGCTGTGATGGCATGAGGTCCATTATTATCCCAAGAATCTCTGCGCAGGGTAGTTATGGTGGTTGGCCCAGGTGTTTATGGGCAGGTTGTTCCCCAAGTATCTTCGGTAAGAGGATCAGGTGTCTTCGGGTGTGACGGTAGCTTTCTGACCCAGGTGTCTTCGGGTGTGGTAGTGGTTGTTCTGGCCTAGGTGTTTGTGGGCATGGTTATGTGAGGTGGTTGTTTCCTAGGTGTCTGTGGGTAGGGTTTCGCAGTGGTATTGCGGTGAGGTTATGGCCTAGGTGTGTGCGGGCAGGTGTGGCAGTGGGACTGCGTTGAGAATGGCAAGATTGGTTCGATGCGTAGGATGTCTTCAATAACCAGTGGGAAAGAGGCGCGGGGTACCCAAATATCAATGTGATATTACTATATGTTACTTGACTTTCGTTATATTGGGAGCATGCCTTGGTGAGGTTTGGGTGGATAGATTTTCTTTGTTTGGTTTTTTGTTATCTCTTTTTCCACGGGTCATTATAATTTCTTCTCACTTGTGCACGAGAGTCTTTGGTTTTCCCTACTGAGTGTACTTGTATGCTCACCCTACTTTTGTAAAACTATTTTCATGTTTCTAGGAGGACTTTAGGGATCGTGCGAGACCATACTAGCGCGGACCCTAGGGCAGTTTCTGTTGTCGTTTTCCTTTTTCTTGGTACTTTACCCTTGGAGTTCTTGAGGATTGTATTATTTACTGTTGAACATGAATATGGGAATGGGTTACTTTGGATTTTCCTTTACTTTCATCTTTGGTATTGTTGGGGTTGCAATATTATCTCTCATTTCTATAAAAATAAAAAGAGTAATGCCTTCCATTTTGTGGGAGATTTTATACCCTTGGCGCAGGTCGCCACTCCTGGACCTATTAAAGGCGAGTTTCGGGGGCATTACCTCTCCTTTAACTTAAAGAAGTAAGGGATTGGAAAGCTGCTGACCCTTCCCTCTTTTTGGTGAAGGCAGGGCGTGACAGAATGGTATCAGAGGAGGAGGTTGAGAGATAGGATGGAGTCTGGAGTTAGGCATAGTGAGGATTGCATGGGATGGTAGGGAAAAAATGTTGGGTGATCTTGGTGCATGAAATAGGCCAGGGAAGACCAGCTAAGACACGAGATTTTAGGGCCACATTATCTATTTATAATTGAACAACCCATTCTCAAAAATGATTAAAGAGAACAATAACATAAGCATAACACATAAAACATTGATAAAAATATTCTTTAGGAAAATAACATTTCAATTTTTAAATCCATTTTCTTTTTAATAAGTTGAGAAATTATAAAGAAATTATTTGAAAATAAAATTTTAAATGTGTAAAATAAAATTAAAATAAATGAGGCATAATTGTGGTTTTAAAATTCACTAATATCATATAAGTTAAAAAACATTACTTTTGACTTCTGTAAAAAGAGTTGAAAGAGTAGCTTTTAAATATAATTTAAAAAAATCCCATTAAGAAAACACTAAACAGTTTTCTTTTTAAAAATTTTGTGATAAATTCCAAAAATGAATTTTTTAAAAAATAATTTCCATATAAATAAATTCATAAAAATAATTTTATAAAATATGAATATGAAAGAGAACTATTTTAAAAATAAATAATTAAATCAATTGAAATGAAGTTTATTGGTTAAAGTGTCCCTTACCATGAGTGTAAATCATCATGTAAATTATTCATATTCCTAAATAATAAAACTAGGATAATTATTTAATTGATTTATAACCTTTTAATGTTTATTATTGCTTTTATTTCTGTTATTTCCATGTTATAGTAATTACATAATTATTTAAGTTCATGTTAGTTGCTTTAATGTTATTCGGTTCATAAGTCAAGAATGACTTTAGAATGTTGAATGTGGTCAAAGAGTTAATTATAAAATCAAATAGATAATAGTATTTAATAAATAAATATAAATTTTATACAATTAGTTTACTTGAAAATCCTTCCACGAAACATGGTTATGAAAAATGATGTATGTTACAATCTTGGAGATGGTAAGCCTTACGTATTCATGAGTAAAATTTTCATTTTTCAATGATCATTGGAGAAATAATGTAAGTATGTTTTTTATCCTTAAATAATGATCATAATATCATATATAACATTTTATTTTTTTAAATATACTTATATATATCATCCCTATGATGTTGTGATGAAAAATGAATCACATCGGTTTGTGGATTTTGTAGTCCACACGTACACAAAAATAACATGATAATTTTTCATTGTATTGAAAGTTACGAACATAAATAATATTTTTCCCTTCTAAAATAGAAACTATGTCATGAATATTACATATATAACTTAATTCCACCACAATAACAAACCTTAAAAGATGGTGATGGAAAAGGAATTAAATTGGTTCATGAGCTGGTAGTTCTTTACACTTGAATGATGATTTATTTTCCAATTTGATATAAGTAGAGATGTATATACATAATTAAACTAATATATTATCATATAATAATATGTAGTATACTAGATTTATTATTTTAGAAGATTTCCATATGGTTTTATGGATTTTTAGGAATTAAAAAACAAAAATACTTGGTTAAAAGTGGTACCTTTTGGTTGGACCATCTCTCTTTCTTAACACCTAAACAGGACGATAGTTAGATTAATACCTAAAAACATACATATATAATATGGTTATATATTCATGTAATGTATTTGGTAATTTATATTTTTATCCAAATTGGTTTTTATGATTCATAAAATAATAATAAAATCTTCCCTTTTATAAGGAAGAGGTGGGGAACTCTTTGAATTTCTCAAAATATTGAATAATAATAAGACTATTATAGATCCAAAAGATTCCAAATGAAATAAAAATTCATCGAGGATTTAATTTTAGACCATATGTTTTCCCCTTTTTCCTTATTTAATATTTTATTATTTTTAAATGATTTAATAAACCATTAATCCCATAAAATATAATTATTGTCAAATTTGATACAATTCATTACACTGAATTTAATCAAATCAAAACAATAATTAAAATTAGAAAAAAATATATTTTATTTTATTATAAACAATTAATTGTCTTATATAGAATTAATGTATGACATTAAATACCCTATGTTCTATTTATTATAATATTTTAATATCTTTTGTTTTATTTTTCAGTTAATTAAAAAAATACTCCACCAATGTTGTCCAAGCATTTAATGAAATTATTTTTATAATAAAAATTAAAAATAAAATACCATGATAAATAAATATTTTCAATATTTAAACATACTATTTATTTTATAAGATATCTTTTAGATTACATCATATTTAAAATATTACACTTATTAAAAATAAGAGAGTAACTTGTTTGAGTTTTCATTAAATAAGGTACTATTAAGTACATAATCATACCCAAGTGTCTCAAAATGGTAATAAATTATACCTTTTAATGATTAGGGTCAATATATACTGAAAACATATGTTTTATTATGGTTTTTTGTGTTATTTAATTGCTTATCATAATTTAAATTTAACACTCTTTAAAATCATTTTATTTATTTTTCTCCGGCTTGCAAAAGCACTCCGTTAGTGTTGCGCAAGACTTTATGATAATTATTTCCAATTTAAAAATTAAAAAATTAAATAATATCACAAAAATAAATTAATATGGCTCAATATAATCCTTTATAATAATTCAATATGTATATTTACTCATATCCATGCCAAGAAGACTTCTATAATTTGATAATTTTCATTTTTATTCTTTACACAAGCATTACACTATCATCTGGGTATGATTATAATTATATAACAAGAAAAATAAAAAATATATGTCTAAATAATATTTTTTATATAATATTTAATACAAAAATAATTAAAAATATTTCTACTTATTAATTTTTACCTTTAAGGAATTGAATTTTATTTTTATAGTCTTGTGCTAGCACTACAACAACACTAAAAAAGATTTTCAAATTTATCATGAAATAAATTAAAATGAACATTTTATAAATTATTTTATTGTAAGATATTTATAATATAATTTTATAATTGAATCATTACGTAATTTTAATATATTTTTATATCATAATTAGGTCCTTCTGATATCATTAAATATACTATATTTAAAAAAATCTATTTTCTATATTAAAAAAATTAACTTTTCAGAAATTTCACGAAATTTCACTATATAATAGTTTTGATATGATTATTTCAAAAATTTATTTATTTTTTTCATATAAATTATCTAAATCTTACATAAATAAATTTTAATATTAACCCATAAAAATAAAGAAAACAACTATTGTAAGAATACATATTTCGGAAGATTAAAATGGGATTCTTAAACAAAAATTGTTATTATTTAAAATTCATTAATTAAGAAAATTAAATGTGTAGAACCATTATAAATTTCATAAATAACTTATTCCTAATCATGATCTATAAATTAATATCCAGTTTGTAATAGGTACATTTAAATAATAATATTTAGTAGTTCGTTTAAGCACGAGGTTGTGTATCTTGTACACTATCGAATATAGTGATTCCTTATAAAATATATAGGTGTTACAATTATACATTTTTTTATTTATTTTTAATACTTTTCATGAAATATTATGGATTTAAAAATCCATGCCTTTAATATTTTACATTTATTTTTAATTTAAAAGGTTATGATTATTTGATTGATTTTGGAAACTCAATTCTTATTCCTTTAGTTGTAGTTATTTTTCATTAACACATTTCATTTGAGTGGTGAAATTTTACTATTTTTTAATTATATGGTATTTTGTATTTTTTATGCGGAGTATCATTCAACAACATATTCACCTTTTTAAATGTCTCATACTACATGAATTATAATATTTTTAATAGATTTAGTTAACTCAGTTTTCCTTCTTTTGAGATAAAATTTTATTCCTTGAGAATAATTATTTTATGTTGGATAAATTCTTTTATTTCCTATTTTATAAAATTTTTCTAATTTTCCATCTATATAAAATACTATTATTAAATCAAATATTTGTCCTAATGAGTTTATTTCCCATAAAAGTGAATGTTTTTAGGGAAAAAAATCATATCTTGTTTATAGAATATTTTCCCTCCATTCAATATTCATTATTTTCAAAAATGTTTTTCTTTATTATTTTTAAATATAAATATGTGTCTACTCATGAAATCTTACTATTTTCCACTACCAATTTTAATATATTAATTTTATTACCTCTTTTTATAGTGTAAACTTTAATTAAAGGTATTTCCAAATAAAAAAAGTTTACCCTTTCATTTATAATATAATATTTTATCTTCCACTTCACATTAACAATATCTTTTGAGGAAACTTTGGAATTAAACTCATAATAATTTTATCTTTTTAGTTTAATATTTATTACAAATTTGTATGATCTATTCCAAAACCATAAAGGTTTAGTGTCTTTGGAAACTTAAATACATAAATAACTTATACATAAAATATCTACATAATCTCCCACTTACTTCATCACAACTATGACCACTACTAAACATAACAAACTTAAAAAATTTCTTTATATCCTAAGGGAAAAAGAAACAAAAATATTCTATATCATATGGTTAATATGGGTAAAAACATATATCAAGGATCATTTAAGAATATCATATACATAATGATATAAAAATAATATCTTGACATTTGAAAACCATACCTGTAAAAGTATATATCATATTCATTAGTCATCGAATAATTCATTTTACTTCTTAATAAATGAATCATAATGGAATAAAATAACATGACCCATGATAATATATTGTTGGAATAATATCATGTCATAATAGTGTCTCATAATCAATAATCATAGAAATAGTAATGTCCTCTTACATGTTTTCATGTATTTTTTGAACCTTGTTCATTTATATTTTGTTTCAATCTTGTTTAAGGGTACTTCAATTGAAATTTGGAAATTTTTAGACACTCTTTGGGTTATTAATTGATGGTTCGTGGTTTTCCCAAACTATGCAATATCTTCCATTGTAAACCATGCAACCCTAGAAAATAAGTGTTTTCACAGTTGGTGCATGGTTTGACAAACCATTCACCCAGAATGAAGAAACCAAGAACCCCATTATAGGACAATATGGTTAAGGTGAACGTTTTTTCAAACTATATGGACTTGCCTAGATAACCGTGCATGAAGGATATTTTAATCCAAAAAATTGTACAAAAATTACGGAAAACTATTTAAGCCCTATATCAACCCTAAATCAACATAAATTGAAATTATTGTTTATGAGGGATCTCTAGAGGTTATATTGGCTCCCCTAAAAAAGTTTACTTGCAAGATCAAATCATGGAAGATCTCATTTTCTCTCCTCTAGGTAACCGATTCTCTTTTCATCAGTCTTCTATTTCTATATTTTTATCTTCTCCCTAGAGGGGGGGGGGGTTATATCATCATGTTGTTAATAGATGTAAACTTCTTTAATTTGAATATTGATTCTAGGATTGACTTATTGATCTCTGTTTCCCTCATTATTCATTGTCAAATCCTAGTTTAGGAATTTTTCTTTGAGATGTATGTTATTAAAGGTATGTGCTTCCTTTAGATATAGTCAATTTGATTAAGCCTTGATTTGTTTGATTGTTTGAAATAATTTTCAATTAACTTATGAGAAACTGCAATGATTTGATTTTCAATTGGCATTTTTATTAGCATGGAATTTTGGAAAAACCCCAATTCTAATGGAATTGGAATTTGGGGGGTATTTTTAAATTAATTCAATTGTTTATTTTATTTGAGAATTGATTTGAGAAAATAGATTAAATTTAAATTATGAAAACCAATTATTTATGTTTTATTGATAATCCATGAAAAGATTGTAGGACCCTATAACACACTAAGATGGGTAGGGTGAATCATTCGGTCAACATTCTCCTTTAAAGTGATGGATCTTATTACCATGTTGGTAGAAACTTTTTAAACATGTCAAATGAAATCATAAATTCATTAAACATTCACATCCAGATATAAAACATAGTAGTTTTAATTGGATCACAACTAAGGGCCAGCCCAAGGGAAAAACTTTGAATGTTTTTATTCTGAACTAAAATCCACTAATCTTTACAATCAGTGGAATATGGAAGATTATACATATTCAATATATTCAAGGAACACTACCTTTACAAAAGTTTTAGATAAAGAACACTACCTCCTTTGGAAAACATCCATGGACTCCCCTATCTAACGACATTAGGTGACGTCTTACTCTGTTTAATGACTTGAAGGTCAAATCAATAGTGGTCTTTTAATTATTTTTCCCTCGTTATCATTATGCACTGCTTGCACCATAGTTGTGAACAAAATCACTTAAAATTATTGATCAAAGGAACTAGATATTCTAATAATTTCTAGACACACAACTCAAGAATTTTAGCAAAACAGTTGTACTTGTGATTTTTTTGTATTTCTCACATACGATACCTTTTTTGCATCCTTTATCCTTTACCCAACTATTTGATGAGTTTAACATGGTCTATATTGGCATAATAAACACTACGCGTACACATTTTTTTGTTCGAAACAATTTCATATGGTATTGACACCAAATTTTCTTTGGAAAAGTTATGTTCAAATGAATGGGGTGACCATTAATTTATAGACATGGATATACTAGGATGGGATTTCCTTTTTAACTTTCCACCATGAGTGAAACTCTTTTTTTGATGTATTATTTGGTGTGTAAGATTCTTGTGTGCCTTCCATGGTTTGATTCTTTCCTATGTCACACAAACTCATCTTTTGAAAAATTTCATATTTTCTATGAAAATCCATCCTTTTTAGTATTTTGATGTGATAGTCCTAAAACATCACATTTGTGTATCTTATAAAGTGACCATCAACCATGAACACAACATTTTAATTTTTACAGGAACATGATTTCTTTTCTAAAACAATGATACCTTCAATCTTGAAGCTATATGCTCCTTATAAACACATGGCTGGAAAACTCCATGGTTCACACTAGTGTGGATAGAAACTAAATAGAATACACACTCCACTTTATGTATTGAAAATCCTTAGTTACCATAATGATGATAAATCAACGGTTTTTTTAAATTAATTTGAAATTTTGAAAAAAATGGGAAATTTTATTTTAAATTATTATTTATTTGAAATTAGATGATTTTCCCATTAATGATTAATTAATTCATACATGTGAGATTGGGTAGTTGGTGGGTTAGTTGAGAGAATCATGCTAGGGTAATTATTACCTAGTAATTTATTTGTTATGAGAACTCTAACAGGAAACTAGTTAGGTATATCTTATCTCTAATGGGATGTTGGTGAATCTTATTAAGCCTAAGCCTGAAGGATGTGTGTTCATATATTTCCATGATCACTAATATGAGACATGTGAGGATCCTATAACTAAAAAATACCATACCATAGGGCAGATAAATGTGGTTCTCATTATGATTTTTTTCTTATATATAGAATTTATTATATAATTATTTTACTCATGCTCATTTATTTTTATAAAATGTTTTATATAAAAATTTTATTTTATCCCTGTATGAAATGTTTTCCACTATTTTGAAATAAGATATTGATTTATTTTACTTTTGAAATGTATTTCCATGCCCTATTTTATTTATTTTGAAATCATGATTTGGTTTATTGTTAATTAATCTATTTATGTAACACCTAGTGAGACCCTACTAAGATTTATAGCTCACAACCTAACTTTTAAATTGCATATTTTATTTATATTAAAATCATGATATTTCATTTAGGACATTTTTTTCTTTCAACTCAGTACTTTAATGATGTGTTATTTTGGGTTTTTGATACAAATTTTTGGTTTCTGGTACTTCTCCTTTTGAATTTTTTATAATTATAAACGATATGTTTTAACATATATCATTTTGGAGGAAACTTTTTTCTGTATTTTATCATGTATGATGATAGATTCTAGTATCCAACCTATGGGGATCAGGAACACCCTTTGTTATATGTCATTTAAAGCATAGGTATCAGTATACCAGGGTATCCCGGATGCTTCATGAAAAAGTGGTATCAAAGGTTCACGTTATGCATCAATCCTTGAAGTCAATATGTTGTTTGAAGTATCTTTTCTGGATATAAGAGATAGTTACCAGCGATTGCCTAGCCAGATCTCATCCTTCCTAGCCTTAAGTCAGAGAGGGTTGTTTCAAAAATGAATCATGATGAAAAAATTAATATAATTATAGTATTTTACCTTCTTATAATTTGGATAGGTTAAAATCCAAATGGTGATATCTTATTTAATGTGATGAATTTTATTGTTTCTCTTGTGTGAGTTATTTATTTGAGTAATTTTATGATATATTAAATGTTGTCTATTGATGTTGTGCATCATGATTCTTTAGAGAGGACATGTGAATAGGTTCAAGGAATTTTTTTTGGAGAACCACAATAGGGGAATCATCCCGTGTACAATTATCTCCTTGATATTATTATGTGTGGTTTACAAGCTCTAATACAGGAACCTAAATATATTCCTATTTAGGCTCTAGTTATGGAACCTTAGAGGGATAAATATCAGATTCATTCTTAGGAGATCCTTCTAGAGAAACTACCATATTTCTAAGTCTCAGATGATCCTTAAGAGTTTTAGGATTGGATGGGGATAAAAGAGGTTTTGTTTGAATTCTTAGAAACACCTGTTGCAATTAAGGTGAAAGGTTCCACCTTCAAGATAGACAAACCAAGGTTGAGATTGTGTGAATTAATGGAGTTAGAAAAGGGGAAATTTTGTTTAGAGTGGAAGAAATTTAAAATTCTTTTCACTCAGTAGTTATATCTTGATTATACCATTTTGGATGAGGATATAAGGATTTTCAAACTCGAATAGAATGATAGAACCATGATGGAGTATGTAAACCACTTATTCAATCTTTTACAATTTCCATATAAAATTGTATCAAATGAGAAGATGAAGAATAAAATGATGGACTTGGGTATTTGACCTAATATTTTCACTTAGTTTTTCTTTCTAAATATGGCCTCTTAGGTAGATGTACTGGATAGATCATTGATGGTTGAACATGATCAGGATGGTAAGTTAGGGACAATGGGAGTTACATTTTCTCTTAGTGAAATTTCTATGAGTTCCTTTAATAAAAACATAAAGAGTCATGATTCACATGGTTGATCTTGATAGTATGGTTCTTAAAGACCTTCTTTGGTGCTTGGGAGAGGCCCTTTAACTTTAATATAGTGTGGAAATGTTGGTAATTCGAAATAGGATTTCACAAAGGAACCCAGGATTTACAACTCGAATAGATATTTAGGATATTTGAAGAAATTATTATATATCTTATCTACCTAATGGTGTGGCCAGGATCATCGGAACTAAAAATTTTAATGGTTTATTAAAATTATAAAATATCTAGGGGTTCTAGTAAAAAATATTTGAAAAAATATTCTTCATGTAGTAGAAGAGTATATAGAAGAAGACGATACAAGACCAATGACTATGAGAAATACCATCACTATAACTTCATATTTAGTGACTGATTTATTCTATACTAGTTTAACTCATTCATTTATATTGAATTTTATTTTAAAACTGCTAAATATTCCTACAGATATTTTATCTTATGTGATGGATATTATTACACCCCATAGAACAAAGAGACAACAAGGTTTCCATTTTCCTTCTTGTGTTTTCTAATTATCAAATATCTTTCATACATTTTATTTTATTTTCTCAACATGAAACAACCTCATGTCATTTTTTTAATGGATTTGGCTCATTTTTAATAAGGCCTAAATTGAATTTTATATTTAATAAATCTCATTTTCTTTTCTAGATTGTTTTTATTGTGTCATTGAGGGAGAATATGACCTGAGGTTGACTAAAGACATATCATATTATATAATGGTGGGGAAATAAATATATTTCTTCTCTTTTTATATGGAGTGGGATACCTTGAGCTACGATCCCCCTCTAATTATCATCATTATTCCGGATGTTTTCCTTCAAAATTATCTATTTTCCCACCACAAATGGAGGTAGACTTATCTATTGATTTACTACATCATACTCACCTAGTATCTATATTTTCACTCCATATAGAACAATTTTAATAGAAATCATTGAATACATAGTCTAATTATCTTTTAGAGAATCTTTTTATACACTTTTTTGTGTTAACATGGTCATATTTTGAACTGTTTTTAAAAAAATCTGATGGAATTGTTCTTCAATGTGTTGATTACCACAAACTAAATTGAGTTATAGAAAATAAAAAAAATTCTATTTCCGTTAATTTATAATAAATCTGACCATTTAATGGGAGATAATTGGTTCGTGAGGACTTATCTTTGATCTAGTTATCACTATCTAGGAATAAAATAATCTAACATTCATAAAACAACCTTACGGATTATTTATGGCCATTATAAGTTTCTGGTCATTCCATTTGGTCTAACCAATGCTCTTGATGTATTTATGGAATTAGGTAATGGGATAATCCATGAGTATCTTGATAATTTCATGGTGTTCTTATTGTATAATATCATTGTTTAATATATGTATAGGGATGATCTTGTGTATCATCTGAGAAAATTTCTAGAATTATTAGAAATCAATAAATTTATGCCTAGCTATTGAAATGTGATTTTTGGATTCGGGAAGTGATGTTCTTGGGACCCATAGTCTCAAAATATAGAATATTATTGTATCATATAAATGTGAAATCTATTATGACATGGGATCAACCGCGTAATATTTTTTAGATTTAGAGCTTCTTATGTTTATCGGGGTATTATCACCAGCTCGTAAAGGATTTATCTAATTTGGATCATACAATGACTACTGTCACTCAGAAGGGAGTAGATTTTTATTTAATAATATAAAATTATTTTTTAGTTTCTTAATATCAAAATTATATTAGGATTAGTTTTTTATATTTTTTAAAGATGTTTAATTTTTGGATTAATATAGAAAAATATTAAATTTTAATAAAAAAGGTTTTTTTTGTTAATTTATTTATATAATTAAATTATTTTTTAAATTGTTTTAAAAGTATAATTAGTTAATTAATACATTAATAAATCCAATTTATTTCATTTTAATCAATTTAATATTGAAATTTGATATTAAAACATTTGAAGCTTTTGAACTTTTTCAAGTAAAAATCCAAATTCATGTTGCTCCTACACGATTAATATTAAATATATTTTTCTCAATTATGTGCATTGAATTTGGAAGAATGGATTAAATATTTAAAATAATAAGGTATAGATTATATTTTATGGTCATTTTCTTTTTTATACATAAAAATTTTGATGTGGTAAAAATTATTACTTAATACAGTATACATAATGTAATGAAAAGGGTTGAAGTTAAAAGGTTAAGGCATAAAATACCTAAAAAATAAAACAATAAATTGTTTATTGAGGTATTTATCTTCCATAACCATAATTTACAATTTTAATTATCATAAAAAGTATTTTAAAACAATTCCACCTTAATGTGGTTGGCTTGAAAGATAAAATAATCATTATTCAATCATTTAAACCGACATATCCTCATGTTTTAATTACACCCATCACAACACTATTTTAACTCAAAATCCTTGAATCATCTGAAATATCTTCCAAAACATATCATCCTTATTCTCCTCATAATCGATTTCTTCTTTTTTCACCAAAATACTAAATCCAAGGTCTGCAAGGGGTCCTCTAAGTAGGTGATATTCAGGAGGTGATTTTCTCAAAACTCCTCTATTATTTTCTTTTCTTCTTCTACTTTATCCCCATATGTTTCATCTATAAAGGAATAATAATTCCAGAATAATTTAAATATATTAATTTTATGATTCTAGGGAAATATCCTATATCCACCTCTTTTATTACCTCCTCTCATTTAATGAAATGTAACCATTCTCCAAATTATGTCAGTTAATCATCTTCATGAATAATGATTTTGTTCATTTTCCTTTACCGCTATCATAGATGATCCTAAGACTATTTTTAAGGTAGAATAATATTTTAATAGGTATATTATAACCTATTTCATGTTCATTAAATATTATATAATCATGATAGTAATTAAAATGGAACTATTTTTTGATTTTTGGGGAAATTGCCAAAATAAACTAATGATTTATCAATAACATTTTATCAACTAAATAACCTCATGTTAAAAACCAAAATTATGTATAGGGACATTAATACCCATGTATGTAAATTAATACAATTTCATTCTAAATCTAGATCCATATTCCTAATTTAAAAATAACATCCATAATTATACTCATGAGAATCGATCATGAATCGAATGCACCCAAAACCACCAAAATAATGGAATATTATGGAATGAATGGGTCACAGGATGTCATAAAATCATCCCATAAGTTATTATAAATATTAATATTGTTCAGTAGTGTGTTAATAATATTATTTACATCATTATACATCAGTTTAAATTATTCACCACTAAAGGGAACTGTGGGGAAGGGTTTTCTTGTCTCACTTTTACTTCTGTGAGATATATGCCTTATTCACCACTTATTTCTTGTGTGTAGTGTATATATACTGCCCTTTCATATAAAATATCATTATTATCATTCTCTTAATATTATTAAATGTTTAATTTTAAAATCATTTCTTTTTTTGGCATATGATTCGTCTGATTACAAGTGGTAACAGATTTCATTACCCAATTTTCATTCCTTAGGTTAAACTTATATTTTATTAATACTTTTTATTACTTTAAAAGGGAATTATCACGAGTGTCCTTGTCATTAATTATTTCATGATAATGTTATGTGTGAAATGAATTTTGATTATCTGATGTTCCATTTACACTTTTCTGTGTGCATTTAAAAAATACACACAATTGGTTCATTTGATTAAAGATATTATGTTTATAAGGGACTTCATTGAGGAATATTTTAATATAATGCACCTAGTTGATTTTCCCTAGTATAAATAATAACCCTTTTATTTATTATCCTAATTTATTTAATATTACATTAAAAATACATATTTATTTTATCATGGATATGATTATAGCCTAAAATAAATTAAAATTTTATATGTGGTTTTTACTTTGAATGTTGTTTGATTGATTTTGGAATATTCATAAATATGCATTGTTTATTCAATATAGATATTTTATTGTAAGGAAAATTATTTATTAATTATATTTATTATTTGGTATATGAGGAATGCATTGGACAAAAATACATGGTTGGGGATCTATTATAGATAGCCCCTCGATACAACGATAGTCTAATGAGATGAATCTGTTAATCTAACATTAAACGGGGTATTAGATTAAACCTTTATATTAATGGTCTTAATAGTAGTGGTTTGTGACGTTGATATATAAATTCTATTAATTAATCACTTCCTTCATTCATAATTCATTCATTATTATCCTGATTATTTTTAATATTATAAAATCTATGGATGAATTTCATTCTTAGTTTACTGGTTAAATGTTATGTGTTTTTAGTCTTTTGACCTTTGAATATTGATTGTTCTTATTAATTAATTAATCATTATACGGTATTTGAACCCTACCTGTCATGAACCCACCCAAGTCGACCCTGAACCAATCCCCTCGAGCCGATCCTCGGTAAGGCCCAAGAGGCATTCTCGATCCTCCCGGGATGGCAACAAGCGCCAGGGCATCAAAAGAGTAAAATGGGAATAATTTCTCCCAAAGAAAATAAAATAAGTAGTATAAATAAATGTCACTGAAAATAAATAATGACCAAAAAACACACTAACCTTATCTCGACCAAAAACTCCTCGTGAACTCGTGAGTCACTCTCCAAACCACAACTAGCTCTCACCCACGACAAGTAATCTTGAGTCTAACCTACAAAAAAACTAAAAAAGGGAAAAACTATAGGTGTGAGTATTAAAACTCAGAAGAAATTCCCAAAAAAATATCCCCAAAACACTACCTTTAAATAAATAATTTACCAATATTAGGTTTGAACTAAATTATATAAAATATAGTTTTCCACACACACTTTAATTTCTAAAACGAGTAACAGTATTTTTTTATTTTTAATTTAAAAACAAGTTTAATGTTTGAAAGAAATAGGTGCATTACACTTTAAAACATTTTTTGCAAACAATTCAAAATCTAAAATTTTATTTGTTAGTCAAGAGGAAAACTTCTAACAACACACAATACACAATAAGGGCAATGGGAAAGTAGCAAATGGGGACCAACAACTGAACTAGGCCCCTTAATCACCTGGCACATACAAATAAGATCTAATGGAAACATGGGCTGAACATAAGAGCTCATGAAAAATATAGAATGTACTACACATGTGACTCATCCTGAAGGAATTCCCTACTCAATGACATCATAACACCCTAATGCCCGATGTTTCCCTACGTGGCCTAACTGAGGGGCTCAATCACCTAGTAGAGAAAAGTCCGTACTAAGGGCCACTAGCCAATGTGTAATCTATACTACTGTATCAATCATTCTCTGAATATTCACTCACTATTCCTGGTTCCCATGTCAACACGTAGAAAAACAATAAAAGGGGGTGAGTCAAAAAAGTCAATCAACCAGTCACGATGCACAAATGTCACACACAACATAAAAAATCAACGTGCACAAAAATAAATCACACTTGAGTCACCTCAAAGAATGTTTTTCAAAATAATTTATTTTATAAAAGTGTCAAACAGGCCTTAAAAATAATAAAGAAAAACAAAATTTCTCAAAAGAAATCAAAACACTTGATCATATATTAGAAAGAAACATTTACTATCAAACCAGAACTACACTTGAAATTCTGTTAATTATGTTCAAAGGGAAAATGAACATTATTTCACTATTAAGCATCAATTCATAAAGAAAATAATCCAAGTTCCACGCATAAAATAAATAGCTTCGTTTACATTATGTAATTATTTCAAAAATAATAATCTAAAACTATGTCTCTTTTATTAAAAATTAATGAAATATCTACAAATTAATAAATTTAAATTTTAAGAAAAGTGTATTGGGGGGGACCTACCTCGACATGCATCTCAATTATGACGATGCAACACATCTCACACTTGCGTCCAAGCACAAGCAAGCTGACGACCGTAGTTTCGTGGAATTACCTCAAAAATGCATCGTAACAAACATAGAACAACTACAAAACCATAACCACTTACTTAAAACAATACAAACTAAAAAACGGGGAAAAACCCACCTTGTCATGTTTTCAAAACATATTTCGCACCATCTACACTATTTACTAAACCACACAAAAATTTATAATAAATTTTTCATAAGGTACCTCATAGCTTTACACACCCAAAAACCCCTTCAAACACTCTTTTATGATCAATCATAAATCCCCAATATACCCGAATATAAAACACATGACTTACACATTCAAATAAAATAATTTCACAACCTAATAAAAATACATCACACATCAGAAATCCATTTTAAAACAATACACACGCCGCTTTAGAAACCCTAACACAAGTCCACTCGAGGAAGTTCAATTACCAAGTTCAGCATGACATTTATACTTCTAAACTAAAACATGTTTTCAGAAAATGAATTACTGTAACACCCCGAGCTTCCATGATACGCTTCTCATTCAATAATGCAATAGCTTGCATTGTACGCAAGTTCGAGTTCTAACACACCGCAACTAATCAAAGTAGCCGTTATGAATAGTAATAACCACCTTTTAAATTTATAGAAATTTTATATTTCAAAATGGACTTCATTTTTGTATTCCTAATATTGAAATTAGCCTATGTTAAATTTTTTTGTAATTTTCCGAGAACTTCCAAATTTTTATGAATAGTGAAAAATACTTAAAACAAATTTTTTAATAAAAATAATTAATAGTGATAAATTATACTATTTAGTGGTTTTAAAGTATAATTGGAATATATTTTTATCATTTTATCCAATGGTGGTCATTAGAATTAATTTGACATTGAAATTGGACATAAACAATTGCCAATCTTTTGATATAAATTGTTTCTTAAAAACACGCTATTTGTTGTAACAGCGGGAATTAATTATAAAATTAATTAATACAACTTATATGTTTGGAATTTTGTAAAATAGACATAATTTTTGAATTCGGAATATCAATTATATCTTAGGGTGAAATTTTGGCCTTATTCTGAAAAACTTCAATTTTTGATGAATAGTGAAACCACTAAGTGGTAGTTAAATAACTGATTTTTCGTTTAAATGAAATATTACCACTTCTGTGATTTGATTTTCAAAAATCCAACATACATGGTTGTCATTAAGAAGTAAAATGTGGTTCAATGAGATTAAAATAATTTTTTGGTGAATAGTAACTTTTAAGTTCTTAATCGCGATTAGAGGTAATTAGTGTAGTTTAAGGTACAAATAATGTTTTTATAATATGAGATGAGCATGACACTTGTCCTACTCCTATTGGATGAGTCATGGCCGACCACGAAAACCCATGGGTCAACTTGGGGACCCCATGGAGCCACTTTAGTTGGAAAATGACATTAATATATATTTATTTAATTTTAAAATTAAATTGACACAAACATGAGTTGTTTTACAAAAATAGTTTTTAAGTGGGGTTACACAAGTCCAAATTTTGATTATAAATATTCATTAGAAATCTAAAAAGATTCCCTACATCATAGTATTTTTTTTATAATTTTTAAACATTAAATAAATTAAATTATTTATGACATCATGATGATGCAGTGATGACCTCATTATTTAACGATTTAAATAAAATGAGAAGATAATGCAAAATAAAAGGGTTACACTTGTCCAAAGCCTATTGGATGAGGATATTTCGAAACCTTATCACCTTAGCCTCGAATTATATAAGTGTGGGACCTTTGGAATCCGAAAAGCATTGTGAAATAATGTAACATTTCAATCTTTCCAAAAGTGCCCCTCCTCTCCACTTATAAAAGGCCCCCACCTCTCCCACCTCATTTACACTTTCAAGCCATTTGTCTCGGCCAAACTCTGCCCAAATACTCTCCCAACATTCCTCCATTACTCCTAGAAGCCTCACTTTGGGCAGAACTCTTCCCAAGGAAGCCTTTGGCTCAAATCAAAAAGAGTTACCCGATTTTTAGGTAATGTCTTTTCTAATGTTGTTTTGTTTTATTTTTCTTCTACAACCCCTAAACTCTTTTTATTCATTTCTTTTGTAACAACACCAGTATCCTCAATATACTAGGATGTTGTTATAAGAAGTATTTGAGCTACACTTACACACACCAACATCTAATGGTTAAAGAACATACGGTTTTTGTGGATGGCGAATTTCTGCCTCACGAAACGATGATTGTTCAAAACTCATTTAACACCTTCAAAGGTGGCCATTATGATGTCACTATTTTTATATATGATATATAATATATTTATGTTTTACTTATGCTTCTTTATTTTTCATTTGTGTCTTACCTTTATGGCTTCCATTATGGGTATACGCGATATCTTCATTTTAGGAAGTGCGGACTACCGCCCCCTCAAAGTGATTTGAATCGTTAATGCCATATGTGGGATGAATAAAGGATGGAGTAAATGGTATTATACACTATATTATACTGGAATTATATTATACATTTATATCATTATGATTTAGTTCCATTAAATATTAAATTGAAATGAAAGTAGCGTTCATGCGTACGTACGGCTTACCGTCTCCATGAACGGTGCATTTCATTTCTTACCTCTAAATGTTACGTAATATTATAAATGAATGTATATACTGGATATATAAGATATATATGACATCTAAATCATGAATATAATTCTGGATATAATGGATATTTCACCACATTAACAACTTGTAATTATAAGAAGGTTATTGTTGACACAAGTACCAAAGATCGACAAAACGACCGTTATTGACTTAAATAATTACATAACGTTCATAACATTGTAATAAGTGATATAAAAAGGATAATGAAATTGAAAATGGTTCTTAATAAGGTAGATATTAACTCTAGTTTATTATTCAGGAGGTTAAAGAACGGTTGAGTCAAGTCGGACACAAGGTAAGGGAACTTCTTAACCCAATTTCCATTCTTTGGGATAATCTCCTACTTTCAAATTATGTCATGATATTATTATGTTCTATTTTGTATTTTTTACTTTATTTATGTGTACCTATAGTGAATACACATAATAGATCTATTTTATTTTAAAAATTATCTTTTTAAGGACTTCGTCTCAATCTCCTTTCATTGAGGCATATTTGGTTTTATACACAACTTTCATTTATATAGTGTATAAACCCCTTTGACTTTTACGTTTATTCAAAAGGTTTTCTTTTATAATTATGTGATTTTTAAATGATTTCAAAAAATAGATATTTCTCTCCAATATATGAAAATCCAGTGAAAATGTATACGTATTTAACGCAAGCTTAAAAATGTTTTCAGAAAACCCGACTCTCGAGTGTGGAAGACAGGAAGGGATTGGCCATGGACCCATCATGGCCTGTAATTAGTCGAGAAGTCTCAGAATTAGTTATTTTGTTTTCAGAAGCTTGCATAATGTTTTCAGAAAAACACTGGATTATATTTGAGCAATTTTAAACGTAAGTATCTTCTAAAAAATTGCATCGGCAGGCTCATGAGACAAACTAGTGTCTTGGCACGAGGCCTTGACAAAATCTTATTTGTGGTCTTGGCACGAGGCCTTGACTACGTGGTTATGATAGTCTGGCATTATGCATTCCATCATTATGAAAGTGGTTATTGATATTGCATGTGATTATTCGACCAGTAGAATATCCATGTGAAGAAGTAAATGGCATTATCTCATTTTACTTTTGCCATATTATGTTGATGTTCAAGTTTAAAAGGATTTTGTTTTAGTTATACATTGCCTTAAATGTTTATGTTTATTTATGAATGCTTCCGCAATATTGTTATCCTTACTGAGCATCTGAGCTCACCCCTTTCAATGTTTTAATATTTTCCAGGATGTTAAGAAGTATTTTATGAATGACCTGCAGGGATAGTCAGAAGTGGATATGAGTGTGGACTATGGAGACATTGTTATTTTAGTTTTTCACTTTATGATGTAATGTAACGTTTACGAATGTATCTAGTGTTTCCAAGGCTACTAAACTAATCGGCCTTTTGAGACTTGATCTTTTGTGATCATGCCAATGTTACGAACTAATGCACCGACTCTGGGTAGCTGGGGTCGGGGCGTTACAGTTGGTATCAGAGGCAGTTTAGTACTAACCTTAGAAGCTAGATTTAGATAAACTCTGATTAGAGCACATAGCCCAAAGATAGACTTTGAGGATTAGTATAGAAGAACTTCCTAGAATTTTGGTATTATAGAGATGTTATGAGTTTTCCGAGCAATACATCCCTGTCTGGATACGAGCAGGTAGAGGCGGCTCTGGCACAGATGTACCTAGGGGTAAAACCCGAAAACACCGCTTTGAGCTAGACTCGAACGGGAACTGGTGCACGACAACGGGCCTTTCTGCACTCTTGGTTACGACACTCCCGGGGGATATGCTTAGGATAATTCTCATTTTATTTACAAACCACTATGAAGGGTTATGAGTATATACTTTCTCAAAGAAAACATTTCTTTTTATGATTATGGATTATATCCATAAATAGTTCAATTTATGTAAAGTGTTTTACAAGTATGGAATTATGTATTTTGATTCATAAACTAATCTAGTTTATGCCATTGTTTAGAAATGGCGCCTAGTGGAAGGAATGGAAACCGTATCAATGCACGAACTCCGTGTAGGGATTTCCCTCCTGATCAAGATAATTATTGTGGATCTGGAGATACAACTGCTGCTGATCAACTTATTACCATACTGGGACAACTCACTCAGGTTATGAATAATAACCTTACTCGTATGGAGCACCCTGATCCGCAACGTGGAGGATCAATGTTAGACCGCTTCATGAGGCAACAACCACCAACCTTCAATGGGAGTACAAATCCTATAGTAGCTGAGCAATGGATAAATTCCTTAGCAAAAATATTCCATGCCTTGGGGAGTAGTGAAAGGGACAAGGTTGTCATGGCAGTTTACCGCCTCACTGGAGATGCCGATCAGTGGTGGTCGCTGATTCAAAACACAAAGGAAGATGATGACGTATCGAATATGGAATGGAGGGAGTTCAAAGATCTTTTCTTAGAAAAATACTTTCCTCGTGACCATCGAGCAGATATGGAAAGGCAATTTCTGAGTCTGAGGCAGAAAGAGGATGAGAATGTCGCAAAGTATGAGGCTAACTTTACAAGGTTAGCGAGGCATGATGCCGATTATATACGTAACCCAAGGAGTAAGATTGATCGTTTCTTTGATGGGTTAAAACCATTTCTCCGTCGAGCTTTGGTATCACAATCCTTCTCATCATACGAAGATATTGTCTCGTGTGCTATCAAGACAGAAAAGGAATTCTCTAAGTCTTATGACAACAAAGTAAAGCAAGAGAAGAAGAGAACGGTGGAACAAGAGACAGATAAAGGGAAAAAGGGAAAGAAGGATTTTCCATTATGTGATAATTGTGGGAAGAATCACCCTGGTACTTGCCTAAAAGGAATGGGAGTTTGTTATAAATGTGGAGAAAAGGGTCACCAGGCTCGTGATTGCAAGGGAAAGAAAGAGGTTGTCAAAGTTGAATGCTACAATTGTAGAGAAATGGGTCATTATGCAAATGAATGTCCTAATCGTCAGGGAAACTTACCTCAGAAAAGGCAAAGGGATCAAGGACAATCTTATGTTGTTACTACAGTTGAAGTAGAATAACTAATGTATTGGTGCTTTTGGACTCAAGGATTATATTCTGGTTATAAGAATAATGTAATATATATATATATGGATTGTACTACAGTACTTTTTGATTTCAGTAAGGTTTTAATATGATTAAGGTAATCATATTTTTAGTATGTGACAATAAGAGAAACTTTTCTTTGTTTGGGGAATCTGATGTTACAATTGATTTTGGAATTTAGAGACCTTTAAGAGAAAGTCTGGATGAAGGTATTTTGGATAACTATAAAGGTTGGAGTGGATTAAGTTGAACTTTGGATAGTATTGTTTAAGGTTAAAACATTTATAAAGATTATTTTTGGAATAGTATAGTACTATATTTTTAGGAAAAGGACAACCTGCAGGGTGGGGAATAACCCGTCGCGTCGGACAAAGATGCAGGAATCGAACCCACAATCATAGTGCGGCAGACCTTTATTTCCTACCACTAGCCTACAGGAAGTCCCTGGTTATTACAAAATAGTTTTACTAATCTAAATGGTATGTGTTAACATTTTGAACCTTATACAATTAGGATAAATAGAATATTTTTGAGTTCTGTTACCATTTGGAGTAAAAGTTGGGTTTGTGGTAAAAATTTATTAACGAATGAAAGTATACATAACAAGTATGTATATTCCCTTACGTTCTTAGTAAATCTCATAAATAAATTCGTCAACATTATAAAAGGTAACTTAAAACAAAAATGTTGTCAGTTAACTTTTCCAACTGGGGATTCAATGACCGTTTAACCAATCACAAGTTTGTGATTTTCTTATGGTTAAACTTTCTCCTAATCCTGTTTTCTATAACTCTCCATCAGACCTTGATGGTTTGTTTTTCTTCCATATCCATATTTTCATAGAATCCTAGAATGGGCTATATCGGGTGACCTTTGTACTTATCCTGCTTTCTTTTAATGTTATATATTTATTAACCTTATTTCCAATGTGGGTTTTCCACAAAGGTATTTTCTATTTTCAACATTTTATTATCAAAGAAAAATTTCAAATTGCAAGGACGCAATTTATTGAAGGAGGGGAGAATGTAACACCCCGAGCTTCCATGATACGCTTCTCATTCAATAATGCAATAGCTTGCATTGTACGCAAGTTCGAGTTCTAACACACCACAACTAATCAAAGTAGCCGTTATGAATAGTAATAACCACATTTTAAATTTATAGAAATTTTATATTTCAAAATGGACTTCATTTTTGTATTCCTAATATTGAAATTAGCCTATGTTGAATTTTTTTGTAATTTTCCGAGAACTTCCAATTTTTTATGAATAGTGAAAAATACTTAGAACAACTTTTTTAATAAAAATAATTAATTGTGATAAATTATACTATTTAGTGGTTTTAAAGTATAATTGGAATATATTTTTATCATTTTATCCAATGGTGGTCATTAGAATTAATTTGACATTGAAATTGGACATAAACAATTGCCAATCTTTTGATATAAATTGTTTCTTAAAAACACGCTATTTGTTGTAACAGCGGGAATTAATTATAAAATTAATTAATACAACTTATATGTTTGGAATTTTGTAAAATAGACATCATTTTTGAATTCGGAATATCAATTATATCTTAGGGTGAAATTTTGGCCTTATTCTGAAAAACTTCAATTTTTGATGAATAGTGAAACCACTAAGTGGTAGTTAAATAACTGATTTTTCGTTTAAATGAAATATTACCACTTCTGTGATTTGATTTTCAAAAATCCGACATACATGGTTGTCATTAAGAAGTAAAATGTGGTTCAATGAGATTAAAATAATTTTTTGGTGAATAGTAACTTTTAAGTTCTTAATCGCGATTAGAGGTAATTAGTGTAGTTTAAGGTACAAATAATGTTTTTATAATATGAGATGAGCATGACACTTGTCCTACTCCTATTGGATGAGTCATGGCCGACCAAGACAACCCATGGGTCAACTTGGGGACCCCATGGAGCCACTTTAGTTTGAAAATGACATTAATATATATTTATTTAATGTTAAAATTAAATTGACACAAACATGAGTTATTTTACTAAAATAGTTTTTAAGTGGGGTTACACAAGTCCAAATTTTGATTATAAATATTCATTAGAAATCTAAAAAGATTCCCTACATTATAGTATTTTTTTTATAATTTTTAGACATTAAATAAATTAAATTATTTATGACATCATGATGATGCAGTGATGACCTCATTATTTAACGATTTAAATAAAATGACAAGATAATGCAAAATACAAGGGTTACACTTGTCCAAAGCCTATTGGATGAGGATATTTCGAAACCTTATCACCTTAGCCTAGAATTATATAAGTGTGGGACCTTTGGAATCCGAAAAGAATTGTGAAATAATGTAACATTTCAATCTTTCCAAAAGTGCCCCTCCTCTCCACTTATAAAAGGCCCCCACCTCTCCCACCTCATTTACACTTTCAAGCCATTTGGCTCGGCCAACCTCTGCCCAAATACTCTCCCAACATTCCTACCTTACTCCTCGAAGCCTCACTTTGGGAAGAACTCTTCCCAAGGAAGCCTTTGGCTCAAATCAAAAAGAGTTACCCGATTTTGAGGTAATGTCTTTTCTAATGTTGTTTTGTTTTATTTTTCTTCTCCAACCCCTAAACTCTTTTTATTCATTTCTTTTGTAACAACACCAGTATCCTCAATATACTAGGATGTTGTTATAAGAAGGATTTGAGCTACACTTACACACACCTGCATCTAATGGTTAAAGAACATACGGTTTTTGTGGATGGAGAATTTCTGCCTCACGAAACGATGATTGTTCAACACTCATTTAACACCTTCAAAGGTGGCCATTATGATGTCACTATTTTTATATATGATATATAATATATTTATGTTTTACTTATGCTTATTTATTTTTCATTTGTGTCTTACCTTTATGGCTTCCATTATGGGTATACGCGATATCTTCATTTTAGGAAGTGCGGACTACCGCCCCCTCAAAGTGATTTGAATCGTTAATGCCATATGTGGGATGTATAAAGGATGGAGTAAATGGTATTATACACTATATTATACTGGAATTATATTATACATTTATATCATTATGATTTAGTTCCATTAAATATGAAATTGAAATGAAAGTAGCGTTCATGCGTATGTACGGCTTACCGTCTCCATGAACGGTGCATTTCATTTCTTACCTCTAAATGTTACGTAATATTATAAATGAATGTATATAATGGATATATAAGATATATATGACATCTAAATCATGAATATAATTCTGGATATAATGGATATTTCACCACATGAACAACTTGTAATTATAAGAAGGTTATTGGTGACACAAGTACCAAAGATCAACAAAACGACCGTTATTGACTTAAATAATTACATAACGTTCATAACATTGTAATAAGTGATATAAAAAGGATAATGAAATTTAAAATGGTTCTTAATAAGGTATATATTAACTCTAGTTTATTATTCAGGAGGTTAAAGAACGATTGAGTCAAGTCGGACACAAGGTAAGGGAACTTCTTAACCCAATTTCCATTCTTTGGGATAATCTCCTACTTTCAAATTATGTCATGATATTATTATGTTCTATTTTGTATTTTTACTTTATTTATTTGTACCTATAGTGAATAAACATAATATATCTATTTTATTTTAAAAATGATCTTTTTAAGGACTTCGTCTCAATCTCCTTTCATTGAGGCATATTTGGTTTTATACACAACTTTCATTTATATAGTGTATAAACCCCTTTGACTTTTACGTTTATTCAAAAGGTTTTCTTTTATAATTATGTGATTTTTAAATGATTTCAAAAAATAGATATTTCTCTCCAATATATGAAAATCCAGTGAAAATGTATACATATTTAACGCAAGCTTAAAAATGTTTTCAGAAAACACGACTCTCGAGTGTGGTAGACAGGAAGGGATTGGGCATGGACCCATCATGGCCTGTAATTAGTCGAGAAGTCTCAGAATTAGTTATTTTGTTTTCAGAAGCTTGCATAATGTTTTCAGAAAAACACTGGATTATATTTGAGCAATTTTAAACGTAAGTATCTTCTAAAAAATTGCATCGGCAGGTCTCATGAGACAAACTAGTGTCTTGGCACGAGGCCTTGACAAAATCTTATTTGTGGTCTTGGCACGAGGCCTTGACTACGTGGTTATGATAGTCTGGCATTATGCATTCCATCATTATGAAAGTGGTTATTGATATTGCATGTGATTATTCGACCAGTAGAATATCCATGTGAAGAAGTAAATGGCATTATCTCATTTTACTTTTGCCATATTATGTTGATGTTCAAGTTTAAAAGGCTTTTGTTTTAGTTATACATTGCCTTAAATGTTTATGTTTATTTATGAATGCTTCCGCAATATTGTTATCCTTACTGAGCATCTGAGCTCACCCCTTTCAATGTTTTAATATTTTCCAGGATGTGAAGAAGTATTTTATGAATGACCTGCAGGGATAGTCAGAAGTGGATATGAGTGTGGACTATGGAGACATTGTTATTGTAGTTTTTCACTTTATGATGTAATGTAACGTTTACGAATGTATCTAGTGTTTCCAAGGCTACTAAACTAATCGGTCTTTCGAGACTTGATCTTTTGTGATCATGCCAATGTTACGAAATAATGCATCGACTCTGGGTAGCTGGGGTCGGGGCGTTACAATTACCAATCACTTGAAAAACCAACCAGTGAATTTTTAAATATAAAGGGTGTGCACTATTTAACGATTTATGCCAAATGATAAAAGAAACAGAACCAAAACACCACATATCATAATGAATGACTATAACAAATATAAAAAATCACTAAATAATAACTAAGGGTAGTGATAGAGAAATAAATCAGTGAAATATTAAATTTAAAGGTGACACACAAAGGTTTCATAAATCAACTGCAATGCGGAATGAAAACACACGCCTGAAACTAGTGTGTGATCTCACGCGTACCTCAACCGTATGATATAGAAACGTAAATAAACCCTGAACAATAATATTGAACCCCAAAACATAATGTTTTATCCAAATAAATTAACTCTCCTCAAGGAACACACAATGAATAACCCCTTACTGAAAGTGTTGGGCATCTCTGAAGGGAAAGGATGTCTTCAAGGGGGAAACGCCGACGAGGGGGAGTGGTCAGTGAGGTGCAGCTCACCAGAGGTCGTAGGTTATGGGTGGTGCCTACTGAACAAGGGACGTATAGGGTTTTTGGGTCCTCCAAAAGTGGTCTCGTACTTGTTGGAGGGTTTCCGGTAGGTGTTATCGCACCGCACGGAGGCACTGGAAGAGGCGAACATCGGCTAGAAGGGCAGCGCTTGCAGTGGAGATTGCTGGAGAAGGGAGGGCGCTCATGGGTTGGGTGTGGAATGCTGGAGTTCGATGGTAGAAGGTGGATGTGTGGAGGGTGGTTGTTGGTGGTCTCCAACTACATGGTGAGGGCGAGCCGACTGAGTGGCTCGCGGAAGGGGAGGCGTGTGAGGCTGTTCAAACACCGGCTGTAAGGCCTGGGCACAGAAAAGCGTACGATGGAGAGGGATCCTTGAAAAGAGGGGGATGATTTTCTAAGATAGAGGATCTACACAAGGAGAAGATAAGAAGGGATGGGTTTTGGTGGTGCTTTCTCACAACAGAGAAGGAGAGAAAAATGGGGGCGCTACTATGCTGCACACCTATTGAAAACCCTAAAGAAATTAAACTAAGATAAAACAAATGAAAAATGAACATAATGATATTAATTATATATATATATATATATATATTAATAATAATAAAAATAATTAAAACAATAATACTAAAATAAAATAATAAAAAATAAAAATAATACTTTTTAGTAATAATAATAATAAAGCCTTATTAGTAATAACACTAATAAGAATAATTAAAATCATACTGATAAAAATATAAATAATTAAAATACACATTTTGTTTTAGTAATAGTAATTAAAATTATTAACAACTGTGATGTCTTTAAATAACGCAACAAATTAAAAAAATATATTTATTTTAATTACTCAAAGACAGGCAGATCATGATGATGCATGGGCAAAGTCTTGTTGGGTTTCCAAAACATGCTCCACCCATTCCCCAAATGACATCAACAAAAAAATGTGATCTTTTTTACAAAACTCAAAAATATAATTTAGGATTTAACCCGAAACTTGAAAAAAAAATTAAAATCCAAAGAAAATAATAAAATAAAATTATAGGTAGGTCGGGGTGTGAAACTACCGATCATTTAAGCTCAACCTTAATTTTTTTCATTTCCCCATTTTATAAAGAAGAGATCTTAAATGAGTTGAAGAATTTACATTACTTTTACTTGTTATGTTTTATTTTTTATTCCAAATGTAAAATGGGTTCCATGTATGTATCTAGTTTACCAAGACTACTAAAATATTCTATCCTTTGGTATGTGATTTCTTGGTTTGTGATCATTAATGAAAGAAACACCCTAGTACATGCATAATAGGATTGGTAGTTTTACTTAAGTGTGGAGAGGAAGGACACCATAATTTTTATTGAGAAGGAAAGTAAAATATTTTCAATTTAAATTGCTTCAAATGTAGTGATATGGGGTCTTATGAAGATGATTCCCCAAGAATCATAGTAATTCACCTCAAAATATGATAATAATTCATTATCCAGATTATGTTATTACCACAGATAAAGAGGAATGATTAATGTTAATTTTTTTGGATTCAAGAGTTTTGTTATTTAAGTATTTTATCATTGATGTCTTGGTTATCTGAATTATAAAATATATAAGGATTGTATAGTAGTAATTATTTTTTAAGGATTTGGATATTTTTTTATGAATAGTACATGTATCCAAGGGATGTTTTTCTTCTAAAAGAAGATATTTGGAAAAATACATTATTTTTGGAAGTTAAACTTATTATTTTCTCATGTTTAGATAATAATGATTAAAATATGTTTTTGGGATAGAATTGGTGACCAGGAAAGTGGTTAGTGATTTTATAGATTATGCAGGGATTAATATATGTTTGGATTTAAGGAATATATTAAAGAAATTAAAATCCTATTTTTGGAAGATTTATTTTTTTAAATGAGGGTTAAATGTGATTAAGGTATTTAAATATTTTGTATGTTACAATAATATCTTTATTATTATGGAATATCTTATGTAAAGCTGATTTTGTAAATTTACTAACATTCCTTCTAATTTTTGTTATATTAATTAAGAAAATCAAATTTGGGATGATTCTTAAGATTACCTACTTATGGAATGGATTAATTTGAGCATTGTATATTATTTTTTGAGGGTAAAGAATGATTTATTATATAGGATATCTTGTGATAACAATTTTGGATTTGGTAAATATTTAAAGTCTAAAGGAATGACTTGTGGGTCTTATGAGCCATTAAAGTGGTTCAGGCATAAAAAAAATCATCATGATCAATCACTTCTTGGTGTAAGGAATGAAGTTAAAATTGATACAATCCCAATGAAAGAGTGAGACTATCCTTATGAGGTTAAACAAGTGATGTATATATTCTCAAATGATTTTGAAATAAAATTTAATCCTATTACCATAATTTTTTACGATATCAATGACCATTATAAGACCTAATTGGTCTATGGTTTTGTGGTAATTGACCATCTAATGACCATGTTCTCTATCACTCTCCATCATAATTTGATAGTTAGATTTCACTTCTAGGTCTAGGTTTTCACTTCACATAAATGGTTTACTATTCTAAAGACTAATTTTTTGGGGACCTTATCATTTTCCATTCCTTTTTATTAAGGGTATTTTTAGTTAAACCTATTTATGATGTGGCTATCCCACAAGAGTATTTTCAAGTGTCAAAATTTTATATTTTATAAGAAATTTAATATTTTAGGGATGACATTTAATGATATAGGGGACAATGTAATACCCCAAGATTTTATAGTACGTATCTTCTTGAATAAATTCAATTTTTTGATAGCTTATGTTACATAGAACATTAAGTTATACAAATGATTAAATAATGTTTTCTTAATTATGATAGTTATCACATAGCAATTGGAAATGTGGGAATGAATAAGATTAACGAAATTATTAAAATATAGTTTACACATTTTTTTAAAATGAATTCATTTGTTACTAATTAAATTGAAATTAAAATGAAAACCCACTTAACATAAAAGATGTGTTTTTGTAAAAAAAACAATTTTTATCCCCAAAATGGAATTTTATCTTAAAAAATTAAATTAATCACTACTATTGAAATATATTAATGAAATATATATTTTATATATTTAATAAATTTATTTTAAATTGATACTATAGTTTTCATTTAACTATGATATCAATAAATACATATTTAAGTGAAAAAAATATTTTTTTTCAAATAGGAAATTTTTCCATCTTTAAATGATGCACCTATGTTAACACTAAATATTGAAAATTTTAATATTAAAATTATCCGAGGGTGAAATTTTTCTATTTTTCAGAGAATTTTCATTTTTTGATGAATAATGAAAAGTATTGAATTTTAATAAATAGATATTATTTATTATAATTTAATTATATAGTTAAATTATATTTCAAATTTATTTTAATTAGTAATATGATATATTATACATCAATAAATCCAACTGAGGTTGTTAAAAGAAATTTAACTTTGAAATTGGATATAAAAAAAATTCAAACTTGAAAACTTTTTCATATTAAAAACCTTACGTCCCATTGTGTCTACGGGATTAATTTTGAATATAATTTTCCTAATTCTGTGAATTAAATTTCATAAAATGGATTACGTATTTTCAATCATATGTTACAAATAATGTTTTAATTCTATTTTATTTTTTATATATATAATATTTTCATTATAAAAATTTTATTTACCATTGTATAGGTTAAATAATGATATTAGTTAATGTTGAAATGTAAAGGCTAAAAATATCTTAAAACTACAACATTAAATGGGTTTTTGTGATATTAATGGACCCTAACAAGGCTTTATAACATTAATTATTAAAATAATTCAGGGAAAATAATTCAACCTCAATGTTGTTGGCATTAAACCTAAAATAATAATTATTTAATCATTTAGACCCACCTCTCCTCAACCTCACCACCCCTTTTGACAAAAAAAGACTTTAAGATCCTATAATATCTAAAAAACATCTCCTAATCACTCTCTAGACTTATAATTTATTATGTTTTCACAAAAATATAAAATCCATGTTTCACAAGAGGTCCTCATAAGAGGTGATATTCAATAGGTAATTTTCTTAAAACACCTCTCTTAGTTTATTTTATTATTATAATTTCTCCTAATATATTTCATCCATTAGGGGATAATATTTACAGAATCTTGTACATACTTTTATATTATTTTTTTAGTGTAATATCATATATTTACCCCTTTCATTACCTACCCTTATTTAAATAAACATAATTGTTGTCAAAATTATGTATGTTAATCATCTCCATGAATAATGATTTTGTTAATTTTCTATTACAGCCTCAATTGGTGGTCATAAAACTATTATTTTGGTAAAATAATATTTAATAGGTATATTATAATCTATTTAATGTTCTTTAAAAAATATATACACTTAATATAGAATAAAATTAAACTAGTTTGTGATGTTCAAATAAACCGCCAAAATAAACCAATCATTTATCATTAACATTTTATCAAATGAAACATCCTCATGTTAGAAAATAAAATGATATATGGAACCATTAATATTCCTTAATGTCCATTAATATCATTTTATTCCACTTTTGGAGTCTTATTCCCATTTTACAAGAACATTGACCATTATACTCATGAGAACCGATCATGAAACAAACACACCTAAAACCATGAAAATAATGAATATTACTAATGAAATGAGTCACTAGATGTCATAAAATCATTACATAACTGATTATAAATATTAATATATTTTATTAATGAGATAATAATATTATTTAAACCTTTATAAAATATTTTAAAATACACACAACTAATGGGAAGCGTGTGGTAATGGTTTTCTCATCTCACGTTTAGTATTGCGATAAATATTCCTTATTTACAACTTATTTCTTATGTGTGGTGTATATATACTTACCTTTGACATAAAATATCTTTAATCTCATTATATTCATGGAAATAAATTTTATATTTTAGAAATATTTCTTTTTTAGGTACCAATTATTCGACTAATTACAAGTGGTAAGAGGGTTCTTCACTCAATTTTCATTCAGGGGGTTAAACATCTATTTCACTAATTATGTCATTCTCTAGATATGTGTGAATTTAATTTTGATTATACCATTTTTAATTTAAAAAAAATTATAGGTATTTAAAAGAAATACGCATAATTGATTTATTTTATTAATGATATGATCTTTGTAAGGGAATTCATATTAACTTCACTTCATTGAGGAATTTTTCATTATTATACACCATATTTATTTTATATGGTGTTAATACATCACCTTTTATTTATGATCATAATTCATTTAATATTCCATTAAATAAAAATATTTCTTATTTTATGGATATTATTTTATCATAAAGCGTATTCCATTAATACAAATGGTATTTACATTGAAAATTATTTGATAAATTTTTGAAATATTGATAAGTTTTTACATTTTATTCAATACAATTATATATTAACATCGATCATTTCTAATTAATTAAATCAATTATTCAATAAATAATGAATTATTTTGATGAAAAGATGGAAGTGGGGACTTGTTATAGATTTCCCTTCAATGCATTAATATTCTTATGAGCTGAATCAATTACGCTAACATTAAATAGGTTATTATTGGTAGATTAAAATATCTTGTGAAAGGTTCATATGGTAGTTGATAATGTTCTAGGTACATGATCTAAAATAATTAAAAATTTACTACATTAATAATTCATTCATTGTTTTTCATATCATTTTCACGATGAAAAAAAATATTGATGCATTTATTTATATGTTTATTGATTAAATGTCCTGTATTTTCAGTTACTTGCCTTTAAATATTGATTATTTTCATTGATTAATTATTTATTCCACTATATATAACCCATTACTGATAATTTGAGTTCACCCTTATTTTTTTTCATTCCCCATATTATAAAGAATATATCTTGAATGAGTACAATAATTAAAATTACTTTCCCTCATTATTTTTCATATTCTTTTCTAATATAAAATAGGTTTCATGTATGTATCTAGTTTACAAATACTACAAACCTATTTGGTCCTTTTGGATGGGATTTCTGGTATATTTTTCCAATGTAACAAAGTGGGACACTATCTCTCGACTAATAGGGTCAATATTGTTACATGATCCAGGAAAGAATCATTATAATAGTGGAACTTAATGTATCTCTTTGCAAAGTTGCATTTTGGAGTCTAGAAAATAGAGGGTGAGGTTATATGAGAAACATTTTAGATGAACTCTACTCTTATTGAGATGATTCTTTAGGAATAATATCTTTATGTACATTATGTATCATTATGGGATCTCTTTATATTATGGATCCCATTATTGAGTAGTCATTCTCCATGGAGTGTATCCTACATTTTTGGAATCATTTTATTGTGAAAATATACATAATGAATTTTTTTATGGGGGATTTTCATAATTCTAGTGGTATATATAACCAATAACAAAAAAGGTGTTTTATGATATTTGATGGTGACTCTAGTGACTAGTTATGAGATAGAAAATTACATATTTTATCTCATTTTTTATTTATGATATGTTAATGGTAAAGCACAAGATACTATTGGGTTTTCATTTTCCACCACTACTGCCAAATAGAAAGTGTGATGAGATATCTATGGAATATTTGTTAGGGTTTCCATTTACCCCTCTATATAAGAATAAGATATGGGTTGTGATCTACTAGATGACTAATTCAAATCAGTTTATCAACATTTGAGATACATCAAAATTAAAGGAGATGGTAAATATCTATGTGAAAGAGATTGTATGGTTTTATTGAGTCTAATATTCTATAATCTCTAATAGATATTCTAATTTTACTACTCTCTATTGGATTGGCCTCTAGTATGCACTAGGATATTAATTTTATTTGAGTATGGTAAACCATATATAGACAGATGGCCAAATAGAGAGATCCGTACATATATGATTCATGCATATGTTCTTGAATTTGGTAGATCTTGGGATTACCATTTGAGTCAAGTTCTGTTTTATTACCGTAATAGTTACAATTATAGAATTAGAATGGATCCTCTTGGGCCCTTACATGGATTGATGTGAAAATATATTTTTGGTTGGCCAGAGATTGAAGAAACATCCTAGTTTGGACCAATCTAGGTTTAGGGATCAACGAAAAATATTTAGTTGATTTGTTAGAGAATTTTGAGAAGATGGATCCAATAAAAATCTTATTATAATTTCCATTATAGACCTTTGGATTTCATTGTTGGTGACTGGGATTTCTTGAAAGCTTCCCCTCAGTTGGGTCACCAATAGCTTGGGAGGAAAGGGAATCTTACTCTTTATTTTGTGGGAGCTTTTTAGGTTTGTTAAGATGGTGGGGAAATTGGATTATGGTTTATCACATCCTCCATAGTTGATGTTGATACCTAATCTTTTCCATCTATCACAACTATGAAATTATCTTTTTGACTCATCTCATGTCTTGATCTCGGAAGATCATGATGTTGATACTAATTTATATATCAATGAGAATCCACATAGAAGAGTCAATTTTAAGAAAATGGTACATTAGGGGAAGATTATATCTTTTTTTGTGGGATTTAGTAGAATCTTTCTGATTTTCATGAGACTTGGGAGAGAGGGGATTACGAGAGTGGAGTGGAATCATCTTTTTGGGATGGAAAATTCTTCCTATAATTTATAGGGATAGAAATTTATTTTGGTGGGGAGGATGTAATAACTTGTTATTTTTTAGGTATTTCATGACACATTTTTGTTTCCCATTTGTTTGGATATTCTTTTTGGATGCTTCATAAGATATTTGGAAATTTTTGGAGGCTCTTTAGGTTGTTCATATTTCAAACTCGGTTTTCCAAAGCCGTGAAACCTTGGATAGTAATGGATTACGAGGTTGAAACATGATTTGATAATCCATATATACACCAAGTATAATCCATGCCCCTAGTATATGGTCTCACTGTTAGGCAGAACGTGTTTTCTAAATGTGCAGCCCTACCCAGCTAACCATGTGCGAAGTACAATTTTGTAACATAGAATTATAAAAAATTTACTAAACCCTTATTTATGCCCCAACAAAACCCCAAATCAACGAAAGTATTTTTCCTTGTATAATAGTGATCTGTATATGTGTTTTTGTGTCTCCAATTCCATCATTTGGTGGATCAAAGTGTGGAGGATCTGCTTTGATCTTCTCTGGGTATGTGAATATGCTCTCATGTGACTTCTATCACTCTCTCTCTTTCTCTTCTATATTGAGTTTCTTAGATCATCTTGTTGTTGATGGATCTAACATACATTTATTTCAATCTTTGTTCTTGTTTTCAGTTTATTAACTCTTTTTCCCTCATTCTTCATTTGTAAATCCTATTGTAGGTGTTATGCATTGAGATTTCCATGATTAAAGGTAGATGGTTTTGTTTGAGATTGACCATGTCATTAAATAATTTTTTTTATTTTTTTAAATATCTTTCAATTAATTTAAGAAAACCCAAATTGAATTTTTTTTTGAATTATGATTTTAAATAGAATATAATTTTCGGAAAATCCCTGAATTCTAATGAAATTGGAATATGGGGAATATTTTGAAATTGATTGAATCGTTGAATTTATTTTAGAAATGTTTTGAAAAAAATGTATTAAATTGAAATGAGGAAGAAATATGAATGTTTTTTTATTAAATTAGAATGAAATGATAGATAACCCATTTTTTTGGATTTAAATTTATTTAGTATTTTGAAATTGAAAAATTATTTCAAATCCTATGATTTTCACATAATTGATAGATTGATTGAGAACATGATCTCATTGGTAGTTAGTGGGTTATTTGTGAGAAACATGCTAAGATGATTATTCCCTAGAAATTTATTGATCACGACAACTCTAAAAAACATAGTTATAGGGACCATTCCCCTAATGGGATATTGATGATTCCTATTCTTCCTTATCATGAGGCATGTGTGTAACTATATCTCCATGATCAATGATATGAGATGTGGGAGGATCCTATAACTAAAAAATATCTCAACATAAGGAATATTACTATGCTTCTTGTTATGATTGTTTTAATTATATATTCTATTGATTATAGAATTGTTTTGCTCAGTCCGATTTATTTATATAAGTTATTTTATATAAAATGTTTATTTAATCCATCTTTGAAATTTTTTCCATAATTTTTAAATGAGATCGTATTTTTTAAAATATGAAGATGTATTTATATGCCCAGATTTATTTAAATTGAACGAATGATTTGGTTTATTATTGTGGAATAATTTTATGCAACACATAGTGAGACCGTACTAGGATTTATAACTCACATCTTACCTTTACCTCTAAAACTTTATAGATTTCCTTCTGACAGGTCTGAACAAATGAAAATCACTACTTGGAGGTGGTGGATGTTAATGATCCATTAGTCCTGGAGTGATGTTTCATCTTGGGATGTTTTTTATTTTTGTTGAGAATTTTTATGATGCATTGTTTTGTGATTTTGATATGCTTGTTTTTTCTATTAATTTCTTCCTTTGGAGTTTTGAGAATACTAACGTGTATCTTTTAGTTTATTCCATTTTAGTGGAATTTTTTTTCCTATTTTATCTTTTATGATGCCATGTTCCAGTCTCTAACCCATGGGGATCATGAATGACCTTGGGCCATGTCATTTATGGCTCGGGTATCATGTTATTAGGGTATTCGGGCTTGTTAATTATAGAAGTCTTTTCTCAAGGTTAGAGACCAAGACATTCATCACATGTTAGGATTGGGTTAATCACTAATTTACATTCTTCGGGCCCAGGATAACCTCTTGTGTACCAACCATTAGTATTGGGATCACAACTTATGTTCCCCCTTTTAGAATTATGATAACCACTAATATACCCTCTAATCACTAAAAACATTAATCACTACCCAATTTATTAGAGGTAAATAATGTACTACCTACCACATAATTATTATCCATTCATATATATGAAACTAGATCATGAAAAAATTCATCATTTCATCATATCTTACCTCATAGATTATAGAAAAGGTTTTATCAATATCACATCATCATAATACTAAACCATATAAATACTGAATAATTATAGTATTATAAAATCATATTTCTAATGATGTATAATTAAAATCAAAGGATTCTATCACAGATGAAATCTGAATTTAAAAGATAATTTGGATATTTGTTGAGGAAAATGCCATTTGTATTTTGTAATCATTTTTTTGTATCTAAAAATATAAAAAATATTGTGGAAAACATTTTATTGTAAAATAAAGTTATAAATTTGGAATCCTTTAAATTAATATTCAATGTAAAGAGTCGAAATGATCACAAGAAATTTTGTTTGTGCGGTGTACATTAAAACAATTATTTTGGTCAAAACATTGGTAAATAATAATTTTTTCATAAAATAACCATATGATTCCTTTTAAAATAATTATAAAAAGTAAAACAATGTTTAAAAAGAATTTAAACAATCATAAAATAATATGAAATACATTATTGAAAAAAATTAAAATAATATGTGGGCATGGGGGATAAATATTCTTAGCCGAAACGAGAATTAAATTTAGTTTTTTATTAAAAACATTATTTCAGTCTACTGAGTACTCATAGAGAGAAAAAATGAAAGTATAATGTTTAATATTTACAAATAAAATGATAAGAATAAAATTATAGAATTGTTTTTAGATATATTATATTATTTAATCATTGTAAATTTAATCGTACCCAACCTTGGTAAAAATGAGACTCTAACATAAAACACTTACATAAAGTTTAACATGGTTCATAAGAACTATTACCTCCTATATAATAAATTAAAATTTATTAACCCTCCATAACATAAATATATTTATTTCCATAATATCATATATGATTCACTTATACTATTCTGACACATATGGATTAATATATAATTATTATAATCATTACTTCAAGATTTCAACTATTTAGATTTCATTAATGTTTTAATTCAGAAGTGTTGGACCTTGAATATTGATCATGGTTACAATATCTTTGGTATATTATTCCTAAAATAAATATCATATATAATCTTTATATACATATTTGGAATCATCTTTGAATTTTATAGGTATAAAAAATGAATTACATCATTCATAAAGATGACTGTCAATACGTACGAATGAACTCTATTTTCATTTTCTAATAAAAATAACGAAAAAATATAAATAATATTTTATCATTAAAAAATAATTATTTAATAAAAATTGTATATGTCTTTTAAAATATATATTAAAAAATATACATGTATTTAAGTGATGAAAAATGTATCATATTTCTCTTTAGAGTCGGTAATCCACACATATGCATGACTTATACTTTCATTTCCAATTTGATATAGAAGATGAAGAAATAGTTAGTGAAATAATAATAAAATTGTAGTATATTCATGATACATTTTTTCATCAATTTATGATAGATACAAAAGGTTTGGATAATGTGGAAGAAAAAAATAAAATTAAATGAATATGTTTAAGAACTATACCTCTTTGTTGAGATACCTTCTTTAGCTTTCGACTTAATCCTTGAAAGGATTGTATTCTAATCATACCAATACCTCTATGACATTAATAGGGATGTTATGAATGTTTGAAGGTTGATATTTTTGGAGTTAATATGGTATAGATGTGTGTAAAAGAGATGATATGGGTGTCCTTTTATAACTAAGGGACTGGGTACACTAATAAGGGTTCAATCCACAAAATCCTCAAATTTTGGAATTTATGAAAACCATGACATGGGGAACACTACAAGATTGGAATAAGTGATTATAGAGGAAAAGATACTTTATGTGGAAGAAATTAAGGTCAATGATAGTTGAGGGAAGGGGTCAGTGATAAGGTCATCTGGTCCTTCGTGTAGGAATGCGAAGAGGCACATCCATAGTAGATCTTGTTGCAGTGAAAAACTTAATGGCGGACCTCTTCTACACTGCTGAAATAGGATTTGACCCTCCAATTAGCTCAAAATAGATAGTTTTATGGGGTGGAGTGATAATGGGGGAAAGTATTTTTTCTTGGGAAAGTAGTGCTACAGGGTGAAGGCTGCCGGAAGTAGGTGGGTGGGATGTAGCGGGTTAGTATGGTTACGATACGGAGCTCAAGCGGTGGGGGAGTATCGATGGAGTGGAAAATGCTTCATGTATATCAGATGGAATAGAATAAACCATAATTTGGATCATATTCTAATATTTAGTCCTATATAAGTATATAATAAGGGGAAACCACCTAAAGCAATTATATTGAATTTCTATGAATGAAAGGGTATAGCTTTTCCATTACTATCAGGCACCACGTAGTCCTATATGGTGATTTCATGTCGAGTTTAATTTTATATTGGTTGCATATAGAATTGAAAAAATCAATCATCTTGGGTAGTGATGTATGTTGGGTTCTAATCTCTAGGACTCCAATGACCATGTAATGGGCCAAGAGCCTTGGGCCTACGGGCCATGAAACGTTCCCCTAAACCCAATTAAAATGGGGATTATCCAAAAATTAATAAAAAAATATATGGCCTTTAAGTTTTTAGATAGAATATACCGTATAAATATGATTTTACTGAATTATTTTTACAATTTTATGTAGAAGTTTTACTCATATCCTGCAGTTAAATCCACCAACTCTACCCTAGTAAACCTGTTTTTACCTTAATCGTGTAAGAAAAAATTTGTTTTTTGTACTATTAATTATATAAAAAATGAAAGTGGACTCATTAAAAAATTGGACCTGATGATTCCAAATATATAATCAATTTTATTAAAGTATATTTATATAATTTGATGAAATCACCTTGAAAAGAAACTTGTATAACGTAACAAAAATGGACTTATAAAAAATACATTTTAATTATAAAAATGTATTTAAACAAAAATTACGCATAATGTTTATTTAAATGAAATTAATTATATTATATTAAATCAAATGTAATAAATTGATGTTTAAAATAAATTCCAAATAAAATTTTACTTTGAAAATACTTTTATGGATTTTTTTACAAAATTGGTATTTTTTAATATTCCCTGAAATGTTTATCTTTAAGAAAAAAATTAAAAAAATTAGGCTTTAAATAATTTTCATGCGATAATTTATAAATTTATAACAATTTTATAAATATATTCTTAAAGATATAAAAATTAATAGTAATAACCATTCACAAAATTTAATAAAACACACTTTTGATGAAAATATATTTTTATACGACAAAATGATTTTACTAAAATTGAATTTTTATTTATAATGGTTTAATCAATAAATTTTAACTATGTAAAACTATTATAATTATTTTTCATTATTATATTATTCTTATTCATAATGCTAATTTAATAACTATGTTATAATAGTCACGTATTTATAATTCAATATTATAAAGTGGTTTATTTAAACATAGTGTTTCATGTAAAAAAAGTTATTTAATACATCATGTTTATTTCAAGGGAATATATTTAAAATAATGTGGTTTTACATTATACACCTTGTTAAATTATTTTTCCCTCAAAATTTTATGACTCTGATATGAACGAAAGAGGGTATCTATTTTTTACCACATCCTTGTGCTTCCATGTGGCTTCTCTAAACTTTTTTTTACTCCAACGAACTATAACCAAGTGAGTAATATCATTCTATATAAATTTACCCTACAATCCAAGATTTCTATTTCTTATTATTTATAGAAAATATAAATATATAGAATTACAACTGTTGATTTTAGTACACATGAAGGATTAGGTATGTACCTCTTTAAGAGAGATACAAAGAACATATCATGAACCTGAGAGAGGTTCGGTTAAAGTGAAAAGTAATATGATATTATACCTAATAAATATAGAATCTAAAATAGTTCAATATACCCTGGTCTCATATTTCTCTTGTTTATAATTCTCATAACATTCTTCTGAGGAAAAATTTATAAAAATACCTTATCCCTATCTTTAAATTCTATATCTCACCAATGATTATTAATATAATTTTTCTATCATCTTTGTCCTAACTTAATGAGCTATTGAATGGATCTAACATTATTTTCTATTTCTTCAGTATTCTTTGTTCTTAATAGCCTTTATTATCTAACCTTACACAATATTTTGGATTTATTTCCCTCTTTTTATATAAAACTTCCTAAAGTACCATCTGAATTCTTGGGTGAAGCTATTATTGTAAGAAAAAATGATAAGGGGAAGATGTTGGATCCAACCGCCTATGAAATATAGAGAACAATATCTCAACATATCCTAGAGGGTTTGTGTGGTTATATCAAATTGACCATCTATTTAAGGATAATTTATTGTACTAAAGAATATCTCTATATCATGATCTTATTGAATAGTTCACTAGAACTACTAGGTAAACATCAAATCTCAATTAGATACAATAGACTATTGTAGTAAATGAAATCATACAACATCATTAATGTATATCCTAGTATGCTAATCGAGATATAAATATTACAAGATAGTATTCAAAGGTGTTGAATTTGTAAGGCATGAATATATAATACAACAAAAAATATGTCCATTAAATTTTTTAGGGAGTTTGGTGACATAATAAATGGTGATTTTTTCCAATTTCCATTCTTTTATTTGTAAAAGATATAACAGAACAATTCACTTTGGTCTATTTTCCACAACATGATAAAATACCAAGAATCAAGATAAATATTAAGTAATATATCACATTATGTTTTCCATATTGAATTACACATTTAGATCTCAATATGTCATCTTACTTCATAAATGAATGAATAATAATCCGTTTTGAGCTTCTTCTAATAGAAACTTCATGTACAGTATTTAAGGGACTCATATGAGGTTCTTGAACATTAAAATTCCATCACAATCAAAGTTAATATCAAGAAAATTTTTCATCTTATTTTATTTATCTACATTTTTATAATGATCATCTTTAATATTCATATGGATAAATTGATTATCAAACATTTTCACAAGATACAATTTCTCGCTTTACATTATTATTTAAAGTTCCATCTGTTGGATATGTAGACATATCAAAAAAAAATTATATTAATCATATATAATCTATCATGATAATTTCAACTATAAGAATGAGATAAATTTATCACTTTCCCAGGGTGATAATGTATTGAGCAATCATATTCATCAATTAAATATAACATTATTCTCTAGTGTATAATAAAATCTATCTTATTTAATATATACTTTAAAAATTTAGGATCTATATATATGTGACACAATTGTGTATAATGATAATTCCTACATACCTTTAAAACATAAAACTCCACCACTAACTCCAAATCATGAGTTGGGTAATTATTCTCAAAAAAATTTAGTTTTCATAGGGAATAATCTTTCACCATATCATTCTATATAAAAACACATCACAAAACCTTCTATAATACATCACTATAACCCATATACCCTTTTCCACTATAGGGTAGTGTAAACATAGGTTCACTAACCAACCTTCTTCTAAATTCCTTGAAATTTTATTTACATTCATGAATATAAATGAATATAACTCCATTCTGAGTTAACACGGAGAGTGGATTAGGTATCCTTGATAAATTTTTCTCAAAGAATAAATAATTTCCAAAGAACATGATCCTTAGACCAGTTGGTGAGGTATCCTTATGTGCATCTATGAGACCGAGGTTTTCAACTGGAAGGAGGCATATTTCCGGGGGTACTGTTGCAGTACTGCAGCAGGGGCTGTAGCAGACACTATAAAAATACTATAGATGTACTGTACTAGGAACTGTATGGGTACGGTAGCAGTTATTGTAGTAGGTACTGTTTGGTAATGTAGCATCCAAGAACTATTCACCATAGGCCACCGGTTTGGGCTTGGATTCCTTAAGGCCTTTGGGAAACCCAGGTCGTCGGGTCAGTAGGGCTTTCGGTAAACCTTTAAGTCATTCAGGCCACCTCAAGGCCTTCAGGCCTCTTTTAGTTTCCAAAGATAGACTCTACAAAAAAGGAGTAGACCCAATGGAGGATTTAGAGTAGGCACACACACCAGAGTAGAACCAAATGGATTTGGAATGAATGAGATGGTATGGCTACTCCATCTAGACTATCATGTACTTGCATGGGATGCTTAGATGGACATCCATGTGAAGGTGGAGAGCTACCAACATGATGCTGATACTGGGAAGGGGAAATTCCTTGTAGTTATTGTTTGGTTGAATTTACTAAGACCTTTGGTTCATTCAATGTCTCTCAAGCATATAGTAAATGTAATCACCTAAGCCTATGGGTCTTGTAAGGGTTCCCCCACATCCCATGAAAGGGGGGTGATCAAAAAATCATGAAAAAGGCCATCGGGCCATCCGGGCCTAAAAAACTAATAAAACATTGGACCTTAGTTCAATAAATTATTTCAACTTTAGATTCACTGATGTAGCACAACTAGAGATTATACTACCAAAAAAATGGAACCTTTTGTTGAAAAAATTAACACTTGGTAAAATTTTCATACATATTGTCTTTCCTTAGATTCTATAGTACAATCCTCAAGTGATATTCATACTATTAATATTATTTGGAATATATTACAATATCATTTATAAATAATAACACCAATAATTAATTGTAATATCAAGTTCCTATTTATTAAATCTATTAAGATAATCGGGGAACTTTTAAGTCCAAATTGAATCACTATAAATTGACAGTTTTCAAGACTCATATAAATTTTTTTCTTATATATTTATATATATTCGATTTTTACCCACAATTTTTAGTAAAAATTTGAAGTAAAATCCTAGATAAACATTGAACTCCTCATAACAGATCTGTAAAATAATCAATATGTTGATGGGGATACAAATTCATGATTTTGATCTTGTTAGTTTTCTTATAATCAATGAAAATTTGAAATAATCCATCATTTTTTTAATAAAAATAATAGGTCTTCCCAATGTTATAACTCTTCACTGAATTAATCCATTATTATGATTCTCCTTGAGTTTCTTCTTTAATTCATGCAATTTAATTGGATCCATTCTTTAATGAGTCTTTGAAATAGTTGTTCTAATGGGTATGAGTTCAATTGAAAAATGAAATTCATGATTCTAATGAGGAATAAGAACCTATTTTGAAAATATATCAAAAAAATCCTCTACTATCGTAATTTCATTGATATTGATTTTCACCCATACCATCTTTGATAAATTCAGCTTTCAAAAAGGAAACAAGACGCATACAAAAGATTTAATTTATATTGGAAGTTCATATTTATCTATTCACTAATATACATTCATAAATTGGTTTATAATATAAATTTTGGCATAATTTTATCCAAAATTAACATGGTATAAATAAAAATTAATCCAATCCCTAGAAAATATATCCTAATGTTCAACTATAATGAGAATAATGTGATTTAGAGGAACCACACTCCTATATTCATTAATCTAAGAAGAATAATATACTTTTGAGGTGATCATCACACCACTATGTGTTTTTAAAGGAAATTTCATATTTAATCATTGAGGGGCTAATATGATACCCTTTGAAAATTCACCAGATATATGAAATTTCATATATTCATAATTAAATAAGACATTAATATTTATAGATTGGATGTTATGTTTAAATTTCATAACTTTGTTATCATACCCCACATTATAAATAGATATTGCATCATATTTCCCATTGTATCCATGATTTAGAGGTCCCTAATATTGATCATCATCATTAGCCCTCAGATTGTTTCACTGGTAATCATAATTCACATACTCCTTGTCTTTAAAAAAATGGCTTGTGGTTGGTTTGTACTATAGAATATTCTAACTATTTCATTCATTAGATAACTTCTACCCATATCGTAATTATTAAATTAAATAATGAACTTTATTTCCACAAATAAATCACTTATTTTTCCCCTTAATATAATTTCCTTTAAGTTTCTTTGTAAAATTCTAGAATAAATGAAGACTCATATTCTTACCTTAATAGATAATATTATTAAAAATACATTTTAATTCCTTCTTTATTTTCCTATAAAATCAATAAAATTTATGGGTAAATCCAATATCCATTTCTACCCTAAATTAATAATAAATTGTTTCTTCGTATCTACTGAAGCCTCGCATGAATAGAAACTTTTGGAGAAATGGTTTTTAGAAACTTACGAATCAATCAATCTTAAATTCTTGTTTAATTATTATACCATATGAATACATCGCATTTCCAGTAAAATTAATCTCATAGGTTATATTATATTTATTATTATGTAATCATTAAATAAATTAATTACTTCTCCACTTTTGTATGAATAATATATGGAATGTACTTGTTAATAAATAACCATTTGATCTCATCCCAGATTATAGAGTCAACTTATTCATGTTTTATCATGTTCTTGATAGGATTCAACCATTCAATTACTCCACATTATAAATAATAAACAACTAAAAAAATGTTTTCATTCTCAAAGTGTTGGAGAATTGAAAATATTTGTTTTGTACTCACTAATTTCTAAAAAACGAGTGTATTAGTGGACCAAAAAAAGATGGTTGATGATTACTCAAGTAACTCTCAAAAAAATTTATTCCCCTATTTTCATGATTCTATGCTCCTCACGATTAATAGATTGAGAGAGTTGTGTAAGTGTAACAACAAGATTTTGGATTCCTTCCCTAAACACATTTGGTTTCACTTTAGTAAAATCATTAAATGTTTCATCACATTTATCTTTAATATAGATCTCTTAGGCTTTATCCATTGAATAAATCCAAAAAGAATAGTGTGAGAAATGATAATCATAGTGAGAAACCATATAATTTTGAAAAATCATTCATATATTACTATGTAATAACACTTTATTTTTAATTAATAAAAAATTAGGTTTAACATAAGTTATCCTTCATCATCATCAATTTAAATCCATCATATTGGATTATAATATAAGTGTGAATTTATCTAATAATATCTCTTAATATTTTTTAGAATAGGGTGTATTCTTAGGCCCACTCATCATACATCAACAACATTTTAGTTAATATCTAATCTTCCCCATATATGCACTTTTTCCATAAACAATATCCACTTTATAGTACTTAAAATGTGATATATTTTATATAAAACTAAAACTATTTTCCTCACTAAAACATATTTTTTTCTCATAAACATAGGCTTATTCTAAGGGTTCTCACTAATGTTTCCTCATTAGGGCTTCCAAAAATTACTAAACCTTGTTTTAAAACTAACGAAGGTAACCTAAGCATTGCAAACATAAATATTACATGTTATTTTATGAATATTCATAAGATATAATTATGATCCATTCCATATCCCTAAAGGTTTAGTGTCTTCCAAATATTTTAAACATAAACAACTATTACACAAAATATCTGCATAATCCATCACTTAGTACATAATGACTACAACCCTTCTAAGAAATGCATGCTTCCAATCATTCTTTATATATGAAGGAAAAGGAATCATAACAAAGGGTGATCTCAAAATCATAGTGATGGTAAAAAAGATAGATATCAATTATAATATAATAATAAAATTAATGTAGGGGTATGAAAACATGAAGTTCACATTTTAAAACCATACACATAAATTCATAGATCATAATCATGAGTCATGGCCAACACATGGAAATTCGTAAGGCATGATTTGTAAAGGAATCAAACAACACAAGCCATTAGAGTGTAACTATATTGGTCCTGGAAACTCATACCTTGATATTAAATCTTCATAGTTATATATTTATTACATTAGACAAACACATTCTTGAGGACCAAAATAGTTTTGTTCCTCTGAGAAAATAGAACATAATCTTCTAAATATTGTGAAATATCTTCAATGTCTCCCAAAAATATCTCCTCATTTAATAAACTACACAAAACTATCCTACATAAACCATCTATCATAAACTGGTTAAAGGAAATATAAGAAAGGGTTAGTTCAGATGATCAACAAGGGTACACAAGGGAGATACATAAGTATAGTATCATAATAAGGGTATGAAAACACAATCATAATATTTTAAAACCATACCCTATGTATCAAAGAACATAATCATTAGTCATGGAAAAAATATTTTTAGATTATAAGTCATAAATCATAATGGAACAAAAGAATATTTTCCATGAGATAAAAACATTGAAAAAATAAATATATTTGTGGAATACAATAACTTTGGGAACATGTATATATAGAAATAGGTTCACTTATTAGGTTATGGAAACAAAATCAGTCCTACACATAATCTTATGTACATGCATCAGGTCCACACATAATATTATGAACATGAAAGACATTCGCATATAAAAAAATTTGAACACGTAATCTGGTTTAGGCATAACATTGTGAACATCTAATAAGGTTTGCCTATAAGATTATGAACATGTAGTCATATTAACGCTTAAAATTTTTATCATATAATCAAGTTCACACATAACATTATGGATATGAAAGGCAGGACCATGCATAACATCATACCAGTTATGGTTTACTCCCAAGACTATTACAGCGAGTAAAGTCACTTACTGAATCAGGTTCACTCTTTGTTCTATTACATTCATTTTCAAAAGATATAAATATTTACCCAATGCCTTGGAGGGTGATACAAGTTCCACCCATCTCAAAATTAAATACATATTTATGTTTTTGAAAAGATCATAAAAAATTCATCATATTATAAGCCATGAAATAATATTGGTGTTATAAAATTTTAATAATATTATAACATCTTGAAACTAGACAGGTTTTATAATCATTTAATTATCTCATAAAATCATTCCCATGTAAAAATAAATGAGTATTATAACAATTTTTTGTCGTATAAGTTGTGAAATAGAAACAGGTTTCAACAACATCATGAAATAAAAACCTGATCATTTCATAGAAATAATATAAATGGTATCTTCAGATCATATCCCTAGTAAGTCATAGGTAACACCAATGGTTTTCATCATATATGGAAATTAATTTTTAAATATAGTTTAAATCATGTCTTTAAGAAAATATCATTTCTTATTTGAATAAGAACTTTTATAACACTCACGATTGTGTAAAAAAATTATTTTAAAATCATTTTGAAAAAATAAAAAAGAATCTTTGAAGATGGTTTTAAATTTATTTCTAGGATAATACCCTTTCCTATTTGAAATAAAAATTTAAAAAAAATGAAAGTAAATTTTAAATTTGAAAAAAATTATTTAAAATATAAAAAATTAAAAAAATATTAAAGAGATCATTTTGCTTCAAATGAAATATAAAAACATGAAATGGAATCTAGAAATCATATATTGTTCATGATAGTAGTAAATAATACTCCTAACATTCATGCTAGAAAAAAAGGTTTTTTTAATATTTTTTGTAAAAAAATATTGGAATAGTTTGGAAAAGGACATGAAGAATAATTTTGAAAAAAATTAAAAAAATTGATATATGGGTGTATATTTTTAAAATAAAATAATAGGATAATATTTTTTTAAATGGAAACATATATTAGGAGATAATGGATGTGCAACTGAAAAGAGTTATAAATTTTGGTTTTCTGAAAAAGAATTTTCTCAATTATTTTAAGTATAATAGAGTGAAAATGGGTATTATTTCTTGAATATATCATGAATAACAAGAGTACAAGAAACTTTATGAGTTTATTGGGATATATATCATGATATATCAACATTGGAGACTTAATCATAAACAATCTATATAAGCGATGAGATTGTAACATAAAAACCTTGCAACCTTGGTGACCTTGAATCAAAAAACCCATGAAAGAATCAAATAAAATAAAAATATAAAATATCATAAGTATTAATAAATTTATTATATTATATGTTAATTTGGTTGTATACACACCTCATAACATAATATAGGTGAATAACATAACAAATGTCTCAAAGAAGGAATATTTTGATAAAAACCCTTACCAAACTGATATTTTTGAAGCAGTAAAACCCTTGATAAAGAGATCAAAAAACTTATGTATTAATCAAAATAAATTGTATAATTATAATCATAAAATACATTAATGGTTAATATATACACTACATAAAAAAAGGAATGGTGAATATGTCATTTGTCTAATAGAAAATGAAAGTGATATGGAAATATCTTACCTTAAGTCATGACATGCATCATACATGGAAAAAATTATTATATAATAAATATAATAATATTATAAATATAATAAAAAACCATATTCATATATATCATACCATATATTATTTTATTATGATGTTTTTTACTCATTTATTAATAATTCCATGTTAATGTTTCGTCTTGAGTAATGATCGCCATGTTTTTTGTATATGTTTTCATTTCTTATATTTTTTGTCCCCATTAATTGATAATTGTTTCATAATATACAGAATGTAAACCATGATATAAATATCATATATATTCATTATATATGTATTTATATTAACACATAATATTTATAGGTAAAAAGTGAAAAACACAGTTCATGGAGACGGAAGGTCGTAGATACGCATGGACACTATTTCAATTTTCTAATCATGTTGAACGAGACAAAACTAAATAATATATATATATATTATAATTATAGTGGAAATTTTATTTAATATATATCAAATTATTTTATTAAACTCATCCTTAATACATTTCATGTAATAAATTAATGAATCACATCACTTAGTGATATTATAGTCTGATGTACCCATGAACAATGATATCTTATTCCCACAAAATGGAAAATGTTAATATATATATGAAATAATAATTTCAAATGCATAATAACATCATATATATCATATATATAATATATAAACTATAAATCCATTATTATTTTCAAAATTGAAATGTGTTAACCAAAAAATGAACGATTTCTATTTGTGAAGTGGTAGTCATATGTACACATGTATTCTGATTTTGTTTCAAATTTGGATGGAAGTGTGTGTAGTTTTAGGTAGTTCCCTTAACATGAAAAAATTTAAATATATTAAATATAATATTTTAACTCTATAACCATGGTATAAAAATAATTTATGGTGGCAGAAAATGAAATTAAACGAAAACATTCATTGATGAACGTTTCCCCTTCTTCAGGTATCCTCCTTAGGTTTTCAATAAATACATGATTGGTTGGATTTATATCCAAAATAAGTCCTATTTAATGAGGTTAGGGAATTTGGGAAGTTATTTTTGAATGTTTTTATCGATCCAATTATAATTAAAGGTGTGACTAAGTGAGAGGGTTGAGTACCCTTTTACAATTGATGAATGGTGACATTTTTGTAAATACACAAACATATTCACTATTGGGAGGTCTGAATTACCTCATGTGCTTAAAAAATTAAATAATTATGGAGGTGAGGGTTTATTTGATCGATACAGACTTCCAACAGAAAATATATTTTTTTTAAATTTTATTTCTTAGTCTTTTTGTTTAGTAAATTTTATCGTTATTGTTTTTACTAATGAAACTTGTATATTATTATTTACCTAGGTAATTTATCCTATAATGCTAATATAAAAAATATAATTATTAGATAATTTATAACTAATGAATCTAAATATTAAAACCAATTCATTTATATTATCTCAAGTATACACACTATGACATTAATCAAATATAACATTTGGTATAACCATTTGTGTATCTATTTTTTGAATGAAAAAACTCCCATATACCCTCTTGTGGGATTGGGATAACCTCTTGTGTACCCGAATTTAGGACTTGGAAAACCAATCTTCTATTCTCTGCTGGCTTTGGGATAACCTCCCATGTACTCTTTGAGCTCATAATACATTATTATTTACCCAATTAAATTTATGGAGATAATGGAATCACCAATTACATAATCATATCCCATTTATATATATTTCACAAGAAGATTAAAAAATTTATCATTTCCTCATATATTACCCCATGGAAAAGAGTCCAGGTTTCATCAATATTCCATAACCATAGTTATAATCCAATAAAAGTAACAATAAGGATTGTGTCAAAGAACCATATCCCCAATGATGTATAAGTAACATCAAAGGATGATATTATAAATGAAAAGTTACATTAGAAGATCATTTTTTTGTTACACGAAAAGAATTCAATTTTCAATTTGTAATAGATTATTTGAAATATAATTATTTTTTAAATATTTGAGATTTAGAGAATAAAATTTAATCATAAAAAATTTAATCACAAACAATCTTGTTAAATATGAGATTATAACACAAAACCATTTCCTTAAGTTCGACTTGATTTGTATGCAATCTAACCACAAGTAAAAAAAATAAAATACACTATAATTATATAATTGAAACATATTCATAAATTTTATATTATATATAATATATTTTTAATATTTTATCACACTTATATTAATAATTCTTTATTAAAAACATCATTTTTAGGTTTCAATTGTTTCGTTTTTCATGCATGCTTTATTTTGGATGTTCAATTGCTTGTATAGTTAACATAGTTCCATCATATAAAAACATTAACCAAAAGATAAATGTCATAGATATTAATTATATACATCTTTTTAATAATATAAAAAATGTATATATGGAATGAAAAATTTCTCCACACATAGTGATAGTAGTGTGTAGGTATGCAAGAATGATGTTTTCTATTTTAAAGGATCAAATAAAAGAAAGATAAATATTTTCTCATCATTCCAAAATAATTTTTATATCATAAAAATCATATATATTTAGTTAATACATCATTACAAATATCCATGTAATTTTGTTGTGTAAAATTAATCATATTAATACATAGAGGATGTAGTCCACCTGTACACATGAGCAATAATTTTATTTCAGATTTTGTAAAAAATTAGTTAGAACAAGGTTGTGAAAACATCATAATAAAATATAATTATATTAATGATACTAGATTAATCATCCTATGAGTTATATAATTGGTTTAGATAAAGTGTCATAAAAAATAAGATTGCAATAGCAAGGTTATGAATTATACCTCTTCATTGAGAAACCTCCTTTTGCTTACAACATAATCATTGAAAGTATGGTATTATGGCAAAAAATATATTCTCTAGTACATTTTAAGGGATGTTATAAACTTATGTTGGTAGGGATTATCCATGATATTAGGATCTTGAATTCTGTATAAGATATAAAAGGGGTGTAATTTTATATGTAAGGGGGAGGACACACATGGAATGTTTCAAAAGATTAAAATATATTAAAGTATTATTCAAATAAAATGACTCCAAATTTTCTCATATTGAAAGAAGAAAATATATATATCTTAAATAAAACCATAAAATAGTTCTTAGACATGTTTATGTTTCAATCATAGAATTATCTATTAATTTAACCCACCCCGCTAAACCTGCATTAACCTTAACCATAGTAACAAAATTTTAATGTTTTTTATATTCATTACATTCAAATTGACAAATGCCTTATTACCAAATTTAACTAATCATTAGAAATATTTAATACATTGTATCAAATTAAATTTCTAAATGATGTATAAGTTACGTTCCAAATAAACTAGTAAAAGCGGTCAAAAAACACTTTTCCAGCAATATTCATTATTAAGTATAAAAATGCTTTTATAAAAAAATTAAGCATATTAGAGATTACAAGTACATTGATTGTATTATCTTATGTAAAATATTATTAATTAAATTTAAAAATAAATTAAAAATATAATGATAAAATTTAAATAATTGAATTGAAAAGTTAGCTTTCTATAAAAACTTTATTTTTAACTACTAACTAAAAAACAGCCATTTCATAAAAATCAAAATATTTAAACTAAAGTAAATTTTAATTTGATGTTTTCAAAAATATATCATTTTTTTAATGGAAAATTCTAAAAGTAACATAAATTAACATAAAAATATGATCAAAAAATGAAATATTTTTTTAATTAAATATAATTTTTAATCGTATAATGATTTTAATTAAAATTGATTATCTATTTATTATGATTTAATAAATAAATTTTAATTATATAAATAATTTATCACTATTTTTACTAATTTAATTATTCTTATTCATACCACTAATTTAGATTTTATTCTATAATTTTAACATCAACAAAATTCAATTTTATAACGTGGTTCATATAATCAAAGTGTGGTGTGTAAAGTATGTTGTTGGGTATGTTAACATTATTTCAAATAAAATAACTAAAATATTATGGGGGTGTTACATCATTTATTTCCTTTATAATCTCTATTATTAAAAATAATTCTTAAATATGAAAAATTTCAAATGTTTTACGTCACCTTTTTGAGAACTTTATTTCTTTTTCAAGGATCCATTATTGAGTATTATTTTTAAAACAAACATTTTTCAATATGATTTCAATTCACATTTATGAAATATTAATTATTTTATCATTGCCCAACTGTTGAAATTCATCTTTTAAATATGTGATTTTAAATGTTTTAACTTCATCTTTTAGAATTGTATTTTTGAATGGGATTTGTAACTTCTTCATTTACTATAATGATATAAATGTTTTCTAAAAACTATTTTATGGTTTATCTTTCATTTTATATTATATTTTGAAAGTATTTTTTACACTACAAATTATATTTCCTAAATATACCACAAAATTATTTTTTTGAAACACTTTTTGGGTGATTTATTTTTTGATATCAACCATTCACAATCTTGAGGTCAAATTTTGAGATATCGTTTGAAAAAAAACAAAACCCATTTTCATTTCCCTATGTTCTTTATGATTTGATAAATGAAACTCATTTTATTCCTATCATTTTTCATGGTAAATTAAATTATTGATAGTTTACGTCATATATATGAATGATTAATAACGGATGGTGTCTAATATGACCCTCTAATACAGTGTTTGATGATTTATATATCATGGGAAAAATATAAGAATATGATATTGTTGTTTGATCTACTATGGGAATCTAGAAGTGATGCATTTTCACTATGTTATTGGAATCATGTATTGATTCACGATCCAATATAGGAATTAGGTAGTTATATATCCTCCAATATCTTATAAAAAATGAGTAGTGATTCCCACTATTATTTTATGATTTATACTCCTATGTTAGTTAAATAGTGAACTATTATGCTTCATTTATATGAAATACCATATCTTTATGACAATGATTATAATGCATGGATCATGTTTATTATATTATGCTTCCACACTCTTCTTCCATGTTATATATTTCCTATTTTGAGTTTATATTCCTTGATATCCTAGCTTATGGAAAATTTTTATTGTCCCAGGTTTTCTAAAAATATATATTTGTCCTCTCCTCATTTTTTCTCTCATTCTTTTGATCTAAAAATTGATGAAAAGTTGATGAGTTTTCCCATAATGGCCATTTTATCTCACATCTTTCTTGTTTTTTCAATACCTATGTTATGAAGATGATTGTAACTTATGGAATATTTATAACAGAGTATATCAATTATAAAAAAATATTGAAAATGTTATAAATTGATTTGCATATGTAACTAGTCCTCAAATATACAGAATATTTCTATTTCTAGGATTGTGAAATTATTTTGATATGTAATTCTTAAATTACTAAAATATATATTTTTTATCTTTGTTTATCACACCTAGAATCACTATTAGTGTTTAAATAAAGTGGTTTTTTCATTATAGGAGTACGGGTCATGGAAACCTCTGATTGTGTATACTTTTTTTATTTTTTTATGTAAGAACTTCTACATATAACATATTTTTCATTTTCCACATTCATTAATCATTACACTAATATATATCTTTTTTGATTTTTTAATTTTTTTTATTTTTTTCATGTTTTTTCTATAATTATAAGTTATTAGCAACCTCCAATATTGATAAAAACTTTATATTATGTTTGACCCCCTCCAATATCCATTATTATGTCAATGAATCATATTTTGAGCACTAGGATGTAATACTAGAAAATGTAATTAAATATAAATATGGTAATTTATTTTCACTATTTTTTTCATTTTTAAGGAATTTGAAAAACAATATGATCTTTATGATAAAATAAAATTGTATTTTTTTATAAACTTACCAATTACTAAGGTATTTCATTAAAATTAATTACATTACTCAATCACTAAAAAATTATTAAAGGATACCATCCTCAATACCCATATTGGAAGGATGGAAGGCCTAAAGTATGATATCGATCAATAAAGTCAAAAAAATGTAAAAATGGAATCAATCCTATAATTTGGGAGTGATTTTTTCTAGTTTAAAAAAACGGAATTTGGGATTCCAACTAGGGATCTTAAATGACTAATTTATTTTTTGGGTAAGACTCACAAACAAAATAAATAATTTTTACATAAAAAGTCATCCAAATGTGATATAACAAGTATATTTCATAACACCTTAAAATCAAATCATAATTCAAAAAATTATCTATTATAATTAATATTTTTATCCTTCTAATAAACAATCATATCCCATATATATTCAATAAATAAATAAATCAAAATGTGGAAATGGGAGATAGAATAATAAGTACAATTAAAACAAAATTTACTAATAATAATTAACTAATTAAATATTTAGAACTCTTATCTCTTTTTGATAAGTGGACACCCATTACTCATCACCATCTCTAGAAACTAAACCCAAACTGATGATCATCAACAATGTATGGGTGGAGAATTTTCTTGAACTATTTTATATGAAAAAATACAACAACACACAAAAGTATGCACATAGGGTGACAGAAATAATCCATGTAAGATATCACCATTTATTCTATACAATTATTTTTAAAAAAAATCAAAAAGTTTACGTTTGACATATAAATAATCTATTAATTTTGTTTTTGATTACAATGAACTGTGAGTATTATTTTACAATATTTTATTTTAAAAAAATGAATTCAGGTATCTAATGGCATGGAACTGCTATGATGCTAATGCCACATTTCTAACTATCTAAGGACAATTGATGAACACAATGGTAGAAATATATAAATCCATAATACAAGATCTTCAAGAATAATTTATTTGTCTCATATATCCTTCAAAGGAATCACACATTAATATTTATGATATACTAAAAATCGAAATCCATTCAAAACAATTATCTTTGTTGAATGTTAACTTCCATGAGATAGAGTTAAATATAATATAGACACAATATTAGTTATTAGTCTCATTCATGATGCACTAATCAATAAATTTAGAAATATCTACACATGGTTTCTCGTGTAATTTTCTAGTATAAAAATTATGTTAACAAATATAATAGATAAATCATATATCACCATAATACATAATCAATATAATCCACCCATTATCTCTTCACAATCAAAAATTTCATATAAAATTATTTCCATATTCATAAATAATAACAACTAGTAAACCAAAAGTGTGATACAATAGACATAATTTTAATATAAGAAAATAATATTTTATTCCATCAAAATTAAATCAAAAAAATAATACATCCATATAAAAACCACCAATAAATAGAATTATCAATATAAATTCATTTTCTTGAAAAAAAAATTATTTTGGAATAAAATATGAAATGTTATGTTTAAAAACACTTTTTAATTATATTATAATAATTACATGATGAATCTCCCCTTTTAAAATATAATTACCAAAGATACAATGAAATCTTAGCAGAGGGCCTAATTCTACAACAAAAAAGAATGAATATAGAAAAAGTTATAAAAGCTCGGTGAAATAAACATCAAATAAAATAAAAATTCCAAAACATTGGAAGTGTAATAAATAAGGAATATATAACCCATACTAATCAAGAAACCCATTATTCTAGTCCATTCAAGATAAATCCCTATGCCATCACGAAAAACCTAGTGAATTAATAATAATGGGAATGAATAAGGGAGAGAAAAATAATGTGAATCAATGGATTATACCAGCAATAAATAGTATAAAATGTTGGAGAAGAAGAAATTAAAATGTCGGTAAATGTGGACATCATCTAAGTATTCCATTATACATATCCCACTGGAAATTAAGGATTGGGGCTAAGGCTTTTAAAAAAGATATAAAATTATTAAAATATCAAATATATTTTAGTTGCACACATTTACTATGAATTCATTGGGACTGTGTGAAGGACTTGGAAGATGGCAGTTATATGAAATTTGATTCAATGATAATCACATTGTTAGGTTATACTAGTTGATTTGGTCGACTATATATTCTGAGATATTTTCATGAATTCTCAATTGTGGTTTTGGTTCTAAGAAAAGAATAAAACAAATAGACTACATAATAATTTCTATCTAGTGACATCATGGATTAAACGAAGTCTCATATATCATCTTTTAATGTTAATATGAAGTATTTTAAAAAATAATAATTGAAAACATATATCAATTCTTTTTACCATAAAAAAATTGTTCCCAACTTATTGTTTAAAAATAAATTTCCATTGGAAGAGTTAATTATTAGCTAAGAAATGTACTTCTAAGATAATATCATTCATTTTCAATCTAAATAACAAGTCTAATAAAACCCAACCTTCAATTTATTAATGTTGATAAGAAATATATCATATTATTTAATTATGGATTTCTATAAAATAAAATGAATTTTTTTATGTTCAGTTAATTCAAAAATTCATACATATATTCCACTACAACCCTAATGTTTTGGTGATTTTCAACATCAATATGATTGTCAAAAATTAAACGACTAAATATATAAAAATGAATCAATATAAAATCATCATGTATTTGATTTATATTCTAAAATCAAGTGGATAATCATCTATGAAATTATTTTTCTTGTTAGTTTTATTATAAATATTTCATATATGTTACAAAAAATTTGTTCTCAAGTTGTGCATGTTATTAATTTCATAGTCCAAAGTAGTCTAAAAACATATAAAATTAATGATGTTTATTTAATGGATATGGTAATATCTATGATTAATTGATCATTTGGATATGGACATAAAATTGAAAACACCACAAGTTTTAATAGAGAATCAATCATATACTTAAAAACTAATACATATAAACTCAATTAAGTTAATGTGATTTTATATGCTTAAAAGAAATATTGTGAAAAAAATAAAAATTCCCTAAGTATATAAATACTAAATTTTGTATAGTGATATGATATCTCATGTTACATGTATTCATAAAAGATTCATTTTATTTTTCAAACAATTGTCATTTACATTAATAAAACCATTGTTAGTGGGGATAAAAAAGAAATATTTCCCAAATTGCCTGAAGGCCCTTCATTTTTATTGATTTTTGATAACCCCCCTTTCAAGGGATGAGAAGGAACCCTTAATAGGCCCATATTCTTAGTTATTACATAGTCCATAGGCTGAAAAGACACTACAAGACCCAAAGGCCCTTGGGAATTTAACCAGACTATAACTACAAGGAACTGCCTCTCCCCCACAATTGTATCATGATGGTAGCTCTCCACCTTCACATGGTCATCTGGCTAAGCTTCCTGGGCAAGCATAGGCTAGTCCCAATGGCATAGCCATACCCTCTCATTCTTCCAAATCTATTAGTACTTCTCTAGTGAGTGCACCTACTGTGAATCCTCATCTAGGGATGCTCATTTTTTGTAGAGTATGTCTCGGGCAACTACATGTGTCCCAAAGGCCTTGAGGTGGCCCGAAGGCCATAACATTGGTCTGAAATCCCTACTGACCCAAAGGCCTTGGTGTCCTGAAGGCCTTAAGAACTCCAAGCCCACATAGGTCGCCCAATGTGAATAGTTTTGGATGCTTTAGTACCAAACAGTGTCTGCTACAGTTCCCGCACCGTGTGCAGTACTACTATAGTACTTGCTACAATACCTGGAAATATGCCTCTGCCTGGTTTTGAACCTGGGTCTCGTGGATGTACTTAAGGATACCTCACCAACTAGGTTGAGGCTCATGTTCATAAAAGAAATATTGATGATCCTTGATTACTTTGTAATAATATTATATATATATATTAATGGAATGATAAAATTGGGATTTAATTTTCATAATAAATAGTTAAATATGAAAATATTAAATAATAAATTAAAATATAAAAATAATAAAATTAAATTAATTTGTGTGGATAGATATTAATTAATAAGATATCCTATGGTTTTTTGATAAATTGATTCAATTTTTGAGTCAAAAGTATTCTTTTTTATTTCTTTATTATTTTTGTTTTGTAAATAACAAAATCTTTCTGAAATACCCTATTACTAACTCATTTATTTTAAAATAAGTTTAATAATAGAATCAAATATCATTTTATAAAATATTAATTAAGACTTTTGATTCATATTTTATCAATAAAATGTTTTCATATGCATAAAATAATAAGGGTACTCATGAGTTTTGCAGAAATGATTCATTAAATGATTATTATAATGAGATTGGCTATTATTTCTATCATACACACTGAATACAGTTCTTATCATACACACTATCGAGTTTTTGAACTGAAAATAATTTTTTAAGGATATAAATCGTACTGACTCTCATAAGAAAAATCATTGGACCCATTTATATTTTTGTTTTCAGTATTGAGAAAATATTATCGTAACAAAATGATAACCTTTGAACCAAAAAAATTGTGTACTCTTTTTCAATATTCATTTTAAAGATATGTATTTATATCAATTATATGATGACCATTGGAGTTCGAACCATCTAGTTCCCTCCAAGATTTCATGAGAAAATTAAACTATTAGAGATCAAGATGACCATTGGGACGAAGACCTATAAGTACCAGGTCATTTGAATGATCTCAGATATACATGTTGCTAGATTTTCGAGACACTATGTGAGAATGATGCCAAATCTACTAGGCATGAAAACCTGGAAGTTTACAAGTCATCAATTACTTGTTCTATATACTTATAACCCTCAAGAGTTTTTTTTCTTTATGTGAGGCCAATCGTTCTAATTACTATTCATGAATTATGTGGATAAAAATATATATACGACAATATTTTGCAGAATGAGGGATTTTATGGCTAGAATTATAGAGGTTCTGATCAACTTCTTGATCTAGGGCTACCGAGGATAGGGAGGCATATCAAAGACAATAATCATATCGAGGTCTTACCCTGGTGTGGGTTAGATAGACTTACATGGAATTATAAATCAAAGGACCATTATCCTATGTTAGTCGATTCCATTCTCTTTGGTTTAAAACAATTCTATTCATTTACTTGTTTTACATATCCGTTGTATTGTAATAGAAAGTGAATTGTTTTGTATATTCATTTTATTATTCCATATTTCGTGATTACGATATTTTTAATTATGATTTCTGTGATTATGATCAATTCATTACTCAATATGATTCTCTATTCTTTATGATAGAATAATTAAATTGCTTCACTCTATTTATTGTAACTATTGTGATTACGATCCAAATTATGCCTACTCTAATAAATCATTTTCTTACTGTGAAAATGATTAAATATGACCTGTGGAATATTTCTCTGAATAGAACAAATTACAATTTTTTTATATTTACAATAGTTATAAAACCGGACCCAATGTCCATTATGATTAATCGTTTTACTTTATAAGAGGTTATGTGAATTTAACCAGTTTAAATCCTTTTAAATTAAATTATTTTACTATTAAAAACAAATGTTTTTATTCTTACAATTCACCCCCCCCCCCTCTTGTTTTTTTCATTACAGATGCATTTCAATCCAAAAAATTGGTATCAGAGCCAAGTCTATGTAATACTGATACTCACATATGGTATCATATGATGATTCCACTGATCATATATTTTTCCGACTGATTCAATTATTTCTTTTTTGTAAGTTATTTATATTTACTTTATAAACTTTTTTTTTTATAAATACTTATGTTATGAAAAAATATCTCAAGGTAACATTCCAGTATTTTTAGGTTGGTTTTGTTTTTTGACAATGCATGTTTCAATGTGAATTTTCGAGTTCCAGAGAAGTTGTTGAAAATCTATGTCGACAAAGAACCATGACAATGGAATAGAAAATATGGAGGTGGTACACAATATGGAAAATGCATGATATTTGTGAATATGGGATTCATGATGTGGATTTCAAGAAGACATGAAGGATTTTGACGATGTTATTCATGATTACGATGAGTTTCATGAATGGCAGAGGTGAAGAGAATTGTGACAAAGCTTTTCAGCGGTAGCATAAAGGAATTGACAGAGTTCTCTGGAACTATGATGAGCTCTGCAATATTGAAAATTCAATGGTGCTTCGCGATATAGAGACAATTTCTGTGAAAATTTAAGAGTATCATGATTTGAGCTGATGTGGCGCTGACTTCGCGCGGAAGGTTTGAGGGTCGGTGAAATTTCTTATAAACAGACCTCAACGCCCTCAAGATAAGTAGAGATTCTTCCAATAAAATACATTTATCTCAAATTGTGAAGTAGGTTCATAAAGGTATTGTGATTCATGAAATATAGTATCTTCACAACAGTGAATCTAGCTACGCGAAAGTGGTGTGTTCTGTGTTGGCTCTGTAGGCTTTGCGAAGGAAATCTCTTTGTGATTGCATGAGATTCGCAACAGCCTAAGCTTTACGAAGGAATGAGATTTTTGAAGGTCAGAGCTATGCAATGTAGTGTGATCCACGAGGAAGCGAGAATTGCGAAGGTCTATGCTTTACGAAGAGACAGGGAATTCGTGAAGGCTTGCTTGAGTTTTGAAAAATTGGGAGCTTTACAAAGTATGGTGCTTTGCGAAGGTAATTCTATATATTTTTGGACAGTGATAATTGGAAAAGGGGAATTAATCAGTGGATGAAAATTGGACTTCGAAAAAGCATATATATTTAATAGAGGATTTATTCATTAGTGATAATTAAGGGACCTACAAGTCCATAAACTATGAGTGGATCCCTTCCCAGTGCAGTGAGTAAAGGAAGAAGAAGAAGGTTATCCTTTCTACCAGTATTGAGCTAGAGAGAGAGAAATAGGTAGTGTCTCTAGGGGAACCAGTGAGATAAACCTAAATACTATAAAGCTAGTGAGCATGGGCATAGAATTGATCTATCCCAAACATTAATAGCAGTGCGCTTTAGTGGATTTGTTACATCGGCACATTGCCATTGTATACTCCTTAAATGTAGCCATATGGGGGTGAACTAAGTAAAAAACTTAGTATTATCCTATTTGCATTCCTATATCACATTAAAAGCATAATCATCATAAGATAAAGAAACAATGAATAAGATAAATAGTAACACATAAGTGCAAAGAAAGTAACCCTTATAACATTAAGGTCAAGATCTAGTGGGTCATGAAGAATTTTGAAAATGAATATCCATACCCAGATTCACCCCCCTCTCCCCCCCTCTCATGGTATACATGCCCATTTTGGTTCTAACAACATATTACACATAAATGTATTGGGGAAAAAAGAAATCTTGTGTTATTATAAATATATTAAGTTTAAATTTTAGATCTACTGACAATCTAAATACTAAAAGAAGAATAATTTTTTATGGAAATGATTATGAATATTGGAGAGATAAAATAATGAATTTTCTAATCAAAACAGGAGTTGATAACTTGGTTATGCTGACCGGTGTCTATAAAACTTCAGACAAGGAAGTTTGATATATAACTTATAAATAGAAAATGAATATCAAATGATTTATAAGGTACAAAATACATTTATTTCTTCTATGTTTATAAATACATATATCCATTTTACCACTTTTTAAGTGGCTAACAATGTTTGAAAAATGATATAAATCACTCATTTTGGAACTTCCGATGTTGTTGAGAAGAGAAGAGATATACTAAGATCATATTATCAAGATTTAAAATTACCTTTTTGAGAACCTATTGTTAAGGTACAAAAAATTTTCATGACAATAGTTAAAATGTTAAAATATATGGTTGAGAACATATTAGATTATGAAATTTATATCGAAAAGATTATAGACATCATGCAAATTGAATTTTAATCAAAAATAATATTAGTTTATAAATAAATAAATTTTACTAATGTTACTCTTGATGATATTTTTGTAACTATTTTGAAATATGAGAACAAATAGAAAAGAGATGTTGAGAAAGTAAAAAAGGAAGAATGGAGGAGTTTCATTCTTTTATACATCAAATCAAATGAAATCTCAAATCCTGAAAACATAGTTATATTTTCAAAGAAAAATAAAGTGATTATTCAATCAAACTCAAGTGATTAAGAATATTTTGAGAATGAGTTGGCCAATCATGCTAGAAAAATGAACAAGATTATTGGTAAAAACAATTTTTAGTGTTATTACATGAAGAGTAACAGATAATGAAATGATAATAATGATTCTAAATTTACATGTTATGAATGTAAAAGAGATTGATATTTATGAACTAACTATCAAAAACTCAAAAGAAAAGGTAGAAGGGAAGGGAATTATGATAAAAATCGGAAAAAGTATTACAGGTAAAAAAAGTGAGTCTGGAAAGATAATGACTCATTGTGTGCTTGAGGATAATATTCTTCTGATGATTCTTTAGATGATGAAAATTTCAGATAAAAGAATATTGGTCTCTATGCTAAAATACCTTTTGAAAATCAATGTATTATGGATATAGTACACACTTCTGAATCTCTAACAAATATATCTTTAAATTCACACTATTTGGATGAGAAAGGTTATATTTCTTCTATTGAAGAAAATTCCTCAATATAAGATAATAATTTACCTTCATATAAAGAAGTCTCTAGACTTTCAATATTACTTGAAAATGAAAATTGAAAAGTTAGAAAGAAACGTGAGAAAGAAAATTATAAAATAAATGTTTCGAAAAATAAAGTATTAGATCTCTCAAATGTTCATTATAAGAAAATTTATCATTTTGATTCTATTTCTAAAAACCATGTGGAAGATAATTCGTATAAAGATAAGATTTATATATATTTTTAAAAAATTCATTTATGAGAAAATTTTTTGAAAAACAAAACTCAATTAAGAAACTCATACAAATGGGAATATGATTGTAGTTATAAAACTAATGTCTGAAATTTTATCTTTAAAGAAACTTTTACAAACTTTACAAAGGGTAAGGAAGGTTTGGATAAAATGTATTAACAACTTCATCTCAAAGTTATTTATTCAAGAAAGGGTTATAATCATTCAAAACCATTTTTAGTTACAATTATATTGTTCCTGAAAATTCCCCCTTTTGTACTAAATTCCAAAGTGGATGTCATTTAAATAAAGAATGTTCATTAAATAAAATTCAATACATGGGGTTTCATAATTCTCATTTGTTCAAAACAAATGTGGATTCCTAAGATCCTTCTTTCTAATATTTCTAGATCTAAGAATGTTTGGATTCCAATAGTCTAATTGTTTTTCTTTAAGGAAAACAAAAGAAGTACCAGCAAGAAGAATATATGGTATATGGATAGTGGATGTTCAATGGATATTACTAGTAACATAGACATCTTTGAAAAGTATATTGAAATGAAAGTTGGAAGAGTTACCTTTAGAGACAATTCTGAATAAAATATTATTGGTAAAATTAATATTTTTCTTCTTGAGATAACTTCATTTTCAAATGTTTTATTTGTAAAAGGTCCTAAGAACATCCTTATAATCATATGTTAAATATGTGATGAAGGTTACCTTGTAAAATTTAGGAATGATAAATTTTTAGTACATAGTTCCAATGATTAATTCATTATTTTTTCCCATCGACATGAGAATGTTTACACAATAAAATTAGAAGACAATATGACCCAAGACTTATCATTCCTTTGTGCAATTAAAGATCCTTCTTAGTTATGTAATAGAAGGTTAGGAAACTGTAACCATAATTACATAAGTAATTAACTAAGAAAAGACTTGTTAAGTATTTCCCAATACTTTTATTTGATACTTAAAATTTATGTGACCCTTTTCAATATATAAAGGGACATAAAATTACACTACAGAAGCCAAATATGTGGTAGATGGAAGTTTTTGTGATCATATATTGTTGATAACACACAAACTCACTAATTATGGCATGAGTTTTACTAAAATTGAAATGCTATGTGATAACACTAGTGCTATAGCTTTAAGAAAAAACCCTACACATCACTCTCGTGAAAAACACATATATATCAGGCATCACATTATTTGGGATCAAATACAAAATAAAGATATCATTTTACAATTTAATGGAATGAAAGAACATATTGCTGATATATTTACAAAATCATTACATTCCAATATATTCGAATGAATTATACAGATTTTAGGAATGATCACTATAAAGTAATAATTAATATCTAGTTAATTTTTATACCGTCACCTTATATTAAGTTATTTTTTTTCAGAAGAGGAGTACATATGATTGATGTTTTATAAAAACATTATTTTCTAAAAAAAATTTGTACACAATTTTTTTTCAATACTCAAATTTTTTTTCACACTCATAATTTTTCATACTCATAAATTTTATCATACTCATAATTTACTCATAAATTTTTTAGTACTCATAACTTTATCATACTCGTAAATTTTATCATAATGATAAATTTATTCATACAAAATTTTTTTTAATTCTCATAAATTTTTTCAAACACAAATTTTCCTCTTTACTCATAAATTTTTTGATAATCAAAATTTTTTCAAACTCATAAATTTTTTCATAGTCATAAATTTTTTCTTACACATATTTTTTTTGAACTCATAAATTTTTCGTATATATAAATTTTTTCATACTCATAATTTTTTCATACTAATAATTTTTTCATATGTATAATTTTTTTCTTACTCATAAATTTATTCTTGTACTCCAAAATTTTTTCATACTCCAAATTTTGTTATATTCATTCAATTTTTTCTTGTAATTAGAAAAAATTTCATATTAACTTTTTTATTATACTCCAACTTTTCATAAAACAATATATTGAAACTGATAGATCTATCCTGAGACTTTGAAAGGTAAAATATATTACCTTTCACTTTTTTTCCAATTATAATTGTTGGTATTTTAATTTTTTTCTTTCACTTTAAAACATTATCAGATTCACGGTAAATATGATAAATCTATTAGAATTTTTTATTTTAATAAAAACCTATTGAGTTAAAATATTTTCTGCCCTTGAAACTTTTTTAATCTAATATGAGCTATAATAATCTCAACATTCATATTTATTTTCATATATGAAAGGGCCCCCACCCTAACCCACATCGAATTTTCACATATTTTCACCAAACCCCTAATTCCTTTCAATTATTCGTTTTTCTTGATCATAATATTAAATCTAACCCATTTAGGAATCATCAACTACATCCCATTAAACATAACAGCCAAAATATTTCTAAAGGAAGAAATTGTTCAGAAAAAGTTTCGTAAGTAGAGACTTCTATGTCATGTATGGTTCTTCCATGAAAATAATTTTTAAGTATCAAGGATGTGAGTCTATTTATGTAGAAAAACCTAACACCAATCAAGATCATATTCTTCTGGATGAAGTTAAATGGTTTTATAGTACTATGAAGGTTGATGATGATTTAAAAGAAACCTCTTCCATCTATGATAGAGAGATAACGATATCTATAAAACAAGCAGAAAACATACCAGGTGTTCCATTAGAGGGAAATGACATTTTACCTTCTCAAAAGCTACTAAATGAAAAGAAAATTTCTTCAAAAATAGAGATAAATAATATCTTTTTTAATTTCATAAGCCTAAAAGGAAAAAATACTCATCTATCATCAGACAATCACCTGACATCTCTCTGTGTGCAAGGTTTTTTAATTACTATAAAATGTTGTAGAGAATATCTCAAGGTTTTAGATGTGTTTATTCTTAATTATTTGGTGAATATAATAAGGATAAATTGTATGGGTTGTATTTTCATAACCATCAACAATTTGACACCTGGTTCTATAAAGTCTCAATTGATTATGTATCCAGTAATTTTGACCATGTTTATTTCCAAAACATTCAAGATTTGTAATTTTCCACTCAATTCAGTGTCAATAAATTTGAATGTTCCTTTTAATAATGATAATTAAATAAAGATATTGAAATTTAATTTTTATTCAAAATCAATTAATTTTGTTAAATATACTGAATCCAAAGATGAAAATAAAATAGTTAGAGGAAGTTCAGGTATTCCATAACAATCAAGGTCGATTATTTATGAGAAAGAAAAGAACACTATGCCTAAATTTTATTTAAACCCAATGAAGAAAATGAAATCAACTAATGAAATAGATCCTAAATAGATAACTATCATTCCAAAATAAAATATTGAGAAATTTAGTTTAGTCTTAATTCAGCAAAAGCCCAAGCTGGAAAAATTCAGAAATAAGATTCTCTTAAATAATAAGAGAATAAAGAGGTTGAAAAAACAGAAAATATGATGTCTTTTCTATTTATATGCTATTAAAAAGAGTTAAAAAGGTGAATTTTGAAATTTTTATCAAGGAAACCATGAAAAAATGATCAATCACTCCATCTATCCAAGACAAGGGAGAGAATAAAGAAAAAGTTGGTGGAGAATTGCCTCCATAAAAAATACCTCAATAAAATATTTTAAAAGTACAAGTAGATAGTAATATGAGAGAGATAGATGAGTATCTCAATGAAAAAGACGAGATAAATTAAGAGGAAGAAAATAATGAAGAAGAATAATTAAAGTAGGATGGTGAGCATGGAAAAGAAGCTGGTCAACAAGAGGGGTCTTAATCAGACACAATACTGGTAAGATTTTCTCATGAAACATCATTCAAGATACTATCTCCAGTATCAGAGTCTTTGAAATAATATACTCAGTGGCCCAAGATTATAATATCATTCCTATATTAGATAAAGAGGAAGATAACAGATCTGATGAAGATTAGACTCAAAATTTAGATGATAAGGCTACTAGAAGTTATTTAGGTGAACATTATGATTAGGAGGAAGATACTAATTCAAACAATGTAATCTCATTGAAAAGAGATCATTATATGATTCAATCCCTTAAGATAATTGAGAATAAAATCTTGTATTTCCCATTGATAGAAGGGAAAACTGATTTAGTTATAGATAAAAAATATAAAAGATCGAACTCATTCAAGCTTCTAAGACAAAGACTAATACATCATGAGGCTGATTTCAATGTGATTGATTAAAGTACTAAGGAACAAGAAAAGTCTATAAATAAAGTGGTGGATTAGTTTGATAAATATGATTCATGTATCAAAATTCATGAATATTAAATTAAATATATTAAAGGCTTATTAATTAAGTCATAGTTGCATTCATAAAATTATCTAGTGATACCACCCAAAAATTGAAATACTTCACAATCCTATATGATTCTAAATCTAATGAATTCAAAGAGATTAAAAAGTTATTAAATGTTATTCAAATAGATGTTTCAATGATGATGTTTTTCAAAGATGAGATAATCGATTAGAAAAATAAAAATATCTTGTTGAGTGATATTGTTGAAGTTCAAGATTAGAAAATGAAATCCAAATAAATCAAGATTTGTACTCTGGAAAAATAAGTTGAAATCATAAGATGAAAATATTCATACTTTTGAATAGTTGTTTGAAAAATATGAAGATGTTTTTCAGCCTTAGCAGGAATCTCTGGATAAGATGACGGATGGTTAAAATTAATTCAAGAAGATGAAGGCAGTCATCTTAGACCTCTAAAAGAAGTAATAGAAATAGAAGAAGAAATGATTTTTATTGAACTATTGTTGTTTTTTTAAAGCAACAATGAAAATTGTTTTTCAACTATATATAGATTTATTTAATTTTTTCTAATTATTTTAAATGAATATTAATTCATTAATTTTAGATGATAGACTTATTTATTTATTCATATATAATTTTTCACTATAACCATTTTTAGGTATTAGAAGACCTTCTATATTCTTTTTTTTCAATCAAATAGGGGTATAATGATTTATAAAGGTGGAGAATAGATTTATTAGTAGGAGAATAATAAAATGATAATAATTGAAGGATAATGACTTTAGTAAGGGGGTTATTTTTCTAGATAAAAGTAATATGGAACTTTGGGATGATTTTATCCAAAGGGAGAGTTAGTCGAATTCTATATCATATTCAGAAGATTTTTAAAAACTCAAAGGGAGATAAATATAATTTTTTACTCTTGAATATGATTGTACTTTAAATCTCTTTTGAAATCATGTTTTACATAGTAATTTTCTTTTTTTTTCTTATTTTTTGTTATTTCCAAAATGGGGGAGATTTTTTCAGTCAAGAATCTCTTTTTGAATTATCTATTCCTTTTTTTGGAAACCCCAAAATCATTCTTGAATACCGAATTTCTAACTCCTCTATATTCAAAGAATATTAATTAGAGAATCAGATATCATTTTACCATACTTTCATTAAGAATTTTGCGTCATATTTTATTAATATGAATGTTTCATATACATATGATAATAATCATACTAATCAGTTTTCAAAAAATGATACATTCCACGATTATCATAACAAGACTAGATATGATTTACATCATACACATAGAATATTATCTTTATCATACACACAGTTCAGATTTCATTCTAAAAATATTTTTATAATGATATAAATCATACTAACTCTCGTAATGAAATCCTTTAGGTCCTTTTATATTTATTGTTATGTATCCATAAAAATGTATCATAATGAAATGAAAACATTTAAATATAAACGATGTCATGTATTCTATTTAAAAACACATTATAAAATGATATTGTTGTTTCGGTTATAAGATGAACATTGGAGTGCCATGTGTCTAAGTCCCTCCAATATTTAAAGAGAAAATTAGACCATTGGAGATAAATATGATAATTTAGATGAAGGTATATGAATACAAATTCATTTGAATGAGATCATAAATACAAGTTTTAGAATTTTGATACACTGTGTGAGAGATCTTCCAAAATCACTGTACATGAAAACCTTGAAGTTTACAATTCATGAACTGCTTTTTCCATATACTTGTAACTCTAAAGAGTTTTTTTTCTTTTTGTGATTCCAATCATTATAATTACGATTGAGGGATTTTGTGTGTTAGAAGATAGATTTTCTAATGTTTTACGGATTGAGGGCTTATAAGGCTAGGAAGACAAAGTTCTAGATCACCTTTTTGATTGAGGGCTATCAGGGATTGGAAGACATAACAAAGCTGATAATTGTATTGAGGGATTACCCAGGTGTAGGTAAGACATTATTTCTTGAAATTATAAATCAAGGGACCTTTATCATAGGTTTTTTGATACACTTATCTTTTGGTTGAAATAATTTCATTCATTTACATGTTTTACATTTCAAATGCATTGTTATAGAATTTGAATTGTTTTATATGTTCATTTGTTTATACTCTATTCTATGATTAAAATATTTTTAAATACGATTTATATAATTACGATCAATTAATTTACTCAATATGATTATATTGTATTAATGATAGAATCATTAAATTATTTCACTACGTTTATCGTAACCATTGTGATTACGATCCATATTACGCTTACTCTAATAAATCATTTTCATACTGTGAATAAAATTAAATACAACTTTTTGAATACTTATCATAATCGACCTGATTATGATTGATTAATTTTTAAGAAGGTTTTATAACTAGACTCATGGGGTAGTCTGATTAATTTTTTTCTTCATAATAGGTTTTATGGATTGAATTAGTTTAAATCCTTTTAAAATTAATTCTTTTAAGGTCATAAACAAAGGTTTTTATACTTATAATTCAAACCCATGTAGTTTCTCATCTGCATATACACTTCAATACAATATCAATGAAATATAAAATCAACCCTTGTGAAAGATAGGGTGAAAATAATTATTTTTAAATAATGAATGTTTTCTTATTTGATTATTTTTGTATGTTTTGTATTTTATAAGGATTAGTATAACTTTAGTAGTTATTTTTTATATAATAATTAGTTTTTAATCCACTCAAAAAGAACAATCTTGAGTTAGAAAAATAATTGGTTATGTATATGGAACATCATATATGGGTATACATTATCTAAAATGAATGGGAAAAAATTAAATTTGGTTTTATTATTGTGAAATGTAATTTATAATTATAATTTTATTTTTTAGGTTATTAAAAAAGTAAAATTCTAATAAAAGATATTGAAATAAATTAGGAATTTGGACAAATTAAGAGGGTAGTATTAAATGTATATGGTTATAAAAAATATTTATTTCCAATAGAAGTAATTTTTGATATTTTAAGTGAATGATAAAGTCATATATTTTCATGAGGATATCACGATGAATATTGAATATGTTTTATTTCAGGTTCCTTTGGGGAATGATTTTTAATATAATCAAAATATGGCTCATTTTTCAATTTTATTATATTAATTGGGTTTTATTATTTATTTAAATTGTTCCTTTTTAATATTGAAAGAAGTATTATGAAAATATTTTTGGGAAAACTATGTCACTATAGACACTATTGATGATAAAAAATAAAATTATAATCAATATATTTCACATGTTTTACTTTTATTAGATTCATTGACACCCATTTTTATTAAATGTGGTATTCTGGTAGTTTTATAGAGTACCTTTGGGGTAATTTAATGAAAATACATTTTTTATAAGTAAAAAGGAAAAACATTAATTTTATCTGAAATAGAGTTTCAAATTCATAAGAATATTTCATCATTGAGTCCAGAACGATGTGAGTTTTATTAGATATAAGTTTAGTGTTGATTTGAGAAGGATAATATTTTTTCTCTTATTGAAATTTTTTGAATAATACAATAAAAACTTTAATAACCCTCTCTAAATATATTTTTTACTTATTTTTGTCATAAACTATCATACCCTATTACTTTTTCTCATATATAGAACCATATAGGATGAATTTTTTGATGATAAAATGAAATTTCACTGTGATCATCATTTTATGTATCATTATTTGTTATAACCTCAATTAAATTTACAATTCACCCTTCTCAACCAATATGATTTCTTCTCTTATCTTGATAAATTCGTTTCACAAAATTCATATATATTTTAATTTAATATATTGCTGTATAATATGAGATTTCAACAATACTAATCTAAAATATGTTTTAAGAATCCTAAGAAAATATGGTGGTCACCATAAACTGTATCTATTTAAGTTTTAAATTACACCTATAAGAGCATGGTAGATGATAATGATGACATGTAGATAAAGTGGATGGGATGTATCTACCATCTAATTTTTTATAAAATTGATCAAAAATACAAACAAGAACCTTACCTATATTCCGATAAAGAACAACGTCTGTGTAACAAATCGTGTTTTTCAATTTGACAAATTATATTGTTTTATGGTTTGTACACCCAAAAAAATGAAAACCAAAACCAATATAAATTATTTTAAGGTAGCTATAGATTTACCAGGTATAAAATGTGGTAACAAAATTGTTAAATTTAATTTAATGAATATATATATATATATATATTAACAAAACAAAATAAAATTCACTTTAAACATCACACTCAATTTAAACAGATAAGAAACTAATAAAATAACTTTTTATGCTTAAAATTTATTATTTAAAATGGGTATTTTTTTCAATATTACAATATTTAAGATTATCACTTATTTTAAAACAATACATAATATACCCAAAGAATTATTTTCAATAAAAATAGTTTTATATGATATTTTATGATTTTATTTTAAAGATAAATTTATCAATTTTAAAATAAAAATGTTTCAATATAACAATAATTTTTTGGATCTATCATGGTCATATTATTTAAGGATGAATTTTTGGAATATTTTTAAAAATATTGATTTATTGGTGAATAATAGAAAACATTATTATTTGAAATACCAAGGATTTTGTAATGTCACTTGGATGAAAGATTAACCTAAAAAATAGGAAACCTTTTTCCTTAAAAAAATATAGATCTTTTATGTAACATTATATATTTTAAATTATTACATTTGAATTTTAAACATATATTTTATATTTTAAATCATAAGAAATATTTTCTAAAAAATAATTTTAAATAAATTATACATTAGGATTTTAAAATTAGATTTTATAATTTGAATAAAATAAAATGGATTTTAAATTATTAAATAGTGAGTCGAAATTATCTTATAATATCCACTTATTTTTCAGTCATAAAATTCTTTTTCCTTGGGAAAATATTAGTTACCCTAGTAAAACGAAATTTTTTCAAAGAATAATTATATTCCAAATATTTTATAATTTTGAAATAAAATTAATAAATTTTAAATAAATTATTTAATTTTATTTTTATGAAAATATAAAAAATTATTAACACGCATTTAATGTGTAATCTCTGTAAAATAATACTAAATTTACTAAATTATTAAAATGATATTTTTCTTGAAAAATTATTTCTCAACACATTATATATTTTAATTTAAATGAGAAATTTCTCTTATTTGGAATTTTAATTTGGATAAATGGTGTGAAAATTCATAATAATCATGTACAAATTTTGTAATGAGGATCTACATATATTTTTATTTATAAAATAATTGACATTATAAATATTTAATTTAGAATAATAGGTGTTCACAAGACTAAAATAAGGTGGCTCAAATTTTCAAAAATTAAGATGACATTTACGACTTCTAGGAAAAAAATTATTATTTTAAATTCTTCAATATATTTATTTACAACCTTACAACACCTAAATTTCATGTCTCTCAATTATTACCCCTTACTATTCTTTCCCAGGGAAAATTATTTCTTCCTCACTTATAAAAGGGGGATCACTTCCACCCTTTCAGTGACCAGCTCCATTTTTGAAATTTCCTTCAATATCTACCCAAATTTTTTATCTTATAATTACTATACACGCCCCACATCCCCTGGTCTATATAAATTATCCTAGTACCCTCAAATATAATGCCTTCATCAAGAGAAAGTTCAATGACTCAACATAGGTAAAAATGTTTCATAATGTGTCATTCTTATTCCTTCCTCTAAAAATCAACAATAAACATAGTATAATGAAAAAATTAGAATAATTAGGGTTTTGAAGTTATTATAATAATTTTACAACCATTATTTGTCCTCTTCCATCTAACATAAAAAAACAATAATCACTATTAGTACGTTTGAGTGGTTATCCTCCTCTATGAATACATGCTATCAGTTTCACATCACCACCTCACATGGCCAGTCTTAGTGATAGTATTGGTCTATAATTATGATTTATATAATGTATTTATGGTTTATAAATTATCACTTATTATCCACCTCCACCCTTCTCATTTATTGAGTGATGAAGATGCTAATTATGCATTGTGCATACTACCACCTCTATAAAGAGTAATTTTTTATTTTTCTTAATGTTTTTCATTATATATCGAAAAATATTCAAATCAAATTCATCATGATAAAATTCTATAAATAATATCACTAAAATTATATTATAATGATGTTATGTCAAAATAAACATCTCCTCAACAATACTCACTAATCGAGTTAATGCATGTTCAAAATTGTGTCAGTTTGACCACCAACATGAGTTTTGATACCAAATTATATCATGGATTATTAGGAAAATATAATATCATTAATAATATGAAATAAATATTTAATTCATTTTTTTCTAGATAGGTTATATCAATATTTAATTCATCAATTAAGAAAACGCCATTAATATATTTAAAATCACTAAAAATTTGTTCATTATAAGTTTCATCATATAGGATAAAAGTAATCATAAAAAGAAAACGTAAACTATATAAAACAATATAAATATTCAATTATAGTAATTTTAATTAACAATTAATGATGATATTTGTATCAATAAACAATAATACGACTCCTATGAAACTGTTACAAATGGTAAAAACTCTAAACATGTGTTATTGGAAAATAGAAAAAACACTAATTAATGTATATATAAATATATGATTATAAAAGAAAATTATAAGTATATTTAATATTAAATATGATTCTAAACTAGTATATTGTGATATTTAGGTTTTTTATTGGATCTTATATAACATTTGACAAAGAAAAGAAACATGATATGTGTTTCTTTTTCTCAAATTTGATTCCCTTAAGACATGTTTATGATATACACCATGTTACCTTCTTCATTGTGAAAATATTTCACAAATATTGTTTTATGGAAATAATCCACTATATTTCAGGACATTCAAAGTTAGTATCAAAATTATACCTCTAATGGGGTTTTGATTCAAATGTTCTGAAGTGTGTAAGGGGTTTTTGTTACTCTAATCATTTCCTAGGGTAATAATCACTCTTCTTTTACTATAATATTTTAATATTGGCATATTATAACCTAGGAAGTTGTTACAATGTATTTCCAAATTTTTTTCTAGGTAAATCAAGATTCACGACAAAAATGTTCTTCCTTGATTATTTATTGTGCGATTATAATGAATTTGTGGTTTAAATAATTCCAATTTCATATAATGGATTTTTATTCCAAACCTACGATTTACTTCTTACATATATCCTCCTTTTCCTGGTTGAAGCTATATGTATTCTTATCTCCAGTTATTCTTTTATTCACATTATTTAATTTAAAATCTATAGTTTTTTATCATTTTAAGGATGTGGGTTTTCGACAAGGTCATTTAAAGATGTTTAGATTTTTCTTATATCCTTTCAAAATAAATGGTTTTATCATACACTACACATTTTATTTTGATAAAATTTAATTCTCTTTCAAGGTTAAATTATTAAATTTTATTTTTAAAGAAACAATTTTCATATTAATTTCACACCACCTTTTCAAAAAAAAGGCTTTCAAGTTTCCATTATTTTTAATTCTTCTCAAAAGTAAAAGTTTTTCAATTTTTTCACTTCTGTATTTTAAAACAATGCTTATTTTCATGGATATTTTATTTGGAATTATTTATAACAATTTATTGAGAATTTATTCTATCTTATTTATCAAAACTATGTTTTTGAAAGTATTAAAATTTCATCTTTTATAAAAATGTTAAAAATGTTTTGTGAAAACATTTTTATTTTCACTTAAATCATTCCTCCAATGGATATAAATCACGAATTGATGTTTTGACAACCATTTATTTTTTTGTGAACCTAATTAGATAAGGATAAATTGATATCTTATGATTTCTTAAGTTCATGTTATGTTATATTCTTAAGAAACCCATTCCTTCTCCATGTGATATTAATGGTATGATCATCATTATTTATTATGTACCATATGTAGGTATAGATGATGATGGATGGGGTCTTATATCACCTTAAAACACATTGGTTTAATATTTTATCTCATTAGATAGTTAAGAATTCATATAATATATTTTTTCACATTTGTGTTGTTATGATGGTTAAGATGACATTTAATCTATGGATATAATTAGTTTTTTTAAATATTCTTGGGCATAATTTTCTTGGTGACAAAGGTTTTCCTATGGTTATGGTTATGCCACATTTACATGTTTTCATCATTTTTTCGACCTTGCAATATTTTTTATCATGTTTTTTTAATATTTAAAGAAAGCATTTCATTTCCATTAATACTAAATTTTCATGTTCATGCCTTGTTTTTAAAGTATTAATGACTTTTATATCATGCTAACATTTTTATGATTACTAAAACATTTTTTGATACAGGTCATATCTTTTATGCTTCCATAATTCTCCTCTTATGTTTCTATGTTTATTCTTCATCTTTCTTTATTTTCATATATGGTGTTATGAGATTTAATTAAAATATTAAGGTATTTATCTTATTCTTCTTCATGTTTATTATCTTATAACTTATTATATGTCTTTTTCTTAATGGGGAGTTTATTCTCACCCCTTTTTTATGTATACATTCCCTAGAGTCTGAAGATGATTATTTCATGTGAGGTCTCCAGAAAAGGGTTAATAGGATCCTAATTATGGAAAAATATTCATAAGTATTGTAAAATGATATATTGATATCGTTGTTCACCAAGACACTAAACCTTTTGATCCTTGGGTTATTATACTATTTGTGAGATGTATTATTTAAAACATGTGATTATAGTATTATTTATGTTAATTTTATCACGGGTCATTATAGTTCATATCTATGTTAGGGATTTTGTATTTTGGAGGTTATTTTACGTACTTTTGTAGATTACTTCAGTTATCTTAGATATTAGTTAAGTTAAATTTTGTTTTATAGTTATATAACCATAGTAAAAACCCTAAAGTTCAATCTAATTAATTGATATATATTAATATATTGGTTATGTCAAGATGATAAGTTTTTTGTAGTAATTAAAAATTTTATTGATACTACAAGGCTACTTGGTTTTAGTATAGATGAATCTGGGAGAAATTAACCTGAAAATACATGGTTGAGTATATACCAACCATTATTTTTGAACAAAATGAATGCACCATTACTATGTGCCTAGTTTTACACTCTCAAGGGATATTCTTTGGTAGATAATATTCTCTTTTAAGACTACTATAAATTATTAATTTCCTAGTTACGTCAATGGTTTTATTTGAGAAGTGTAAGATAACCCAACTTAATGTAAAATAGGTATAACTAATATTTATATAGTTTAAACTAAAAGAAATATAGGCCGATTTGATTATTTCAATGTAAAATAATTTTTAAGGTAAAGCTTATTTTTTAATTAAGATAACTCCCCAATATTGTTTTCTATTTTTTCACTATTTTGAATCCTTTTTAGTTTTATTGATGGTTGGACCCCAAATAAACTGAGTTTAACTTGTTTTTGGAGGATAATGTATTGATTACCTCAACAATAAACCCATTGTAATGGGATAAAAAATTGGTGATTATTCCCATCCAACTATCATGAAACCTAGTTAAAAATGTTACCATTTTTGAAATATTGCATGAAATAAAGAAGATAAGCATAGTAGACCATGAAAATTTAGGGAATTAAGATGAAAAATATAAGGAAATCCAACCACCTATATGTAAAAAAATTTGAATAATCATCATGGGAATTGACTCAAAATGATGGGAATATGATTTTATTATGTTAAAAGATGTCATTGAGTATATTATAGTCAATGTAAAATAATGTGTTCACATAATATGAGGAAAGAAGATATAAAAAATTTGATAAAACCACTAAAAATTTTATTTCTTATATGTAGATAATTTGGGAAATATCCCAGAAAATTTCAAAATTCAAAAACTAACCAAGGTGATGGGAACCACAAATATCTGTAACTAACAAGATAATGTAATACCTATGTAAGTATGACACACAAAGTGAAACATGATATTTAAGATACATATAAACTATAATCTATATTTGAGGTATTATTGTTGGAATTTGATTCTATTAACTCTATTATATTGAAGAGGTTTTCTAAAATCATTAAATCATAACCGTAATTATTTTAGAATCAATGAAACAAATCATGTTTTAATATTATTATATCCTAAGATAAAATTGATGGGAATGTGAGTCTTTTCATTATCACTTTAGATGAAATTAATGAGATTTTCAAAATGAATCAGTTTTTTTCCACAGAGATTCTATATTAATTTAGGAAATAAGAAACTCAAATTTTCAATAACAAACCAATATATGATCACCAATCACTTTAAGGATGATTATTTACCCTATAGGGAAAATAATATTGATAGAAGTTCACTTAAAATGGTTTAAAAGAAACTCAATTTTGGGATAAAACTATTAGGGATGGATAGATGAGTTTTATAGTCTTTCTAGAATTAGTAAGGTTTTACCACATTGTAAATTAAATTTTCAATGTTATTTATCTTATGGATACCCTAATTGTCTTTTATAGTGACTAGTAATTAAAATTTCCATGATTAAATTTATTTAAGTGGGGAAGAATGTAAAGAAATGAGTTTTTCTACATAAATTAATATTGTGTTATTTGGTTTTCTCAACATGTAACACTGAAAAAAACCATATAGATGAGTGTAAGGTAAACATTGAATTAATTGGTATAAAAAGTGGTAAAAATTTATTATATATATATATACATAATAACAAAACAAAATAAAATTCACCATAAACAATGACTTCAATTTGTAAAGATAATAAACTTTTAAAATATATATTTATGATTACAATTTATTTTATAAAATAAATTTTTTTCAATTTTGATATATTTATGATTCACGATACTTTTTAAAAAATATTTAATATACCAAAATATTACACCGAATAAAAAAAATTCCATAAAATATTATGATTTTATTTTAAAGTAAAAAACTTAATTTTGATAATGTGAATTTTAGAAAATTAATTACATTTTTGAATTTATCACAATCAAAATATATTAGGATGATTTTATTAACATTTCTAAAATAATTTATTTTTAAGGGAATAGGAAAAAATAAAATTTTTTAAAATACCATGTGTAATGGCCTGGACCCCCCTGGCCATTACTTTACCAAAAACACGGCTCCACCATGACGGTGGCACCGTGACGGTAGCACAGGTCACGGTGGCACCTTAACGGTGGCACCAGTCACGATGCCACCAGTCACGGTGTCACCATTATGGTTACACCAGTCCTGGTGGCACTGTAAGGGTGACACTGTGACGATGGCACCGTGTCCTCATCGAGCCTTTCGTTCCTTCTTCCAATACCCAACTTTTCCACTCCCATAACGTATCTTTTAACGTAAATTAATTTTAATACCATTTTTGAAGTCATTTAAATAATAGATTTGTTTACTAGGAATTCCGAGATATATCCCTGATGGGGGATATTAAATAACTCCTTAATATCATCGTGCGTAACTTCCCAAACCATGTAAGAAACCGCGATCCGTTTTTTCAGACATTCAAAATTACATATCCTAATCTTCTCTTCATATATCCTGCTAGATTTCTCCTTTTCTTCTTGGTTTAATTTCTTTCTTCATCCTGGAGTGCTTAGATTCTTTCTTCTCATGGCTTGTGGTGCGCCTCTACTGGAACCTTCTACACGTCTTCCATGGATTTCCTCCCTACAAGTCGTGCATCCCATGTTCCTGGCATGTGGAGAAAAACTTCGATCTTTGATAAATCAAGTATGTATTTTTCTCCTTCATCTCTCCTTTTTGTGTATCATACGGGGTGGGAATGATTTTTCCTCTGTGGAAATTGATGAAACCGAACTTAACAAAGACAATGAATAGACTTTAAAAGAATGAAGGGGGTGTGATCGTTGTTCTCATGTACTCTTTATGTTGTTATGTGTTGTGAATTGTATGAGCCTATGCTCACTGAAAATCATGGTCTTTGGTGATCTTTCTCTGTGCACTAATGAACCTCGGTTCTCATGGATGTTCAAATAACCATAACATGGAATTGGTTAATTATGTATACTTGGTTAAATAAATTGAAAGCATCAGGATCAACCCTTTTCTGTGATAACCCCTATTAAAGCATAGTGGAATTGAAACCAAGGAGTGTGTTAAATATTTTAAATCTAAAAATAAATGCATGGGACTACCTTGTGTTGGTGGTAGTGGTTTGGTTATTTCATTCACGAGCCGTTTGCTGTTGTGATACAAGTGGGGATGGGATCCCCTGTTCTTTCCATTTTCTATGGTGATATGAGGGGGGATGGGATCCCATGCTGTTGTAGTTTGGGGCTGTGTGGTTGCTCTGCTTACATCACAAATTGGGGTGGAATCCTCTGTTGTTGAGAGACCATTGGCTCCTGGATTTTGGGGACATGGGGCTGTTTCTTGAGGTTTTCTTTGGTTCCAGTACTTCGAGGGATCTCACTTATCCTATTGTTGTTGTGACTTGCAAGGGAACAGGGTGTGAATGCTTAAATTTTTGTTTGGATTTTTCTTTCCTTTTGGCTTGTGGTTATTCCTATTAGTTTCCTGGTAGTGAAGAATTTACCCTAATGGGATCACTTGAACATGAAAACAAGAATGGTTGATTTGTGAAATTGATTCTGGGAATGAGTTATGACTTGTTTGTGAGTTTCATGACTTCTTTTGTGAATGAATAGTTACAAGGGTGTTTATGCTTAAGTTTTGGAATCCCTAAGTTGGGATGAGTGTTTGTTACCTATACATATATCTGTATCTTTTATGTTTCTTATTCATGCCCCACCCAAGTTGATCACTTAGTTCTGAACACCCCATTTCATTGGGAGGGTGTTTTTCTCAACACTCCTCTCAGTTGCTGGTTATTAGCTCATTTTCTGCTCCCTTTCCCGAATATCCCAAGACTCTTTGGGCAGGCTGTGATGGCATGAGGTCAATTATTATCCCAAGAATCTCTGTGCAGGGTAGTTATGGTGGTTGGCCCAGGTGTTTATGGGCAGGTTGTTCCCCAAGTATCTTCGGTAAGAAGATCAGGTGTCTTCGGGCGTGACGGTAGCTTTCTGACCCAGGTGTCTTCGGGTGTGGTAGTGGTTGTTATGGCCTAGGTGTTTGTGGGAATGGTTATGTGAGGTGGTTGTTTCCTAGGTGTCTGTGGGTAGGGTTTCGCAGTGGTATTGCGGTGAGGTTATGGCCTAGGTGTGTGCGGGCATGTGTGGCAGTGGGACTGCGTTGAGAATGGCAAGATTGGTTCGATGCATAGGATGTCTTCAATAACCAGTGGGAAAGAGGCGCGGGGTACCCAAATATCAATGTGATATTACTATATGTTACTTGACTTTCGTTATATTGGGAGCATGCCTTGGTGAGGTTTGGGTGGATAGATTTTCTTTGTTTGGTTTTTTGTTATCTCTTTTTCCACGGGTCATTATAATTTCTTCTCACTTGTGCACGAGAGTCTTTGGTTTTCCCTACTGAGTGTACTTGTATGCTCACCCTACTTTTGTAAAACTATTTTCATGTTTCTAGGAGGACTTTAGGGATCGTGCGAGACCGTACTAGCACGGACCCTGGGGCAGTTTCTGTTGTCGTTTTCCTTTTTCTTGGTACTTTACCCTTGGAGTTCTTGAGGATTGTATTATTTACTGTTGAACATGCATATGGGAATGGGTTACTTTGGATTTTCCTTTACTTTCATCTTTGGTATTGTTGGGGTTGCAATCTTATCTCTCATTTCTATAAAAATAAAAAGAGTAATGCCTTCCATTTTGTGGGAGATTTTATACCCTTGGCACAGGTCGCCACTCCTGGACCTATTAAAGGCGAGTTTCGGGGGCATTACCTCTCCTTCAACTTAAAGAAGTAAGGGATTGGAAAGCTGCTGACCCTTCCCTCTTTTTGGTGAAGGCAGGGCGTGACAGAATGGTATCAGAGGAGGAGGTTGAGAGATAGGATGGAGTCTGGAGTTAGGCATAGTGAGGATTGCATGGGATGGTAGGGAAAAAATGTTGGGTGATCTTGGTGCATGAAATAGGCCAGGGAAGACCAGCTAAGACACGAGATTTTAGGGCCACCCGTGATCCGATGCAAGGACTCTGGACCTACCGGACGACCAATTGAGGCTACACTGATTGCAGGCCAGAGACCCTAGGAAAGGTGCATGCATCATTATGACTTGTGTTCTTATGTTTCTGGGTGTTTTGGGGATTCAAAAATATATAAAGAAGTCAAATAAAATGTAAGAACAATATTCTACACTACCCAGGCTTAGGCATTATTTTTTTACCTTACAGCTATGGCACCTGGGAGATGACTACGAGTCGTGCGGGCGATCGAGGACCAGAAGGTTGACTCGGCTGACTGACGAAGGTCTGACGGAGAGGAGGAGGACGATCAGTGGTAGAATACACTTCGTTCTTTCCAATGGTAGACCCTCTGGAAGTATGAGGGAAGCACCTCAAACATGGAGACAGAGAGCTGGCTAGAAGAGCTAGTAATAGCTTTCAGCTTGATCTGAGCTCCGGTAGAGTACTGGGTTCCTCTGGTCGTGATCCAGATGTGGGGAGCAGCACGTCAGTGGTGGAAGCTTTATCTGGGGGTGAAGAGGGAGGCTGAGGTGACATGGGATGATTTCGAGAAGGAGTTCTGGGCGGAATTCCTCTCTTCTACGATGAAATCTGAGAAGATGCAGAAGATACTCTTCCTCCAGCAGGGGGACTGTCAGTGAGAGATTTGGGGATCCAGTTCAAGGATCTCCTCCGCTTTTCTCCGTAACTCATTCCAGATGAGGAGTCTCGGGAGAGACGTTTGGAGGAGGCGCTCCGACCTCCCCTCCAATACGTTGTTACTCCCTTCACCCTACCGACATACCTGGAGGTGCAGAAGAAGGCTGAAGTGGTGGAGAGTATTCACATACTGGGAGGTGTATCACGAGAAGGGATTCAGCTAGGACCTTCAAAGGGAAAGTCCGTCAGCACTAGACCTCCAACATCGGGACCCTCTAGGTTCCAACCAGCAGGGAGCAGGCATCAGCAGTTCCAGTTCAGATCCCCGGGTCCTCGCCCTTTCCCTTCGAGCCTAGGTTTGAGATGCTTCATCTGAAAGAGCAACAGGAACGTTTGGAACCAATGCCCGAATAGAGTGCAGTACAGTGGCAGCGGGCAGGCCCAGCACCCACCTCAGCAGCAGCTTCCAGCTATGCCTTTCCACCAGCAACAGCAGGGGCAGCGGGCTCCCACTCCTCTTATGGCAGACATTTCAGGGGTAGGCCGACCTCAGGGCGCTCCTCAGGGACCTCGACCAGGGCATGGTCAGCGAGGGGGCTGACAGCCGAGGGGTAGAGGAGTCAGGTGCGTTCAGTTACACCCTACATAGGTAGCGATTTAAGCAGGACTAGAGGTCATTCGAGGTACGATCAGTTTGTTCAGTACCCTTTCTTACGCCTTGTTCGATATAGGGGCTTCACACTCCTTTGTTGCACCCAGTCTAGCACGTGCCTTAGGTCTAGATGTCGAGAGACTTCATGTTCCCCTAGTGCTGATCACACAAGTCAGAGGTCATACCGACTTGTTATATGTTTGTCGAGGATGCAGACTAATGATAGGGCCACATCAATCAGTCAGGGATCTCCTAATATTGCAAATATAGCCATACGATGTCATCCTAGGCATTAACTGGCTATTCTCTTTATGTTCCATCATTGACTTCTTCTGAGGAAGGGTCATGTTCTCAGACATAGGCGGAGGACATGTTACATTCACTGGCGAGGGTGGTGGCCAGAAGGGCAGCAGGCGATAGGAACCCCTCCTCTCCTTGTTAGCTGAGCTATCAGTCGAGTCGGTGGTTGTAGAGATTGTGGAGGTTCTAGGGATCGTTATTGAGTTTATGGACATCTTTCCTGAGGATATAACTACTATACCCCCTCGACATGATATCCAATTTGTGCTAGACTTGCGATCTGGTTCTCGTCTGATTTCGATGGCTCCTTATCGGATGACACCTTCGGAGTTACGGGAGTTGCGGGTTTAGATTGAAAATCTGATGAAGAGGGGTTATGTTCGACCAAGTGTGTCACCGTGGGGTGCTCCAGTCTTGTTCTCAAGGAAGGAAGATGGTGGTCTCAGGTTGTGGATAGACTAAAGGAGGCTGAATCAGGTGACGATCAAGAATCACTACCCTCTTCCAAGGATAAATGATCTCTTTGAACAGCTGAAGGGGGCAGGATGGTTCTCGAAGATTGACATGCGGTATGGATATCACCAGTTAAGGGTGAAGGAGGGAGATATCTCGAAGATGGTCCTTACATGCAGATATGGGAACTTCAAGTTTTTGGTCATGTCGTTCAGCGTTACGAACGCTCCAGCTGTGTTCATGGGACTCATGAACTCCGTCTTCTGGGAGTACCTGGATCAGTTCGTAGTCGTGCTCATCGACGACATCCTGATCTATTCAAGATCAGAGGAGGATAATGCCGAGCACCTAAGGACGGTTTTAGAAGTCCTATGACATCACCAGCTCTATGGATGTTGTCAAAGTGCAAGTTCTGTACACGATAAGTACACATTCTTGGGCACGTGGTGTCCGAGAAGGGAGTAGCGGTGGACCCAATGAAGGTCGAGGTGGTTGTTTCTTGGATAGCACCCGAGAACGTGGTAGAGGTTCGTAGTTTCCTCGAGCTCGCAGGTTACTATCGGAGGTTCGTTCCCAACTTCTCCCAAGTTTCAGCACCTTTGACAGCTTTGACCATGGACCAATCCTTCGTGTGGGATGCGCAGTGCGAGGCAGCCTTCAGCTATCTGAAGGATAAGTTGATTATTACCCCAGTGTAGAGATTTCCAGAATAATGGACAGCATATGAGGTGTATTGTGATGCTTTGATACAAGGCCTCGGGTGTATATTGATGCAACGACAAGGAGTGATCTTGTATGTGTCTAGACAGCTACGCCCTCATGAGTGTAATTATTCCACCCACGATATGGAACTCACAGCGGTCATTTTCACACTAAAGTTGTGGTGGAATTACCTCATCGATGGGCACTTTGTGGTCTTCACGGATCAAAAAATCTTGAAGAATATCTTCTCCCAGTGGGACCTGAACCTACCGAAGAAAAGGTGGATGGAGTTCCTCGAGGATTATGACTTCTAGATTTCCTAAACATCCGAAAAAGGGAATGTGGTAGCTGATGCCTTGAGAAGAATGTCAGAGAGGGATGTGGTCTGAGAGTCAGCAGATGCCTGGAGAGCGATGGAGGAGTTGGGTTCCCTGCACCTAGATGTGAGGATGGATAGCTGTAGAGGTTTCCTGTATCAGATGACAGTACAGTCCTCTATGTTACGTCAGGTGGATGAGTCTAAGTGGGGAGACTCAGAGAGTGAAGTGATGCATGACCGGGTTGGGCAAGGCGCTGCTCCGGAAGGGTAGACAGAGGATGGTCAGAATGAGATGCTCTTCTAGGGGAAGATGTTTGTTCCGGAGACAATGCACGAGAGAGTTCTTGGTGATTTCCAAAACTCACCCCTAGAGGTACACCCAGAAGTTTCCAAGATATACCCGGGTCTGAGGGGCCAGTTTTGTTAGCCGGGGGTAAAGCAGGCAGTGGCAGAGTTTGTGGCCAAGTGCCTAGTGTGTCAGTAGGTGAAGGCCGAGCACCGTGTTCCAAGTGGTTTGTTGCAACCTTTGGATGTCTCCAAGTGCAAGTGGGATGACAACTCGATGGATTTTGTCACAGGTCTACCCAAGGTTCATGGAGGCTGCAACACTATCTGGATAGTGGTGGACTAATTGAAAAAATCGGCTCACTTTTTGGCGATCAGAGAGTCAGGCATCGTTGATGCCTTAGGGATGAGGTATGTGGATGATGTGGTGCGGTTTCATGGGGTTCCAAGGTCCACAGTATTAGATAGGGATGTACAATTTACCTCATAAGTCTATAGGGGTTTATAAAATGCTTTTGGAACCCAACTGCACCTTAGCACTGCCTTCCACCCCCAGACAGACGGGAAGATAGAGTGCACCATCCAAATAATTGATGATATGCTATGAGGAAGCATCCTGGACATCGGGGGATCATGGTCACTACACTTGCATCTGGTAGAGATCACCTATAATAATAGATACCACTCTACCATTTTCATGGATCCATTCGAAGCCTTGTACAGGAGGCCTTGTCGCTCACCCGTGTGCTGAACAGAAGTCGGGGAGGAAGGTTTGGTTGGCCCGGAGGTGGTAACGAGCACAACAGAGAAGTTGAAGCTTATACGAGAGAGGATGAAGGTGGATCAGGACAGGCAGAAGTCATATACATATGATAGGAGAAGGCCCTAGGAGTTCGAGTTCGGGGACCATGTGTTCTTGATGGTCTCCCCTCGGCGTGGGCAGCGGAGGTTTGGCAGGGGAAGTAATCTCTCCCCCAGGTTCATCGGACCCTTCGAGGTGTTACAGCGGGTCAGAAAGATGGATTATCAGCTGGCATTGCCACCACAGCAACATAGGGTGCATGATGTCTTCCATGTATCCCAGCTTCACCGATATCTACATGACGTTTCACACGTCCTCGACTGGGGAGAGCTAGATATCGGAGATGATGCAACCTTCGTGGAGCAACCAGTGATGACTGAGGGTCGTGAGGAGAAGGTGATTTGTGGAAGAATCATACAATTGGTTCGTGTGTTATGGAGACATGGTGGGTTTGAGGAGAGTACCTAGGAATGGGAGGCACAAATGTGGGCCCAGTACCTTGATCTATTTTGAGTTTTGTTCTATTCTGTTTATACTTGGTTGATGGAACGCTTACTTGTTAGCTATGGAACATGTGGTTTCCTTTTCTGTGGATGTGTGTGAAGTATCTTGAAATGTGGGGAGGGGAGGATCTGATCCCTAGTTAAGATGCATTAAAGTGGATGTGCTTGAACCCATTCGGGTGAGTCAGTGCCGCCCAAATCGGATAGTATCTTAGCATGGAGGAATAAAAACCCCTCACCCACATGACTGGACAGTTTATTCTTTTGTTTTTCATGGTTGCACAAGGGAGAGGAGTGGTATGTTTATGTTAGATCCGGAGATAGATGAGGAAGGGGGCGTTCTTTGGTAGCAAGGATATCTACTCTTTAGACGTATCTTTTGAAGTGTTTGTTCGGACCCCACTCCTTTCTTCGGGTCTGGTTTTAATTCTCGAGGGAGAGAATCATTTGAGAGGTATCTAATGTAATGGCCCGGACCCCCCTGGCCATTACTTTACCAAAAACATAGCTCTAACCAAACGGTGGCACCATGACGATGGCACCAGTCACGGTGGCACCGTGACGATGGCGCCGATCACGATGGCACTGTGTCCTCACCGAGCCTTTCATTCCTTCTTCCATTACCCGACTTTTTCGCTCCCGTAATGTATCTTTTGACATAAATTAATCTTAATAGCCTTTTTGAAGTCATTTAAATCCTAGGATTGACTCTTAAGAATTTCTAGAAATATCCCCGATGGGGGATATTAAATAACTCCTTAATATCATTGTGTGTAACCGCCCAAACCATGTAGGAAACCACGATCCGTTTTTCCAGGCATTCAGAATTCCATATCCCGATCTTCTCTTTATATCTCCCGCTAGAGTTCTCTTTTTATCCTCGGTTGAATTTCTTTCTTCTTCCTGGTGCGCTTGGAGTCCTTCTTACTGTGTCTTGTGGCGCGCCTCTGCTGGAACCTTCTTCACGTCTTCCACGGATTTCCTCCCCTGCAATCTGTGCATCCCATGTTCCTAGAGCGTGGAGAAAAACGACGATATTTGATGAATCAAGTAGGGATTTTTCTCCTACATCTCTCCTTTCTGTCTATCATGCAAGGTGGGCCTGCTTTTTCCTCTGTGGAAATTGATGAAACCGAACATAAAAAATATAATGAACGGACTTTTAAATAATGAAGGTGGGGTGGGATCGATGTTCTGTTGTACTCTTTATGTTGTTATTTGTTGTGAATTGTACGAGCCTATGCATACTAAAAATCATGGCAGTTGGTGGTCTTTCTCTCGGCACTAATGAACCTCAGTGATCCTGGAAGTTCAAATAATTGAACATGGAATTGGTTAATTACGTATAATCGGTTAAATAAATTGAAAGCACCAGGATCAACCCTTTTATGTGATAACCTCTGTTAAAGCATAGTGGAATTGAAACCATGGAGTGTGTTAAATCTTTTAAATCTGAAAATACATTCATGGGACTACCTTGTGTTGGTGATAGCGGTTTGGTTGTTTCTTTCACGAGCCGTTTGCTGTGGTGATATGAGTGGGGATGGGATCCTCTGCTGTTGTCGTTTGCTGTGGTGATACGAGTGGGGATGGGATCCCCTTCTATTGTACTTTGGGGCTGTGTGGTTACTCTACATACATCACGAAATGGGGTGGAATCCTTTGTTGTTGAGAGACATTTGGATCTTGGATTTTGGGAACATGGGGCTATGTCTTGGGGTTTTTTTGGTTCCAGTACTTCAAGGGATCTCACTTATCACTTTGTTGTTTTGACTTTCAAGGGAACTGGATGTGAATGCTTAAATTATTGTTTGGTTGTTTCTTTTTTTTGGCTTGTGTTTATGCCAGTTAGTTTCTCGGTAGTAAATAATTCACCCTAATGGGATTACTTGAACATGAGAACAAGAATGGTTGAGTTGGGAAATTGATTCTGGGAATGAGTTGTGACTTGGCCACGGGTGTCGTGACTTATTTTGTGAATGAATAGTAACAGGGGTGTTTGTGCTTAGGTTTTGGAATACCTAGGTTGGGATTAGTGTTTTTTACCTATACATATATCTGTATCTTTTAGGTTTCTTATTCACGCCCCACACAAGTAGAGCACTTAGTGCCGAACACCACATTTCATGGGGAGGGTGTTTCCCCAACACTTCTCTGAGTGGATGGTTATTAGCTCCTTTTCCTCTCCCTTTCCCGAATATCCCAAGACTATTCGGGCAGGCTGTGATGGCCTGAGGTCCATTATTATCCCAAGAATATTTGGGCAAGGTAGTTGTGGTGGTTGGACCAGGTGTTTACGGGCAGGTTGTTTCCAAAGTATCTCTGGGATGTGGCCTAGGTGTCTTCGAGCGTGACAGTAGCTTTCTGGCCCATGTGTCTTCGGGAATGGCAGTGTTTGTTCTGGCCTAGGTGTTTGCGGGTATGGTTATGTGAAGCGGTTGGGTCCCAGGTGTCTGCGGGCGGAGTTTGGCAGTGGGACTACAGTGACGTTATGGCCTTGGTGTGTGCGGGCGGGTGTGGTAGTGGGACTGCGGTGAGAATGGTGGGATTGGTTCAATGCATAGTATGTCTTAAATAACCAGTGTGAAAGCGGTGCGGGGTACCCAAATATCGAAGTTCTATTACTATATGTTACTTGACTTTTGTTATTTGGGGAGCATTCCTTGGTGAGGTTTGGGTGGATATATTTTCAATGTTGGGTGTTTGGTTATCTCTTTTTCCACGGGGTATTAGAATGTCTCCTCACTTGTGCACGAGAGTCTTTGGTTTTCCCTACTGGGTGTACTTGTATGCTCACCCTACGTATGTAAAACTGTTTTCAGGTTTCTAGGAAGACTTCAGGGATCATACGAGACTCTACTAGCATGGAACCTGGGACAGTTGATGTTGTCTTTTTCCTTTTTCTTGGTACTTTACCCTTGGAGTTCTTGAAGCTTGTATTATTTACTATTGAACATGCATATGGGAATGGGTTACTTTCGGATGTGACTTTACTTTCATCTTTGGTAATGTTGGGGTTGCTATATTATCTCTCGTTACAATAGAAATAAAAAGGGTAATGCCTTCCATTTTGTGTGAGATTCTATACCCTTGGCATTGATCGCCACTCTAGGACCTATTGAAGGCGGGTTTTGGGGGTCATTATCTCTCTTTCAACTTAAAGAAGGAAGGGCTTGGCAAGCTGTTGACCCTTCCCTCCTTTTGATGAAGGCGGGTCGGGACACCATGGCTTTTGTAACATCACTTCAATATAAGAATAATCTAAAATATATGGAGACGATTTCATGACCAAATATATTTCATTTATATAGATCATTATATACTTTAAAATACCAATTTTTGAATTAAAACCCTATATTTTATTTTTTAAAACATAATCAATATTTTCTGAAAAATTAATTTAGATAAATTATACTTTTGTATTCAAAATTATTTTCTATAAATTTATTCAAATGAAATGAATTTTAAATTTTAATTTAGTGAGTATAAAATATCTAATAGGGTACACATTCTGTTTATCCGTAGATATTTATTTACCTTGGGTAAATATTAGTTACCTTGGAAAAAATATTATTTTTTCATGAATAATACTTTCCTAGATATAGTGCATTTTTTAAATTAAATCAATATATTTCAAATTAATCAAAAAATATAATTTTTAAACATATATTAAATTTAATTAACACTAATTTAATTCGTTATCATTATTAAATAATACTAGGAAAATTTATTAATTAAAATTAAATTTTTATAGAAAAAACATTATTTCAAAACATTATTTGTTTTAAATTATAAGTTAATTATCTCTATTTAAGAAATTAAATTAAGTTAAATGGATCCAAAATTAAGAATAGTCATGATGAATGTTTTTAATATGGTTCGACAATGTTTTTTAATAATAATATAATTGACATGATTGATATTTAATTAAAAGTAAAACGTGTTTGTGAGACTAATATAAAGTGAGTCATGTTTTCTGGAATTAAAAAGATTTTTATAAATTATATATAAATATTGGAGGATTTAAAGACATAATTAAATTCCATACCATCCATAACTCACCTAAAATCCATGTCTTTAAATTCTTACCATATACTAACTTTTATTTTCCATGGAGAGGCCCCTCTTCTTCACTTAGAAAGGGAGGGTCACTTCTAACCTTTCTATAATACACTCCTATTTCGAATTTACTTGAATACCAACCAAAATTTATTCTTCATTGTGTCCTTTATGTCCCCTAGTTCCCTTAGTCTCCAAAAAATATCTTCAATCCTTCAAATCTAAGGACATCATCAAGAGGTGATTCATTTTATCAATATAAGTATCACATCTTTCTTATCATATATTTCTTATTATTTACTTTCTAAAACTTCCATAAATATATTATAATAACAATATGAAAATAATTAATGCATTTATATGTTATTATAATTATGTTATAATCATTATTTATATCTACCGTCTAATTTGAAAAATATGAACTGTTGTATGTGTGGGTGCCTAAATTACAGCCTCAATGAAGTAATGCTTTTAATTTTTTATCACTCAATCGCATGGATGGTCTTAATGATGGAATTGGTGAATTATTATTAATTATATAATGATTTTATATTATATTATATCTTACTATCCACTACCACCCCTTTCATTCATTGAGTAAAGGGATTGTTAATCGTGCGATGTGCGAACTACGACCTCTATGAAGAATCAATTTTTTGTTTTCAACTAGTTATTATTTATTTATAAAATCATCCTAAAATCCGGTCAAACAAAATTAAAATATTTAAAAAATATCATTATCATTATGATATGATGATATTATCTTAAAAGAAACACTTCTTTACCCATATTCAGCAACCATGTTAAAGTGTTGGGATGGTTTGACCACCAACAGAAATAATGCTACGAAATTATATCATGGATGAATATGAATACATAATTTTTGGTATAATATGAAATAAAAAAATATTTGTTTTTTTGGAAACAATACATCATTATTTACCTCTGTAACTAAGAAACACAAAATCCATGAAAAAAAATTTGTTGTCGATTTCATCTTCAAGGATAAAGACTAATAAACCCACAAATCAAAACCTAAATTATAAAAATCATTATAATTTTTAAATTAGATTTAAATTAATGAAATTATGATGTATAAAATCCACCGACACTGTTTCTATGAAACTAATTCAAATGGTTATAACTGTAAACTCCCTGTGTATAAAAATAACAAAAAAAACTAATATAGACCCAAATAATGATTATAAATGAAAATTACATAACGAATTATTAATTAATATATTTTTGAAGTAATATAATAAAATATTTATGTTTTTTATATTGCAGTTTATAGTGATTTTGACTAAGTAGGGAAATAACATAAGGGTTTCTTCATCTCAAATTTGAATCTCTTAGGACATGATTAAGCTATACACCATGTTTCTTTTTCATTGGTCTAAATAATTCACTAATGTAAATTTGTATCAAAATTATCTCATATTTAATTATATTAAGTTTTCTTATAAAATTTATACCTATTTAGGGTTTTTATTAAAATTTATCGGAGGTTGTAAGGTATTTTTTTAACTCAAAACTTTTTCTTAGGTCATAATTACTATTCTTTCACTATAATATTTCTATATTGATGTATTATAGGATAAAAATATTTAATATTTTTTCTCAAACTTTTTTTTAGTTAAATAAATATCCATAGAAAATTATTCTTTTATGACTATTCTATTTCTTTATTAATAATATTTTTTATTAAGAATAATTATCATTTATTTTATTGGAACATTATTCCATGTCAGTGTTTTTGAGTCACACATCTGATTTCCATTCCCTTGTGAAAATTTTTTTTTTTATCTCCAATGATACTTATATTCCACTTATTTCATTTTAAATCAATTTTTTAATTTTCCTTTTAATGAAAAGGGTTTTTGAAAAGGTTATTACAAAATGTGAAAATCGTTTTTTATCCTTTAAAAATAAAAGGTTTTATCATCCACTCTATTTTTTATTTTTATTGAATTTATTTTTTTTCAAAATTAAATTATTAAAAACTATTTTAAAATTAATTTTTTAAATTATCTTCACATCTCTTTTTCAAAATAACTTTTTCGAGTTTCAACTATTAATGATTATTCTCAAATTTAAAATTTTTCAAATTATGTTCAATTCTCTTTTTTGTAAATTTGTGTCATTTCATGAATATTTTATTTCAACCTATTTTTATAAAAAATTTCAAAAAAAATCACTATCTCTTCTCAAAAATATGTTTTTAAAAGTAATTCACACTTTATCTACTATGAAAATATTTAAAAAGGTTATGTGAAAATATTTTCATTTTCATTTTAATTTTTCCTTTAATGTTTATCTCTCATGTAGTGATATTTTTATTTCATTTCAAATGTTATTGTACTATGAATCCTATTTGATAATGAGATTTTGATATCATATAATTTTATAATTTCATTTTATGTGATATGTTTAAGAAACCCATTTTTTCCATATGCAATTTAGCTTATGATGATGATTGATTTCTTATGGCACACATATATAAGGATAATGATGGCTGGTGTCCTTTATCACCCTCTAATGAAATGGTATATGATTATAAAAAATGTGATATTTTGGAATGCATATAATATATTTGTTCACATAGGTTTGGTTATGATTGGATTTCTCAAGTATCAGTTGTGGGAATAATTAGTTTGTTTACATATGTGGGGGAATAGCGGTTTTTCCTACACAAATTTTTCTATTCTTATCATTGTTTTACATTTTATAGGTTTTTTATAAATTTATGCCAAATTACTTTGTTTTTTAATGTAATGTTATTTTTACATGATGAATTTCATTTCCAAAAATACAAAATTTATAGGTTCCTAATTTATATTTAAAGTATTCCAAACTTTTATGTCATTCTCATATGTTTTTAGATTATAGATATGTGTTTCATTCATGTCATATCTTTTATCCATACATAATGATCCTTTTATAAACATATGTTTCTCTATCATGCTTTATGACTAACATAAATGTTACTATGATATTCTATTATTATATCTATAGCTTTAACATTTTTACCTTCATATTTATGTTCTAATGCCTTATGATATTTCTTTTCCCTTATTGGGAATTTAATCTCACCCATTTATTATGTTTCTATCCTATAGGATTTTTAGATTGTAATGTGAGGTTTCTAGAAAAGGTTCTAGCAGATCATGGTTATATAGAAAAGTTTTTAAGTCTTTTAAAATAATATTTTTATATAGATAGTCTCCAAGACACTAAACCATTCGATCCTTGGGTTATGAGACTATTTATAAGTTTTATTATTTAAATCAAATATTATTATACTATTTATGTTAAATTTATATTTGTTCTCTATAGAGTGGGAATTGTGTAATTGTATCATAATACAATCTAATAGCACTCCATATAGTCAAATTGTTTCATATTGAAGAAAATTAAATATATACAATTTGATGTGACTCAATTAGGATTATATTTTTGGAAAATTATATAACCATCACTTGGTGGTTTGATTTGGAATGGGAGACATGATGTTACTAAATCTAGGATATTCTATCAACTTTAATAATGGTTATTTTTTCTAGTGCTTTACATGGTTTGGCATGCATGTGGTTATATATTGTGGTGACATATGGAACCCACTAATTAGTCCAGAATCTGCGAGGAATATAGCAGTTCATGGAGAGCCCATTTTGATCACCAAAAAATATATTTTCAATAATTTAACCTCATGAATACAATGGAAAATTTTACATATAATTTTTTTAATTGTATTAGAAAAATACTACTAAGTTACATAAAATATGACTTATGAGGTCTTGTCAATTTATTCTTATCCTAAATTTTGTTAAAATAATTTATTAATATTGGAATATCATGGTGTTGACATTAACCTATCACAATTATGATGAGAACGATTTTTAATGATGTTGTTGGTCATTGATGTAAAATAAAATAGTATATTATTAAATATTTAATGACTCCATTTATTGGTATTTTTTATTACACAGATGGCCTAAAGTCATTGTACATCACTTATAGATTCTTTAATATTATATAACTACATGAATTACATAACTGGGATATAATTTAATTATAACCATGATATAAATCATTAAAATAATACATGATAGATTTTTTTTGTTTCAATGGGAATTCTTTTGAAGGTGATATGGAATTATTTTCAATAAAATAACGTTAATATTCTTTTGCAATGACGTTGACCTATTAAAATAAAAATATAAACTTATTTTATAAATAAATTATGTACTGATAATTGAATATATGGTTGATGTATTATATGAAATTATTGGGAATAATGACATTAAAACTTTATACATTTGTGGACAGGAATTTAATCCATGATGATATAGGTTTCCTTTAGTGATAATATTGGATTCTCTAGATAATTTTATAGATACCATACGACAATGTAGATATAATTATATAAATTGAATCTTTATAATATTAGAATAATGATTTGGTTTCCATCAGATAAGTCTATGAATGAAACTAATGTATCACTGGACATGATTTTATCTAGGAAATATAAATTTTTCATAACATAATAAAATCATATGGTCATTGTGTCAAATTTTTATATGATATATATATTGACTATAGTATAAATATAAGGAAGGTAATGTGACTTATTATTTTAATCACATTTTTATATTGGTGTGATTTAGTTTAGTGGGAGGTTGACATAGATGTCAATGAAACATTCATGTATATATTTTTATTCTCACACAAACTTCTGGGTTAAGGGCGTTTTATCATACAATTGATTACCTATTCTTATCCTCAGAACATATCCTCAATTTGGGGTAGGTGATAATTCACCAACATTTTCATTACTCTTTCATTCCAGTATCTCTAGGATTGATCTTGATGTTGTTTCACCCAATTATTTAGTCTTTATATAACCCAAAGTTATGGGTTTGAGGATAATGTTCCATTGATGTAATATTGTTGTATAAGTAATACATAATTGGGTGTACCTCTGGAAATGGGATTTATGGGGTGAATTAAGATAATATGGATCTTCTATTTAGTTGTTTATCATTATTATTCCTCTTTTCATCACTACCATTAACATATTGGAAAGATAATTTCATATATCCATTAATGTAGATGAGATATGGATTTCTTAATATGGGTTAACAGTTATCACTATTACCCCAATCATGGAATCAAAGGTCTATATTAATGGTTTAACACCCTAATAATTTATAATATATTTATCTTCAAATAAATTTTACTTCTTTGATATCGTTCACTACAAGCAACATTAATTTTAAATGAACAGTGTTATGATAAGAAAATGTAATTTTTTAAAACATATCTAATATAACCTAGTCATTAAATTGACCAGTATAAATATTATTAAATAATTTATGAAATATATATAATTTTCATATTCAATATAAATTTATTTACATTTTATTAATAAATTATTACTCAAATTTCATAAAGTTATTTTATTCAATAGAAAAATTTTCATTCTAAAATGATTCTTATTTCTTTTATTAGAAAATAATATTATTAATTTTAGAAAATTTAAAAAAATTATTTAATAAAATGAAAATAATTTTCTGTAATCATCATATCTATATTAAATTGGAGTGAAATTTTTATATTTTGTTTTGGAAAATAATGATTTTTTAGTGAATATTGAAAAATAATTATTTTTTGGGAGAACATTAATTTTTTTTAAATTTAACAAATTTAAAGTCACCTTATTCTTTAATATTATTTAAAAGTAACATATGTATTATATATCTATATTTCTACCAATTAATTACATTGAAATTATCTTTATTTGGGATTTTGTAATAAGTTTATTTTATAGGTTTTAAAAAACTTGTTTTCATAATATCATTTCAAAATACATAATCTTTTTCCATTTTAACTAAATATAAAAACCCATAATGAATAAAGATTTATATTAAATTTATTTTATATATATATAAATAAATTTTAATTATTTTAAATATTATTACTTCTCATATAGTTATTATAAGATCCTCTTATACTCGAAAAATGCATTTCTTGAAAAATAATTTTTTGTCACATCTGTAGGTTTTGTTATAAATAAAATTACATTAATTATATAAATTTTATTTTATAAAATTGAATATGTATTTTTTATTAGTTTATTTTATATTTTATTAGGAGATCAACTTAGTTTTTTGTTCATAATGGGTAGTGAAAACTGTAAAACAAATTGTAACCTTAGTAAAAAAATTAAAAGGCTAAAAGTGAGTAACCGTTGAGGTAAAGAGGATAACATGTTTAAAAATGTTTCATTTAAAATTAATATTTATATTTTTCATACTTATATATCCTACCCTTCTATATTTTCCAATTTATGGTGCACTTTTCATGAGAGTGACTACCCATTATTGAATAGTATTTCATATTTACAAGAATGTCACTCATCAACAATTATAAAGGGAGAACCCTATACTATTCTTTAAAAGCATAAAAATAACTCCCTTACTTCCATAAAATCACCATATAATCTCTGTTTTGATCATAAAACCAATCCAGTAAGTCATTATGTATAAACCTAAGTAGGTGGTATGAAGAAGAGGTAATAATCTTCATCGAGCTCCTTTTCGACTTCCTTTCCCACATTTAATTATGTCATAACAAATATAAAAAAATAACATGGTTATATCCTACATAATGATATGTTATTATATTTATTTGATAATATTAAATCATCACCTCTTCTATAAAATGATAAATGAAACCAGCATTCATGTGTACAGAAAACTATGGCCTCAAAAACTTATATACTTTATTTTCAATCATTTCCCTTAATGGATATTTAAAATTATGTACTTAATTTTTTTATATTTGTTTCATGAAATATTAATAATTATTTTAATGTAATATATCATAAAATTTCATAACTTTCCATCCCTTATGAAATGATAAAATTGTTCTTTTATACATAATACTACCACCTTGATTATATTTTTTATATAATAACCACTTAAATATTATATTATGAATCCTTTATAAATCAAGGTATTTTATTTTATAATTAAAATTCTTCATTTATGGGGTTTATGATTCAAAATTTACCAAAGAAGCTAGGGTTTATTCTTCAATAAATTTTTAATTGGTATTATTTCTGCTTGAATTTCAATTGAAGGAAATTATTTGACCATTTTTCTATAAATCCCTTTACATTTTTTATACTCTTTTATTTTATGAAATTTTCAAGGAACACAAACATTCTCAACTCATAGGTACCAAAAATAATTGACAAAATGACCTTATAAAAATCCAACATCATTTCTCTCATCACTCAAATATCTTTTTCCTTCAAATTTGTTTACTAAAACAATTAAATAATATTTTTAATATTATTTAGTTATTTAGTAAATAAATCCTAACCATGTTTAACTTCTAAAAAATCGTTTAAAAGGAAAATTCCCATTATTTTCCTAATGAGGCACTTTTTGACTGTTCTTACAAAATTTAAAATGAATATTTTATTTAACTTCTACAACTTGTATGAAATTATCTACCATGACTTTCATTGAAACTTAATTTATTATTTTACTGAGATATTTTCCTAGTAAATTAATCCCAAAATATTTTTTTTGAATTTTAGATTTTTAAAATTTATTTTCTATGTTGCATGGTTGATTTCCTCAAGAATGTTTTTTTTAACGTTTTTAAAAATCCTTAAATATATCAATGACAGTATCCTTTAATGTTATCTAAATCTTCATAATCTAAATATATGTCTCTTATATATATACCTTTCTCATTATCTCATCTCTTAAAGGGGTAATACTTTCCTTATTCTTGTTTCCCAAATTCCTTCCTTATGAAATTTCCTTTGATTATGATATGAGGTAAGAATATGTAACCCATTTTTTATACATGCATAATTCTTATGTTAATTCTTTATGATTTATTTCATTATGTGGTACAAATATGTATATTAATTAAATGAATGTGATGGGTGGGCTCAGAATTATATATCCCTCCAATAAATTGAGCATTGTTTTAGTCTCATGAGTTTACATTTATAAGATTATGGTTTGAACCTAGTCCATTATGGGAAATTTCCCACCATGTTATACTATCTTAGTAGTTATCCTTGACTTATATTTATATCAGGTTTTATGTTTTATCCATGTTTACTATAATTACATGATTTTATTATTCAATGTTATTTACATTAGTATTCCATGTGATTACTCATGTGCTTTTAATTTTATGATATCTTGTTATACCTTTGAATCTCATGTTATTCTTCCTTATCATGTTAATTTCCATACTAGGAATTTTAGCTCAACTATTTCATCTATGTATTACCTAGCTTATCCCATGTAGTTTTAAGAAATAAAAAGGATTTAGGTGTTAATTATTAAGAATATAATAAGTATGTTTTATTTTATCCATGCTTTAATGTATTGTGAACTTAGTATTTCAAGGACACTAGACCTCACAATCATTAGGGTTGTATGTATTCGATATTTATGCTTAAAAACAAGTAAAAATATGTTTAAAAGCATTTTGTTTCTATAGTTTTTATCAGAGGAATGTTTTAGTTAAACTTTGGAGCTAGGATGAGAAAATATTAGTTATAACACTAGCGATAAGACTAAGAATAATACTAATTATTGAAAAATATCTTATAATATTAGTGAATTATAGAGCGAGTAGTTTCTAAAAAATTATATACATGTCTGGAAACTACAAAAGGACATGGTTCTAAAAAAATGTACCTAGAGGTAATAACTATATAAATGCTATGTCGGTATTGTTGTGTGTGTTACCTAGTATATGATAATAGGCCTTACTACACAACTAGTTGGACACTCTTAGTGGATATGTTTTGGAAATTCACAAAGTCTTTACAAACCATTATGATGGACTTAGAAAAATAAGTGGGTTGGGAAACCAATTTGAAATCATTACCATGGATAACTGAGATTGAGACTTAGAGAAGCGAAATTTAGGATATTCTCATCATTAATAAGTTATTTCTTATAATTTAATAAGTATCCCTTTTTATGTCAAAAAATTATCATATTTTTCTTCTTTTAGTTAATGGTGGGAATTATAAGAATGGATTCCCATAACCAATGTAATAAGAAATGTAATTATTTTCCTTTAAATTATGCCTAAAATAATGGTAATAGAAGTTTGAAATATTGTTACCATGCTAAATTATCATTCTTGAATAATGATTAACAACTAAAATTTTTTTTAATTTCTGAACACACTAAAGAAAAGAAGGATGGTGTCCCATGGAATTTCCAATGTAAAAGATAAAAAAGAAAACAAAAGATTCAATTTCCTACATATGAAAATGTTTGAAGTGGAACCAATTAAAATTTATTAAAGGAGATTGATGATTATTTATGTGTGGAAAAGGATGGAAAACATATATGGAATTTTAAATGAAAATTGAAGATTCTGTTCAACAAGATCTAGGTAAAAAAAGTTTGACATAAGGTATCATTAATTATTTATTATAGAAAATGTGGGGAACTTGGTCATTATATAAGACAATGGCTAATCTGAAGATTAATTCCTAATAATATTTGTTATAATAATTATTTAATTATAATTATTAAAGTGTCTAGGTGCTGGAAATCATGAATCATATTGTTCTAGTATTATTTATCAATGGAATTACGGTTAAAAAATCATGAATCTTCTATAAATTATTATGCAGTTGTTTTTTATGGATTTTTAATAATATTTTCAATGACAATAATTACATAAAAAGATGATTTAATGGAATGTTTATATTTTATGTAAAACACATGATTTAGGAATAGATAATCTTTGATACATACTTCATATAGTAGTTATTATTATCAATTAATATTATTTGATTTTTCAGAAAAACAACAAACTATATAGAAGACATTAATGTTTAAAAACTAATATGATGATTAATTTTATTTTGAGGATTTTCATCACATTTTTTTTGAAACATTTTATTGGGTTGAGACGTATATAACTTTTTTTCTTAATGTAAATTTTTATTTTGAAGAATCCTATTATGTTTTTTCAGATGTAAGTTCATGGGTATGAAATAAAATTTGAGGCTCAAACCTTTTTTCATGTCCTGTTTATTAGGGTTATTTTGTATATACATTTATTTATTTGATTAAAGATATATGATAATACTTAAGTTTTATTATTGAATTTGGATGATTAATATATTTCAATTTAATTTTTTTATTATCTTACCTTGTGATAACCATTTTGGTTTTATTAATTAGTGGAATGGATTTCTAATCTTTTATAATACTTATGATATGTGAACATTTAATTTTAGTGCCTTGAGTATAAAGAATTTCTTTTTGGATATTCATTCCTTTGAGTAATAGGTGAAGTAAAAATTGATCGAAGTATAATGAAAGAAAAAAAATTGTGTTTATAAAATAAAAAGATATCAAGTATATTTTATGGTATTCAATATCTTGATATAAAATTAATCCCTAAAATATAAAAAAATATCTAGAAAAAAATTATGTTATAAAAAATTTATCTAACGAATCAATGGCCTTTTAATTCATCACAGATTTATGGTTTCCCATTTTCTTACTTTCTCTTGATGATTAAGTTTCTTATGAACAATGATCTATTTTAATCTCCATAATTTGTTATTCCATTCTTCGATGTTCATATTTTCACTTCCCATTAATTTTATCCTATGTGGAAACCATGTTATGTGATGACCATCATATTTCTCATTCCCTCTCTTAAAAATAATGTATTATTAACCCATTTATAGTTACGGTTCTCACTAAAGGAATTTTCAAATGTCAAACCCTTAATTAATAATAACATGTTAAAATTACAGGGATAAAATTTATTTAATTGGGTATAATGTAACACCCTAATAATTTATAATATATTTATATTTATTTAAATTTTACTTCATTGATATTTTTGTTTAACGTAACTCTATAATTAAACAAACCCTGATATAATATTAAAACATTATTATTTAAACGTGAATTATAAAACCTAGACATGAAATTTTTGAGTATGAATGGTATTAAATATTTTCTAAACTATATATATATGTCTAAATCAATATAAATTAGGTAACAAATTTTTAAAAAATAATCATAGAACTTTATTATAGAAATTTTATTCTGAAAAAAATATACTTCTTTAAAAATAATTTCTATTTATTTAATAAGAAAATATTATAAGACATTTTATGAAATATTATAGATATTATTTTAAAAAATAAATATAATTTTTTAAATTATAATATCTACATTTAATTAGGGTGAAATTTAGGGTTTTTTTGAAAATATTAACTTTTTAGTGAATAAAGAACAAAATCGAATTTTGGTAAAATCGTCATTTATTTTTAACAAATTAACTAATTTTAAAGTCTCATTATTCATTAATATTATTTTTAAGTAACATAATTATTCTTTATTTATGTTTCATCTAGTTAATTACATTTAAATCATTATTACACGGCATTTTAATATTAGTTTATCATTAGGTTTTTAAACACTTTTTGATGAAAACTATTTTAAAGTTCATAATGATTCCATATTTTAACTAATTAAAAAACCATTAATGGGGAATGATTTAAATAATAATTAAATATTATATAGATATATTAATTTCAATTCATTTCATTATGACTACTTTTCTTATAGTTATTATAAAATGATCTTATGCTTGAATGATTCCTTTCTTGAAAACTATATTTTTCAACCTTAGAGATCAAGAGGATAGAATGTGTAAAAAGTATTTCATTTGAATGTTAGAGGATTTTATGAGCCTTAAATTTACTCAAATCGTTTTTTTATAAAATTTCTAGGAACTAGAGTTGAAATTGAATTACCATTATTAAATAGTCTTCTGTACTTACAAGAATATCACTCCTCCTCCACTTATAAAATACATCTTATCTCCTCTCCTTTTTTCACTTCCAAAACCCATTAATTCCACAACAAACAACCCAAATAACTTCCTCAATTATAACCCTTCATCATATAATACTTTTTTTGTGAAAGATTCAATCTAGGTATTATTTTTGTATAATCCTATTGAGGTGGTCTGGAGAAGAGGTAATAGTCTTTAACGAGATCCTTCTTTTTTCTTATTTTTTTACACCTTGAATTATGTAATAAAAATTAAAATAAAATTAAAAAAAGTACCAATTTTATACTTAGATTCTATAATGTTTATGTAATGATACTCATTCATCTCCTCTTCTATCAAATGGGAAACAAAACCACCATTCTTTTGTATAGTGGACTACAACCTCACGAACCAATGTAATTATTTTTCTATTATCTTCTCTTATAAATGTTTATAATGATGGATTCAATGTTTATATATTATATTAATTAAATATTAATATATCTTGAAAATTAATATATCCATTATTTTTTTACCTCAACATCCTTAGAAAAATTATGACCTCGTTCTTATGTTTATTGAATAACCACCTCATAGAATCATGTTATTCATATTTTTATTACCATGTCACATGGATGGTATATGTAAGTATATTTAAATAAATAATATGGTTTATATGATATTATGCTAACTCTTTATATATACAATAACACTTAACCCTTTTCCATCATGATCGTTGAAAAATGTAAATTTTAAACATGTGTTCATACAACTTATCATGTCATTGATTGTAACGTGGTTTATATTTCATAACCATAATTCATGGATATTTTTTAGAGTATAATTTAGGATTAAAAATATAATTATTTAATTATTAATATTATGAATATGGTGAAACAATTACACCTTTGACCACAGTAAACACATCCATTCCATTTTGAACTAATCATTGGAGCATCCTCAAAACACCCAATGTGGACATAACTGATTATGTATTAAATATATCGTTAAATTAAATGAAGTAAATGTATTAATTATTATCAATTAAACCTACAAAATTTCTTTAATAAACAAAATAATTTATATATGTTTACAATAAATGAGATAAAATACATACACAAAAATCCTAGACTTGAGGTTAGGGTTTTTGTCTCAAAACAACCTTCTTGGAAAGGCATGTTATTTTATACACGTAATTTATTTTATATGTTGTATATATTGACATGTTACATATTTTATCATGGATTATATATACATAATAGTAGTTTATGTAACAATTCACTTACTTATTTTAGGGGAGGTTATGATTCAAAAGATACCAAAGAGATAAGGGTTCAGGATTCAATTACATTTTAATATGGACTTCTATTTTTTAAATATTTATTAAGGGAAATTTCTTGATAATTTTATAATAAACCGTTTTAATTTTCTTCTAATATAGTTATTTATGTAATTTTTGTGTAATAGTACTATTTTCCTTTCTTAGGTGCTTAAATGACTAAGAAGATATCGTTGATAAAATAAGACCTTATTTCTTTCTTTAGTGAAGAATCATTTTCCTTCTAAATCCATGATTTCACAAAATGGGATAATAAATATTTTAATATTATCAAATTATATTTAAAATAAATTTTCACTAATGATGTAAATTTTAAAAAAATCATTTAAAATAAATATTCGATTTATTTTTAGAAAGTGGTACATTTTGAATTTTTTAACATATTTTGAAAGGAAGGTTCTTTACTTATATGGAATGTAAATAATTAACATTAATAATTTTATTTGAAGAGAATTTTATAATATTCAAAGGATATTTAAAAAAATTACACTCATAATGTTTTTTGAATATTAGTTTTTCTAAAGTTATTTCCCAAGTGGAAAGGTTATTTCCTTCAAAATTGTTTTTTTAGTATTTTTAAAATTATTTATATTCATCAACAAAAAAAAAATAATGTCATGTAACACTTCAAAAAAATTTATATATATCACTTAAATATATATTTTTATCACCATTCCTTCCTTTTATAGAATAATACTTTCCTTATTATCATTTTATAGATTCCTTCATTGTGAGATTTTCTTTGATTATGATATGAGGAATGAATAGTTAAGATGTTTTTTTTCATTAGTAATTCTTATGTTTATGACTTATTGTTGATTTTATTTTGTGGAAGACATATGATTGTATATAAAACAAATTTTAATGGTGGGTTTGGAATTATATATATAACATCCCAGGTAAATAAAAAATATAACATTTTCATATTTATAAAAATTTGTGAATTAAATATTAATTTTACTTTAAAGGTGATTAAATTTTCGATGTATTACATGATACACACCAATGGGTTTCATTGAAATCTTATATTGCACACAATGCTGAGTCATAATGAAAAATAATAATATAATATTATTTTAAATGGTAGTTAATTTCTGGTGATTATATTGGCGGGAATGGATAGAACTAACCAAAATATAAATATACATGTTTTTTAAATGTTTTTACATTTAACTAAAAAATTTTAGAGGCTTAAAATAAGAAAGAATCTAATGTTAAGCATAAATACTTTAATATTCATTAAAAGGATGGTTTACAACTTTTTAATGTAAAACCCTTTTTAAATATATTTTTGGTCACTTTTATTTGTTCTATTTGACAAAACAAAATTCTTCTTTAGAATAGGGGCATCAAAATTTACTTTGGGTTAATTTTTTGTATTTTTTTGATAAAATATTTTTTAATGAATAGTGAAAAATATTGTATTTTAATTCAAAACTGAATTTTAATCTAATTTATTTATAAGGCTAGATCATCTTTTTAATTTATTTTAAAGTGTAATTATATTATTTTTTACCATTTAATCCAATTTTGGTCATTGGAAGTAATTTCACTTTAAAATTGGAGAAAAATAGGTGTCAAACTTTTGATTGTTATTGTTTCTCAAAAACACGGTTTTTATTTTGATAGCGGGAAATAATTTTAAATAAATTTCTTCCACTTCTATGTTTTGAATTTAGAAAAATGTATTTCATATTTGGAATCAGTAGGTACAAATTGTGTAAATAACTAACTTTTATTTTTATACATTAGGAATATTTACTACAGTAACAAATTTATTTACCATGGTTAACGGGTAAATCTGAAAAATAAGGGTAACAAAATATTATAATAATAATAATAAATTACTCTAATATGCGTCCTAATCCTATTGGTTGAAACATTTCCAAACATGGGTATCCTTGGGTCGATTTTGCGACCCCATGGATCCACTTGGGAGTGATAATGACACTTTATATTAACTGATTTAAAGTAAAGACAAAAATGACACAAACTTATATCTTTTAGTAAATCAATTGTTACATGGGGTTATATAAGTTATCTATTAAACTATTATTATTAATTTGAAATTTAAAAATATTTCATACATCATGATATTTTTTTTATAATTTTTAGGCATCAAATAAATAAAAATATTTATGACACAACAATGATGTAGTGTTTACTTCATTAATGAATGATTTAAGTAAATAAGATTATAAATATTAAAACAATATCCAAAACCTGTTCAATTATTAATGGATGATTTTATTTCAAACACGAGTCATATTATATTTTACTTTAATGAGTTTTTTATCTTTTGAAACCAAAAATCATTATATAAAAAAATAATATTTTCAAGATTTCCGAAAGAGGCCCTCCTCCCCCATATAAAAGGCCATCACTTCTAACCCATTCCACACACTTCTAAAGCCCCTTGGATCATCCAAAATCTACCCAATAAATCTCCATACATCTTTTTACTCCTTCTATAGGCCTTCCCCTAGGCATATGGAAACTCAATTAAACCTTTTGGTTCAAATCAAAGAGAGATACCTGATTTAAAGGTAACATCTTCTCTTAGGTTCTTTTCTTTTATTTTACTTATCCATCCCCATAAACTCTATTTATTCCTTTATTTTATAACAAACCCAATATCCTAATTATACTAGGTTGTTTTTATGAGAATAATTAGAACTAAACTTACACACACCTCCATCTAATGGGTAAAGAGCGTTTTGTTTTGGTAGACTGCAAACTACTACCTCACAAAATGATGATTGTTTAATCTTCTCCTACAACCTCTCATGGTGGCCATTATGGTGAACTGAGTTTATAAATGATATATATTATGTTTCTATTTTTTCTTTTATTTTGTAATTTTTATCTATAAACATACCATTATCCTTTCTAATATGTGTAAATATGATAATTTCATTTGAGGAAGTGCGGACTACCACCCCCTCAAGGTGATTTGAATCATTCATGACATACATGGAACGTATAAAGGATGGAGTTAATGTAATTATGTAACATATATATCATATGATATTATAATGGAATTATAATATACCTATGTATCATTATGATTTCATTCCATTAAATATTAAATAGAAATGAAAGTAGCGTTCATGCGTACGTATGTCTTACTGTCACCATGAACGGTGCATTTCAAGTCATATATCCAAATGTTATGTAATATAATAAATAAATATATATAATGGATAAATATGATATATAAAATATCTAAATCTTGAATATAATTCTGTAGATAATGGAATTTCGACCACATGAACAACTAGTAATTATAAGCAGTTCATTTTTTTCTCAAGTACCAAATATCGACAAAATGACCATTATTAACATAAATGATGGCATAATATTTATAACCTAGTAATAAGTAATCTAAAAGGAATAATAAACATAAAACTTTTTCTTATGAAATTAGAAATTAACATTATATTATTATCCAAGAGATTAAAGAATGAAAGGTTCAAATCACACACGAGGTAAGGGGTTTCTTATCTCACTTTTAATTTTGAGAGATTTCCATTGTTCACCACTTATTTATTGAATGTGGTGTATTTTATACTCCCATTTGATATATATTATCATGATTCCATTTATATTCATGTTATTCTATTATTCATTTGTTGGATATTAACTTTTGGTCATACGACTTGATTGATTACAACGTGGTAAGGGGTTTTCATCTCACTTTTTATTCCCGTGAGATTCATACTGTATTTTCAACTATTTTCTTTTGGGTGGTGTATGTACTGCCCAAGATTGTATTCTTTATGTAATATACATTATTTTATTGGTACTTAGATCCTCATAGTATGGTACTTCTTTCAAGGGGTGTATGTTTCGTAATTTACCAAATCGGTGGCAGAATCTTTCCCCCTCATCTTTTTAAAAGACTTCAATTATGTTATGTCTTTTAATTTCCACTTTCTTATGTTAGGATATGTTATTATAAATCCTTATTGCTTTAAATTTTGTTTACAAGTGATGATAAAACCTTTTTTATCTCATCAAATCATTTTCTTAATTTTAAAGTGATGTCGTTAGGCTGTCAAATTTCTGTAAGAGAACTTCTTAACCCAATTTCAATTATTTGGTTTAAAATTATAATTTTGGAATATGTCCCAATGGAATGAAGGCCTTATTTTTTATTTTATTATGGATAATCTCCCTCTGAAGGGTTAAAGTGGATTCCATACATGACCTGTTGGCCTAAGGAAGATGGCCTAACTGACCCGCAATACATAACCCGAAGGCCCAGAGGAATACCATGCCCATTACATGACCTATATGCCAAACCCACTAGAACTATCCCTCCCCAGATTCTGCATCATTTATCACCCAGCTCCCCACCTTGCATTTCTAATCATATATAATTTCCCTATACTACTTGATTATATCGTTCTCTGAATATGTGTGAATATCTTCTGATTTTTTTACACTTAATATCTACTTATATTGGGTGTATCTTTATTTGTTGCGCATAATTATGTCAGTAATTTTTCCTTAATCTAAGGATATAATCTTTTTAAAGGACTTTGTCTCAATTTACATTCCATTGAAACTTATTTATTTTTATACACCAATTCACTTTTATATTGTGTATATACTTCCCTTTGATGTATTATATCATGAATCTCTCTATTCTCATGTTTTTATAATCTTTGATTAATGTTACTCTTCAATTGTTCATATTCAGACGTCTCTCATTTTGTTAAAAACACTTTATCTACTATATCTTTTCTATTTTTTAAAAGATTTATTCTTCTAAATCTTTCTCATTAATTTCTATGTTTTAAAAATGGTTTTTAGGATTCATTTATATGGAAATTAATTTCTAAAAATGTTAATTCCATTAAAAGTTTAAAAGTGGTATAGGACACTTTGATTCCTTAAATATCTTTATTAAATGTTTTAAATGGTTTTGAAAAAGGTTTGATAAAACATTGATTATTTCCATATCTTGAATTGATATATTTTGATTGGAATGTGGAAATGTTATCTTTCCTTTATGCTTCTGTTGTTTGTTTTGATTATGTTATGGTTATTGGGTATTGTTTATGTATACAAGTGGTTCAGTGATAAACCTAGGGCGGGTGAGCTCGAGATAGCACCCCATTGCATTGGGTAACATGATGGAGGTAAACGTTCATGTTTCTCCTTAGAGATTTAGGGAATGTATTGTGATGGGTATTCCAAATGTAACTCCCTATATAGATGTGAAAGATATAATGTATGTTTTATATAGATGCCATAATATACATTTATGATTTTTTATTTCTATGGGATATTCATAAATCTTATGATTTCATGAGGTATGTTATGATTTAAAATTAGGGTTTCATTGATTTTTATTTAGTGATGGTTTAATGTTTCCTTTACTTTTTTTATAACCCTTACTTATCTTTTTATGCTCATCCTAAGTTATTGAAATGTTTTACACAGGATATAAAGATGAATTGGGTCAAAGATGGGATTAAGGAAAAGTCATGTTGTCTAAAACTTGGAACTAGACATGTTTCTTTTTAAGAGTTTTTTTATTTTATGAAATAATGGATACTGAGTAGTAGTATCTACCTGTAATTTGCAAGTTGATATGTAACAGTTATAACACAATTCTCAAAAATTCTAAAACTGAAAATATTCCCAATTTGAATTATTCATTTAATTCAAGATTATGTAATGTTTTAAGTATGGGTCCTTATAGATGGTATCAGAGGTCTGTTTAGACAACTTTAGAAATTTGGAGTTCTAATTAAACACATGGTTAGTCCCTTTTTCTATTATTTCAGTTAAATCATTATTTCAAAAATATTTCAAATCAAGGAATTTTGGTTACAAATGGAAGGAGGAGGACAACAAATCAAATTCCTATATCTTCTGGATGACATGGTATCAATAATTATTGCTAGGTCATGTTCTGATGATGGTGAAACTTTTTCTAGCATACAACTCACTTGAAAGTTGTTGTTTAAGATATCAAACACCTCCAATATACCTCGATATCATCGTGGATCTTGGGTTGTATTTAATCAACTCTTATTTTCTCAATATTCTCATATTTTCAAGAATGTTAAATTTTATCACGGCATTTTAAAATATTTTACCTTATCACATGATTTTGAAGCATATTATGATTTTGAAAAAGTTATTGAAGAAGGAGACCCATGAACAACATATTTATATTTTATTTTACAATATAGTGTCTCAGTACATACTTATGGTATTTTAAAAGGACCATTGATTGAATGTTTCAACTCAAATTTGGTCTGACTTTTTATAAAAAACATGTTTTATCAGATGTTTTGAAATTATATGTCATATATGATTATTTTTTGAATCTGTTTTTTTTTAATTTTAGAACACCCATATGACCCAAATTGTACAAGGTGTATTTGGAGGCATGAATAAAATTATTTTGAAGGATCTCTAAATCATTATTTCAATGCATATACCTTCTACCTACGTGAACAAGATAATGATGAAACCAAATGGGCACCATGATCAAGGTATGATGTTATTTCTATTGAGAATATTTTTATTTTATAATATGAAGGTGAAAAAATGAAAATATATATGATATTGAGATATTAATGTATTGGGATGAAAATGAAAGTTATAATAAAACCATTGAGGTTAAAACATGATAGTGTTGTTTTTATGTTTTATAAAAAGGAAAACCCATAAGATTGGTGACAACCCATCATGTTCGGAAAGGATGTAGGAATAAATCCAACAGCAGAAGGGCAACAAGGGTACATCACCTAACATTATTCTACGTGAAGTCACTGGTTAGTATGACTTATTCTTATAAGTTAAATAAATTTATAAATCAAGAATAAGTTGATTTTGGAAAGTTATGTTTTATCAAATGGATATCCTTAATATAGGAAAATTATTTGGTTATTAAGTGATTAACAGTATTTTAGAAGATATTTTTTGTTTTGGAAACATTACATGTTTACGGGAAATAGAATACTATGGGATCTTATTTGTGGAGTAATGGTTGAAATTTTATTTTGGAAGAATATATGTTCTTATTGTAGACATATGAAGATTATGTTTATTTATGTAAATGATTAACCTATCATGGAGAATAAGTGATTAGGTTAATTACTTTTCAGTATGAGACTTTAAGAGTAACTGATGTTATATGGAGATAAATGTTATGATTTATCTTGGAAGACTATGTGATTAAATCCATCTAAGATTTGGGTTTCAATCATAGTTTGGATTAATTTGACGAATTTTATGAACATGTGTTTATTTAATGGTCTTTGTAAAACATTGGGTATTGTTTGAAAAAATTTGGAGATTAAGAGTATTTTTTCATATTGTAAAAGACTATCCTTTTTAGGGATTATCTGATCTTGTACTAAACATTTTGGTTTTGGCTAATGTCTAAAGACATAGGAAAAATATAGTTCACCTTTTGTAGATTATGTGATTCTCTATAAGTTTATTATAGCGTTTTCAATGTGAACAAGTCATATTTAATACTCATAATTTGGGGAAAAGATTATTTTGTGGTAGAAATCTAGTAAAGGATGGAAGTCTACAGGAAAAGTTAGTATGTTTCCATATCTTCTTATTCAATATCTTAAATAAATTTCTCAATATTATGAAAAGTAACTTAAAATGAAAACATTGTTCGCTAACTTTTCTTACTTGGGAATCAAAGTCCATTTACCCATCACAAGATTGTGATTTTCTTGTGGATAACTTTCTCCTAATCATGTTTTCTACCACTCTCCATCAAACCTTGATGGTTTGTTTCTATTAGATATCCATGTTTTCCTACTTGGAATCCTAGTATAGTTTATCTCAAGTGGCCTTTGTATTTCTCTTTCTTTCTTTTAAAGTGATATTTTTATTAACACTTTTTTCCAATGTGGGACTTTCAATGAAGTTTCCAAACCCAATTTTAAAATTGTGAGGACGCAATTCCCAAAAGGGGGGAAGGATTTAATATACCAGCTAAAAAATGAATAAGATAATAATGATGTAATGTTTACCTCATTAATGAATGATTTAAATAAATAAGATTATAATTAATAAATCAATATCCAAAACCCTTTAGAATTATATTTGGATGATTTTATTTTTAACATGAGTCATCTTATCATCGACTTTAATGAGTTTTGGACCTCTAGAAAAAGAAAATCATTATATAATAAAATAATATTTTCAAGATTTTCTAAAGAGACACTCCTCCCCCTTATAAAAATCCCTCACTTCTAACCCATTACACACACTTCTCAAGCCCCTTGACCCATGAAACATCTGCCCAATTATTCTCCCTAAATCCCACTACTTCTCCTTGAAGTCTTACCCTAGGAATAAGACAATTCAATTAAACCTTTTGGTTTAAACCAAAGAGAGATACTTGATTTAATGGTAACGTCTTCTCTTAAGTTATTTTGTTTTATTTTACTTCTCCAACCCCATAAACTCTTTTTATTAGTTTATTTTATAACAAAACCAATATCCCCAATATACTAGGTTGTTTTCATGAGAATTATTTTAACTACACTTATACACACCTCCATCTAATGGGTAAAGAACATACCGTTTCTATAGACGATGACATACTGCCTCACAAAATGGTGATTGTTCAATCTTCTCCTACCACCTCTCATGGTGGCCATTATGATGGAACTAAATTTATATATGATATATATTATGTTTATGTTTTCTCTATTCTTCTGTAATTTTTATTTACAAATATATCCTTCTGCTTTCTAATATGTGTAAATACAATAATTTCATTTGGGAAAGTGCGGACTACCACCCCCTCAGGGTGATATGAGTCGTTCATGACATACATGGAACATATAAAGGATGAAGTTAATGAAATTATGCAACATATATATCATATGATATTATAATAGAATTATAATATACATATGTATCATTAGGATTTCATTCCATTAAATATGAAATAGAAATGGAAGTTGTGTTCATGCGTACGTACGACTTACCGTCTCCACGAATGGAGCATTACATTTCTTATCTCCAAATGTTATGTAATAATATAAATACATACATATACTGGATATATATGATATCTTCGATATATTTGTTATATTTTATATCTAAATAATCAATATCCTTATGGATATAACAGAATTTTGATTTCATGAACAACTTGTAATTATAAGAAGTTTATTTTTGACTCAAGTACCAAATATCGACAAAACGACCATTATTAATGTAAAAGATTTCATAATGTTTATAAAAAGGTAATAAGTGATATAAAAGTAATAATAAACTTGAAAAAGGTTATTTGGAAAGTAGAAATTAACATTATCTTATTATTCATGAATTTAAAGAATGAAGGGTTCAAGTCAGACATGAGCTAAGGGGTTTCTTATCTCACTTTAAATTCTGTCAGATTTCCATTGTTAGCAACTTATTTATTGAATGTGGTGTATTTTGTACTCCCATTTGATAAATCTTATCATTATTACCTTTATATTTATGTTATTATATGATTCATTTGGTGGTTATTAACTTTTGGTTATACAACTCGATTGATTACAATGTCGTAAGGGGTTTTCATCTAACATTGTATTCCTGTGAGATTCATGCTATATTTACCACTATTTCCATTTGTGTGGTGTATTTACTACCCATTATTGTATTATTTGTGTAATATAATTTGTTTTATTTCTATTTACATTTTCATTGTATGATCCTTCTTTCATGGGGTTTATGTTTTCTAAGTTACCAAATTGGAGACAGAATATTTTACCCTCCTCTTTTTAAAAGACATCATTTATTTTATGTATTTTAATTTGTACTTTATTATGTTTGGATATGTTATTCTATATCCTTATTTCTTTAAATTTTGTTTCCAAGTTATTATAGAACCTTTTTTCTCTCATCAACTCATTTTCTTAATTTTAAATTGATGTTGTTAAGCTGTCAAATTTCTATAAGATAACTTCTTAACCCAATTTCAATTCTTTGGTTTAAACTTATACTTATTGATTAATCCATTCCATGAATATGTGTGAATTTCCTCTGATTTTTTTGCACTTAATATCCACTTATATTGGGTGTATTCTTATTTTAATCACAAAATTATTTCATTGATTTGTCCTTAATCTAAGGATATGATCTTTGCAAGAGACTTTGTCTTAATTTAAATTCCATTAAAACTTATTTATTGTTATACACCAATTCACTTTTATATGGTTTATATACTTCCATTTTACGTATTATATCATGAATCTATTTATTTTCATGATACTATAATCTTTTATTGATGTTATTCCTCAGTTGTTCGTATTCAAGCATCTCTCTTTTTGTAAAAAAATATTTAACTAAAATATCATATTAAATGTTTTAAAGATTTATTCTTCTAAATCATTCTCATTAATGTCCATGTTTTAAAACTAGTTTTTAGGATTTATTTATAGGGAAATTAATGTTTTAATATATTAATTCCTTTAAAGATTCAAAGTGGTATGGGAAACATTGATTCCAAAAATATCTTTATTAAATTTTTTAGTGGTTTTAAAAATGGTTTGATAAAGCATTGTTTATTTCAATATCATGAATTGATATATTGTGATTGGAATTTCGAAATATTATCTTTCCTTTAGGATTATATTATGTGTTATGATTATTTTATGGTTATTGGTCATTGTTTACATATATGGGTGGTTCCGTGATAAACTTAGGGCAGGGGATCCCGAGATAGCTCTCCAATGCATTGGGTAACGTGACTGTGGAAAACATGAATGTTTCTCCTAAGAGATTTAAAGAATATACTATAACGGGTATTCTAAATGTAACTCCTTACATAGATGTGAAATATAAAATGTATGTTTGATATGGATTCCATAATTTAATTTTACAATTTATGATTTCTATGATTTATTCATAAATCTTATGATTTCATGAGGTATCTTAGGATTAAAAAGAATGGTTTCATTGATTTGTATTTATTGATGGGTTAATATTTCCTTTACTTATTTTATAACCCTTACTGAGATATTTATTCTCATTCAATGTTTTTGAAATGTTTTCCACATGACATAAAGATGAATAGGGTTAAGTATGGGATCATGGAAAAGTCATCTTGTCTGAAACATTGAACTGGACATATTTCTTTTTAAGAAATTTTTTTATGAAAAAATGGATAAAAAGTAGTAGTGTCTACATGTAATTTTTCAGGTTGATATGTAATAGTTATATCCTAATTCTATAAAACAATAATCCTGAAAATATCCTTAATGTGAATTATTCATTTAATTCAAGATTATGTAATGTTTTAAGGCTCGGTCCTTATAATATATTCCTATAATGCATTGAGTAAAGTTTTAGTCTCATAACACGTCATGTATGGGACAAGGGAGTGAACCTAATCTATTATGGGTCTTTATCCACCATAAAATGTTGTCTTGTCAGTTTTCATTGAAAAATATTCATGTTATTGTTTTATGTTTCATGAAAATTTCATATACTTCTATGATCTTATGATACCATGTTCTTTACATTATGCTTCTACATGATTACTCATTTGCCTTCTCTTTTATGATATCATTTTCTACCTTTTAGTCACATGTAATTCTTCTTTATCATGTTTATTTCCATAGATATATTTTATACTAACACATTTTTGTTATTTATTCCATTGATTATTCCAAGTATTTATAAGTTCTATAGGGGATTTATTACCACATTATATTTTAAAAAAGAGAAGAAATTATTTTATCCTCACTTTGATTTATTATGAACATATTATTCCAAATACACTATGCCTCGTGATTATTGGGGTTTTATTTGTTAGATATTTATTCTTAAAATAAAGTAGTAATATTTATAAAAGTATTGGGTCTCTATAAATAGTTGGTGTAAGAGATTAGGTTCTCGATGTTCTCTAGAAATATATAGTTTGTCCAGGACAATATTCTTAATATAATAATATGAGGTGTGATAATATATTCATATAAGTGCATTATTTTTTTTATTGTTCTTGTTTTTATATATTTGTAACCATTATAAAAAAATAATCATCATTATTATTGTGATATTTGGTATAATTAAATGGATCAAACAACACAAGTTCATGGCAGTGGAAGAAATAAAAAATTAAGAAAACCTAAGAGCATCATGAAAGAGAATCAAAACCATGTATATATAAAATAAATAATATAGGCCTTTCACTAAATAAGTTTTTATTTTCTGTCTTTGATCAGTGATTGATTAAGACCACAAGGAATTAGAAATAGAATCTTCTCTCTTTTGTGTTTCCATGGATTTAATTGAATCACTAAACACTCGGTTGGGATTCTCTATACCTCGTTGATATTCTAGTATCTCTGGAGAGTTAAGGTGGGAGGAGTAAAATGTCATTAGAAAGAAGATATAATCTATTATATGTTTTGGAACATATAGTTATGCATCTCAAAGGAAACTACATCATTTATATAGGATCTGGGACTTTATCAATTACTCTATGTAATTTACGCAAATGTTTCATAACTTTTTAGTAAATTCCACTGGTTATAAAAATTCATAAACGTTTAAAAAATAAAATACCATGAATTTCATTATGTCAAATGGTTAATTAATGATATATTAATGTGGATGATAAAATAAAATATTAACGCTAATTATTTAAATTATCATATTAATCATATATTTCTTGTATAAGTCATATATTATTACTCTCTACACAATAATTCATAATGGTAAAACCTAATTAGATGCTATTATTGGATTAGGTAGGAGTGCTTTAGGATTTACCTTATATTTTATAGTATGATATAGCCAATAACATATTATATGTACATAAATTTTATGGAATATCTCTATCAATCTCCCACTTCCACTTAAAGAGTTATAGACATCATTACATTTAATTATAAATTGAATCATAAATAATAATTCCTGATACCTTTCCAAAAAAATCCTTTTGGATAACTTCTAAAATATGTTTTGGAAATTTATCACCAAATTTAGTGTTTTTAAAGACATATATAATAACTTGTGAATATCTTTTAGAAAATCATTGTATACAAACTCTAAAACACTACTACATAAGCTATTTGAGTTTCGTAATTTTTAACTCAGTTCTTTCAACCAAAAAATGTGACCCAATGGGACTTTATAGGATTGAAAACAATATGAATTCTTGAATTCATTATTGTGATTAATCAGTATCTTATAGAAAACCATTAGTGGTACTTACACAGTAAATGGGTCTGACATTTTTCCACCAAACACATCATAATCTACTATACATAATTTCACAGTCTATTTATCCATGAAATCGACTGAAAATTCGACTTGAAGTATCATAATCCCATACAGTATCGACAAATATTCTCAATTATTGATGTATCAACTAACCAAGTGGATGAATAAATCATTTGTTTTTCATCTACGTGGATGTGAAAATAATATTCCCCACACAAAAATAGACAATCACATCATATATACATTACTTTGGTATATCCACATACTTCCTAAATCAATATCAATTATGTTCTTAGATGTCATACTCATTAAATGAAATAATAAACCACATCAAGGTTAAGCTCCAACTAATTATATGATACGTAACATACCCTACCACCACATGTTTTTCTATGGATTAAAGATTAAATAAACAATTTCTAAAAATATAAAGATTCTTCCATAATGTATCACTCCAACCTCTTATATGGGAATTTAAAATGAAACATCAAGCCATGTAATATAAAATACGCAATCCATAATTCTCCTTTGGTATACATGGATGGTTATCTAGCACAAAAAACATGTGTTATGACTCATGAGCATATTATATATCTCTAAATGAAATCATACTCACACTAACCTTGTCATTTTCACACAACCAATAATATTCCATGATAAATATTTCTCATATATAAATATTATTCATAAATTAAATGATTAATTACCATAACACTTCATATAATATATGAATATAACTTGATTGAATGATAAAGTGAAATCTAAATTTTTTACTACATGATACATTTTTGATTAGTAAATTATTTTATGAAAACCTAAGAATATATACATAATATACCATATAATCATATAAAATATGATATATTATCAAATAGGCCTTATATTTACTACACTTTTAGGGTTTTAATAAAAAAATTACTTCTCAATGTAATTTATTTCTCTCATTTTACTGACCAGAAAATAAAACCCTCCGTCTAATAGTTTATTGAGTTACTTTTATAATGTAATCCAATTTTAGTAATGGTGACACTAAGGAATCATATTCCTAATTTCAAAATAATTGACACTATTATTAAATTATATTAACTTCACATCATCAAATTTTGTCATTTTAATTACATTTTTATCTACTCATAAATCTTTATAAATTATCAACCTCACCATTTATTAAAATATTCTATAAAATCTTTACCTTGAAATCATTTAGCAACTACTTTAATTTTTCATATAAATTTCTTTATAAACATACCCTTAAATTTTTAGGATGTTATGTTAAATTCACTTTTTCATTTTGATAAGAATAATTTTTTATTTGATAACATTTAACATTTTTAAAACATAATCTCACTATACTCTTAGTTACTATAGTATCCTCTGAGTATCCTACTAAGATTACCAAACTCTATTGTATTAGGAAATAACACATATTTTCTTCGTTGTAATACTTAAAAAATAAACTATTATACCCATATATTATATGGTATTCTATCTATTTCAAGGAATAATCTTAAAAAACGATTTCATTCCCTATAATATTCTACTAAACGGTTGTGGGATCACATATTTTATCTTTTTACAAACACCTAAATAAAAAAATTATAATCCTCGCTATATTTTCAACTATATTATAAATCTTATGTATATTAAATCATATATATTAAATAAATCATCCCATGTTGTTCTCAAAATATATTTGTTAGTAAATAATTTCTTAAATAAAATAATATAAATTAATTATAAAATGTGAAACTTTTATATTTATCTATTTGAGCTTGATATTTACCTTTTTATTCAAATCCATTATTTATAAACCCACTGTATCATCAAGATTTACTATTAATTTTAATCATTACTAGAATAAAAATAAAAAGTATCAGTAATCCATTACTTGATTATAAACTATTTTATTACATACCCTTCAAAATTGATTAATTAATTTCTATAGAATTAATACTTGACAGGGACTTTCGATAGAATTTCTAAAATACCGTTAGGTATTTTTCATGATTTGGTCACATATGAAATCTTTTTTCACACATCACACCACTTATATTATATTTTAATGACTATGTCTAGCTGTTTAAAAAGTTCAATCTTTATTATCCGACAAAACCATTACCTTCTTATACTATCAACATGGTAAAATATCTTAGAAATATTCATGCTCATCAATCCTCAAAACATTTATGAAGTTGCGTAACATTTTATATAATTCCCTTCAAACTAAATTTTTTCTTTACTTCCTTGATAGAGCCCCATTTTAACTTGGTTAAGTGGGATCCCCTACATAGCCCAAAATCCCCAAGATACATGATCAAATTCCCTAAAGTCCATTCACTGAAGGCTAAGAGAAACCAATACCATATATGATGTATCACATCCTCTATCCTATCATCTGACATCCCAATTCCCCATTTTCATTCCTAGAGAATATCAGTTCTACCCCGTTCTAGGGATCTAGTTGGGCTCTGAATACTATTCACTTCTGATAGTGAACGATCACATAGATTATCATACAACATATAGTTTCATCATTAACCATAATCTCATTGTTGCATCCACTAGTATAAGCTACTCAAAATAGCTACGAGTTCCTCGAATGATGGCATGTAGGCCCAGTGACCAAAGCTCAGTGATGACATAATGTCCCAATATAAGAATATTATTATATTTTCCTCATCTGTTTCCTATAATTGGTATTAATGTAATATATTATGTTGATGATTCCATTATATATATTGTAAAAATTTTAATTTCATTAGTATCAAATCTCATATTCATTTATGAAATAATTTCACTATATGTGAGCCCACTAAAATAAAAATCCATTTAAATCCATCATATTCCCAAGTATTCCAAGATAATGTTGGAATTTCACCCAACCCTAAAATATTTTGGTGTGTCCTCATTATAATCATATTATATATGATTATTATATATTTTAGTGGATATATATTTATAATAAAAAATTATATCAATTCATATTATAGTATTACTCCAGTAATAGAATCCTATTAGGGTATAACATCTATGTGTAAACCAATGAAAATGATAAAAATTAAAAATAATACTATTATGGTCACCTTTTCCATATAAAATATAATCTAAGGGCACTCATCTTTTTAATGAATTACTTTGTTGGGTTATTGAGGTACTAAAAAGTGTTTTCTTTAATAAGAATCTTACACTTCATATTTTTAAAAACATTTTTAATCTCATGATATTATCACATGTTATTCCCTTTAAAAGTATGGAATATTATAATTATTTCCTTCAAAATTATATTCCTCCAAACATGTTAATCTGTTCAAACCATATTTATGTTCAACTACTTATAGAACACATAGTTTTTGTTTCGAACCCAAATCAAAATCCATCTATATATACACACAACTAAACATATCTAATTCAAAAGGTATATGAAACTATTTCACATAAAGTCTTATATTCATATGAAATCAATAAGACCCACTAGAGTAAGCTTAAAATATTAGAATTATGACCACTCAATTTCCAATAGAAATAATAATCCTCTAGGTTAGATATCACTCTCACCCTAAATCCCACTACACAAGTTACTTTACATAAGAGAGTCCTCAATTCCATCATGATACATACACATAGTATGTATAAACTATAATTTACTATTAAATTTAATCTCATCAACTAATACAAAAAAATTAAACATTAGAAGAAAACATATTAAATTATCATACCAAGAATGAAACTCTTTATAAACATGGTAGAAAATTTATAAAATTTATTTAATAATTAAAACTATACCACAATCATAGGGATAATATAAAAATTATATTCATGAATATATCATAGAATAAAATAAATATATAAACAATTCATATAGGTAAACATGAGATAAACTATTAATTAAATAATCATAAATCAAGGAAATATAAACACATATTTTTTTATACATTAATTATTGAGAATACAAAACAAATTATGTCTATATTTATTATGAACTCATTCATATTATTAATTTTTATGGAATTATCTCTACATATATCATAATTAAGAAATAAAAATTTATTTGTTAGTTTTATTTTCTAAATAAACAAAATAATATAAATATTAAATGTGCAATTTTCTTTAAACCTGGATCACACTAGTAATTTAAACCCATATTGATAACATTTCAATAATTTTCTCTAAAAATTCATTTCAATTTTAAAAATTGACAATAATTATATTTATCAATTCATAATTTTAAATTTTAACTCTTTTAAATTTGGATATATATTTTAATTTATATAAAAGATATAAATTATCCATATAATTTTATTAAAAAAACATTATATCAAAATTTTATGTTACTCCATACTGTTTCAAAATTTATTTATTATTAATAATTAAAATTATGGATATTAATTAAATAAATGTTTCATAAATAATTACATAATTAATTATAGCCATTTATATGTCATTTATTCATAAATATGTTTTATATTAACTAAATATACAAAAAAACATTTTATACAATTTTAAAAGAATATATAACTCATTAAATCAATTTATAATTGAAAATTTAGAAAAATAAATATTTCCATTCTATGGTATTTTATGATATACTCCATAACAAATGACTTGGTCCAAAATCAGATAGTGTGCTCTATGATATGGGTGTTTTATCCAACATTTGATGTTCTAATACTATCATTCATACTTTATGATTCTTATATATCAAAAGTTATGGCATCCCTATCGTGGCCTATGATTGGCTTGAGTCGCATTAAGCTTCAGTGCCCAATTTATGTTATAAGAGTAATACTCTCATTCCTACTAGTCATTTCTTACAATATAAAATGATATCTCTTTAGTGATATGATTATCTATTTTTGAGAATGTTTTCGAAATTATTGTTATCTATTAATCATCACATCATACCTTGTGAAATATCAGAAATGAAAGGATTATAATGAATTACATGACATGATATCACATATCATATATAGTGATTCAATTTCACCTTACAATATCCAATATCATAAGAAAATCAACATAAAAATATGTATTTTTTATGATATCAAATATGATTTCAAAATGATATAAAGTTCTCTTAATTTTATAAAAAAAATTAGTAACAAGATACCTTGTCGGGATATGAAACTATGGTTGGGATAATAAAAATTAAAAAACTTATTCATGGATTAAAAATACATTATAAACCATAAATCCAATGAACTTTGTAACATTTGGACCTGAAGGCCACTAAGAAGTGCTATGATTCAATTAGTCACATGTCCTCCAGTGCACCTCCCCATATGCCAGAGTCTGTCAACTAGAAGTGAGTGTCCATGGTTGTAGTGTTGGGATACCATACCCTCATAATTAGACTATAAAAATGATTTAATAAATTAATAAATAGCGGAATCCTAATAACAACCAACATTAGAAGTTAAATCATCTAGATGAACTAAATAATCATCAATAATATTATCATCCAATTCCATATACTAAATGATGCAATTCCATGTCTTAATGAAAAAGGAATAAATCAACACAGAAGTAGGAACACATACTTATATGTACAACAAAATATACAAAACAAAAAAATACTATCACAATATATCATCATGAGGTATAGCTCGATCCTATGCTCCCCTACTCACATGCTACTGTCAAATTAATACCAAAAACTAGGCACTTTATTTTATCCCTACCTGCATCCAAAAAGTCTATCAAGGTACAGAATGATGTTACAAATAGGGTGTGATATATACTAAGTATACAATCACCAATAGGGTCTAGAAGTATCGAACCAGTATAGATAATATGATTATGGTGTAGATATAACAATCTAATGGTAGTGAGAAAACTTGACAGGGTCGTCTATAGTTTCTGAAAGACAATAGGCTGACACTACCTGCTTTAGAAAATTTTATTATAACCTATAAATATATATCACCATGAAAATATACATATTAAATTATATTCTTATTTATATATGTGTGTGTGATATACGCAGTGGTGTGGAACTATGCAGACAGTTCTGATTTCGTTCATTATTCTAGTGTTTTCACTATCTGTAATGGTGTTAGAGCTTGCTGAGGCGATGTTGGTGGTTGGTTCTCACTGGTGATATTGGATTTGTGGAAGTGATGATGAATGGTGGTTTTCTTAGGAGGAGGTTATGGTGACGACGCTTCTGATGGTCTCGCTGGTGACTGGCAGTGATGGATGTGCGTGATGAACATTGATGGTGATGCAATGATGGTGTTCGACCTGCAGTGATGGCGATGCCGTGATGGTGACAATTGATAATGGTATCAAGGCTCTAGGTGTGGCATGTGGCGTTTGATGGACAGTGTTTCCTTTGAATTTGAATTTTGAAATATGCATTTTTGGGGGCTGTTTGTGCGGGTACCCGGAACCCTTAAAACGGATTTTGGAAATGGGAGAAAAAATTATTTGTCGTGTGTCATATACATAGTGAAAATTATATCCATATATAAACAGACATTGTGGCATCCAGGACCTAAGGCATAACTCAAGAATCCATGTCTTTTCACAATAGATTTATAAAGTGGTATGGGAATCCATGCATGATTATCATAAGTCTTAAGGGTTTCCATGCCCAAGTATCACAAGTATAAGGGACTACATTCCTATGTAGCATAAGTATAAGGGACGCCATGCTAAAGTATCAAAAGTATAAATTACTCTACACTCGAGTATCATAGGAGTGAGAGAATTCATTCCTGATTATCACATGTATAAGGAACATAATTCTTGAGTATCATAGGTATAAGGGATGATATACTGAAGAAACACAAGTATAAAAGATGCAATACCCATGTATCACATGTATAAGGGAAACCACACCAGAGAATCATAAATATAAGGGACACTGATTAGCCACTTAAAGTGGATAATATTAATTGTTAATATCTTTATATTCATTTTTCCAAAGTCCATAAACATTTTTTTAGTGCATTACATAAATAGAACTTCATTTCTCATCAAAAAAGCAATTCATGTATAAAATGCGAATTTTTTCCCAATCATTCATTTGTTTGTGGACGACATTATATTCATTTTCTGAATTTGAAATTTTGGGATATTATTGAACAATTTGTTTGGAATATTTTATCTTTTAGGTCCTATGGATTAATCCCAAAGGAAGATGGAGATTTTTTCACCTGAAGGCAGAAACTTTCTGGAAAAGCATAATGGGCCTAAGGCCCATCAAAAAAATGTGGGGCCTAGAAACCAAGCCCAATGAAGCTCAAATTTATACAGTAGAAAGATGAAAATATGAGGATCAATTTATTAAACTGTGACCGGATCTAATTCTTATGTTTTCATGATGATAAAGGGATCTGAAGTTTTGATTTAAATGGTGGACCTGACATTAATGCACAGAAATCCTTCCCACCATTTCGACCATAACCTCCAAACGGCTGAGCCAAATTTCCTGAAATTTTGCGATCTTATATAATACACATGGACTAAGATATGTTCTATTTATGACACCTTTGGATTCGGTCGTATGAAGTGTCAAACGCACACGTCCAAATGGAGGATGAATCTGGCTGGTTTTGTGGTCAACTTTGTAACGTTAATTTCCTTTTGATTCTTCACCCTCCTTTTGACTCTCTTAATTTTTGGGGGGTGAATTTATTGTTGTTGGTGGAAATAAGGCTGGTAATATTCCTGTATAAGGATCTAGTGTTGAAGGGAATAACCATCTAACATTTTTCTTTGAATCCATGTTTTTCTTTCAATTGTAATTTCCCGCTTTCGTTTTGTAATGGCATCGTCAATTTCTCTAATGTAAGTTTTTCATTCACGTTTAGTATCTTAATAAAATTTATTCTTATTCAATTTTTATTTTCCTTTTCTTCACACGTTGATACCGTTGAATCAAATTGTGAATTTATTCACACCCGCACTTGTGAAATCATCACACAACGGTGGAGTGTTCGTTCTTTTAATAATTTTCTTCTTCTTCAATTCAACCCCCATAAGTCTACATCCTGCTTCCATTGGTAGAATAGCATCAATTGAGGGCTAACCTCTTAAAGGTTGATCAAAGGGAGTATCAAGGTCAGGGATTGAATGTTATTTCATGTACTTAATATTTAAATCTATTCGTTATTTTAGGATTTCCATTTTATGAGTTACATTCTTTTTCATCTTTGCCAACTTTAACGATGACTCGTTTTGAGTGCTAGTACGATCTATTTCCTTTGAGTGATCATTAAAGTGATCCTCAAAGTGAATTGGTGATTGGCCTTGAAATTGTGTATGGATTAAATTGGTGAATGATTTGGAAGAATTATCTCATTGTTTGGATATGTCTTGAATTAATGACATAAAATTTTTTAAGAAAAGAAATTCATCCAATCCACCCCATGAAAAACCCTACGATCAACCCACCATAAATAATTCTTTAGTTCACATAATTTTTTATTATATGTTATTTAAATTATATCTTTACTTACCCAATTAAAATCTACCTCAAAGTTGGCCACTTCATAGCCAATCCATCAACAAATCATAGTGTCTCAAGGTTTCTTCTTCGGTCCCTGTGGATTCGATCCCTACTTGTAGTTCAACGACCGCTTTTACCAGTAGGGTAAATTTGGGCGCAACCAAATTTTGGGGTTGTTTCCGGGGACCCAAGTAAGTACCTTAGACACTCATCTTCTTTTCTCACCCCAAATTCTCTATTCTCACCCTAATTTCTATTCTCTATTCCCCTTTCTATTTCTGCATGTCCAATGAATCCCACAGACAACTTTCAATCAACTCAAATGGATTATCTTCAAAAATACCCATTAATATACCAAGGCTACAATCATCTGGAAAATCAATATTTTGAATCACCTCACATGGAAAATTTCATTGACCAAACCATGATTGAATACACCACAACATATGAGACGTGTAATCAATGGGATGCTGATTGTTTAAAGGATCAATTTCCATAACTCTCAAGGATGATTGAAGAGATAAAACATAATGATGTTCATGATTTCCAAACATCTATCAATCCTAATTCTGAAAAAATTCTTGAACATTTGTGTGAAAAAATGGATAGAATGACTTCCGATGTTTCATCCTTAATAGTAGAACTTAAAAGAATTGAAATGGGTGTGGAACCCATTCCCACTGAGGTTGTCTCTTCCTCATCACTAATACAAGAATATTGTCTTCCAAAAACCTCACATGAATTTATTGAAGAAACAACCATTGGATTTGGGATAGTTGAATATAATAAAGGAGTTGTTTATGGGTTCTTAAATCAATAGGAAATTAATTTTATGGATTCACAAGGGGAAAATTTGTCTTCATGGATTGAGTGTTCGGAATATTACTCCAATAACATTTTTTTAAAATCACCGATCATTGAACCATTGGGAGATATAACGAATATTGTGTCTATACCCACTCATGAAATTCAAATGGAGAATTTTTTTGGATGAATCATCTTTTCAAAAGGAAAAAATTCTTTCAAATGTTTTTAAAGATGAAACAATTTTTAATTCAAATTATCATTCTTCTTTAGGAAAATTCAATCAAACTGAACTCAATTTTTTAATACTTACATCCCTACTCAATAATCCCTCTATTTATGATAACCAAGTCCATTCAATTATCATCAATTTTCATCAAGAATCTCACCATGTAGGAATGAACCTTGAAATCATAGGAAATACTCCAAATAAAACACGATTAAAAATTTTAGATATTCCTTGGATTTTACCAATCATTGTAGAAAATATGATTTCATACAAAACAAATTTCAAAAAAACAATCAATCTCAATCTTGTTGAAGTGGACAAAAATGGGGTCCTAAAAATGTTGAAAGTTGGAATTGGATAAGTTGGGGGGTAAAAGTCGAGCCAATGATGTTAAACAAAAGCGCTGCATGGGTGGAAACCCCTGGTTTTCATGTTTTCTAATCATTTTGAATCATTTTCTTTTTCATATAATAAATTACCATAGACTTTTGACCTGTTCTTATTTTATGAGTAAGGATGGGTATGAAAGGGGAGCGCCATATTCATCCGTGTCACGTGGCGTGATCTTTGAGTAATGCCTTACCCAGAAATCTAAAAAGAATACAATGTATCGTCAGTTTATTTTGTTTTGTTTGTTATTATGTTTTTATAGGTTAAAAAAATAAATGGACATGTCATAAGTCATATGGAGAATCCATTCACCACCATCCAAGCCGTTGTGACTCAAATCCAGGAGTGAAGGGAGACTATGGCATGCACTATCATCATTAACCACCAGGTGACTTCATTCCATGATTATCATTTACTCTTTGAAATCCTCACCTACCCCCTTCTAACTTTTCTTTTCATTAAACACTGGGGACAGTGTTATTCTATGTTTGGGGGGAGATGAAATAAAAAATGGTTTTATTTTAATAAGAAAATGCATGAAAAGAAAAATTCCATTAACCTTGAACATGATAACACACATTGCAAACTCTAAAATTGGATATCAAATAATTTTGTATGCCATGATTCTGATTTTAATGCAATTTTAAGTTCATGAGCATAGTTTTTGGAAGGTTCGGTTGTCCGATGTGATTTTTCAAAGTTTACATTTTCATCCACTTAATTAAAATGCCACAATGCATGTCTTCTGGATTGTGGGTGTAAATTTGAGTTCTTGGGTCCCTTTCATTATAGCATAGGGTTCTAGGGTCACTTTTAGTTTTATTTGAGTATCCAAAAAAAAACAAAACAAAAAAAATTGAAAAAAATAATGACCACATAGAGCAATGTTTTTTCAAAATGTGTGGTGTCCGGAACTTGGGGATCGTGACTCCATAGTTGTCTTGCCCAGAGTTAGGCTTTATATCTCTATTGTAGAGCATGAAATTGACAAAATGCGTGGCGTCCGGCACTTGGGGATCGTGACTCCATAGTTGTCTTGCCCAGAGTTAGTCTTTTCATATCTATTGTGGTTAAAAAAAATAAAAATCAAAAAATCAAAAAAATTAAAATAAATGGATACTCATCTTAAGGTTTAATGTGATTCCCACCTAGCGCTTCCATTTTTTTCCCTTGAACAATAAAATGGTCCCCATATCTTTTATGATGCACAACACTTTATCATGCTTAATTGGAATTGGATGAAATGTGGAGATGAATTTGAACAAAGTAATGGGATTGGGCTTGGGATATGATTATGGACCTAGCTTGTTTTTAATGATTTTGATGGGTTTTCATAATTTTTTTGATATTAGATATTTGGGTGAGCAATGTGTATTAAAATGTTTTTGGAAAAGGGGATTTGAATTTCATATTTGTAATTTATTTTGCTCGGGACTAGCAAAACTCAAGTTGGTGGGTGTGATTAGTCACTTAAAGTGGCTAATATTAATTGTTAATATCTTTATATTCATTGTTCCAAAGTCCATAAACATTGTTTTTAGTGCATTACATAAATATAACTTCATTTCTCATCAAAAATGCAATTCAGGTTTAAAATGAAAATTTGGGCCCAATCATTCATTTTTTGTGGACAACATTATATTCATTTTCTGAATTTGAAATTTTGGTATATGATTGATCAATTTGTTTGGAACATTTTATCTTTTAGGTCCTATGGATGAATCCCAAAGGAAGATGGAGAATTTTGCACCTGAAGGCAGAAACTTGCTGGAAAAGCATAATGGGCCTAATGCCCATCAAACAAATGTGGGGCCCAGAAACCAAGCCCAATGATGCTCAAATTTATACAGTAGAAAGATACAAATATGAGGATAAATTTATTAAACTGTTTCCGGAGCTAATTCTGATGTTTTCATGATGATAAAGGGATCTGAAGTTTTTATTTAAATGGTGGACCCGACATTAATGCACAGAAATCCTTCCCACCATTTCAACCATAACATCCAAACAGAAGATCCAAATTTCCTGAAATTTTGAGATATTCTAGAACACACATTTAATATGATATGTTCTATTTATGAAACCTCCGGATTCGGCCGTATGAAATGTCAAACGCAGACGTCAAAATGGATGATGAATCTGGATGGTTTTGTGGTCAACTTTGAAACGTTAATTTCCTTTTGAATCTTCACCCTTCTTTTTGACTCTCTTAATTGTTGGGGGTGAATTTATTTTTGGGGGTGGACATAAGGCTCCGAATATGCCTATATAAGGAGATAGTGTTTAAGGGAATAACCATCTAACATTTTTCTTTGAATCCAAGTTTTTCTTTCAATTTTAATTTCCCGCTTTCGTTTTATAATGGCGTCGTCAATTTCTCTAATGTAAGTTTTTCATTCACGTTTAGTATTTTAATAAAATTTCTTCTTCTTAAATTTCTATTTTCCTTTTCTTCACACGTTGATACTGTTGAATCAATGTGTGAATTTATTCACACCCGCACTTGTGAAATCATCACACAACAGTGGAGTTTTCGTTCTTTTAATAATTTTCTTATTCTTCAATTCAACCCCCATAAGTCTACATCCTGCTTCCATTGGTAGAATAGCATCAATGGAGGGCTAACCTCTTAAAGGTTGATCCAAGGGAGTATCAAGGTCAGGGATTGAATGTTATTTCATGTACTTAATATTTAAATCTATTGGTTATTTTATGATTTCCATTTGATGAGTTACATTATTTTTCATCTTTGCCAACTTTAACGATGACACATTTTGAGTGCTAGTACGATCTATTTCCTTCAAGTGCTCATTAAAGTGATCCTCAAAGTAAATTGGTGATTTGCCTTGGAATTGTGTAGGTATTAAATTGGTGAATGATTTGGAAGAATTATCTCATTGTTTGGATATGTCTTGAATTAATGACATGAAACTTTCTACGAAAAGAAATTCATCCAATCCACCCCAAGAAAAACCCTAAGATCAACCCACCATCAATAATTCTTTAGTTCACATCATTTTTTATTATATGTTATTTAAATTATATCTTTACTTACCCAATTAAAATCTACCTCAAAGTTGTCCACTTCATAGCCAATCCATCAACAAATCATAGTGTCTCAAGGTTTCTTTTTCGGTCCATGTGGATTCGATCCCTACTTGTACTTCAACGACCGCTTACACCTGTAGGGTAAATTTGGGCACAACCAGACACCATTCTAGAGTGTCATCAATTTAAGGGAAACTATGCCCAAGTATCAAAATTATAATTGATTCCACGCCTGAGTATCAAAAGTATAAAATATCAAATAGTATTTACAAAATATTATCATTCCACTTCAACATGGGTGTAAAACAATTGACTCTATTTAATCACATTGCACTGTCATAACACTCAGTTCTCGGTCAATTAATTATAGTCATTACACTTCAGAGTCAATCCATAAATATATATAATATTATTTGGTCATAGAAGTTCTTATAATACTAATGTGTAGTTCCATAGGATCATCTCAAGTGGTGGAAATTGTGAACATGGACCATTGAAAACATTACTATGGTTAAATAAGGTCATATATATCGAGGAAATCAATTTAAACATGGTATAACTTTATTTATAAGAAAATTCATGGAATATCCAGTGTGTTTCATCACAATGCATTGTATAAATCAGCTAGAATTGAAGGGTAATTACAAAAACGCCTTCATTATAGTGGTAGATGGGTACTCATCTAATATCATCTTCTAATTCGGAATAGAATGAATGAAATTAGAAAACAATACAATCACACAGAAAATATAGAATATTATCTCACACCAAGATAAATCCATTGATGGAAATCCAAATAATGAATAGAGTTTAATGAGTGGAGTGTTCATCGATGGATATCCAATATGATTGATAGATATTGAATTGAAGTCTATACAGAAGAATGAAATCAAATCCTAGTTTCTTCCATAAGGGAGCTTCAAGTGAGGAGCTCTTATGTGATAGATAAAAAAGGGGTTGACGGAAAATAAAGGGTCGTACTCATTTTAAAAAACCCATGACATTAACATGGACTATAAATCAATACAATTCATTTAATGATCTTGTTTTTACCCCTGTGAGAAAAAACAATACACATAGTGAATTGGGTCTAGCCAAACCAATTCCTGCAATATATTTTAAATAAACATCATATGTTTTAACAAGAAATTAATATGATCCAAACCTAATAAAAAAACTGGGATCTTATAAAAACCATGCATTGATGCTGAAACCATGTATATATATATATATATAAGAACTTTTATTATTTACTATAACAGGATGATACTACTGTATATAACTAATTATTGATGAAGGACACTGGGAATAGACAAAATAAGGTTCCCTCAATGTTTTATCCATGGAATGAATTGAATCACATGATGAATTAGAAATATTGTACACACATCCAAGATATGCTAGTGTCTATCAATAGTTAATAAAATATGGGGAAGAGATCTTTTAGGAGAATAGAAAATTATTAATAGGGTTAGGTCCATTAGGTTATCCATATCAATGGATACTGCACCATTTATATGGAACTCAAAACATTCCAAAGTCCCCCTTGAAATTTAATCAAATTTTATACAACATTCAACGAAAATCATTAGGTTTTGAATAGTTCATCATAATTATTTGAATCCAATTTTATGTGCTTTATAGTATGAAATGTTTAATTAATTATATCAAAATGTGGAAGGTAAATATAAATTTTAACACTTAATGTCAATATACCCATATTAATCATAAACTGTTTTTAAAATTATTTTAATATAATCCATCACAAAATATATAAAAATAATATATCCTAATCAGACACAACAATTAGATTAGGAAGGAGTTTCTAATGATATTAACCATATCTTGCCATATGATAGAGCCAGTATTACTATAAAACCTCAAACATTTTGTTGTTATAAATATCTTTACTGTTTTCTAAGACATGTGTTGTACTCAAGTTGTTGGTATTTTGAAGTTTCTATTGGGGAGTAAGGTTTGTCTTAGAGTTATTCTAGGGTTTAGAGTTCTAAAATTATAAATAAAAATTTTCTATTCACAATCATATGGATTGTAAAGGCATGTATTGATTTTAAGGAAAATCATTCACATATAGAAATAAATTTCATAAATTATGTGTGGATAATGAAAAATTCATTGAACCATGACCCATACAAAAATGAACTTCCTTAGTGTTATATGTGAATCCCACAGTTGGCATGTAGTTAAAGGATTTCTTGTGTCCCAACTATGATAATGGATCATCCCTAATATAGTCATGACCACATAGTTGGAAGATTTTTTCCCAAACTAGGTTGACTACCTAATTACTTAGAAAATTAAAAATTATTTCATTTCACTAGATTATTTTAACTTTACTTCCTGATTCTACTATTTCACTCATTCGAATAGGGGTGTCTTTGTCCCTTGGCCTCTTCTTATTCTATGTTTTTGAGAGGTATTTCCCTTTCTATTTGATGGATTTGAGCATATTTTATTATCAAGTTGATATTTTGTTAAGGATAACACTAATATTTTATTTCTTCATAATTAATCTTTTTTATTAATAAGATTATAATGGTTATAAATGTTTCTGATCTATTTTAGGGTTTTTTTAATTCATCAATTTTAAAAATTTAAACTCATATTTTTGGAAAATATTCAAAGAGTAGTCACCTTAGAGAATATATTAGCTAGTCATTAAATTATACCTAACTTATTAGTTTATTTTTATTATCTATTTTTTTGTGGTCACACCGACCAAATGGTAACATGAAATTAAAACTAAATAAAATGTTTTATGATAGTTTCAAATGGAATAAAAATAATTATGGTTCCATGAATGGACTAGTGATTAATATAGAAAATTTATTCTTTTAATCAAAATTTATACTTCTATAAAGTGATAAATGTTTATATAGAGAAGAACTATGAGGGTCACTGTGATTCCATAATTATGATATTCAATAAAATATAAACAATTTATTAAGAGATAAAAATGATGCCCGTTAATGCTTACATTATTCTAAGTTAGTTTAAATTCATGTGGTTCTAGGGTGGGCCTGGATCCCCAATGTTATGTTCATATTTGTAAAACATAATAGTGTAAAATTGTTTGAATAATCAAAAAGATCATGAATCACGTCTCTTGAGAAGGATGGGGTCCCCCATGGGTAGGATTTAACATTATTTAGAAGTAGTGTGGGGTTCCCATGGGTATGATTTCTCATGGTACCAAAGTCGGTTAGGAGTCCCATGAATTGGATTTATCATGGTTCATAGGTATTAAGATAGCCAATAGGTTGTATTTCTCATGTTTATAAGCTATAATGTGGTCCCCCTAAGTTTTACTCTTTTATCTCTAGTACGGGACATTTTTTTCCCTGGGTATTTAGGAATCTACTTTAGAGCCATCTAAATCTAGATAATGTAAGTATGGTCGATCTTGAGTGTCACCTTAAATCCCAAGGATCGATTGTGGGTTATTTATTTTTCGTAAGGTTATTTTATTTTTGGAACCTTTTTATTCACTATTTATCACACTATATATATTTAAGTATTTCATTAGAATGGGCTTACTAAGTTGTACTCACACGCTACTCGGGCAGTAGTGGGTACCCGGTCCGACTCCCTGATTGTAGGATAAGATATGGGCAAATTTCTTAGTGTATATGGTTGAGCGACTTTGTCTAGAATAGAGCATATGGGATGTAATTTTTCTAGAAATTAGTAGTAAATTAGTTATTTCTCCTATGATTTAATTTGGTTATTTTGTGAATTTTTATATTTAAGATCGAACCATTGGAGATTTTTTCAATATATATGATTTTATAGCATATTTAAGATTAAATTTTTTTAGTATGATTTATTTATACTTGTTTAAGGTCACTTACTATGACATATTTATCATTAATTTATTGATATGTGGGTGATTTAATTTATTTAAAATGTTATTGCTCATAATGATATGAGGTCATAGTCTCTTCATAGTATCACCATTAACACTTGATACTAATCAGTATTCTATGTTCTATAGAAAGGAAATCATAAGTCCATAAAATACCCTGGATGGACACTGTTAATTTTTATCCACTAGGGGTATGTTAAAAGGTGTTATCAGAATGTCTTTCCATTTTTCTTTCAACCTGGTAATTCTAGGAAAGATATATGGTATTGTGAGAACATATCCTTAATCATGTGTGTGGGTGTAGCTAACCCATATATGAGGGATTTATATATGGCCATTGAAATGATTTTTAGTATTGGTTTCCACATTTAGTATAGTGTTACTTCATTAAGTGTGATAAACTTGACTCTTGGATTGATGATTTATGGGATTTTCACTCTTCGACTATATTAGAAAGAGTTTTTGTGTTCATGCATAATGTTCGACATAAAGTATTGTCAGTTCATTGATTTTCCTTCCAGTGATTAGTTTTTTGATTCTGATATTGTGGTTAGTTATTTAAAGTTTCAACGTCAACTTATTTGGTGTTTTCCAAAATAAATTCTTGTGGTCACCTTATATAGTAAATTATTTTATATTATTATTGTTATTTTTGGTGATCAAATGATATTTTTTTTATTGTATTGATTAAATATTTTTCCATGGGAATCCTATAAACATTTTTATTATATAACATATAAGAGGAATTTTATTTTATGGAACCATATATGTGTTTATATCAATAAAAGAAAGAAAAGGAATAAATTGAAATTACATATTTTTTAAAATTTATATACTATATAATTACCCTAGTCACGTGTGGATGTGGCTAAAGAGAGAGCCTGGTTGTGAAAATTTTATGTGAGGGGTTTTATAGGATAGATGGTTGATATTACTATTATTTCTTTTACTTTATTTTGATATTAATAACTTTTGTGAATGTGTCTTTAGAGTTGTGTGTTTGGAATTATAATGTAATTCTTATACAATATCCCCAAGTAGAGAACTAAAATATAAGAGATAAGTACACTTCATGATGGTTGTACTAGATCCTCTTATAGTACTATGACATATCATGGATGATCATCTTTATAAGAGTTTTTTTGTGAGTGATGTTGTTCATGGGGATAGAGAGAGATCATTATCCATTCTTAATATATTAGGAATAACCAGAGAGTTTCATATAAAGAACTAATCACTTTTTACTCATCAGTGTGGCTGGTAAAAAGCTGTGCTCTGGACAGAGTCTATTTGTAGAAATTTTTACCATATTGAGACAACCTGAGATAAGATATTGAAGAAACCAATTTACATGTTGAGGGGCCTAACAAATTACTAGAATAATATCATATTATATATGGACCAGTAAGTGGGGTTGTCTTTAATGGATTATTAAGATCAGTTCTTTGATAATTTTTATCCATATTAATGAAGTCAGATATGACATGAGCGATCATGCACTTAACATTATGAGAGATATTAGTCTTGGACTATATATTCTATTTTAAAAATATGCAGTGTTTTACCCTAACACTATGGGGGATGAGATAAATATGGAAAGGAATTTAATAGATATCCTAAAATATGATATATATGGGTTTTGGTTCATTGTTTCACTTTGTATCATATTTAATAGTTGTGAATCGGGGCCATATTATATAAAGAAACTTAAAAAATGGTTGGGACTAATTCTATCTTTCTTCTACGTGATGTACATGTAGCATTTCATATATTATCAGGGTGAACCATTTTGATGAAACATGTCAAGGTAGTGATGGTCAGAGAAACAATTGAAGTGGGATGTATCTTAATCCATAGGTAGATAGTTTTATACAGTGTTTCCAGTGTTGAATATGATGTAATAAGTTTCTATAGTGTACATGAACCACCACTTTTGAAATGATTTATTGGTAGGTTTCGGCACCTACAGATGTTTTTCAAGAGTGGTCAATGTTTCTCTAGTGAATGTGGGTTGGACTGGTATATGGTTTAAGAACAAGATCTGATATACCGCGGCAGGTGGGTAGTTGGATTTCCACTATTCATTTGATTCATGGGGGAGTACATGTAACCCATGGGTGGATTTAATATATACAATAGGGGAGGGTAGTCAGTCATAGTCCTATAAGATAAAAGGGTTGAGGTTATAGATAGTTGTATGAAATTGATCCCAATCCTACTAACTGGGATTCTAGGCCATTTACTATTTGATGTATGAATTTAGTATCCTCCACATTATTATCTACCTAATTTTCCACTAGAGAACCGAATTCATTTATATTTTCCCTGTTTTCTAATAGCTTGGTATTATTGAGGGAATAATTAAATGGGGTGATGTCTATCAAAATGAATTTAGTGGTATAGTATGAGGAAATTCTCCAATGTAGGGATTGTGTTTTAATGTTTATGTGTTTTTTGTTTCCTTGGGATTTATTTTTTCTATATATGACCTGCATTCACATGATCCTTGAAATGGGTTTTCTAGTAAAATAATGATCCCATAGAGACATTGATTATCAATGGCTGATACTTACATATATCTAGGGTAAATTTTATGCCTATAATGAAGAGTGATATGTTAAAGAACTTCATGAGAGAACTAACCATCAAGAACTAGGAGGGACTATAGCCCAGATTTCTGGACTTTTCTGGATTATGGGGAGATACATCATGAAAAATATCCTCATATTTTGAATCAGTTTCTTGATATTTTTTCTACAAATTTCTCCTTATTTTCACTCAAGTTTGAGTTTGATTCTAATATCAGGATTATATTTTGTGAAAAGCCAATTTATACTCCATCTAACTAGACAACATCTATGGATCATCAAGATAAGAAGGTTCAATTTGAGGACATGGTAGAAAAGGGGATCATATGTCCAAGTTCTTCCCCTTAGAGTGATATATTTGTTTTCAACAAAAACATAGATGAATCATAGAGGTTATTTATAGACTATTGGAGGTTCATTTGGTCATATCATTTAGTTTTGGAAAACATGCCAGTGGTATTGATAGTCTTAATGAATTAGGTATTTCAACCATACATGAAACCTTCATGCTTATTTTTTCTTATGAAATTCATATTTACACCATGTTTATGGAGTATAAGATATAATATCTAGATATTTTTTAACCAATATTTAAAAATAATTGGTTACATGGAAAGCACTTGATGCTCCAAATTCGGATCTTCAATGTGCACTTTTTAGGGAACATGATATCTGAGGTAGGAGTGTCAGTGGAACATGAGATGTTTGAAGTATTAGTTTCTTTAGATAATCCCAAGAAATTTTTTTAGATTATTATATTTTAGTTTTTTATTTTTACTAACAGATATTTATTCATGTCTTATCATGATTATGATTGATGATGATCGGAATATCCATGAAATACTTGATGTTTTTTGGTCAGATGATTTTGAGATCTCCTCCTAGTACAGAATGGAGGTTGACTATGGTGTTGACACTACCCTTGACTAAGATAACTATGAATTATACCTTATATTGTGAAATATAAAGAGTTGGCTAGGGAGCTATTTTGATACAGGCCAGGCATGTGGTCTCTTATGGGTCCAAGAATATGGGAAACATGAGAATAACTACTTAACACATTCCCTATAGTTTATAATGGTATTTATTAACTTAATACATTTAAATAATTTAAATTTGGTCAAGGGATTTTTGTTGTATAAAAACCACATGAGTTTGAGATATATATTCTCCCAGTGATATATATACCTTCAATAATGAAAGAGGGTAGGGTATTTGAAGCCTTAAAATTTTTTATTTGGTTGCATATGTATTCAAATGGATGGATAAAAATCATGTAGTATGAGAGTCTAGTAGTGATTGGATAGTGATGGAACTCTTTACAATGAATCTCTTAGATTTTACAAAGCATTAGGATCAAGAAACCCTTATGAATTTATCCATCACTTCTTAATTCCATAAAAGGGTGAAAAGTATTCAGCTATCAAATTAAGAATTTCCCTAAATAAAGGAAAACATATACTATGTGGATTATCCACAAAAATATTCCATACAAAAAGATGAGGTTGTCCATGTTTGAGGTAGGGTTGTGGTCTCTACGAGCATATGTCAAGAGATAATGTGAGACTTGAACACCTCAAGGTGTATGCTATGCCAAGCTTTAACAAAGTTGCAAGGGGATGTATGTATGAAGTATTTGTATCTTAGGATGAAAGAGTGAATTCATGGAATTTTCTTTCAATGATCCCCCTATTTGTTATTGAAGGCCAAGAACCATTCATTCCATTATTTGTCGAAAAGGTTTTAAACTACCTTGTTTGGAGAACAACGGAAAGATTCCTATAATTTTTTTTTTAAAAAGTCAAAAATGGGTAAAAATAACTTTAAACAAGTATAAATAATATTTTGAATTATATTTTAAGAAATATGAAAATGGATGATAAAGATTTCTCAATTGATATTTACGTATAAGTAATCTCAGATAATAAATAGATTGTTAAATTAACCATTACCTTATACTTTCCTTTAGTTGAGGGTGATTTATTCTAATTTATTATTGTTAAAACATGTTATTAAATTACTCCAGGACAATAACCATATTTATTATATCATATATGATCCACTTATATCGTTTTGGTAATAATATTTTTGTATTACCATTGTTCTGGGTGTCAACTGCTTTGTTTTCCTATTCTTTTTTTTCATGTAAGTCATGTTTGTTATGAATAGGATGTATTTTAGTCATATAAATAATTATATTTATATTATAATTAATATTTTTACTCATCTTATAAATTTTATAATCATTCTTTAATGTTTAATGTGGAGAACGAATCTCATCGTGTCGTAAAGACGGCAGGCTGTACGTATGTACATGCGACGATACCATTCACTTCATGGATAAATGGCATATAATTGTATTTTATATTAATTATATAGAAAATTATCATGTTATATTAATTATCTAAATACATTATACTTATCATTATACCCATCCTAATAAATTATTGTGAAAAAAATTACTCCATAGTGTGGAGACAGAAAGTCATTCGTATACACACATAGTGATATTATTATTAGTAGGATGGATAAAAGAAAAAATAATGTTTTACCATAATTATAATAAAATATAAAAATTTAGAGGATTTTTGATTTATTACTTTATTATGGAAACAACATATAAAGAGTAAGTAGAAGAATAAAATAACATTGAAAGTGGTGACAAAACAATTATCTTTTTCTCGCGTATCTCATTTTAATTTGCACAAAAGGAATCTTTAGGTTGGCTTTATTACCAAAGTGTATCTTTAAGTATGAAATAATGGAATTAGGTAGAATAATTGGTAATGTTTTTTCAAAGACAAAAGAATTTTTAGGTGTAAATTAAACAGAAGGAGAAGTCCCCTTTATGAAAAAGGTGAGGGGAACTTTAGGAAACTCTCAAAATATTAAATTAATATAAATTAGGTTTCGGTTAAAAATGGTCCTAAAGTAAATTATTTTAAATATATTATGATTTTGGGTCTAATAAAAATCATGAAAGTAAAATTAGAAATGTGTTTAATATTATTTTAATCCTTATATTTTTTGTTTAACCCTTATTTTACCCTTTTTAATATTATTATGATGTCCTGTAATTTATACATTTTGGGTTAATGTAATTAGAATAACATGTCAAACAACCAAAAATAGTGTCATTTATGAAATATCATGAATTATACTGACCATGTGGTCAAATATTATATTTTTAGGAATTTTATAACATTTAACAAACTATTTTATATTTCAAGTTATTAATTATGTCAATTTTGATACTATTAATACTTGACTTTTTTAAAAACTCATAAGAAATTGATTCCTTATAAAACAATAAACTAAATCAATCCTAACATGTCATATTCATCTATAAAATTCATTTATGGAATCACTTATTTCAAAAAAAATTATTTTATAATTAATAATATCATTTATTTGATTCATTCATTAATAAATCTATTATTTCTTCATTATTGTTTCACAAATAAATATAATTATTTTATTCCTAAAAATTTTAAATAAATAACCATGATGTATGTAATATTTTAGGAATTATAATTATTATTTATAGTTTAATAGATCCCTTATATAACCTCATATAAAAATAGTTTTTGTAATAAGATGCATGTTTATAACATATTTTCCTTTACTATAAATTAAGAGTTACAAGTATCATAATCACACCCAAGTGTATTACAAACAAAAAATTTACATCACAAGAGTTTTTTTGCCACAAAAAATAATCTAATAGGATTAAGACAATTTTTAGGTTTTTTTATATTATTATAATATTATTTCTACCCTTTATCCAATTTACCCTTTAATTGTGGTAAATAAAAATAATTACTAAAGTTTCTATTCATAATGTCCAAAAATAAAGGATCCATATTTAAATAATTTGGAACTAATGATTCAAAATATGGGATCTATTTTTTAAATTCAAAACACATAATTTTTAGTAATTAATTTCAAATTAATTCTCATAAATAAAATGAGAAAATAGGGTTTTTAAGTAAAATCATCAAAAGATTGACATCTGTTTAAAACGAATTTTAATGTGAAAATAATTAAATTGTCCTGAACTATGTCAAATGATAAAAATAATAATCTAATTATACATTAAACCTGATTAAAATGATAATATGACAATATTAATAATATTCATGAAAAAGAAGTTTTGAATTAAAATGGAGTATTTTTAACTATTCAATATAACGTGAAACTTTTTAGAAAATTACCAAAATTTGTCCCAAATAAATTTTTATTTACCACTTTTAAAGAGGAAGTTTATGTTTTAAAATTTAATATATTTGAAAGTTTCAAATATTACATTTAAATTGGTGCTTCATCAAAAGGAGGAAAAACTGCATTTTTTGAAAAACACTTCTTTTATCCAAAAAATATGAATTTGTTCATATATCATGCCTAGAAATTACATAATATGGATGCTAAAATTATATCAGAATTAAAAATTAAAATTTTGATTAATACAACTCATAACCATTAATTTAATTTCTAGTTTATATATTATAATAATATTTTATTAATATATTGTTGTTTATCAAATATGGGAATTGTGTGTAACGCAAGCCATCTCATTGTAGTGTGTAGATTAATCTCAACATGGTGTTGTGTAAAAAGAAATAAAGGAACAAAATTTAATTTATTTAGAAATATTATAATGTCTTGGGGTGTTACATTTTCCCCTCCTTTAATAAATTACATCCTCGCAATTTAAACTCAGTATTGAAAACATGGGGTTTCACAATTCAAAATATCATTGTTGAAATACCACATTATAAAATGGATTAATGAGACCTCCATTTTAATATAAATAAAGGGAAGTATGAATGTCACCAGAGATAACAATATTATGGTTCCATGTATGAAAACATAGACAAGAAATAAAAATCTAACCATCAAGTTCTGAGGGGGAGTGATAGAGAACATGATGAGGAAAATGTTAATAATCACAAAGTTAGAAGTTTTTGATGATCTAAGGTACCAATTTATTCATCAGAAAATAAAGTACTCGTAAATTTTTTTTGGTTTTATGATCTTTTCCATAGAGTTAAATAATTCATTGACTTCATATAATAAGAAAACAATGAAACATACTTACTTACTTAATAAGTATAGTTTTATCCTTTAATAAATTTCTTTCACAAACTCACCTTTATCTAAAAAAGATAATAAAATTCAATTTATCTTAATCATATAGGGTTCCAAAGTGATCTTATACATCATCTATCAAATTGGTTTAATAATAGAAAACAATTTTATACTAACCAGGACATCGTGTGGACTAGTGGTAGGTGATGAAACCTTAACTCCCTTTGGTTGTGGGTTCAAGTCTCATGGCCTTGTTGGATGTGACAGGTTGTCACCCGACCTATGGGTTGTCCTTTTTCTAAAACAATATTATTATAACTTTCCAAAAATAACCTTTGTATCTTCAAAATTAATGAAATTTTTATCCTCAAAAAATAATATCTAATGTTCAACTTACTCAATTCCAAAAAGAAGATCGTTCCAAAATACATTTGTTCGAATTGATAGTCTAAAAATGCCTCTATATTTTCCCAATCAAACAAAACATCAGATTCCTCAAACAATTTAAAGTATATATTATTCAAAAATAAATTTATAACCCAAAAACCCATAGTTTAATAATTCATTCTAATAAATAATTAAACAAGATGTACTACAGTACAATCCTTATATGTCAAATTGTTATTTTAACCAGAATATACTAATATAACTCTTTATCACAAATACATTAATTATTCTACTTAGACTATAGTGACATCATAATTTTGAACATGATCCATTTTCTTCTTCTAAGCTATATTTCCTTGTTTCTTTGGACAATCAATTAAATAATGTCCCATATTTTTACAATTATATCATTTCACATTTACAGCTTCTTTCTTTCCCTTATAATCACGACCCTCGTGACATTTCACTCCACACTTGTAACAAACTCTGATTTCTCTCAGATAAGTACCAGGATGTTTCTTCTGAAAATGATCACATATGGTAATATCCTTCATTCCATTTTTATCATTATCCATAACTTTATCAATTATTATCTTTTTCTCTATCTTCACATTAAATTCAAAGGACTTAGAGAATTATTTTTCCCTCTTGATAGTGCATGAGAATATATCTTTGTAGGATGAAAAATATTTTGAGACCAATAATTGTTAGAGAAATGGTTTTAACCCACCAAATAATTTATCAATATTAATTCTTGGGTTATGTATTCAGTCTGCAACAAGCCTTTATATCCTTGTAAAGTTAGCCTTATACTTTGGAATATTTTCACCCTCCATTTTCCTCAGACTCAAAACCTTCCTTTCCATATCTTCTTCTTATTCATGAAGAATGTATTTTCTAGGAAAAGTTTTTTAAATTCACTATATTCCTTATTTTCTACATATTCCTCCTTTGTATTTTGAGTGAATAACCACCATTATTCCGCATCTCTATAGAGAAAGTAAGATTCCATGACAACTTTATCCCTTCCATTACTTCTCAGTGCAATAAATATTTTCTCTAAGGAACATATCCATTGTTCCTCCACAAATGTATTTTTAATTCCATTGAATATTGGATGTTGTTTTATCATGAAGTGGTACGACACTGATCCTCTGTGTTGTGGATCAAGGTTCACTATACAGGTGAGGTTATTATTCATAACCTGAGTCAGATGTCCCAATATGGTTATAAGCTATTCAGCACCAGTTGTATCACTAGCTCTACTATCATTATCTTTCATATGAGTAAAATCCCTACATGGATTTCATGCGTTGATACGATTTCCATTTCTTCCAATATGTTCCATTTCTAAACAATGGAATAAACTAGATTGGGCTATGAATCGTAATACATAATTTCAAACTATTAAAATACATAACTTATATTGAAAAATTTCGGGATATCTAATTCATAATCACAAACTTGGTTTCTTTGAGGACATAGTAAATAATAAACCCTTTATAATGGCTTTTAAAGAAAATAAGAATTATCCAATGCATATCCCCTGAGAGGGTCAAACCAGGTGTGTAGTAAGGACCGTTTTCTTATACCAGGTTATCGAGAGTCATGTTCGAAACACCTTGTTAGAAATTTCACCACATGGAACATCTGTGCTAGAACCATGTCCACTTGTAGTATCCATACATGAATTTATTTTCTAGTAATACCCAAGTAATCTATAAATTACCCAAAATTTTAGGATACTCCTCTATACATATCCTCAAAGTCTATCATAGGGTAATGTTCTCTATCCAAAGTTTTTCTAAATATAGTTTCCTAGATTTATACTAAAATTCCTCTAATACCAACTGTAATTCCCCAACCCTAGTTACCCCGAGTTGGTGCATTATTTTATTTCATTGGCATGATCACAATAAAATAAAACCCTGAAGGACCGATGTATTTAGTGGTCTGAGAAATACTAGATACAAATATATGTTTTACATTTTATCATGAATTGAAAATCAACATATTAACCTCTTTTAAAACTCACATATCCCATAGACTATCTATGCAAGTCAATCATAATATACATTTTCGAATCATGGGAAAAATGAAACATAAAAAAATGAGTAAGATTAGATGCTCAGTAAGGATAAATAATTTTTTGGAAGCTATCATAAATAAGCATAATCTTGCAAGGAAAGTTATAAAACTAAAAAAAATATTTTAAAACATAATATTCCCCATGATATAATACGAATAAATCAAATAAGTCCATTTGAACATTCACATGGATATTCAACTAGTCGATTAAGAACATGCAATATGAATAACTAAACTCATAGTGGGTGAATGCATAATGTTGGACATCCTAACTATACCCTCGACACCTCCTACCAAGACCATAAATAATAATACTATCAATGTCTTGTTCTATGACACTAGTTTGTCTCATGAGACATATCGATGTATCGAGGGGCTATAGAAGGCCCCACCCATATCTTACTAAGACAAATTCATTACTCTTATGAAAAGGGTGAAACATAACATAAATATTCCTATTAAAACTAGCATAGGAAATGTTAATAAATTATCCATAAACCATGAATCGTATAAACATAGAACATCGACAACGAAATATTACATAAAACCTGCAACAAAAATAGAATATTTTATCATAATAATTCAACATAAAATTGGTATAAAATAAAACAAATGGTCTTGACATAGATGAAAATAATTTAATATATTCATTAAAAATATTTGAGGAAAATATCCTTTTTGTTACTTTGAAATCATTTAGATGATGTAAAATTATAAAATAAAAAATTTCAATTAAAAATAACCAAATAATATTGTAAATAAATCATCAAAATTTTATGTTGTCATAATAGTGGAAAATAGTCCCTTTCACTGTATATGTTAAAAAACATTCTCTCCTTAATTTTTCGAAATGGTTATAAAGTAACTCATCTCAAAAAAATGGAAAAATTACATTCAATAAATTTTTTAAAAATGAAAAAATGAGAATTGTGAATTTATATAATTTTCTATAATATTTTGACCTATATTTTTATAAATGTTGACATGTTTGATAAGGATGTCCCAAATGATACTTACGTATAAGCAATCTCGGATAATAAAGAGATTGTGAAATTAACCCTTACCTTATAATTTACATTAAAATAGGGTGATCTATCCTAATGTATAATGGTAAAAACATTTTATTAAATTATAACCATTCCATATCCACATTTATGATATCATATATGATCCTCTTATATCATTTTGGTAATAATATTTTAGAATTACCATTGTCTCGGGTGTTAACAGCTTCATTTTTCTCTTTTTGTATTGTCTTGCAAGCCCTTTTCATTATTAATGGATGTATTTTAGTCATATAAGTTCATAATTATTTTTTATACATCATATAAATTTTATAATCAATCTTTAATAGTTAACGTGGATAATGAATCTCACCGGAACGTTTAGACGGTGGGTCGTACGTACGCACGAGTTATAATATCATTCGCTTGATGGTTAAATGGTTTTAAATTGGACATTATATTAATTATACCTAATAATTTTCATGTTATATTATTTATTTATATCCATTATACTCATCATTATATCCATCCTAATAAAGTATTGTTGATTAGAAAATTACACTATAGCATGGAGACGGTAATCTGTATGTTTGCACACATGGTGATATTGTTATTCGTAGGATGGATAAAATGAGGTAAAAGGTTTTACCATAATTATAATAAAATATAGATATGTATAATATACTAGATTTATTACATTGTTATGGAAACAACATAGAAATAATAATTATAAGAAAAAAATAACATTGAAAGAGGTGAAAAGACAATTACCTCTTTTCCGGTATCTCTTTTTTATTTTCACAAAAGGACTCCCAATGTTTGATTTCTGCCAAAAGTGTGGCCTCTAAGATTAATTTGGGGAAGTTATGAGTCGAATTTGTTAAGGTTTTTCCGAATTTAATGGCTTTGGAGGTGTTAATTAAAAAGAAGGGGAAGTGACCTTTTATAAGAGAGGTGAGGGGCACTTTTGGAAACTCTCAAAATATTAAATTAATATATATTAATTTTCGGTTCCAAATGGTCCCAAAATCAAATTTTTTAAATATAATATGATTTTTGGTCGAATCCCTATCCTTAAATAAAAATTATACATGTTTTAAATATATTTTTAATCCTTATCTTTTTTGTTTAACCTTTATTTTACCCTTTTTAATCAAACCGTCATATTCTTTTATTTATATTTTGTGTGTCAATGTAATTATAATAACATGTAAAACGTCCAAAAATATTGTATTTCATTACATATTAGGACTTATACTAACCATGTGGTTGAATATTATTTTTTTAGTATGTTTGTGACATTTAATCTACTATTTTATATTTAATGTTATGAATTATATCAATTTTGAGACCATTCGTAGTTGACTTTTTAAAAATTCATAACAACTTTATTCCTTTGAAAAAATATATTAACTCAATTATAACATGTAATATTAATCCATAAAATTGAGGGATGGAATTAAATATTTTAAAAATTATTTATTTTAAAATTTATAATATCATTTATTTGATTCTTTCATTATTAAATATATTATTACATCATCACTATGTCATAAAAAATTTAATTATTTAATTCTGAAAAATTATAAATAAATAACAATGATGTAGGTAATATTTTCCGATTTATAATTACTCTTTATAATATAATATATCGCTAATATAACCACATATAAAAAATTTATTAAGAACATACATGTTTATAACATATTTTCATTTACCTTAAATTAAAAGATATAAGTGTCATAATCACTCCCAAGTGGCTTCCAAAGGCCAAATTTATATCCCAATGGTTTTCGTGGTCACCCATAAGTCATATAATAGGATTAGGACATGTTTTAGTATTGTTTTATGTTATTATAAAATTATTTTTACCCTTTTTTACCTGATTTACCCTTTAACCGTGGTAAATAATAATAATTACTAAAGTTAATATTCATAATGTCCAACAATAATAGGGGCCTATTTACAAAATTTGGACGTTATGATTCACAATCTGGAATATATTTTTCTAAATTCAAAATACAGAATTTTTAATAATTAATTTAAAATTAATTCTCGTTCATAAAAAGAGAAAACGAGTTTTTTTTAAGTAAAAATCATTAAAAGATTGACATGTGTTTATATCCAATTTTAATGTGAAAATAATTACAACTACCTAAATTATATTAAATGATAAAAATAAATCTAATAATACTTAAAACCCAATTAATATGATAATATAACAATATAAATAATTCATATGAAATGTTAGTTTTGAATTAAAATGCAGTATTTTTCACTATTCATTAAAATGTGAAACTTTTCTAAAATTAACAAAATGTGTCCAAATTAAATTTTTGGGTCATGATTATAAAGAATAATTCTTTTTATCAAATTTAATAAATAAAATTTTCAAATATTTATTTAAAATATTATTTTCCATCAAAAGGCGGAAAAAATATATTTTCTGAAAAATACTTATTTTATCCAAAAAATGAATTTGTTCATATATCATGTCTAGAAATTACATAAGATTAATATTAAAATTATATGGAATATAAAAATTCAAAATGTGGATAATACTATTCATAACCACTAATTTAATGGCTATGTTATATATTAGAACAATATTTTATTAATATATTGTTGTTTGTTAAAACTAGGTCTTGCGTGTAATGCATTCCAACTCATTGCAGTGTGTACCGTAAGCTTAACAAGATGTTGTGAAAAAAGAAATCAAGAAAAAAATTATTTATAAAAATGATAATTTCCCGAGGTGTTATAACTACTCCTATTTATTATTTACCCCCACACATATGAATAGTGGGGTTTCTCAACAATATACCTCTTCTAATTCTAATCCTTTGACTGGTTTCTCCTTTTACCTTTAAGATATTTGAGTGGTGTTAATATTAAGGGTGAGATAATGGTATGTCTTAAACTACTCTTTGATTTATTCTTGATTTATACAAAAAAAATCATGGGATTATGTCATTTATAACTATTTGTGCTCTATTTTATGGTTTTTATAATGAACCATCCTGGGTTGAGCTGACACATCACCCTATCTAGCTCACCACATGGACTTAAGCGCACCTCACCAAATGCTAGAGGGTACCAATCAGTGTAGAGTGCCTAAAATTATTAGTGGGGTGACTAAGCCCTATTTTTAGAGTGTAAAAATAGTGTAAAATAACCAAACTCATACATAGGGATAAACATCATAATATACATAATAAATAAACTAAAACTAAGAATGCTATAATAAGTGAAATGTATCATACAATATTATAAAATTAAAGGGTTAAAAACATACAATAGTCTCACCCAATAGGCTAACCACATATAAAAACTAAAAAAATATTTATTAAATACAATTAGATCTATTTCCAACACCAAGCTAAAACAACATACTCGGTCTCCATGATGCTCGAGACGCACTGCCCCAATTCTAAGACTCCACATGAGTGGCTCCGCTCAATCAAGAAACACTAGACCTTATCCCCATGCATAATGAAACATTTGCACCGACCAAATAGTATACAATAGGTCTTCATGTTAACTGAGGTTCATGTACAAGAGGTGAGAAATAAATCTTAGTGGGGTGCCCCCAATACTGGAACTATAATCTACAGTCATAATAAGTGCATGCACGTATGATATTACCAGTCTTTCCGAAAACTTGTAGCATCTAGAATAAAATAAATAACTTTATAAAAAAGGGGAAAACACAATAAATTATCCAACTAGGGTGATGTACCCTATAACCTATAGAAAATATACCCTCGTTCTAGCCCACATAAGGGGATTATAACATGCATCTCACCCAGTCACATAGAAACCATCGCATCCACCAAAGATACATATGAGATCCAAGACATCTAATTGAAACTATCATGAATGTCAGAAACAAGGGAAAAACCATAGGCATCCACAAAACAAATTGAATCTATTGAGCATTATGGATCAGATAGAATAATCAAAAAATGGTGATAGAATAACCCCTCCACACATTAGAGATCTGTCATGTCTCAAAAGTCCTTTTGAACAACTCAAGCTCCACCTCATAAAACTAACAGATACAATGCCCTATGGGATCCATCGACACAGAGCCAGAATACACATGTCTATATATGATCCCTATACATGTTCGGAAGTGAAATTGAATCTGTAAAAAATAAAACCACCCCTAGCTATGGAGAACCCATAATCTAGGGGTAGTACCCTCGTCCATATCATCCATTATCTCCCGAATCTTATCTAAACACAACCAGCTACAAATGGAGGAGATAACCAGATCAAAACATTAGGCCAACACCTGATCTACCAATATCCCAAGGGTACACTCCGCATACCGTTGTCTTGAGAAGAAACTTCCTCAATCATTGCAGCCAATGGATAACAAAACATTGGATGATCCAACCTCAAACCCAATATCCAAATAGATGAACTTGGAGTGTTGATAAACTCACAACCAATAAATCATGGGGTCTCTCTTAGCACCCTAGATCTCAACATAAAACAAACAACCATCATTGGATCTCAATGACCCATCATTTAGATAAACAAAATCATGGGGCTCCCATAGTCCCTGGGGAAACAGTATAAAGCGATGCCCAACTTGGGACTCCCTGTTGCAGAAACCCTCTCAGTACATCCATTTAAAAACATACTAAACCGGCCCAAATTACATAGTAAGAACAATACATCTCATAAGGGGATACCCTATATCATCTAAAAGAACCTTACATTTCTATTGTAAAATCATCTGAAACATCCCTCATTAGTCTCCAATAGATCATCGAACTATAATGCACATAATGGGTATCCAAAAAGCATAATCCTACCAATAGGGGTATTTATAGTAGTCAAGATGACCACCATGGAAGAAGTACCCTTCACATGGGATCTTTGGTATAAGATAAACGTCATGGAAAATCTAATAAAATAAAACCCTCAGAATGACAACCCAGAAAAAAAGCATCCCATTAGTACCAACTCTCCCACAAGGGTCTCCCGAAAGCACAATATTCCACATGGCCATTATCAACATCCAACCTTAGAAACCACTTATCAATTAATAAATAACAATACCATTAGGGAAAAATAAATTGTACATTAGACTCATCTCAATAGTTTGATGAAACCCAGCCATAACTTCCATGAAAATGCATCAACCCTTGCCAAAGGCTTTAATGTCTCTGATCCTCAAACCCAAAAGCTAAAACTCAACTTCTATAACCAAAATAAACTAGTGCTAACACACAATGACAAACCTAAATCTCCTCATAAATACTATTTGGTCTGGTCTTGTGGGATATGAATAAAATAACCTCAAACAACACTATCTAGAATCTATAAGACAATCTCACTAACAAGCTCAAAACCTCTACCAGGGCCTCACATGTCACACCTATCCCACAGGAGGATTCTGAACCCAAAACTCAAGAAAGTATTCCAACTAAAGTCTCAAAATACAAAACACTATATATATTTCCTCATAATTATTAAAGGATTCCACCATAATGATCTACATGTAAAAATTATTAGAATTGACTACTCACAATTCCAATTCTGACATAGGTGTGAAAACAGGAAAAACAAGCCATGGTAAGAAAGTACACAATGTGAACTTGGGGTACATAGTGTATAAACCCATAGATCCTCATTGTTTATTTTACTTTGGCTAGTCTTCATGTACTTTTCCAAATTACATCATGTGTGAGCCCCGTACATAGGTTTTACACATGCATTAGTAAAACATGTGCACCGCAACCCCACATGGCATGTAAAATGCTTGAGTATACAGTGTATATCGCCTCTACAGGCATGTAACCCCATATGGGGTCCCCAATAATGTACTTGTCCATATACCTCACCTAAAAATGTACTCCTACATGGAATGGCCCCACAAAAGAACCGGTTGTGTCCTACTACATGGCTTTGTATCCCAACATAGGGTGTCTTTCCAGGCACTCAGCCACACAAACAAGACAACTATACATCTTGTACCCCTGTTACATAGTGTGTGGTGTTAAAAACATCATCTTCCATGCATAAGAAGAATACACAGTAGGTGTTCTCTTAACTACATGTTGTGTACATGGGAATCCCTGAATGAGAAGACCATGAAATGGCCTGAAATGCATGATTTCCCTACAAAAGCTACATATGGGCCCTCTATGGGTCCTTCAAAACCAATAGAAGGATTTAAAACATAAAAAAACACTTCTAAATGGGTTTTCATAAATTAAATGTAAAATGGTCCTACCAATGAGAAAAACCCACCAACACTTTGGTCAGATCCACTATCTACAATAGTCACATGATTATTCAGTGTGACCCGAGCTCTACAGTGGAGCCTCCTCTTCTCTATATACCTCTGCCACTCTTGGTCAAGAAACAACCATATAGGGGGGATCACATATTAAAAAATTGATATGAGAAGAAATAAAAATAACAAATAAAAAATTAAAAATAAAAGCAAATAAAAAGGGTTCTCATGCCCGAACCCAATGCCCGACGCCAGGTTATGCCACACCTAGGAATAATTCCTCATTAGGACTCATAAAATGAGATGGATTATAAAAATGATTCTCTATTTAAAATAAATTACGGAATGAATTCATATGAATAAATTAATATTTAATTAGTTAAATATTAAATATTTAGTGAAAATTTGAATGGCTCAAATTTCTATCAAACTTCTGCCTTCGGTTAAAAACTATATTTTAGGACCAACATAGTGGTAAGAAAAACTATCAGTGAACATATCAAAGGAGTAGTTACCATTTTTCCACTAAAAACCCTAAGGAAGAAAAAGGATAAAATTTCCCCTTATTACCACAACCTGTGACAATATGGGTCATCATAGTTTTTGACTTATTCATTGATTTCCATCATTTAAGATCAATATAGTTGTCAAATTTAATGACTTGCTAAAAAAACCATAAGGTAGGTGTCCCTTATATTATACATAATATCTTATTTTATTTTATGTGTATAATGTGCATTTTCACTAAATATATGGGTTCTTCACCATAAAACTAAATAAAATTTTTATTTTTATTTTAATATGGAATAAACCAGTTATTGGGAAATAAATGGTCAATTCATTGATTGAGAAGCTACAATTATTCATGTTATGTTTCATCTTCTATAAACTGATAAATGATGATATTGAGAAAAACTCGAAGGGGTTCCCTAAATACATCATTTTGAATTTCATGGAAGGATAACTAAGAGGCAAATCATAAGTTGGGATGTGACTAAATGTTTAAAATATTATGAGATAGATAATAATGTTATTGTCCTTAGGTGGATGTAGATCCCCTTGAGTTATCTTAAAATTTGTAATACATGAAAATGAAAGATGGATTGGAAAATGGAAATGATTATGATTCATAATTCTATATCTAGACGGTGTCCCCCTGGGTCAGATTTTTCATGGTTGAGGGGAAGGATGAGGCCCCCCTTTGTTGGATTTATCATACTTTCACATAGGATGGGGTTCCATTGGGTAATATATCTCATCGTTCTAGGGAAAGATGAGGTCCACCATTTTAGAATTTCTCATGGTTCTATAGTAGGATTTGGTCCCCCTAGGTGTTACTCATATGGATCTAGGGATATACATGTTTCTGTCATGGTGGTTACATATATGGTTTAGAGACATCCCACACTAGCCAAATCAAAAATGGACAATATCAGGTGTCACATTAGAGAATAGGGATCAACTATTGGTAATTTATCATGATTTTAGTTATTTTATTATAGAATATAATCATGAACTTGTTATATATTTGAATATATTTAAGTACTTCATTGGTGGTGGTCTACTAAGTTATTCTCACACTCTACTAAGGCTGATGTTGATACCAGATTGTATTGTATAATTGCATGAAATGATCGAGGAAAAGGCACTATAATTTATTGATGATATTTTTTTCATTAAATAGAGCATATATGATAGATCTGGACTAGGATTCATGATTAGTTCTGGGGATTTCTCTTATCAGGTTTTATTAGTATTTATTGGGATTTGTATGTATAACATCTACCCATGGGGGTATCTATTTTGTATGTTTGACTGCTATGTCATTTCAAACATTTATTCTATTATATAATGAGTGGTTTAAAATTATTTATGGGAACATGTTGTGAATTTTTATATCCGTGATTTTATAGGATGTATGTGATTGCCTTGATTTTTTATTATTTTCTCCCTATGATTGGAGTGTATAGTCTACTAAAATATCCCTATAGACCATTTCTGTTTTCGACAACCTTTAGAATATAGAGATGTGCTACTAAATTCAATAAACACCCCTTATAGACACCATCTAGTTGTATGATTCTAGGGGGTACATAAGAATTATATATAAGGATTCAAGGGAATATATCTATATATATTGATGATGATGTGTGTTTGAGGTTTCAAATTTGTTTAATATATATATATATATATTAGAGATTTATATGGACAGTAATAGTTCATGGGAATTGACTCGATGGAAAATATTACAATAATGAGTACTATTACTCAGCCCTAGATACACACATGTCCATCTCTTCTCTTATGGTAACATATATATGAATGTTCCCCTATGAGATACTACTAGACACTAGGGTAGATGAGTGAGGAAACCGTGAATAGAATTAAGTATTTATTGAGGAAACTATATTGGATTGGACCATGTTCAGTTTTATATTATACCTCATGTGTTCATGATGACATGTTATATTTGAGTTTATAATTGGTTTAACCTCAAGGATTTATTTTCTAGGTACATTTTATATACATTCATGGTTCATATATAATTACTAATGGTTATTCATTATATGACTTTGTTAATTTTTATTCATTTATATCATGATGGATGATTTTGTAAGAACTACTATAAAAAGTAACATTATAAATTTATTATTATTGTCACTAAAGGCCAGAAGTGGTCATCCAATGACCACCAAATGGAAATCAATTTTGGTTGATTGCTATTAGTTATAGTGACCAGCAATTGGTAGTTTGTATTTGACATTTTGTCAGTCGTTATAGAGATATACATTTGGTTTTCCATATAGAAAATGTGGAGGGGGGAAATAATGATCCCTTTTTAGAGATCTCTCTTAGCCATACTACTGTGGATTATATAACTTTGGTTTTCCCTATAGACCATGGGGTGGGGGGAATAAAATTGTTCTCATATTGATATATTTATTTTCCATGATGGTGTTTATTATAGAAACTATCATTTGGTCATCCCTATAAGCCCCCACCACATCGCCAATAGTGACCTCCAACTAGAAGTCTCAATAGATAATTAATTTTAAAAAAAAATATTAACTAATTACCTCCACAATAAGTATTAAAGAAAAACAAATGCTAAAAATAATAGTAATCTATAACTCCTAAATATGAATACATCATATATAATTTAATAAGCACACACCTATCCTTATAAAATCATTTTCAAAACACCACACCCTTCATCTCATGTAAAATAAAATAAATAAATATAAATATAAAATTTAACTCATTAAAAAAATTTAAAATAATCTTAAAATTATGAAAAACTATATTATTTGAATTAAAAAATAATAATATACGGTTATTTGTTTCTACATATTACTTATTTATAATCATTATTTAATCTAAAATTTCTTATTCAGACATTCTAAGTTTACCAAAAGTTTTATTCATCAGTCTTCTACTTGTATACATCAAAAATAATTAAAATTTATTTTCCTAAATCATTTCACATCAATTAGAGGTCTTTTTATTTTTTTTATGATTATATGAATTTTGTAGCGTTTAAAAAACTAAAAATATGTTTTTGGTCATCCTTAGAAAATAAAAATTGAATTTATTTTTCTTCATTTCTTCCATTTCACAAAACAATCTATGCCTTTTTTGATTTCCTTAAAAACTAAAAAGTTAGTCAGTTCAAGCACACAACACATCAAATTGATTTTTGATCTCCTTATAAAATTCAAAAAAATTATCAAAAATGTTTTCCCAATAATTTATTGTCAATTTAAGGTTTTCTATTTGGTTTTTATCATTAAAAATTCATTATTATGCTTCAAAACACTAAAAATGTTTTTTCATCAACCTGATAAAATGATTACTTTCTTTGGGTTACTTCTAGTTCCTATGATTTAAAAATAAATATACAATTTGTTTATAAGATTATACAACAATCAGATGTCATTTTCTTTGTTTTGACCCCTTAATGAAAATTTTTAAAGATAGTGAAATATTTAAAAAAATATTTATTCTTTCATTCTAAGAACACCACACATCAGATTGGTGTTTCATCTACTCATATATGTAAACAAAATCAATTATATTTTTATAATATTTCACATAAATCTGAGGTATTTTTCTATGGTTTTTTTTATTCTGTTAGAATTTTAGTATTTTAAAACACTAAATATGTGAGTTTTTTCAACCCATGTAAACAACCCCATTTATTTTTTTTAGATTATATAATTTGACAATAAATATATTTTTTTTTACTATTTAACAAAAATGGGTGGTTTTTTGCTTAGTTTTACACCCTCATGTATGTTTTAGAAGATTGGAAAATCATTAAAAACATCATATTCAGTAAGTACCTAGACATTTCATGATAAATTGATTTTTTTTACTCAAACACAAATAAAATAATTGAAATTTTTTTTTTATTTCCCTATTAATCTATGATGTTTTTCAATTGTTTTTACTATTTCATTAACATTTTATAATTTTAAAATTCTAAAAATAATTTTTTGTCATCTTGAGAATACCACAACTCATATTTGTATGATCTATGTTCCTATATTTCAAAAATCAATCGATGGTTTTTTGTCTTATGATTTCTTAGAAAACAAAGATTATAATACCCTATCTCTTAACCACTAATCATTATCCCATATAGAGAGATACTAGGACCTTAGGAACATCACCCTATTTTCTTGAGGTTTCCCACTAGAATCAGGGGAATAGGTTGTTTCAATGGGGATATTATACCCATATATTATATTGAATATTAAAAGAAGAATAACTGACATCATACATCACCAAAAATTAGATTGAAACAATGAAATTAAAATTAAAACATAAGTAATAGTCAATATATGAAATAAATCATTAATATAGACTCACGACTATAAAAACACATTAATAGATCACTCTAGGGAAGGTCACACATAATTAGTAAAATAATGGAAATAAAACATACAAGTCTCTACTACTATCACGAATCCATACCTCAATCCCAATAATCATGTCCATTTGAGTGATAACCCTTGATCGAGTAAAATTGTGCCTCTACCGAAATAAGACCTATGACCAGTGAAGACTACCCAGGAACCAATTCTCTTTGGCCATTTGAGTATGGTGTGAGTACAACTCAGTAGAGCATCACAATCAGGGTCCAATACATAATCAGTAAATGCATTTATTTATTCTCAGTCGAAATTCTTGAAAAATAATAAATAAAGAATATAAGAATAAACAAATAACCATCATCAATCCTTGAGGTCCAACTTAATTCCCACAATCAACTATACCTACTTGATCTAGTGTTAAAGGTTCTCCGATCATATCATTAATATAGGGATAATTCATGTTATAACCCAAAGATCATGGATATACCTCCAAATAGACATAAAATAAAATCCCCAAGTGATACCATTGGTATTATATATATATAAGATACTATAAACAATGATTTTTAAGAGGTAATATTCAGCATCCAAATTATAACATAATTAGTGAATGGATACTAGGTAGTATCTGAGGAATAAAAAAAATAATTACATATAAATCCAAATCCATTGTAATTTCCTTATTAATTATATATAAATAATAATCATAGAGAAATACAAGGGTATTACACAAGGAAATATAAATAGATAAGAATAATGCTCAGTCTAAGGGGAGTTAACAAGGCATTATAAATCTATAGCCATCAATCCAAATCTAATGTGATTTCCCAAGTCATTCTAAAACAGTAGGAATTAAGAAAAAACCAAGTGGATTCCCAATGTAATTATAATTAGATAGTAATAATAGATCAATATCATATAGTCATATGTAAAATTTTTATAATTTCATGACTGTAGTTACTATGACTATAGGGTAGTGCATTACTACCACATTATCCCATAAAACATATCTCTTAAGGGTTTTCATCTGCCCAAATCTGTCTCTCTTCATCAAGTCTGACTCTAAACCACATGATCTATAATCTCCATTGTGGCTATATAAGGTTCACATCATCGATTTATTTTCTAATGTGAAACCTATAATCATCACTTACCACTACTTTAACACACCCTCTATGGGTCAATATATCACTATGGAACCTAATGTGGTCCCCTAAGAAACAATTAACATAGAGACTCCACAAGGGTTCCTCATTCTCAATCTCACCTCTCTAGATATCACTAGTCACTCAACAGGAATCAAATTCCTTGACATAGTCATAATCATCTCTAGTCCACCATGGGCCCTTGGAAATACATATAGGCACCAATATAGATATATTTCATAAAGCACATTTCAATTAATAGGTCATCCTAAGTTGATCCTCTCACCCAACCTATACATAATATACCCATGGAATCACCACCTAGGTAATCATAATCCATAGGGGAAGGAACTCTCACCCAATTCTCATCCTATATAGCCATATACTATAATGGAATTTCAAGGGTCTCTAAAGGCTGAATTGGGATAATTACTCCAACCCATAACATTTCAATAATCTTGGGTCACCATGTAACCTATAATATGGTCTAATGTATTCACTTCATTCATCTAGGTTTTCTCCCCTCTAGTTTCATGCATCATAAGCAACATAATTATAATTAAGGACATGGTCAAGGGGGTGATGCATCAATTCAATGTATTTTGGTCCTCCTTATCCCTTTTCACTTTTTTCAATTCATTCATAATCATTTAATTTTTACTAATTAAATTATGTAATTTAACAAGTTTATTCACCCTCAATGTAGAGACCAAATATCACAGGGCATTTGAAAATTATATACCAAAGTGTATACTCATGGGAAAACTTACCTCACATAGTTTTGTTTTATTTCAATTTACATCCCGGTATCTCTTTCCCAGGCTCATATATATTCGATTGCTAATCTCCCATCATTGTGTTTCCCAAATCACACCACAAAATCTAATAATTAATTTCAAAACTATATAATTAATTATTCAAATTATTTCTAAAAAATTATAATTTAATTCGATTTAAAAAATTTGGAATAATTGCCTAAAACACACTTGTAAACCTCATCAAAAAATGAAAACCAGTGACTCATGGATGGTAAATAGAATACACCTAACTCCTTTTCAGGAAAATTCCATAACACATGACTCATATTCAAAATCCACATTAAATTATTTTATGTAAAACCCTTTTATATAATCATAAAATGTTATAACTTCAACATAGATATTTTCAATGATGTATGATCATCTATTTTGGATTCAATGTAGTCATGTCGAGAAAAACAAAAACCATTTTCATTAGATTTCACCATAACCTGGTGGAATTGGTACTAAATCCCTAAAAAAAGTTTCTAAATTTATAGATATGAATATAAATCAAAATAGATGGAATATAATGGTGGAACTTATCATAGATTACCATAAAATATGCACAAAAACTATCACCATATCAAAGTTGATCAATAAAGGTAGAGGGGGGAGGAATGATTTGAATTTCCCAACCCACATAGCCCTTGTTTTCCAAAAAAATATGTATTAGGCTATAAAATTACTATTCTACCCTTCATTTAAAAAACTTGTTGGGGCCCTGTTTCTACATATCCCTAGGGCTAATAAAACAAGTTTTCCCATAGCCACTATTTGGGAATGGATAAGGGATACACATTATTTCACACTTTATAGGGCCCTTCATGGCATAAATTTTGGTATTTACATATACTCTATAATAGGGGATATATCCACTCTATGGAGTATCCTTTATTTTTTTGTAGTCATCCCCCAACTGGAAAGGCCAATCCAACAACCCACACTGCATCTCCATGGTGTATCCCCCTCTAACTATTTTTTAGGCTTCCTTGACAATGATCTAACATTACTAATCTTAAATGACTATACATTGTAAATTTTTCTAAGTAGAAATATCAGCTATAAGAAAACCTCACCCTTATCTACTAACCACCCTAGCACCTGAGTACCCCTATAGGCCTTTTCCCTCATTCAATAACACTTCATAGAGATATTAAAACACTCATAATTCCAATATAAATCCTATTTATCAAACTAACTCCCTCATTAGAACCAAATAATAAAATTCCCTATACAATTTCTAACCCAAAATGACATAGGGTTTTACAATGGTCGCTTTCTTGTTTTTGACCCCATCACACATGCTTTTAAAAACTTATAAACCTTTAAAAACTTTTTGTTTAGTCAATTTAATAATAGTGCACGTTATATGGATGATTTATCAACTAATTCATATCAAAAACAATTTAAATATAATTTTCTTATGATTTCATATCAATATTAGGTCATTTTCTATGGTTTAGACCATTAAACAAAAGTTTTTGTGTTTTAAAACACAAAAAATGATTTCTAGTAATTATAATAAAATGAAAAAATAGGTATATTTGTTTTTAGTTTCTATATTTATAAAACAATATTTATATTTTATAAGGCTTCCATAGAAATCAAGGGTCGTTAGTTAGTTTTTCACCCTTGAAAATTGTTATTAAAGACTGGTTAATATTTAAAAGGACATATCCAATCAATTAAATTATACCATAGATTGGTTTGGTGATTCATGTTCACATATTGATTAAAAATAATTAAAATAATCATGTCTTATGATTTCACATCTATTTGAGAGAGTTTTTTGTGTTTTTAAACATTATATGCTTGTTATCCAATTTTAAAACACTGACAATATGTTTTAGGTCTTACCAAGAAAATGATAACCAAGATTGATGTTAAATCAATTAAATAATTTCAAAAATACTGACATTATGGAAATATGTGGTTATGTTTTTAGTTTTTACCCCCAACAAATGTATTTCAAGACATTAAAATCATTAAAAACTTATTATTTAGTCATTCTCGAACACCTTAAAAAATATGGACATTCAATATACTTTTAAAATTTTCAAATAATTAAAAGTAATTTTTCTATTATTTCATGATAATGTGAGGTCATTTGTTATGGGTTTGACCATTATATGCATTTATTAGTGTTTAAAGATACTGAAAGTGTATTTTTAGTCACCCCATGAAAATTTAAAGTTTATCATACCCACACTAAAAATTCTAGTGCTAAAAATAATTTCATTAAATAATGATTTTAATATAAACTAAGATAAACCTATATTTTGTACAACATTATCATAAGTTGAACGTTATATCTCAAAATTATTTTACAATCCCAATAGAAGAATACTTGGTTTCTTTTATGTTTAAATCCCATTTATTTCTCATGAAAAAAGGATATTTATTCCAGTATAATAATATTTTCTTTTTATGTCTTCAATATTATCCATATAGAATCTATATATAAAATTTCCATCTAAATATAGTTTTGTAAATATTTCCTTGGGAAAATAAAAAATAATAATGGGGTGATCACGAATGCTTCGTAAGGGAAAAGATTTTAACATGTCTTCAAGGGTTAGAGAGTATGCATATGAGAAAATATGACCTAAAATAAATTTATTCTTTAAAATAACATGGAAGAATACAATTTTTTCAAAATTCATGATTGAAGGTAAGGTGTTCTAAAATGAATAAACATATACTGTTGAAAAATTATGTGAAATCAAGAGATATTAAAGATGATCCATAGAGCATAATCATAGGAAAATAGGCATGAATATATAAAATACAATATAAATATAGAATAATAATGTTTTTTTGGAAAAAAAATATTAGCCTATAAAAATTATATCATTGTGAAGAAAAAGTTTTCCATGATTAATGTTGGAATAAAAAATTCCCAAGTTTCATAATGTGAACAATCAAAATTTTGATTCATTTTGTTGAGAACGACCTAAATTTCCATGCTTGACATCAGTATCTCATCAGATATAAATCCTCTCTCAATTAATTATATGTAAATATAGAAACTCGCCCATCAATAATATATACATACATTTTATACATGAAAAAAATCATTCATCACAGCATAAAGATCCCATGGAAAGAAAAATGGGTTTCACAAAATTTTTAATTTATATCACCAAAATTGACCTCAAGAATTTAATTGATCGATACAAAGAATTTAATCAAAAAAGTTATTTAATATGAAAATTTTAATGGGGATTTACAAAAAAAATCCATATAATTAAATAATTTAGTGACAGAGAAAAATGGTGGTGAAATCATAGAAAAATATTTAGAGACAAATTTTATCATTTCTATAGAAGAAAAAGATATAGTCCCCTTGAAATGAAATATTTGAAAATTTTAATTAAAATTATTATAAAATATTTACATTAAAAATAAAATTCTAGTTGTGTATCTTTTAATGCATAATTTTTTCAAAAATATTGAGTGAAAGCACTTTGGAGATTGTTTCTTTTAAAAACAATCTTAATTAATAGAGCCTTGAAAATCACATAATGGTTTCAAAAATAGTGAAGTGAAAAAATTTATAAAAATTTTACTCTCAAAACTAATATTTAGTAATATATATTTTAAATGTCATAAATTTAATCAAAAATTATTCTCTAGTGGAAGATAAAACATTTTATTTTTAAAGGATTGCAAACCATTTAAAACTTTTAAAATAGCTTTGTTGGAAACCTACATCAAAAAAGAGTAACCAATCATTTATTTCTAAAAGTGGATAAGGGAAATATAAAGGTCTAATTAGATATCTCATAACATGGTTTCCAAATATAAATGATATTTTTGGTGGTATAGTAAAAAAATGACATGAAAAAACAATTTCAATAGATAGGAATGGGACTTATTTTTACCAGTGTTACACTTTTATTTAGAAAAAAAATTTCTCAATAAATTTAGTTATTTATTTTTAGAAGTAATTTATTTTTAGATCAAGAGGAAATATAAAATAATATATACACATTTATAAATCAGATAAATCATTAAAATTTTATTCAAGTAAGAAAGGTTATGACCTAATGAATTGAAAATTTATCTGACGAAACTCTTATGACATTAGAACCATCTAAATCATAACCCCCCTGATAGATATGATTTTTAATTAAACATTAAATATCATTAATATTGATATTATAATGTTTTAAAATATTTAAGGTTTAGTATATACCAGATTCAAAACATAACATGATGTATAATAAGAAATATGTCTCAATAAATTAAATTTTATTGGTGTTATTATTCATTCTTCTTTTTAATTTCATCATTTAAAAATTAAAAAATACCCTAGAATTTGTTTTTTAGGATATTTTAAAAACATATAATTTCATTCTATGAATGTTTTAGATATGGTTCATGTATATGAAACTGTAAAAAATAAATTTAATGTGACTTTTTTCAAATAAATAATGGAAAATTAATTAAGGGTTTTTATGTTTTCATTACCAATACATAAACAAGAAAAAATATTTATTTACTTATTTATATGTAATATTATTTTTCCAATGCCATACTTGTTACAAATTTCTATCATTTTTAATGCAGGTGGTAAAACTGATCCACTAAGAACAAACTGAAATCTATGTGTGAGTATGGATAAAGAATAGAATCTTTCATTATTATACCACTATCATAAAATTATAATGAAATTATTTATATTTAATTGAGGTTATAAATAAAAATTGGGTAGATTTATAAAAATATCATAAATGAAAAAAAGTTTCACATATAAATAAATCACTTTTCTACTCTGTATATTCACTTTATGAGTTTACTTTTTCAATGATAGATTATCACTAATATTACATATATGATTATTAGTTTATATTTTAAGAATATAAATGATAACTTAAATAACATATATATTAACCAAATAAATTTTTATAATCATTGATGAAATGTGGTGATGAAAAATGAAATGTGTCATTCATGGAGGCAGTAGTCCGTACAATCACATGAGAAATGATTTCAGTTTTTATTGAATGTGAGTGGAATAGATAGTGGTTATACAATAAATATAATAAAATTTAATTATAATATTCATAATTATGTATTTATATATATATATATATATATATATTGTTAGAATGGGTTTTGAGGTGGGTGAATTGGAATGGTAAAAAAAAGTAATTTAAAGGGTATGTAACACTTACGTTGAGATTTTATATCCTCTCATAAATTCTCTTTTGGAAATACAGGACTTGAAGGAATTTTTTCAGGATAGATTCTCCAAAACATATACATTGGATAGAGAAGAAATATATTTTGTTTCCCTACATGGTAATTCTTAACTGGCGATGTGCCTGGAAATGGTGTAAGTGATCTTCATTTATAGGTTAAAAGGAAGGTAAAATATTTGGAAAAGAATGTTGGGTAAGTGGTGTGGATGTAATTACATGAGAATATGGAGAGAAAGTAGGGTAACTATTAGAGATATATGTAGGTATAAATTTCCAACTTAACAAAAATATTATTTAAGATCTATGTGTCGAATTTAATTAGTCAAATTTGATATACATTATAATACCCATCTTAACACTTGTTAATATTGATTAAATTTTAATCATGGTTATTATTTTATTGATAAAAATATAATACAACACTTATTACCAAATTTTTCTATGCTAAAAACAATTTAAATCCATTTAATCTAATTCAATTTCTAAATATGATAAAATTTACTATCTAATTAAATCATATAATATGTTGAAAAACTAATTTGGTAGAAAATAATTTTGTCATAATAATTTAGTGTTCTTTATATTAATTAATAGGGATTAAAAATTAATTTTTTGATAATTTATTTTTATATATTTTTAAACATCATATTAGATCCCTATAAAATAGATTTAAAAAACAAAATATTTAGAAAAGTGTCATTCTTTGAAAAATAACTGGTTAATCATTATAAGTAATATTAACCTTTGTAACATAATTTTATGCCTAAAAATGAGATTTTTCTTATTAAATAATTTGACCATGTTGATATAAAATATAGAAATATTTTTATGAAATAAAATTTTTAATTTCTTGAAAAACTAATTTAAATTTTAGTGTGAATATGGTATAAAAACTATTTTTATAAAATAAAAAGTGTGTTTAAAGGCTAATAATTTTTATAGAGTATAATTTAACAAATTTAATTGGATTTAATTATAGAAATTGAGATATTATAAAAAATATGATATATGTGTCTTCCAAATAAAGTCAAAACTGAATATTACCCTTAAAATTTTTAATTAAAAAGTATTAAAATAGTTGTTAAATTAGAATAAAATGTTACTTATATACAAAAATGTGAAGAATTTATTTTATAAGTACAAAATTATATTCAAAATACATAGTTTTAATTATTAAATAAATATTTAATCAATTATACAGTTTTATTAACTTCTAGTTCATTTCCATATATTAATAATGTTCTAAAATTTACAATTTTAGTTAAAAAACATGAATTCACTATTCACATAAAAATCAATTATTTTAGAAAAATCATAAAAACATATTTATAAAATATTTATTTTTAGAATGAAAAATTGAAGTAAATTTTTTAAAATTAAAATTTTATATTTTAGATGAAAACATACTATATAAAGAAATACAAATTTTTATTGAAAATAAAACTTTTGAAACATTTGGTGTTTTAATGCAATTTTTTAAGCATTTCAATTTGATTATTATCTCATTGTCTATTAATGTTTTTTTATCCTTTCATAATTTTATTATAAAATTTTTCATGGATCATTTTAGTATAGTGTTTTGTGTGGCATAGTTTATCAAGTATGGTATTAATTAAGAAAACAATATACTAAAATATTGGTGTGTTATAATCATCTCCCCCGGCCTAATTTAATTATATCTTAATAATTTTAATCTTTACATACCAATGAAAAGTGATAAGGGCATATAAAATAGAGGAATGGATTATGGAAAATTTTCTCGAGAGATGTTAGCCTTAAAAACGTAGCAAGCATACTTTTCATTAAAATAGGTATATACCTGTCATTGAGTTTTTCTCCCACCATTTTAAACAAATATATATATTTATTTGGAATTAAGATCCACATTATATTATTTTCTTCTAAAGGGTGTTAAAACTCGTCCTTTTAATGATTGACTATAATATGTTGATATGAAATTGTATTTCCTTATTCCAAATATTTTTTATCTTCATAGAAGTGATCGATCCATTTTCCAAATAAAATAAAATTCATCTTAATTAAGGATAACAATTCTTTCACAAGCAATGTTCTATAAATAACCACCTCAGTCCAATTATCCTAAGGACACCCAAACTGGCCTACCACTGGCATAGAGGGCATTCCCGAACTCCGCGTCCTAGAAACTAGTACCTAAGAATCACAGGAACACACTTGGAAATATATTCACCCAACAATTTGAGTAAATATGACAGAAGTACTATAATAAAAATATAGAATGACTCATCCATATATCGAATGACCATGCCAAAAACTGGAATAAATAAACAAAATAAAATATAAGAATATAAGTAAACTGCATAAGAACCCCCCCCCCCACCACCACCACCACCTTGGTCTCCTTCTTCTATAAGGAAAATAACCCAGCTATTGTTTTATCCTAGGGCACCAAAATATCACTTCACCTCCAACAATAGAAATAAATAAAATCCTAATTTGGAAATGTAAATAATTTAAAGGGGAACATTCCTTCCATTCTATCAAAGTAAAGAATGTCATGTCAACTCAACTAATAGTCACATAGGATGAATTCAATAAAAATAACATCAGATCAATCAATTCTCAAATGCTGGTCTTAAATAGAATCAAGAACCTACAACTAAGATAAAATAGGTGTGAGTACAAAAGAACTCAGTAGGAAACCACAACTCACTAAATCAAAGTATTTATTTACATACTATATATTAAGCATGTTAGATTGAAATAAAATAAAAAATATATAGTTTTTATATAATAATGTTAAAGAAAAAAACAACACCTATTTGTGAAAACTCATTTAGTAAGGTTTTTATTTAATGAAAATAATATACGGGAAAACACCTTTTTCCCATCCCAAAATACTCAGCTAAAAAACAATTTTAATGTCCCACTTTACAAACCATTTCAAAAAAACCAATTTTATAAATAAAATTTTCAAGAACTCATGGATATTTCTAATTTACCAAATAGTTTTATAAAAAAAGTTTGAAAACAAACCATATAAAAAACTAGTAACAATAGACTAATAATCTATTTTGAATTCTCCCACACACATAGAGTTTCAAAAATCCCAATTTATACTTTTCTCACAAAAGATCACTTTTCATACTCATTTCTATAAATATATTGGAAATTATTTAATTTCAATATTTAATTTCACTTCTTCAAAAATATTTCACCTTCTCATTTCAAAAAATTTGATAATTAAAAATCACAACTATGGAAGAAAGCATGAAGTCAGGAAACACTATGTAAACTCATACAATAAGATGAAATTAATGAAAATAGCATATAGGTTATGAAATAAAATAAATATTAGAGAAATTAATAAATGAAAAAATTAAATCCCTTAAATGATCCTAAAAAGGATCCTCATGTCAATTTATTGACTAAAAATATTTAAAGGGGTGCTAGCATAACATAGAATACCCCTAAGATAATCTATATCACATAAAATTACTAAAAATAGGTGGAGACTTGCTTTTTCCTCCTGGATATCTTTTTGTCCCCCACTAGGGAACACTTAGTCCTCAATCACCCATGAGTACACTCAGTCTCAATGGTAAAATTCACAAACACTTTTCATGGATTCACATCCAATTCCAAGGTTTAAAAATATTTTTTAAATAAAAGTATTCCCACATAGTTCGTACATATATAGGCATACTCAGATGTCAAATAACATTCAAACAGTAATAATTAATGTAAAGTAACAAAAAAAATTTAAAAGAAACACCAAATTTGAACCAAAGAAAATTAGGCTCAAACCATGCTATGCCAAGGTAAAACATGTCTCTTTTGAAGGAAACGTCTCTCACGCACCCATAAGAGTCCCCCCCCCCCAAACTCTAAAAATCTAAAATTAAAATTTTAATCAATATCTATTAGTATTAATTACTCGAAAGTGATTAGGATTCACATAATGGGGGAAAGTAGGGGGAGTATAATGCATAGGAATGAAGTGGTGGTGAGGAATTCTTACTACTAGAATATCACAAAACCGTATGCATAGAATAAGAGAAAGAAGGAGGTTATAGGGAAGGATGAAAGAGTAGAATGTGGGAGAGGGATCTTCCCTTAGGGTTTCATGTGAGTTGGAGGGAATCATGGGTGTGTGTTGCATGATTTGGAGAGGGTTAAGGTGAGGGTGAGATTTAGTTTTAGGGTTCTAATTTTAAAATTAATTAAAAATATAAAATGAGAACCCACCATTTTAAAAACCTAAGTAAACTGCATGGTTATACCGTAAGGTTTTTTTATCATGCACCATCCATGAGATATGTACTGCCTAACCAAATCTCTCCCAACATAATTTCACTTATAAACCACATGACTGGACAACCATGTTTCAACCACACCAAATAGAACTTCCAAATTATATATCCAAATTTCACACTTGTCACATGTTTTACCTAATCGTGTACAAGTCGTACGCCACATCCTAGACTCACTGAAGGTCCCACACTGTTACTTTTAGGACTAGAATGGTTCCCCTCATTCTATGAACTGAAGGAAAATATAAAAAATTAAAAAAAAAATCCACAATTAAAAGGGAACATAAAATGATACTCATCCTCATAAAATAATATAAAAACCAAAAACACAGTGAAATTGTGGGTGTCTTAAACTCCCAACCATACCACATTCTTCCCCCAAAATGTATCAGGTTATAGTAGATGTCAAAAAGTGAAATAATTCAATATATAATCTTCCATGTGATATAGAAATTCACAAATAGCCGAGTAAATCCTCAAAAAAAAGAGATAATCAATAAATAAATAAAACCTCAAATATAATCTCCAATGAAATGGAGATCAAGAATCTATATCCCAAATAATTTGAAATGAACTAAAATAGTATAAAATTATGAAACATCTAAACACAATGAACAAGAATAACACAGAGTGACCCCGTTAATCAAACATTCAAAGGGAATTAAAATAACCCACCATCAAAATCCAAACTTAGGCACTGGACTTAAAATCAAAGGATAGCATGCTCCAATTAACATCACAAAAGTAAAAAATCGGGTCACCTGATTGGAAGGTACAAAAATAACCAACTCAGTAATAGAAAAAATGAATCTATAAGATACAATAATGATCTAACCTAAGGTTCCCAATTGAAATATGAGGTTTTTTAAGTCCACCTTGAAACCCAAAACCATGATAATTCTGATGGAAAATATTGCTTGCTTGAATCCATAAACCAACTAAAAACAAACATACACCCAATGAATCTAAGAAATCAAACCATATTCTCCCCATTTTAAAAGAAACCAACATAAACTACACCATGAACATCAATAATAATGGGAAGAAACAAACGATCAATGAAGCATGAAAAATTCCCAAAATAGAAAACCATTAATAAAATAAAACCAAATAAATACCCAAAAATAATTATTCTATGGCTTCCCAACAAAAATATGATCTCAAAGATATGATCATAAATCCAAAAATAGCTTATCACTCAAAATATATACAACCTGAAACCCAATGTATTGACCAAATTATTTCCACTCATCCATCAAATGTCAAAAGCTTCCAGATCAGGTTTGAAAATCATCCACAAGTAACATCTCATCCAAGAGACGCCAAGAAATCTAATCACTATTGATCCAACCATCAATACAAGGATCATGGGTCTAAAATAACAGACCTAATAATCTCTATAAAGTTACTAGAGAAGCATTATATCAAATAAACCCAAAGCACAACACTTAAAAAGGAAATCAACACAGGTTACTCCCTTTATAGACTAGTGATTTTCAAACTAATAGAGGACTAACCCAAAATATGAACACTATAAATTCACAGTAGACCTTTCTAGGGGGGATCACATCAAACAAAATGAGACATAAACCCTCATGTGATCATGTCTCCAAAATCGCATTAGGGATAAAAAACACAAGCTTTTCTAAAAAAAGAAAGATATTATTTTTCTAAATCGAAATATAGAAACAAAAGAACCATTACAATGAGGCATTTTTTATTTACAACCCAAATAAAATCCATTTCAAATAAAACTCCAAGACCTTTCAGGAGTAGGTTAATTTTAAAATGTTTTAAAAACTAATTACAAAAAGAAAAATACTTGTTTTAAATCCAAAAAACCCTTTTTTGTTTATAAATAAATCAAATACCTTACCTTTTGATATAGTTTTCAGATCACTTGCCCTTTTAAAATACACTTCCAAGGGTAAAGTCCCTAATACATGAAAAAATTCAATTTTGAAATCACTGGTTTCAATTAAAATAGGATACCCATATTTTTAAATTTCATTCACTTGATTTCAAAAATCAACCACATGTAAAATATTATCTGAATTTTAAAATTAAATCAATAGTTTCAAAACTTTTTTGGAAATTAGGATCTCAATACCGAAAATACCTAAGGAATTTCTTCACAACAAATAACATTTTTTTTATGAAATCCATTATTCACCCAAAAAAAATTAATTCCATGCCACATTAAAAAACTACAAAACAATGGAATAACACAAGAATCAATCTAAAAAATATATCCAAAGATGCCTACATATCTCAAGATTGACCATGACTCTATTTTCCAATCACAAATGCACCCTAGGATATCCAACGTTCAACTTGTCTAGATGACAAAGTCAACTATGATTTGGAACCATGCCTAACTTAGACACATGGTTGATGAATAATCTTTGATGGTGTATTGATTCTTGATGTGTTTTCAGAATCAATCATTTGGTTGTCACATGGTTTACCGGGCCCTAAAAACTGACCACATTTCTTAAATTCATTTTTCATCACCATAATAAAACATCACATTCTACCCCAAGGAAAACAAAGACATAATAATGAGGATCAAAATTCCTCTTCCATAGGATAAAAAATACAATAAAAAAATATCATAATATAGAAAACTATAATTAAATTTAAATCCCAAACTACCCATGGAAACTCACAGATCAAGATCAGCAAAAGCTAACTAGACTCTATTGGAACCTACCTTTGGATTTGTAAAAATATTATTTCCAAATAACCAACATCCCAAACAACAGGAGTGATTTTTAAAGGATTTTAAAATATTAGAAAATACTAACCCAAATAATTAATAAAATTTATAAAAAACTAGGTCTTGGTTGTCTATCTGACAGGCACGTGAACCACCCCACCACTGGCCTAAGGGAACTCTCGATCCACAAAGGCTAGAAAATAGTGTTTGTGCATCATAAGAAATAACTTGGGAATGGATTCCCCAAATAATATGAGTAAATGTGGGTATTAATATAAAACTAATCTAGAATGATCATATATATATTGGAATTCCATTCCAAAAAAGGAATAAATAAAAAAATAGAATATAAGGAATATATTAAATAGAATGACCACTAAAAACATCCCTGAACACACAAATCTCCCTATCCTATAATGAAGAGACACCAACTAGATACCTATCCTCTACTAATGAAATATCATAACACCTCCAAACTTGTATAGAAATAAAATTTTAATTGAAAAAAGTAAATCATTTAATGGGAACCTTTTTAGAAGTTCTATAATAATAAACAAAGTCCTATCATATCAATTAATAGGCACACTATAAAAATTCATTAAAAACTAACCTCAAATCAATAAATTCACAAAGAGTAGTCCAAAGGATATCCAAGAACTTGAAACTAAGATTAAATAGGTTTGATAACATAAGTACTATGTTTTCCCCCACAACTCTATGAATCTATGAATTCAAGTTCAAATTACATCCTTGGTATTCTAGTTTAAATAATATATATATATATATATATATATATATTCCATATATAATTAAATAAAAATACACACATCACAAGTTTATAAAAACTCATTTTCCAATATTTTTATTCTATGAAAACATTCGCTTGGAAAACACCTTTTTTCTAGCCCAAACCACTTAGTCAAAACAAAATTTTAAAGTCCAACCAGAAAACCATTTCAAAAACACCTCTTCTATAAATTCACATTTCAATCATAAAAATAGGTTTCTCATTACACACACCAATTTTATAATTAATATGAAAACCAAAACTAAACAATACCAAAAAAATAACCAAAAACATCATTTTGAAATCTCCAACACACTTGGATTTTCAAAGCAGTCCATTTTCCAATTTTCTCATAAGAAAAAACTTTTCAAACTCATTTCTAAAAATATTTTTGAAATGATTTAAATTAAATATTTTCTTTTTTACTTCATTAAAAATATTTCATTATAAATTTTTGAATAATTTAAAATGTATGTCAAATAAAGAAGGATGAAATAACATAGTCAGCCACCACTATATCCAGTTATAAAACTAGAGAAAATAAATGACAAGAAAATGGGTTCTAAGGATCATAGTTTAATTATGATAACCAATAGGGTCTAAAATGGAACTTTCATGACTCAGAATGACCGTAGGATAAACTATATAATATAACATGAATAAAATTTAGTGGAGGATTAGAAGGTCCTTATAGCATCCCGGACCCAGATTCCACTCAACAATGCCCAGAGCCAAGTTATCTACATAGCCTCAAGTGCATCTACTCAAATTCCAGAGGCTGATAAAAAGAAGTTATGATCTCTTTGAGTCAATGGGATGAGTATTCCTTCATTACCAGAGTATAACATAGCAGAAGTCATCACATTCAATATTGAAAGAAAAAAATAAGAAGACAGCTGAAAAGTAAAGAGAGACAAAAAATATATATAGACAAACTAAGGGTGTCTCATATATAATTATTAATATGGTTTATGAAGCTAGAAAATTTTAAAAAATAGGTGCATACCATACAATACACTCAAAGTGTTCAAAAATAAAAAAAATACCAAAAAAGTGTTGGTATCATCTCAATCCTCAGCTTGTTCTGATGCCCCCTACACGAAAGCAACAGTAAAAAACTATGTTAAGGAACTTTACCCTATGGACGCATACACCATATAATATTTTTGGGTCCCCATGTATGCCAACACAAGGTGTGAGATAAACATCCTAGTAGGTTTCCACCCAAATATCTATATAGTTCAAAATAGCGATATTGAACATGCAAGCAAGTGTAAGTAAGCATGTAATGTAAGTGTGAATTCTCATGGAATAAGTCTACTACAACAAGTAATACTAAACAGCCTCTCAAGGATATATGTAACAATTTTTAACTCCTAACAAGGCATCTATATGAAAAGTAAACAAGTAACATGGAATCAATATTCATCTATCCAAAAAAACCTACAACCTTGCCAAATAAAGAAGCGTATCATAAACCTATGGAAATTTCATATAATGAAAATATAATAGAAACCTTCAGGCTAGCCATATAGTGAACTATAGGTCACAAAGGGAAATATCAAAGTTGTAGAAGACCAAGGAATCCTCATCGAGTCCCATGGGAATCCCAGTGGAAACTTGTTTTGTGCACTAGTTGGAGTCCTAGGAGCATGTGTACCAACATGTCCTACGTGAGTCCAAGAATGCTAGATTTGTGGGGTAATAAGGAATAAGGAATCCCTCATAATAAATAACTGAGGGGCATAATCAAACAAAGGCATATAATACTATGTTCCAGGTCCATGGACTGTCATCCATGGAATCTATCAAACGATTCATTCATTTCATAAAATTTAAACATTTCCATTCCAAGTGAGTACATCCACTAACATCATCAATTACACCACATGAGTATACCCACTCATGTATTCCATTTGACATTAACAATTCATATGGATATACCCACCCATTCATCTCTATTTTCAATTAAACACTTCACATGAGTATACCCACTCACATATCACCTTTTCCCAATAAACCATTCAAGAAATGTAAAAAAAATCTATGTGTATACCCACTCGTTTAACCAATTCCACTTAATCCACTTAATCAATATTGTCATTTAATGTCATGATAACATAAGTAAATGAGGCATTACATCTCATAATCATTGCATTCCATTATATTTAAGTATAATCATGCTTCTGCTCACTAGGAAATCCAAGAACACACACCTTGGGTTATTTGACAAGGCATAACTAAGGAATTTCGAAAAGGTTCACCCCATGGTGTCCTTGATCTGGGTCATGGGTGAAAATTAACCACTATATAACCTATGAGAATTCTCAATAGGTTTGATTATATCTACTATAATTAAACTACTCAAAAAATGGGGCCATTCTATACAGTTTGACGGGAGACATAACATTCGTTTGCTTTTAAAAAGATCCAAAAGATGAAAGATAAGTATATCCCACCTACCTTGGCACTGTAGTAGAGTTCTCGTCTAGTTTAATGTTCTAATTCACCTCATTTTAGGTGAAACCTGAATAACTTATTAAGAATGATAAATTTTGGCATATGTTCCAAAATCCAAATAGTGCAATCGTCGATTCAACAAATCAAGAACAACTAAAAAGGAATCGAGTACTTACAAATGTGGGTTCCACCATGACCGAGGGAGGAAGAGTTGGAGTTCAGATTGGGTTTAGATCTAAAAACAATAATAGATGGCTTTACACTTTGAAAAAGAGTAAAAGGATTTTCGGTGTAAAAGGGAGGATGCTACCACTTTTTTTAACAGTCAAGAAGTTACTTAAAATGTAATATCATTACATGACATGTAATGTTCAATTTTACATTATTGAGAAAAATCCCACACACCTTGTGAAAGGTATTGGACATACCATTATATATTCTGAAATGGGATTACATGTTGTGTATACTGCTTTCATGTCATGTAATTGGCCCACATCTATCCAACCTCCTTCAAACATCTTCTTACCTAAGAAAAACCTACCAGCCCATGGCTCAACTGGTTGCTAATGTTATTACTTCACCTGCTGATAGGTGTAGCACCTCATAACAAAACCAGATACCTCACACTTCATACCCAACCACTAGTACTGATGTCTAAATCCATGACACATCTTGGGGCCTCCAGGGTGCATAGTCCAAGTTGAAGCATAAAACTCTCACATCAACTCCTCGTGTATATACATGAGTACTCCAACACATACATGGATATATAGGATCTCATCCTCTACCACCATCTAACCATGAGGAAGGTCCTCACCTACCACACTCTCTTGTAGAACTAGGCCTTTGAAATCAGATATGTTGTACCTCTCGTTCCCCTCGTTGTTTGATTTTCATGATCACAATCACCTTATTATTTGTCTAACATTGTTTTAAGTGTTTTTGTTTTATAGGCAAAAGATTGCCAAGGAAATGGGCCATGAAGCACATCAAGTGGACTGAAATTCAGTCCACCGGCCAACCGGTGTGATAGCACCGGCCAGCCGGTGGACCTGGCAGAGGCATTGCCCACTGCCAGGTTCCACCGGTCAGCCGGTGGCTCTGTCACCGGCCAGCCAGTGGCATCCTGGTTCAACAGTGAGACCTACTGTCTCACCACCGGCCAGCCGGTGGCCTTCTCACCGGTCAGCCGGTGGCTCCTGGGCAGAATCACTTCTCAACAGCCAAGGCACCGGCCAACCGGTGGAGCTGTACCGGCCAGCCGGTAGCCCAGTCAAACTAGCCGTTGGCTTTGACCAGTCAACCCTCTTTTGGCCTCCAACGGCTCCGAGGACTTCTCCAACGGCTCCGAAGACTCCTCAAGGGTTCCATGCCTATAAATAAAGGCTGAGGAAGCCCCGGACACTCACCGGAACAAAAACCAAGCCCAAGGACACTTTGTTGATCATTCGGCAATCCTCCGGCGAGCCACCTCAAGGAACCCCAAGTGCTCCATCCAATTACACATCCAAGAGCACCACCAAAGAAGCTTGGAAGCGGCCTTCAAACTCTCCTATCAATCAAAGGCGCCCAAGGCTTCTCCAATTACGGGTTTTATTGTTTTTATCTTTTTGAGCTTTCAAATTGGGTTTGTGCCTACAAACCCCAACACCTTTTCTCATCCCCCTTTCTTTTGGGTTTCACATCACCACTAAGGTGTGAAGAGGTTTCTTCAAGCCTTTCCTTTTAAAAGGCTTGTGTCATAGGTGAGCTATCCTTCACCTGTAAGAAGGATAGTGGGTTCTTGCTAAACCATTAAAAGCAAGTGGGTTCTTGCTAAACCACCAAAAGCAAGTTGTAATAGGTCCTAGTGCTACCTCAAAGCCTAGTGGGTTTCTTGCTAAAACCATTGAAAAGCAAGCGGTAGGAATCTCTCAACGGTTGAGTTGGGAGCGGAGACGTAGGCCGGGTTTTTGGCCGAACTCCGTTATCAATTTCTTGTGTGATTGCCTCTTTATTTCAGCTGCATTTCAACTTTGATTTTTAATTTGTTAATTATTTTTTAAAAGGCAATTCACCCCCCCTCTTGCCATCACTTTCCCTGGTTTCTTCCGACCCAACAAGATAGATACCACATCCTAACTTTTTCCAATAAGTTAGTGGTCACTACTAAATATGATACATAATTCTCTCCTTGACTATTGTGCACCTCCAGATGCATCTCAATGAAAAATTCCATAAGAAACCACTCACTACTAGCCTGTTACACTTTATATATCAAGATCCCTCCTAATCAGTACATTGGCCACTACATTTCCTTTACCAGGCATGTAGGAAATCTTAATGTCAAGAGACAATAGATACTCCTCCCTCTTTCACTACCTCCGATTTAGATCATGCTGTGTAAAAATATACTAGAGGATTTTTTGTTCTGTGTACACCAAAAAACCCTCTCCCATTAAATAGTTCTCCAACAGCACAATGCAAGAACAACAACATCTAGTTCCAGATTGGAAGTTGGGTAATTCCTCTCATGAGGTCTCAGCTGTCGAGACTCGTACACCATGACTTTATCCCCGTGCATCATCGCTACTCCCAACCCAATACTTGATGCATCACAATGCACAGTGTAGATCATTCCCTTATCCGGTAGAATTTGGGCTGGTGTTGATGTCAACCTTCCTTTCATCCCCTGAAAGGATATCTCTTAAAAATATGACCATAAAAACATCACACCCTTCTTAGTCAAGCCCGTTAATGGCACTGCTAAGAGTGAGAATTCCAATATAAAACTCCTATAGTAACCATATATCCCCATGAAACTCCATATATAAGAAACATTTTAGTGATATTCCAAGGAAACAATATCACTCTATATATTTGGGTCCACTGATACTCCTTCCTCCAAGATGATGTGACCCAGAAAGTGAATCTAATCCATCCAAAAGTGGCACTTTACAAGATTAACATATAACTAATTCACTCACAATGTATACAAAATGATCTCAAGATGATTTAAATTGTCTTATTGATTATGATAATACATGAAGATGTCTTCCATTAAAACCACCACAAAAGAATCCAAGTAATGATTCAACACTTTGTTCATCAACGCCATGAAAACTAATGGAATGTTCATGAGATGGAATGGAATTTCTAGATAATAATATAGACCATGGTTACTATGAATTTTTGTAAGAGGTATGTCTACAGATCAAACACATACCTGGTTATATCCTTTCCTTAATTTGAATGTAGAGAACACCCAGACTCCTCAAGGATGATCAAACAGTTCATCTCTCTGTAGAAAGGGGTATCAGTTTTTAATCATCAGCTTGTTCATTTTCGGACAATCCATGCATAGCCTAATATTTTCATCCACCTTTTTCCCAAAAATGACCATCAAACCCCACAGATAAGTATTGAGTCAAATAAACCCCTTCACATTCAACTTGTCTTGATACCTCTTGAGCTCCATCTGTCCTAGACATCCAATAAAGATGAATGGATACTAGTGAAGCTTCTGGAAATAACCCAATGGAGAACATCACCTATATCTTAGGAGTTAACCTAGAAAAATCCTCAAGGATTATTTCCCTAAAATGCATCACCACTAGAGGAAAGTTCACCAAACTCACTCCCTAATAATCCAAAAACTAACTAGAAATCTAGGCAGTCATTTCACACATCCCACACTGATCTTGTCCAACTCTACATTCCTAGACATCCCATTCATCTTTTGGAGCAAACAATGCACCCTCTTGTGATGTAAAATTCATCGTCCGATAATAGTAGTCAACGTATTTTCAATAAGCTACTATCAAATCTATCCTACGAATGATGTGAAACCCTATCATCTCGAGGACATACCAACATCAGAAGAAGAGACACCCACCAACATTAAGGGGGGACTCCTTAAACTAGTGCACATCAACCATTCTGATTCTCAATGGTGTTTCTAGTATCAAAACGCCCTCAAAAGACTATAAAACAAACCCAAGGATTTTCACCATAGGTGCAGATATAAAGATATGATGACATTCACCTACATCATAAAGATAAAATGCAATAGTATAAGATATTAAGATAATACCTATCATCATAGATGGTCAAGAACACTGATCCTCATGGGTAGGTTTTACAAAAAAAATTGGCTTGTACCATGGCCCTATGAAAAAACTCCACTGCCCAGAGTAGGTCCACCTTGATGTCTCAGTGTAACTGGAATCTGGATGCCTATTTCATGACTACCACTACCTCAGCCTAATGGTCTAGAACTGCTCTGGATCCCTGTCTGACATTGATTTGAGGAACCTACTCCTAAACCTAATGTCGGAGCTGACCCCTACCACTCATAACTATATGGAAAGTCCTCTAAAACCACTACATGTGCCTCATCCTATTGCAAGCTCACCAATCGACTGGGTCGTGGTCAGACTTATTCTTAATGTGTCCTCACATACCACACATATGAAACTACACTAGGCTACCAATACTCATATCCTGACAGGCACACATCTCATGGGATGCCTCAAAAAGACACTTCATACCTGAAGATGTAGACCTGTTGGGTCTTGAAACAACACTTACCTACTCTGCACTTCCGGTTTACCTCAGGTTACACTCTTTAATTAATGCCTGATTTACAATCTCTGTAATAGAATTCAATCGAAACAAAATGGCCTAAGATTTGATAACATATCAAAGACCTTACTCAGAGCATCTCTCTCTACATAGCTCACCATGAAGGCACGTCAGCACAAAACATTGAAACTATAAAAACCGAGTGGAGAACTCCATAACTACCATCACAACCAACTCCAAACACATGAACTCACTATCCTACTCTACTTGCAGAGTCAGGGTAAAATTATTCATAGAATACAGTGTATAAATTAGTCCAACCCATATCTCATAGCCTATAAACAAGGTTTAGAACGTCCCACTAGCGCTTTGCTGCTCCACGTTGCTTACAATTCTTATGATTGACCCTCCTGTTAGGAGGCATCTCCAGATGCTCGAAGATGGATTTTGTGGTCTCAATCCACATATTAGCAGCCTTTGGAAGTCCATCCCCTGAAAATGTGGTAGGATGATACTATTTTAAAACTCGTTCTAGCTCATCCATAGACAATTCATTCTTTGGTTCTCCCTTAAATATATGCATATAATGAAATATTTATTTGATAAACTAGGAATCAACACCTATTTTTGTAACATCCCTTGGTGTTATAGCTTTCACTAAATGAGGATTAACTGGTATCCCATGGCCTACCACCACCGAAGTGTGGTCATCACTTCTCTTACGGTATACACCTAGAGGTCATTGTGATGGCATGCCTATACAAGGCCTAAAACATGCCTTAGAGAATAAAGATTTCAAATCTACAGCTCAAAAGCATAGGATAGGTCAAAATCATCCTAAAATCGAGATATAACACATAGAATGCTCCCAAATATAGTAATGTATAAAGATTAACCACCAAAACCATCATAAAAGTTTCCTCTTTCCCACTCAAAATTAAGGTATAGTTCAAGTATATATTCATCATTTTACATTTACATTTCATTTTCACATTTCAATTATTCAGAACATTTGACAAAGGGTTTTCTAATTTCGAATTCATGAGGGCCCACAACACCTCATGAATCCAAAACATGGCTCCCATTCAATTTACACATTTCAGATTCACCTTATTATTTTCATTTCATTTTTTCATCATTGTCCAATCCATAAGGGTTCAGAATTTTTATGAAATTAAAGATGACATCACTCCTCTATCCTCTGTAAAAATACAATCACACCAGTAGGCATACCAATCACAACATCTATCATAACATCATGAAATAAGTAATGCATCGTAAATGGATTGTCATAATGCATGGAATGTAATTTCTAACATGTTCATATATGATGCATGAGATGTAATACCCTCATCTCACTGGGTTCTAACAAAAATAAAACACATAATCATCTCAGTATTCATGTTATAACTCATATGCATCACCCAATGGTGAAATAAAATAAATTTCCATAGTACAAATCAAGAAAAACACAATTCTATTCAAGAAAATTTGTCATTTACCTATACTTGGGGTAGCTACTCCCGAGCAGATATTATTACCAAATTCAATTTCCTTCGTATCCTAATCTATCAGTTCCTAACAGTATGTCAAAACGGAAAATAAAAAAAAATTATACAACATTGTAATGTCTCAGACCCGGATTCCAATCAACAATTCCCGGAGCCAGGTTCGCTACATGGCCTCAAATATGTCTATGCAAGTGCCAATGGATACCGACTAGTAGTGAGGGCCTGGGTGACTCAATGTAGAGACAATTCCCTCATTACTATAGTATAACACAGTGTAAGTCAAAACATTCAATAGTGTAAGTGTGAAAATAAGAATATTGGTGGAAATTAAAACAAGAAAGGAATAAATATAAATAATCCAACAGTATCTCATATACAATTATGCAGATGGTAAATGTATCTAGAAAACAGTGAAAACATGTACAAATAAATATAGTGAATACAAGTGTCCAAAAAGAAAAAATATACCAAAAAGTTCTTGTAGCATTGAAAGCCTCAATATAGTCTCATGCTCCCCTGCTCCAAATAAACAATTAAGGCTTACATTAGAGAACTTTCCTCTATCAACACCTATAAATATATAATATAATTTTTTCCTTGAGGTGGCCCAAATGGGGTGTGAGATAAACATCCTGAAAGTTTCTCACCTAAAGATCTATATAGTTCTAAACAGCAATATGTAACATGCTAAAAAGTGTATGTAAGGAAGTGATGTAAGTTTGAAGTCTCGTGGCATAATTATACTATAACAATCAATACTAAACAGCCTCTAAAGGCTCCCTATAACAATTCTTATCTCTTAACAAGGTATCCTCAAAAAAAAAGTAAACAAGTAACACTACCTCTCCTTTCATCCATCCATAAAAAACCCATGGCTTTGACATATAAAGAAGTGTATCAGAAACCCATAGCCATGAAATATAGTGAAACCATAATAGGAACCCATATCTTAGTTGTATAATGATGTGTATACCATGAAGGGAATATTCGAGGAGTGTAACACCAAGGCATCCTCATCGAGTACCATGGATATCCAAGTGGAAACTCAGTTTAGGAACTGGTTGGAGTCCTAGGAGCATGTCTACCAACATGTCCTACTTGAGTCCAAGAAATATGGATCGACACGGTAGCAAGGCCCAAGGGATCCCCTGTAATCAATACCCAAGGGGAATAATCAACCCAAGGCATCCACTATTGAATTCCAGAACCGTGGAAAGTTTTCCATGGAATTTGTCAAACCATTCATTCATTTCACACAATTTAATCATTTCCATTCTATGGGAGTATACCCACTCACATCACCAATTACATCACATGAGTATACCCACTCATGTATTCCTTTTCACATAAAATGTCACATGGGTATACCCACCCATTCATCACCATTTTCAATTAAACACTTTCTGAGAGTATACCCACTCATGTATCACCTTTTCCCAATATACCATTTAAGTAATTTAAAATCAACCAATGAGTATACCTACTCATTTAAACAATTCCACATAATACATTTAATAAATATAAGAATGTAATGACATGATAACACATGGATAAGAGGTAGTACATCTCATACACAATCTATTCCATTCCATTCCATTTATGTATAACCAGGATTACTCTAACCAATCAAGCACAAGAACTCACTGCCTGGGTGGATTGAAGAGGAATAACTATGGAATTTCCAAAAGGTACACCCCATGGGTGAATATAATTTTTTTCACTGGGTCCATTTACATCTATTATAAGTAACCCACTAAAAAATGAGGTTGCACCATAAAGTCTGATGGGTGGCATAACAGTAGTTTTCCCTAAAAAGCACCAAAAGTTGAAAGAAAAGAATATACCACCTACCTTAGATCTATAGTAGATTTATCATCCAGTATCAATTCCTCATTCTTTTTGGTTTAGGAGTAAACAAAAGATCTGATGAAGAATGAGAAGTTAGGGAATATGATCCAAATTCCAAATAGTGCAGTCGTTGTTCCGAATAATCAAGAATGTAAAAAATGGAATCGACTACATACCGATATAGTTCCAATATGGCCAACAAGGGAATAATTGGAGCTCGGATAGGCACTAGATCTAAAAAAATAGAATAAAGGAGTTTTTGGATTCAAAAGAGAGGAAAAGGCTTCTTTACATAAAACAGAGGATACAACCACTTTTAAAAAAAAATAGATAAGAAATTACACAATGACTAATTTCATTACACAAGGTGTAATTCCAAATTTTCCCTTTTTGAGGAGAATACCACAAACATCATAAATTGCCCTGGCCAGACCATCCCACATCAGTAAATGGGATTACATGATGTGTATCCACCTTTAACATTGTTTAATTGGCCTACAACTAGCCTACCTCCTTCCGACCACTTCTTTCACAAGAACTACCTACCGGCCCATAACCAGGCTAAGGGTCTAAGCCAAAAATAATTTTTAACAAGAATTTAACTCAAAATTAATAGATATGTACTTTAAGGAAAAATAGTGATCTTACAATTCTCCATGGGCTCTCATGGTCCCCTCAAGGGTGCTCTTAGTCCCCAATAACCCATTAGCACACTCTGTCTAAAGGAAGAAAATAACCACAGTGGGATCACTCTATCCTAGTGAAATTATCCAAATCACTAACCTAGGTCTGGGTATCAGCTGATCCGATAACCTACACTATTTTTCAAGGTATTCCATAATAATTTAACGGATGTGTGCACAATAATAAATTTCTCAACTCAATGAGAAATCATTTGAATATAACACATTCATCACCTCCAACCTCTACAAAAACATCCCCGTGAATAAAAAACAAAATTGATATATTATTAAACAATAGGAAACATTTTAAAAATGGTTCATAATCCACAACAGTCAACAAAGTTAAAAAGGGGCTCAAGAAGGTCTCATGCTATTTATGAAAACTTGTTTGTTTAAAATGATAAAGGGACCATCCCTCAAAAACAAGCCATGAATTCTAATAAATTTTACCAAATCACATTTGAAACAAAAATGGGGAATCACCATTCCCTTTTTAAAAACTACATTGAAAACATTCAATGAAATATTGAGTTTCAAAATATAACCCCAAAGGGGGAACAAACCATTTTGAAACCAACCTACTCAATTTGAAATCTCAAAAATCATTAAGTTCCTCCAAACAAATTTTATCACATACCTTTAAAAATACACAACCCAAAAAACATGGTTTAAAACACACATTAAATAAAGAATAATTTTTAAAACATCATGTCAGTGAAAAACAATACTTTTTAAAATTATAAAAAAATTATTAAAAAATTGTTCATTTTCACGAACACCTGGATTGGATTCACATCCCATTCCATGGTAGTAAAACCATTTTTTATCAAATTTATTCCCCATGAGTCATATTTATATATAATATATATAAGAGAGATCACTTTTAAACAACTTTCATTTGAAGTCACATAATAAAAAGTAAGAACAATGAAATATCCAGCGCAGATCAATGGAAATAAAGTTGGAATCAAGTAGTGGAAAGATGAAACATGTCTCATTTTAAGGTCAAGTATCTCACATGAAATAGAGAGTCCCTATGAAAAAACAAAAAAAAAACAAAATAAAAGTGTCAAAATCATCTCAAACCTTATTCGATACTTAGCACATATTAGGTTTCATGGAAGGGGGAAAATCGAAGGGAGAAGAAATGATAGAAAAGAAGTGGAATAGAGGAAATCATATTTCTTAAAGATAAAAAGTGAAAACATAACATCCTAATAATTCACAAAATAAAATTATTTTCAATATATATTGATTAAATGGTTGTTTTCATAATTATAACAAACTGGGGTATGTGTTATAAAAAATAATCATTTTCAAAATTAAATGCTATTCTATAATCAATTTAACTTTTGGTTATAATTTATGTTCTAATATTAAAATTATAAAAAAAATCAACTGTAAATACCTAGAAATTCCATTGATATTTTTTTTCTTAAATTATAGGGAATTTTACGAGTCCGTAGTTTCTGATGGAGCGTGATTCCGAGGGCCGGAGTGCCCGGAATGATTCATCGAAGTTTTGTTAAGCTTAAATTAACACGTGTATGAAGTTTTCATGAAAATGTGGAATAACTCTTAAACGGTTACGTGGATTAGAAATATGAGGCCATCGTTGCCCTCATGATGGTAGGTTTACCCTAGGCGTGACATAAGTTTAGTCGGCGCGGACCTCCTGTGAGAAAACCCAAAAATGGCATAACCATAAATAAAATAATTAAATAAATTTATTTTATTTTTAAATGATTATAACTCACGAACGGTAACTCAGATTAAAAATTTGAGACCACCGCTGAACTCATGAGGGTAGGCTTCCTTTAAGCAGATACTAACTTGGGTCGGCGAGGGCCACTAGAGAATGATAGTTTTTGGCCATAAATAAAATAATTATGTGAAAATTATTTTATTGTAAAAATCATAACATCAAAATGGTAACTCGAATTGAAAATCAGATAGTACCGTTGGGTTTTTTAGGGCGTGTTTCACTTAGGCAGATCCTATCCTCGACCGGCGCGGGTTGAGGGTGACTGATAATAATTTTCTAAAAAAAAATTCGAGTAAGTTTATTAAATGTATGAGCAGGATTTTATATCTTTTTAACCTTTGCTCGGAATTGAAATATGAGGTCACCAATGAACATGGAGCGCCGATATTATATTAAGGAGACCTTTATCGTAGTTTCATTTTATCGAGATCGGATTTTAATTTTGGGGATTTCTAATTAAAATAAATAAAAATATGTGGAACATATAATTATTTGAATCGGTGGTTAAAACCTCCGAGAGGAGGTTATAGGTGGCGCCCACCACACCCTAACCTCCCTTAGGGGGAAATTTTATAAGGTGGGCCCACATGATCATCAAACCCCCCTTACCCTCCCATTAACTCTCCATTATTAATTGACACCTCTCTTCAATAAATTGAACTCTTCACCTTCTCCAAGTTTGAATTTGAACTATTCCTTAGCATTGATTAAATGAGTTGGAGCATTTAATTAGACACATCTTTGTGTTGTTGTGAAGAACAATTAATTGAGATCATCTATTATTTTTTGGGGGGAACTTTGGGAGAGCATTGGGGAGAACTCTTGGAAGAACGACATCCCCATCTCCAAAAAATGCTCCTCATCCCCGAAGAACAACGAACACCATCCACGATCTTCGGCAAAGCTAAAAGAGAAGGTGACGCCCACAAAAAACGCTGATGACTCCATCTTCGGTTACCTTCTTTCCCGATGTTAACGAAGTGACGTCTGTCTTCAGTGACTCTATCATTGATCACTGAAATCAAGGTAGGGAGATTTGTGTTATTTTTAAATATGAGATTAAACCTTCGTTCTTCGTCGAACAAGTTTTTGGTTTGGAAAGACAAATGATATTGTATGACGAGGAGGGTTTGGACCGCATGAACATGGCCCAACTATCCCTTTTGTTGTTTCCATTTGATGATGTCGGTGCTAGAGCCAAAAGGGCGCAGTGTTGTCGCACCGCGCCGGAGAAGAACTAAGGCCTGGAGGGCCGCAGTGGACGAAAGAGGAACCACGGCTGGGAGGGCCGCGTAGGAGGAAGAAGCACGACACCATTGCACCGTGCAGTGGAGATGAAGGTCGCGGTCGGGCCGGGCCGCGACGGTGGGAGCACGATGCGTGTCGCGCCGCAAGGAGTGCAGCAGGACTGCGGTGCCGTCGCACCGTAGTGGAGGTGTGGAGGCGGCCGGTCGGGCTGGCCCCCATGGAGCTAGACCAGCAGGACCAGTCGCATCCCATGGCCCCAAAACCGGCGCAGCGCACCGGTTTTGTTTGATGAACGCGAGGGGGGCATGGCACCCCCTCCCTCACGTGGTCGGCTGGGCCGCCTCTCGTCCTGGCCTCCCCTCGGCCGGGCCTCCCAAGGTCGTGTTGGCCATGGTCGGGCTGCCCTTTTCCAGGCCGCTCCTTTGCCGGGCCGCCCCTACGCCGAGCCGTCTTCGACCGGGCCACCCATCGGGTCAGGCTGTCTCTTCAGGTCAGGCCATCCTCTCGGCTCAAGTCACTTCCTTGGACCGGGTCAGACCCCTGTCCAGACCAAGTCGGGCCGGGTCACTCCGACTGGGTCGGACAGGACCCGGACCCGCTTTGGCCGTTTACATCTTTTAGCTCACATCATGGGCTACGGGTGTCTGATCGATGAACCTTCTATGAAGATGGAATTATTGGAGTGAGAAGATTCTTTTTCCATACTTTACTTGAAGTTCGGATGCAGTAGGGGTACATTCGGGATAGTTTGAGCCTAAAAACCAACCGGGCCCCTAGAACAGAAATGAAAATAACTCTCAGACCAAGCATCTGATTGATGTTTTTTCTATCACGTTGGGTTCATTATGATGAGACATAACTACTGGATACATAAACTTAGGACTTTGTGGTAGTTGATGTATCAACACTTGGATCAAGGAGCGGATCCTCCCGGAATCGAGCGTGCTATGTGCGGGAACCCTAGTGCTCGTTGTGACTGGGATTACCAGATCCTCTTTGGGTTTGATGACGGCGACTGCTGTACTAGGGTCCTCCATGGGTTCGACAGCAATGACTACTATACCGGGATCCTCTATGGGTCCAATAGTTCTAACTTTTGGTCATGTATCTTATGTGGGTCCGATAGAATAGCTAGTCTTGTATCCTATGTGGGTCCGACAGCTTAGCTAGTCTTGTATCCTGTGTGGGTCCGAAGGCTTTGATGAATCAGTGAATAGCTGGTCATGTATCCTGTGTGGGTTCGATAGCATAGCTGGTCTTGTATCCTGTGTGGGTCCGACAGCTTAGATGAATCAATGACTACATCTGATCATCTCTATCACTCTACAAAAGATGTATACATGTGTGAGCTGAGTCATGTCTTTCAACCATTATCATCGTGGTGTTTGAATTTACTTCCATTGTTGAATGGTCTGTGCTTGGGCTCAAGAGTTGGAGTCCGACTGTGATTGATTACTTAGGTATGTGTATGGGCATATTCCTAAGTAGGGTTGGTTGATACTTCATGATTGTATCTTTCTTTGTGGTTTATCCTAGTTGGATATTGTGAGACCTTGAGGGTCTCAGGGTCCCTAATGAGTATCGTTATTCTCACCCCTGCATGGGCTATGTCCACACCTCATTGTGTTGGTTACAGATGACGGACAACACTAATCGAGGTAGAGTGTTGTAGAGCTGGACGGTACCCGGAGGTGGACCACTTGGCAAGATGTACACCGAGTGGATGGACGGACTTGGGATGCTGAGGTGGCCATCTGTACCGCCCCTTTAGGATGGAATCCCAGAGAACAACTCAGTATTTGTTGTTTTACTTTGCTGTAGTTGTACTGTTTTTTCAGTTGTGTTGTACTTTACTGTTGGGCTTGTATTTCTGCCCCTTTACTTTCAACACCCTTTTTTTATACAGTTTCACTTAGTTTTTTACTTCCTGTTGTGTAAATTGTTGTTTCTGTTTACTATTATAAAGGCAATGCCTTCCCAGTTTCGGGATTTACGCATTTGGTGATAGTCACCAGCCCCTGTCCTATGGAAGGCGGGCTTAGGGTAGTCACGATACAGGTCCCAGGGGATGGGTCATGACAAATTGGTATCAGAGGGGTCGGTTCTACCACAGAACTTAGGACTCTGATCTGTCTTATTGTGAAGCAATAGTGTTAAGCGTATTGAGTGTGGTTTTCAGTCCTGGGAGTCCAGGGTTGGTGCGGCAGCCGATGTATCCATACACCTGGATCCTGACATCTGATTTCTGACTCAGTACATGAAAACACTGATTGCGAGTGTGTTTTCAAGAGTCTTCTTTGTGAACTCTTTGAGTCATCTCAACAGTTATAACTTATTGACAGTGGCACACCTATTCTTTATCAGGATGTCGTTGCCTAGATATCCAGCTAGATTTTGTGAAAGAGTACACGATGATGGCCCACTGAGTGACGAGGCTCCGGTTTAGGGCCCCCTTACTACGTTGGAACCTTCAGGTGGTGTACCAGCAGCACCACCTCCCATTGGGCAATAGATACCACCAGCCGCATTGGTGGATGGTGCATGCCGACTAAGCACGTTTTACGAGTTCCAGCAACAGAGGCCTCTGAGGTTTCGAGCCAAGACAGATTCCCAAGAAGCTAAAGGCTAGATGGAGGCGATTGATAGAGTTTTCTACCTATGTTAGACATGAGTAGAGCAGATGGTGATCTTAGATACTAGACATTTTCAATGAGTGACCATGAGGATGGTCTTCATAGTGATGAGGCCTCAGTATGTGGACCATTACCCAAGATAGTACCTCTGGGTAGTGTGTCAGCTATATCACTACCTATTGGTCAGTAGTTGCAGCCGGCAGTACCGGTAGAGGACACTTGTAGGCTTAGTGCCTTACATGTGTTTCAGCATCAGATGCCCCTCAGGTTTCGAGGCGAGCTGAACTCACTGGCGGTTGAGGAATGCCTTGAAGAGGTGGAAGAGAGTTTACTAGAGCTTATACAGCTTTGGCAGGATGACATGTCGGTATCTGCATATTCATCTAGGTGTACAGATTATTCTGGGTACTCGATGAATACGATACGATCAGTGCTTTGGAGCTCGGACCTCTGAGCAAGGTGTGTTTAAGGATATCTAAGCCAAAACTTTTTCCTCTATGAATTCCAACTTATGTTAGGGTGCTAGAGAGAACCTTTGTGGTTGAATGTTCATTGGCTGAGCAGATACAACTAGTGAATGTTAGTAGTTTGAAATCATAAAACTGGTGCCAGTCTCAGATACTTAGGAATGTGAAATGTATTGGGAAGAGGAAGTGTTAAGGATAGGTGAATCTGCAGGGTCGCAGACGTGAAATCGTAGCTAGGAGAGCAGCATGAGGTGGTGAACATTTCGACATGTTATAACCACCCGCCTTTGTATTCCCCGCTAGGCTCAGGTAGATGGAGGGCAGGGGAATAGAGTAGCTGCATGCGGTCAAAGAGTGTGACCCAAGGGCTCTAGGAATGATTTGAGGTATGGTCTATTTCTACTACTAGTTGTCATATCAATAGGCATACATACCAATCATTCCTTCCTCCCACGAATCTTGTCCCAGACCTAGAGTCTCCGATTAAATCGTTGACTTTACCCTCACTTCTGGAGATACCTATGGGAGGAGACTCGATAATAACACTTACGCCGACGGTGTGATCTGACCATTGAGGTGAGAATTTCGGTTGGAACCTCTTCGTGGTAGTGTTGAGGCCTTACGACGTTAGTTTTGGTATGGACTGGGCAACCACAGATCATACATAGATTGACTGCATTGGTCAAATTGGTTGTGGTTTATCTACAATGTTGGGATGGGGTTTTCCTTGGTCGGAGAAAAAGGAAAACCTGGAATCACAGGTTAAACTCATGCATAGGAGGGTGCATCCAATCACTTTTGAGTCAGTTATCCTTACCCTCGTGGTAGAAGGAGTTTTGAGTTTTCAATTACAAATTGGAGCGACAGAACATGGGAACATCTTTTCAAAGATGTTTCTAGGATTCCCCCCCCCCCAAAGGGGGAGGGATGTCTTATTTGGCTGGATACTACCAGAGGTTCGTACCAGACTTCTCCAGAGTTTCAGCACCACTATCTTCCTTGACGAAGAATGGTCAACCCTTCATGTGGTTGGTAAGATTCCAAAAGAGCTTCAAGAGATGAGGAAGAGGGTGACTAGTGCCCCATCTTGAGGCTTCCGGAGGAAGGCATATGGTAATTAGTTTATCACGATGCATCAGGTACCAGACTCAGATATGTCCCGATGCAGGAGCGAGCAGTGATCGCATATGGTTCTCGGTAGCTGAGACAGCACGAGAAGAACTACACTACCCATGACCTGGAGTCAGTAGTGGTGGTCTTCACCTTGATGATGTGGCGGCACTATCTTATGGGTGAACGTTTTACTGTATACTCAGATTGCAGGAGTCTCAGGTATATCTTTTCTCATGAGGTCATGAACTTGAGACGGTGACATTGGCTCGAGTTCCTTTAGGACTACGACTTCGATATAGTCTATACTCCTAGGAAGGGGAACGTTGTAGCAGATGCACTCAGTTGGAGATCTGGTATATAGCTTCTAGGCAATGTGACAGAGCAACTGGCTACTTCACAGATATCCATTGTGGATAGATATGGAGCAGCCTTCCTTCAGTCTCTTATAGCCACTCCCCCCACTTCTTCAACGACTCAGGGAGGCACAGCATTGGGACATTGACTATGAGATGCGATGTGCTCAGATATCCTCAGGGCAGGAAGCTGATATATTTTCTAAAGGTGGGGAGCACGTCATTCTCTTTAGAGGACAGACCATGGTACCAGTTTCACTTCAAGAGGAAGTATTGAGGGAGTTCCACACATCTCCTCTGGCGATACATCCAGGAGTAGCAAAGATGTATCAGGACCTCCGATGATAGCATGGGTGGCCAGGTATGAAGAAGGTAGTAGCACAGTTTGTCTCACGATACCTCACTTGTCAGCAAGTGAATGCGGAGCACCAGGTACCAGTAGGTTTGGTTCAGCCTTTAGTGGTCCCAAGGTGGAAGAGGGATGATGCATCCATGGACTTTGTGATAGGTCTTCCACGTACATCCAAGAGAGAGAGACCTCTGGAGTTCAAAGATGGAGGCCACGTCTTTCTACGGGTGTCACCTCAATGATGTCTATGAAGTTTTGGCCGAGGTGGAAAGTTATCTCTGAGGTTTATCAGACTGTTCCAGGTTCTCAGAAGATTTCCCAAGGAGGCTTACCTCATAGCTCTTCCACCTTAGTTGCACTGGGTGCACAACGTCTTCCACGTATCATAGATGAGGAAATACATGCATGACCCTTCCATGGAATTTTTTTTCTTAATTATTATTAATTTAACAAGTCCACAGTTTCTGAAGGCGCCCGATTCTGAGGTCTGGAGTGCCTGGAATGATCTGTCGAAGTTTTGTTAAGCTTAAATTAACGCGCGTATGCAGTTTTCCTGAAAAAGTAGAATAACTCTTAAACAGTTACTCATATCAAAAATCTGAGGCCAATATTGGGCTCAAGATTGCGGTTTTACCCTAGGCGTGACTTAAGTTTAGTCGGCGCGGGCCTTCTGTGAGAGAACCTGAAAATGACATAACTGTAAATAAAATAATTAAATAAAGTTATTTTATTTTCAAATGCTTATAACTCACAAATTGTAACTTGGATTAAAAATAGGAAACCACTGATGAACTCATGAGGGTAGGCTTCCTTTAAGAAGATACTAACTTGGGTCGGAGAGGGCCACCAGTGAAAGTTAGTTATTATCTGCAAATAAAATAATTAAATGACAATTATATTATTTTAAATTCATAAATTCTAAAAGGTAACTCAGATTGAAAATATGAGAGTACAGTTGGGTTCGTTGGCACATGTTTCACTTAGGCAGAGGCTAACCTTGGCCGACGCGGGTCGAGGGTGACTGATAATAATTTTTTGAACTTTTTTTCAGGTATATTCAACAAACGTATGAGCAGGATTTTATATCTTTTGAAATGGTGCTCGGAAATTATATCTGATAACACTGATGAACTCGCAGCACTGGTATTTTTTTAAGGCGACCTTTACCGCAATTTCATTTTATCAAGAGTGGATGTTAATTTTTTTGGTTTCTAATTAAATTAAATAAAAATATGTGGAACATATTTTAATTTGAATTGGTGGTTAAAACCTCTAACAGGAGGTTAGAGGTGGGGCCCACCACACCCTAACCTCCCTTGGGAAAATATTTTATAGGTGGGGCCCACGCGAGCAACAAACCCGCCTTAACCCCCCCCCCCCCACTAAATATCCATTATTGATTGACACCGATCTTCATTAAATGGAACTCTTCACCTCCTCTAAGTTTGAATTTGTACCATCCCTTAACATTAATTAAATGAGTTGGCTCATTTAATTATACACATCTTTGTGTTGTTGTGAAAAATAATTAATAGAGATCATCTATTATTTTATGGGGGGAACTTTGGGAGAGCTTTGGGGAGAAATCTTGGAAGAAATACATCCTCATCTCTGAAGAATGCTCCTCATCTCCGAAGAACGACGAACATCATTCTCGATATTTAGCTAAGCTAAAATAGAAGGAGTCGACCACGAAGAATGCTAACAACTCCGTATTCAGTTACCCTCTTTCCTGACATCGACGAAGCAACGTTCATCTTCCGAAACTCCGTCGTTGATCATCGCAATCAATGTTGGGAGATTTGTATTATTTTTAAATATGAGATTAAACCTTTGTTCTTCATTGTACAAGTTTCTGGTTTGGAAAGCCAAATGATATCATTTGACGGGGAGGGTTCAGACCGCACGAACACACCCCAACTCTCCCCTTCATTGTTTCTATTTGATGACATTGGTGGTGGAGCCAAAAGGGTGCGGTGCTATCACACCGTGTTGGAGAATAACCGCTACCAGGAGGGCCACGGCGGACGAAAGAGGAACCACGGCTCGGAGGGCCGCGACAGATGAAGAAGTGTGGCGTCGTTGTACCGTGCGGTGGAGCCGAAGGCCACGGCCAGGTTAGGCCACGGCGTTAGGGATGCGGCGTGCGTCGCGCCGCTCGGAGAGCAGTAGGAACGTGGCGCTGTCACGCCGCGGTGGAGGTGCAGAGGCGGCCGACCGACGTGGAGCCGAACTAGCAGGGCCCCACGACCCCAGAACAGGCACAATGCACCGGTTCTGTTCGGCGAAATCGAGGGGGGAATGACACCCCCTCCCTCACGTGGCCACCCGGGCCGCCACGAGTCAGGCTGCCATGGCCGGGTCATCCCTCGGTCGGGCCGCCCTCGGCCAGGCCACCCTAGGCCGGGCCGCCCTTCGGTCAGGCCACCCCTCTGCCAGGCTGCCTTCGGCCAGGCCACCTCGGGTAGGGCTACCCATCAGGTCGGGCCGTCTCTTCGGGTAGGGCCATCCCCTCTGCTCGGGTCACTTACTTGGACCGGGTCAGACCCTTGTCCAAACCGAGTTGGGCCGGGTCACTCTGACTTGGTCAGACCAGACCCAGACTCGCTTTGGCCATTGACACCTTTTAGTCCGCATCTCGGGCTACAGGTGTCTGATCGACGAACCGTCTACGGAAATGGAATTCTTGGAGTGAGGTGATTCTTTTGACATACTTTACTTGAGTTTTGGACACCGTAGAAGAACAATCGGGATGGTTTGAGCCTAAAAATCAACCAACCCCTAGAACAGTAATGCCAATAACACTACCACAAAAACGGTTTTTCGCAGCGCCCCCTTTATCAGCGCTAACGAAAAAGCGCTGATAAAGGGGGTTCCCTTTATCAGCGCTCAAAAAAGGGCTGATAAAGGGTGCCTTTATCAGCGCTAAAAAAAGTGCTGATAAAGGCACCCCTTTATCAGCGCTTTTTTTTAGCGCGGATAAAGGGACGCCCCTTTATCAGCGCTTTTGTTAGCGCTGATAAAGGGCCCCCCTTTATCAGCGCTTGCTTAGTAGCGCTGATAAAGGGGGCCATTATCAGCGCTTTTTTTAGCACTGATAAAGGGTCGGCTTCAAAAAAAATTAAAAATATATTAATATATAAATATAGTTATACTGTTATATAAATATAATATATAATTTTTAAATATATTTTAGATAAGTATAAATGTACATTTACACTTATTATACTTAATATTTAAGATATTTAGTGAAAATGACTTCTTAAAAAATTCAAAAAATATTTTTAATTAATATTTTGATAATCATTATGGATTAATAGTCATTTAATAACAATTTGAGGACTAAAAAAATTAAAAAAATTAAAAAAAGATCCAAAATATGTTGAAAACGCAACTCAAACTTCAAACGGTCATAACTTTTGATCTGGGTGTCCGTTTGACCTCTACCACATATCAAATCGAAGCCTACGACGAGATCTACATTTCAATGACTGGGGGATACCCCAGTCAAGCGATTTTTGAGGCCAAAAGAGGCCCATAAGGCCTCCAAAACTGAGTTTTTTGTCGGGGTACCCAGATTTTTTAACATTTTGTGGATTTTCAAACTCGTTTAAGGGGGTATTATTGGCTTTTCTTGGTGGGGACTAAATTTATTCCAAGGTATTACATTTATATTGATATTATTTCTTTGAAATTTCATCCTTTTTTATAATGAACTACTATTTATAATCAAATATATAACTATATGTACATATTTTTTATATATTCGCACCTAAAAATTAAATTTTTTAAATAAATAATTAAACATATTTACATATAAAATATATTAGCTTTATCTAAATAATAAATAATACCTATTTTATTTAAAATACCAATATATGAATATTTATATACCTATATATTAATCTAACTATATATATATATTAATCTAACTATATATATATTAATATAATAACTATATATATATTAATATAACTACATATATATATATTAGTATTACTATAAATATATATATTAATATCACCATAAATATATATATTAATATCACTATATATATATTAATATAACTATATAAATATATATTCATATAACTATATATATGTTAATATAACTATATATATGTTAATATAACTATATATATGTTAATATAACTATATATATTATAATATAACTATATATATGTTAATATAACTATATATTAATATAAATATATATTAGTATACGAATAAATATAACTATATATATAAATATATATTAATACCACTATATATATATATATTATAATATAACTATATATATATATATTAATATAAATATATATTACTATACGAATAAATATAACTATATATATATATATATATCATGAATTGAAAAGCAAATAAAAATAGAGTAGTGGTAAGGGCTTAGGCGCGCAGGGGGGAGGTCTGGAGTTAAAATCCTGGTGGAGGCAGGGGTGCGCGCGCATGAGGAATATTGGAGCAAGCGCTGTTAAAGGGTGGATGGGGGTGTGTGGGGTGCGTGGGGTGTTGTATAGGGGCTGAAAAGCACTGTAAAAGGGGAGTTCAAGCATTGTAAAAGGGGGGTTCAAGCGCTATAAAAGCCCCCCCCCCCCCGATTGGCAGTATTTTTTAAATTTTTTAAATTTTTTTTAACTTTTATCAGCGCTAAAACGAGAGCTTTGAAAAAGGAAGCACTGATATAGGACCCCTTTATCAGCGCTAAAAAAAGCGCTGATAAAGGGTTACTTTTATCAGTGCTTTATTTAGCACTGATAAAAGACCCCTTTTATCAGCGCATTTTTTTAGCGCTGATAAAAGACCCCTTTTATCAGCGCATTTTTTTAGCGCTGATAAAGGGGCCCTATATCAGCGCTTTTCGGAGCACTGATAAAGGGGAACCCCCCTTTATCTACGCTAGCTTTATCAGCGCTTTTCTAGCACTGATAAAGGCCATTTTTAGCGCTGATAAAGGCCATGTTTGTAGTAGTGTAACTCTCAGATCGAGCGTCTAATTGACACGTCGTCTGTCGCGTTGGGTTCCTTGTGATGAGACGGAACTATGGGATACATCAACTAAAGAGTTCACGATAGTTAATTTATTGAAACTTGGCTCGAGGAGAGGACCCTCCCGGAATCGAGCGTGCTGTGTGCGGGAACCCTAGGGCTGGCTGCAACTGGGATTGCCGGATCCTCCGTGGTTTCGACGATGACGACTATTGTACCGGGATCCTCTGTGGGTTTGATAGTGACGACTACTGTACTGGGATCCTCTGTGGGTCTGATAGTTCTGAATTCTGGTTCTATATCCTGTGTGGGTCTGACAGAATAACTAGTCTTGTATCCTGTGTTGGTCCGACATCTTAGTTGGTCCTGTATCTTGTGTGGGTCTGAAAGCTTAGATGAATCAGTTAATAGCTAGTCTTGTATCCTATGTGGGTTTGACAGCTTAGCTGGTCCTATATCCTGTGTGGGTCTGACAGCTTAGATGAATTAGTGACTACATCTGATCATATCTATCACTCTACAAAAGATGTAAACATGTGTGAGCTGAGTCATGTCTTTCAACCATTATCATTGTGGTGTTTGACTTTACTTCCTTTATGGAATGGTTTGTCTTAGGGCTCGAGAGTTGGAGTTGTAATGTGATTGATAACTTAGGTATATGTATGGGCATATACCTAAGTCGGGTTTGTTGATACTTCGTGATTTTATCTTTCTTTTTGGTTTATCGTGGTTGGATATTGTGAGACCTTGAGGGTCTCGGGGTCCCTTCCGAGTATCGTTATACTCACCCCTGAACAGGCTATGACCTCACCTCATTGTGTTGGTTGCAGATGAAGGACAACATTGATCGAGGTAGAGAGTTGTAGAGCTGGATGGTACACGGAGGTGGACCACCTGGTGAGACGTACATGGAGCGGATAGATGGATATGGGATGTTGAGGAGGCCATTTTTACCCACCCTTCAGGTGTGAATCTCAGAAAAAGGCTCAGTAGTTGCTGTTTTACTTTACTGTAGTTGTACTATCTTTTCAGTTGTATTATACTTTACTGTTAGTCTTGTATTTCTAGCCCCTTTACTTTCAGCACCCTCTTTTGTATACATTTTCACATAGTGTTTTACTTCCTGTAGCGTACTTTGTTCTTTTTTGTTTACTGTTATAAAGGAAATGCCTTCCGAGTTTAGGGATTTATACCTTTGGTGCTAGTTGCCAGCCTCAGGCCTAGGGAAGGCGGGCTTGGCGTAGTCACAATACGGGCCCCGGGGGACGGGTCGTGACATTAATTCTGTATTATTTTCCATGGAATATTTTTTAATTGAAGAATATAAATGTTATTTGTGAAAATTAAATTTTTTATCCTTTAAATAAATTTTAAAATTATATCAAACTGAAATAAGTCTTAAGAGGACTATATGAAAATATGAAGACTTTTTGTCAATATTTTAAATATATATGATTATGTTAAACCAGTATAATTATTTATAATGGAAAATAATAATACATTTTGAGATTATATAATAAATAAGCCTATTTTTTGTATGAAAATGTTATTAAGTAATTTTAATTATAATTTTTTATAAATATATATTTAATCATATTTGTGTACCAAAATTTATACGAGTTAAAAAAAGATATAATCGTTAAATAATGGTGTATGAAAGTTAATTTATATTTTTAGAATGAAAATAAGTATTTAATAATAAGTGAAATAATATAAAAACTATAGTTAGTAAAATATTAATGCCAGTGTATTAAAATTATAAATTATTATATCAAATATTAAGAAAAGTTTTCAGTATTACAAATAAAATACAAAGTAACCATAATTGTATGTATATATATATATGTGTGTGTGTATTTTGAATATACATGTTTAATATATTCATATAAATATTATATTAGTTGAAAATATTATTTATTTAAGATAATTTTATATATCAATATTATACAAAATTTACTTAGTGTAAAAAATTGACCAACCATAATACCATAAAGCATGATCCTCAACCACATGTGGGTTCAACGATTAACCATGTGGGAGTTGTCTGACTAAATAAGACCATTGAGGAATGGGTGAGTGACTGTTGATACTCAATTTTTCACACAATGGTGCACGGGTTCATGGTGAGCGCTTAGCTCCCATAGAGAACACACAGTAGCATGTAAGAGAGAGGGAAAGTTGGCCTACCCAACATAGTGTGAGTGAGTGTTTCTAGTGTAAAACCCAATGTTTGGCTCAAGATGTAGGAGGTATGGTGAGTAATGGGAGGAATAGATAGACCATCTAAAATTTTGGCGTAGTATATGAACACTAAGTAATGTTTACCCATTTAAAAAATAATGATTATATCTGATCCATTTGATAAAATTGATTCCATCCATACTATCTTCTCAATCATCATCTTCCTAACATACTAACATGGAAACCCAAATTCCATTTGTTTCATTTTCATCTGACATAAGGAATAACATTATATAAGGCTTGACTGAACTATAAACAACCAAAATCTATTCCATTTTCTCCACTATCGTTTTCCATCTGCAAAAACAGTGTAGTCCTCAAACTACTAAATGTAGAAAACATACGCATAAAATCTGATCTACAAATATTGACTAATGAAGGATCATTCCCTCTTCCTACTATGATAAAACATGTGAAAAATTCATGTTAAAATCATGGAATGATTCTATATTTCTACCAAAGTTAGTTGCGATGTCAAAAATACCTATGTGTATCATCGAGTTTAAAGAAATCTTCCTTAGGAGGCTCAATGGTATCAATATAAAAAATATATATAAATATATATGTATAAACAAGTAACAAGCATATTTAATATGAAAGATCACCTATAGTTTGGTTTAGATTTTCTAGGTCCATAATCTTCTCCTTCGGTTATACCAATTGCGATGATGATGTTATACATACATACATACATATATATATTATTCTTAATCTATATATATATAACAAATTATTCAGTATATTCATGGGAGATAAATCATTTCAATATCTCTTTATTCAAAATTATGAATTATTTCCATTTATATATATAACTGTTTCCATCGATATTAAATACATAATTATCCATATTCCCAGCTTTTTCAACAAGCCAGTAGACTCCTAGAAGAATCATGTTTTGGAATTTTTGAGCTTGTTAAAAGAAATAAATGTTAACTCAAATATAGGTAAATATTTTTTATATAATCATCATTTTAATGATATATCTTAAAATTTACAATTTTATAGACGAGGAATTGGGTTTTTTAATTAATGTAATTTAAATATGAATGAATAGTTAAGAATTTTCTATATAAAGAGACTTTCACATTAAGTTACTCACTATATTAATGTTGTTTAGAAACCCAGTTATACCTTTCCATAATAGAATGAGTAAATGAATATGAATAAAATAAAGACTTTTCTTGTAGTTTTTTTCCTTCGAAGAGAATATATGTTGATAATTTTTAAGATAAGGATGTCTACTTTATTAAACAATTACAATTATTTTCCTAAAGTCTATATTGTAAAGTAAATTATTCTTGACAAACCCTTGTTTATGAAACTCTATGTAAGGGAATAAAGTGGTTTTTAGTATATTATACGTGAATCCCACACTTTTGTAAGAATATTTTACTCTTAAGATTTTTATTAATATTTTAGAACCATTGTTGTAAGAAATGTTTTATTTTTTTAACCCTCTTTATAGAGGTATATGATTAAATGATTTTATTTCAATTTATTTATAAAAAATACCATTTTTTAATTCTAAAAAATATTGAAAAGAAGATTTTATTTTCTAAATTAAAGGTCTATTTTATCGTCTGAAATATTATCACTATAAATAAAGTGTTATTTTTTTTCTTTAATTGTCATTCAAGATTAAAGGAATGGCTATGCACTATTTTTATACTTTAAATTCCATAAATTTTAAGAAAATAATTTTTATAAGATTAATTCTTCCCATTTAGAAATAATTTGTGAGTAATATTTATAAATTATATATTTCTCATGATCTTTATAAAAGAATGGTGTTTTCTTAAAGATGCATCTGGCTAAAGCGTATGAGATATAATATTATTTTTCTCTTTAAAAATTATTTATGTAGTTTTTAAAAGGCTAATTTTAATGGATTATAAATAAGAAATAAAATATTTAAAAAAATACAATGTTAAAAATTCGACATAAGGGTATCGATTTTGAATATGAGGAATGGGGAGTGCTCACATGGCCTAAAAAGGGACTTTACCCATAGAGTGATGTCTTTAATATGTCTTTTGGTCTCATGGTATTCTTAATTTTTTCAAGAATCATTATACTTCATAAAGATATATAACTTTCAAAGTAATGAATCTAAACTTTTCAATGAGAAATCGAAGCTTATTTTATAGACTATTATATTGAAAAATATAGGTTTCCTTTGTGATATGTATTTTACAAAAAGTTTTGAATAGTATTTATTTTGTATTTTTATTGAAAATTATTTTTTGATAATCGTAGAAAATTATAGAAATAAAATGTTTTATATTTTACATAAAAAATATATTAAAATGGATTTTTATATTAATTATATGAAAAGGATTATATAACTTGTTTAAATTACACTTACTAATTAATTTGTCTCTCACCCTACATTTTAAAATATTTTTCATAGGATTAGTAGTGAGTAGAAGATTGATGGTATTCATCATAAATTAAGGATCTAGCTTTTATGATGTTGGATAGTTGTTTATAAAATTTTTTATAACTATAATTTGTAATAAAGTCATCCTAATCCACTAAAGCTCTAGTCCTAAATGAACCCATTTTATATATATTCTTTGTTTAATTTTTAATAATAAAATAAATATACAACATGTTAGTAGCACCACATTTGGGAATGTGGGTATCGAGTTGTTTCATTTGGTAATGGTATAAATGTTTGCATAAATTTGGATAACAATATGATATTTTTTGGGGATAATTTAAGGGTTATAGGAATTCGTTTGGTGTTTTCAGGTTAAGGATCGATTTTTTCATCCAAATTTTCATAATAATTAAAATTTAAGATTAAATTTTCATTGAGTACAATGAAATATTTGAAATAAATAAATTAGTTTAAGGGAGTATAATTTAATATCCTAATAATTATAGAAAAAAATTATTCTATATAAATTTTCATTAAATTTATTATTCAATAATTTAAAATAACTATGTTATGTTTTAACATAAAAAATATTTCGCAAAAATTAATGTTTTTTATAGTTAATTTAAAATTGGTTATAAGAAAAGATAAAATTTTCAAATTATAATAGTATTACTTTTTATTATTTTCCAAGGAATAATATTTTTAGTGGGGAATATAAATTATATTGTGATGAAAATTAAATTTTTTTATCAAATATTATAATTAAATTAAACTTAAATAAATTTTAATAGAACTTATTGATTATTTTCGTAGAATTTCACTCAATATTATAAAAATATATAATTACACTAAACCTAAATTTTTATTATATATATATATATAATCCCTTTTATTATTCAATATATTATTTTTTACTTTTTATATGCTTATATTAGAAAGTTATTTTAATGATTTTGTTTGTAAATATATATTTAATATTATTTTTGCAATAAAATATATACGAGTTTCTAAGAAGGGTGTTATAATTGTGGAATCATGATGTGTTGAAGTTAATTTTTATTTTTATCATAAAAATAAGTATTTAATAATAATTGAAATAATATAAAAACTATAGTTAGTAAAATAGTAATTCAAGTGAATTAAAATTATAATGTATCAAATCCAATATTTAGAAAAGTTGACAATATGTCATATAAAATGAAAAGGGAGCATAATTTAAAATGTGTATATATATATATGGAATTTAAATGTATAAAATATTTATATAAATAATCTATTCATTGAAGATATTATTTATTTTAGGTAACTATATCTTTCCAAATGAAATAAAATTTACAGTGAAAGAAATTCGCCACCCATAATCCCACAAAAGACCCACCTCAACCACATGTGGGGAAAGTGTTCAACCATGTGGGAGTAAGGTCGACTAAGTAGGTCTATGTTAGTATGGGTGAGCACATGAAGATAGGATACCATGCACAAAAATGTGGAAAATTTCATGGTCAATGCATAACACAAACAGAAAATGTACGATGGTGTGCAAGGGAGCGAGTAGCTTGACACACCCCACATGTTGTGTGTGTGTTTTGGGGGTGTTGAACCCCACTATTAGATCAAGATGTATGAGAAATGGTGAATAATATAAGGTAGAGAATGATCGTCTGAAAGTTCAATATCGAACATGGACGTGGGGTACTAATCACCAAGAAAAAAACATACACTTATATCAGATTTATTTGATCAAATTGATGTTAGTCATATAATACTATTTTCCATCGCCTTCCGAACATGATAAACTAGTATAAAAAATTCCTTATGTTTCTTCTTCATTTAACATGAGGCATCATCTTCTTCTAGGTCGTCCTAATCCGTAAACAGTCGAAATCGATGTCATTTCCTTCTCCCACTATTATTTTATATCTAAAAATGGACTACATCCTTCAAACTAAAAAATTGGGAAACCGTACACGTGAAAACCTCATGGACTATACTAACCAATAGTGTCTCTTTCCATCAACCAATAGTGATAAAACCCTTCCACCATAAATTCTGACATCATAGTGTGATACTATCATGCCTGTAAAATTATTTTTGATGTCAAAATTACTAGAATGTAGGGTCGGGATTAAAGAATTATTCACAAATATTCTCAAATAAACAGATATAAACAAGATATCTATATATATATATGTACATACACAAGTAATAATCATAACAAAAACCAAATATCACCTACAATACAATTTTGATTTCTAAATTTCATCATCTTCTCTACAGGTTATACCAGTTATAGTGATGATATTATATATATTTATTTATTATTCTATATCAATACCTATATTTATATATAATTCAGTATTTAGTATACGCATGGGGGGGAATTAATTTTGAGATATATTAATTCTTCAATTGAGTATATTTCCATTTTTTTATATATAATTTTTACCATCAATATTATTGCATTGATTATCCATATTCCCAACTTTTTCTATATGCCACCAGACTCCTCAAGCCTTTGAATGTAGAATTTTTTGTATTATTAAATGGATGAAATTATAACTGGCATATTGAGAATTATATTTATTATAAATGTTATTTTAAATTTTATTTCTTACAATATAAAATTTTATAAATAATTATCTTAGAAAATGAATATTTTAAGTATAAGAATTATTGTCAGTGCTGACACAGTGACTGTGCAACATTGGAAATGTCATATTTGCGCCTTTATAAATAATAGTTGTGTGTAAAATAATGAATGGATATAGACTTTTTTTGAATTTAATTATCTTTTTTTATGATAGTAATTTTTTAAAAAAATTATATATCGAACAATTAACATTAATACATGTTTAATGTTGATGCAGGTCTTGTACAAGCATAAGAAAAATAAATATTTTTTTTAAAGTTATAAGACTTATTAAATGACCTAAACTGTGGATAAAATATTTTATATACAAAATTATCTTCCAATATGATTTTTAGATCCAAATCTGGTACATTTTGGACTAACATGGATCAAATTAGTCGTTTTATATAATTTTATTAAAATTAAAGACAACTTGTTCGCACTATAATATAAAGTAAGTGTAATATTTTAATATGATGTTTCCTAATAGATTTTTTTCAAAAAACAATATTATTTAAAAATATAATAAAATTATAGTTTTCCTAGAATTTTATTTTTAATTTTTAGGCAACAAATAATTAACTTAATGTCTTGAACGATTATGATGTAGTAAATATTTAATTAATGAATAAATCAAATTAATGATTTTAATAATAGTAAAATAAATGTAATTTTATTTTTTAAATTGATTTCATGACTTATATAAGAAATTATATTATGATTAACATTTAATTTTAATTTTAATTTTATTTGGAAAGCAATTTATGTGTTTAAATTCATGATTTTGAATAGTTTTTAATTTAAAAAAAATATTTTTTCCCTGAAAAACATATTTTGTTAAATTATTTCAAAATAAAAAAAAAGAAAAAAGAAAAAAATGGTAATATTCTTTCTAAAATGGTATATCCTATGATTTTGTGGCCTTTTGAAATTCTTAGACCCTATAATAGATTTATAATATTTTCATAATTCGAGTAATTTCTAAGTTATCCCTAACCTAAATTATAAAAGTAAACACTTCCTTCAAATATTTCAAAACCTTAAGCCTTCACGTTTGAAAAAATTATACCAAATTCTCTTCTCCTCATCCCTTATCGTATTATTGATCATTTAGTCTTAGAAAAAGACCACTTCCAATAGCTTTAAAAAGGATTTCCAGGAGAATTTTTCAAGAGGTAAATTCATTTTTTCTCTTTTTGAATTATTTCTCACTTACACCTTATCCCCACCTCTAATCCAATGTTTCATGAAAACTCTAGAATCTCCTATATACTGGATTTGTTTTTTTTAGGGTATATATATCATAAAATCTATCATCCTCTCCTTTTATTCTAAAATAATGAAATCATCCCCCACGCTGCGTCAATTCACCACCTTCGTGGATGATGACGTTTCATTTCCCTTTAAACAATACCATGGAATGTTAAAATTCAAATTTTAATTTTTGGAGTGATGGATTTTTATATATTTTATCACTTTTAGATTATTATTTCCTGTTTACGAAGAATATCATAAATAAAAAGACCTTGGAATCCATGAAAAAAACGCACCTAAAACAATAAAAGTAACAAAATATTATTAATAAATGGGTGGAAATGTTTTAAGAAGATAATATAAAGAATTATATAAATGTATTTAGTTCAATAATATATTAATAACATTATTCAATCCATTATAAATGATAATTTAACACATTTTAAGGAATTCAAACCCAAAGTAAGGGACATTCCTTTCAAAATCCTTTTAAATGTCTCTTTTACAAAATTTAAAAACATATATTTTTTATATGGTATGAGTAGTATATCTCATTTACATGATTATTTATTACTGTAATGTTTCCTTTATAAGTTTTTGTATTTATTTTTCAAGTATATGATTTCATTATTATGTGTGCGGATTGTATATTATTTAAAAATATAATTTTTACAAAAAATGGTATTTTGATATGTGAATGTGTTTCTATCATAGATTTTAATGAGTTATCAAGAGTTTTATTCATTGTATATTCTGTGGAATTTTTTTTTTGGGTTGAGCCCATTATAGCTCAAGATATGATGGGGGATCTCCATTTTATCTCTCCAATGCATTGGGTACTCCGAATATAGAAGTTGAATGAATGGTTTTTCTATGTGTAAGGGTGAATGTAAGATGGATATGGTAAATGTGTCCGGAGGAAACTACATTATGTTTCTATGCATGCTAATGAGTTTTTATGTAACTAGTTTTATGGGTTTTTATGTTAGCACATGACTAATGAGTTATTAATTTACATACCTTACTATGATTTTTGTACTCATCCCAATATTTTCATAATATTTTTCATAGGTTATATGGATGTGTAAGAGAAATAAGGAATTCAAGTTAAATGTTATGAATATTTGTTAAAGAAATCATGTTTCATTTTAAAAGGTTTATATTTGCAATTAAATGGATACTCTTTTTGTAGTATCCACTATATATAAATATGGGATATTATGTATGTATTATGTTCTAGTTCTATAAATATCTAAACCTAAAAAGATCATCAATGGGAAATAAAGTAATTTTTTTAATAAAAGTCAAGATTATGTATTGTTTAAAGGACGGGTCCTTACTGTTGGTATGAGAGGATGGTTTAGATAACCTTATTGGTTAAAATGATATTAATAGAATACCATAAATAATTTTTACATTATGGTTAATTTAAAATGATATATAATTTAAATATTTTCATGTTTCTTGGGCTAAGATATGTCAGTTAGGAATTGTTTTTTATTGAAGAAATAGGGATGTTGAATTTGGAAGGCATTGAGAGGATGATATCTACCATGAAGAAACATGTCTATTGTGGAGAATTTTATGAGGAAAAATCCTCCTACTTTTAATGGGACCTTAGAACTAGTGGTGTCCAAATGATGGATTAATTCTCTAGAAAAGATATTTGATGTCTTGAGATTTTCAGAACTCCAAAAAGTAACATAAGCCATTTATCATTTTGAAGGTGAACTCGATCAATGGTGGTATTTGGTTAAGAATATGAAAGAAAAATAAGATCTTGACAGTCTAGAAAGGGATAATTTTTAGAGACTTTTTTGAGAAATTATTTTTCCTATAACCGTACAACTCGAAATGGAGAATAAATTCTTGGAACTGAGGTAGAAAGATGATGAATCTATGGATGTTTATGGAGCCAATTTTACAATACTGGATAGGTACATACTGAATTTTACTCAGGACTTCGATAGAAAATTTAATATATTTTTCTCTGTTCTAAATCTATATTTACAAAGATTTTTGGCTTCATAAGAGATTACAAGCTATGAGAAACATGTAAATTGTGCCAAAAAAATAGAGATGGAGTTTCCTGAAATTTATTTGCCTCTAGATGATAAGAATAATAAGTAGTCAGGTTTGTAGGAATTGGGAAAAAATTCATCAATGAATTCTAGAGGTATGAAAATCAATTTCCCTTCTTATCAAAAGTGTGATAAAAAGAATCCATAAAAATTTCTTGTAAACATTGGGAAATTATACCAATGTGGAAAGTTTTTACATATGTATTTTTATGAAAAGAAAAATGATCCAAAAAGTAAAGAGAAGTCGATGTAAATATTCTTTAACTATATAAAGTTGTGTCATTTTGTTGATGTGTGTCCAAATATAGTCACTCAGGGTGAAAATCATTATGATTGGAAATATAATGGTGTGTGAAAATCCTTTGAAACTACTTCAGTTGATGTTAATCCATCAAAAAAAGTGGTATTGGGTACATTTCTTGTTTTTTCAGATTTTGTATAATGTGTTGTTTGATTCGGGGTCAACTCGTTCCTTTATATATGATAAATTTTCTACTAAATTGAAAATTTCTTCTCTCGAAATGAATCTAGAACTCGTGGTATAAGAACCTGGAATATATATTGCGGTAAAAAATAATAATAATATACTTATCTTTTATTATGTAAAGAGTTTACATTCAAACCATATTGTGTTGCCTCTAGTAGAGTTTGATGTTATTCTGGGAATGAATTATATTTCTATTTATCATGCTATGATATATTGTAGATATAAAGTAATTATTTTTTCGAAAGAGTTTTTGTTCGTGTATAAGAATGAACCCATACTATTGGTAACATATCGGGTTGCCAAAAAACTGTTAAAAGATGGAAATAAATGTTATCTTTCACACATTGTGGAAAACAAATTGACAGTTAATATTAATGAGGTTTCAGTGGAAAATGAGTATCCTTATTCTTTTCCTGATGATTTTACTGGTGTTATTCTTAATCGAGAGGTTTATTATACTATTGACATAGTTCTTGATGATAATATAATTTATAAACCCCCTTATCGAATGCCTCAATTGGAACTTCTAGAATTAAAAAATTAGTTTCATGAATTATTAAGTAAATGCTTTATCTGACCTAGAACTTCAACATGGGCTTCCCCTATCTTGTTTGTTAAAATGAAAGATGGTTCAATGAGACTTTGGATTGATAATATTTCCTTTAATAACATCACTATTAAAGAACAAGTACCAATTTCCATATATTGATTGTCTGTTTGATCAGCACCAAGGCGCGTAGTATTTTTAAAAAGTTGACCTGAGGTCAGGGTACCATCAGTTGAATGTAAAAGAATCATTCATTCTAATGACAATGTTCTATACAAGATATGGGAATTATGAATTTGTTGTTTTGATGTCTGCGTTAACTAATACACCTGATGTATTCATGGATATTATGAATATAATATTTCATGAGGCCTTGGATAATTTTTGTAGTGTTTATTGATGAAATTCTCATATATTCAAAAATTAAAGAGGGGAATGAAAGAAATATCAGGGTTGTTTTGAAAACATTGAATGAAAATAAACTGTATGGAAAATTTTGAAAGTAGGAATTTTGGTTGTTATAAATTTATTTCCTTAGTCACATTGTTTCTATATATGGAATAACTGTTGATCCTGCTAAAACAAAATTTGTTGAAGAATTTTCAAGACCAACAAAAATTACCAATATTTATAGTTTCCCTGGTTTTGTAGGATACTATAAGTGATTTTTTGAACAATTTGCATTGTTATATATCCAATTGACTAAGATAACTCGAAAATGTGTTATGTTTATCTAGATAAAATAATGTAATTACTATTTTCAAGAATTGAAAAGAATATTGTTAAATGCTCTAGTTTTGACCATGTATTCCCGAAATGGTGAATTTTCAATCTATAATTATTTTTCATTGATGGAACTTGGTTATGTCCTAGTACAGAATGATAAGGAAATTACTTATGCTTCACATCAGTTTAAATCACATGTGTTAAATTACCTTACTTATGATATGGAATTAGATACTATTTTTTCATTAAAATTTTGGAGTCATCATTTGTATGGAGTACAATGTGAAATGTACACTAATCATAAAAGTTTGAAGTGTATATTAACTTATAAGGAATTTAAAATGATACATAGAATATGGTTGGAACTAATTAGGGATTATTATTGCAAGATTAATAACCATATTGGTAATGAAAATAGTGTGGTTGATGCATTGAGTCAGATAAGTAATGATGCATCAACCATGATATGTCTAGAATGTGACCCTTTGGTTAATGATTTAATAAATTTTTTCTATGAAGTTTTTAGTACTGGAAATTACTTTCTTTTGTTTCAGGTGTTAGTGTTTTCATCTTCGTTAGAAAAAATTAATAAGGATTGAATGAAAAGATGTATTTTTTATTTTACCATGAAATATTTGGCATGTCAATTGGTTAAAGATTTATGGCAGTAACCAAAGGGGATTCTTCTGCTTTTTCCAGTGTCAGAGTTGAAATAGGTAAATATATCCATTGACTTCATTATGGGACTACCAAAGACTTCTTGGGGAAACAATGCAATCTGGGTTATTGTTAATTATTTGACTAAATCTTATCATTTCCTTCCTATTCAATAAACTCTTTCTCTAGATCATCTTTCTCATCTATAAATTAAAGAAATTTTTAGGTTTCATGGAGTTCCTCTCTGCATTTTATCTATTCGTGATCCTAGGTTCACTTTTAACTTTTGGAAAGGCCTTCAGAAGTCATTAAAAATAGAATTAAATTTCAGTTCATCTTTTCATCCTCATTAAGATGGGTTGTCAAAACATAAAATTTAGGTATTGGAGGACATGCTTCCATATTTTAAACTAGATTACTAGGAAATTTTGGATCATCATATTTTATTAGTTTAGTTTTCTTATAACAACATATTTCATTTCAATATACAAATGGCACATTTTGAGGCATTGTATGGAAAGCGGTGTAGAACTCCATAATTTTGGGATGAAGTCCGGAAAAGGAAATTTATAGGATGATAATTATTCTAGGAAGTGGTAGAGAAATTTAGTTTGATTTAGAGACACATGAGGACAGCTCATAGTAGTTAGAAAATTTATGCAGATAACAGAATAAAAGACCTTTCTTTTGACATAGGTGATTATGTTTTCCTTAAACTTTATCCATTAAAACATGTAATTTGTTTTTTAAGAAAGGAAAATTATGCCAATAGTTAATTGGACCTTATGTAATTATGGATAAATATGGAGTACTCTCATACCGAGTAGCCTTGCCTCTGAGTATCTCTCAGGTACACAATGTTTTTCGTTTTTTTGTTGTTAATGAATTATGTGCCCGATCCATATCATGTTTTGATCCTAGAAGTAGTTTATCTAGAAGATAATATTTATTATATGGAAAACCCTATTTAGAATATTAATCATAGATAGAAAGTGTTGTGGAACAAACTAATTTATAAACTTAATGTTTTGTAGGGAAACCACATTGTAGAAGAAGCAACATGGGAATCTGAGAATGTTATGAGGGAAAAGTATCCTTATTTATTTAATACATGAATTATTTTTCAAGGATGCGATATAAAAAAGTTGGTAGAATCTAACAGCATAGGTATTTATAAAATAATTTTTTTATTACTACTCTTGATTTAAATAGTAATTCTTAAAATAAATAATTAATTATATGGTAATTTATTTAAAACACTAATTTGTCAGTAACAAAATTTTAATTTGAAAAAACTAATTTCATTTTTAAATTCATCATTATGAATTTATCTTTGAATGAATTTTTGTTAATTTTTTGAAAAAGTCTAATTTTTGTGAATAGTAAAAATATAATCTTTTATAAAAAATGGTATTTTTTGTGATGTCAGGAAAATATAATTGTGATATAAAATTTAACAATTTTATCGAATAATTAAATAATGATATTATAAGATTAATATCATACATAAATAAATTATAACATGAAAATATATATTCTATTCATGATAAGTATATAGATTATTTTTAGTGTTGACGTAGTGCATGTGCAGTATTGGGAATGTCAAATTTGGCTTTTTAAAAATAATAATTGAGTGATAAAAATGTTTTTAAGACTAATTTATTAATTATTATGTATTATTGATGTTTATTATTTTTATTTCTAATTTTACATCCATATAACATTAATCTTATCTAATTGCATGTGCAATGCCTGTGCAGGGCAAGAAAATATAAAGAAAACAAATTTAAGATGCTATCATGACATGTATATTTGTGAATATAAATAATTAATGAATACAGAATTTTATTTTGAACATAATTAAAATTATTTAATGATAGTAATTTATTTTAAATTTTTTATATTTGAAATAATTTATATTAATGCTTGGGCAATGTTGATGCAGTTCTTATACAAGAATAAAAAAAACTAAATAAAATATTTTTATTAGAATTATAAGAATTAATAAATGAACATAATTATAAATAATAAATTTTATATAATAATTTTTCGACCAATATAATGTTTATATTCGGATTTGGGACATTTTGGACCCACATGGATCAAATTAGTCTTTTTATATTTTTTACTAAAAAGAAAGACAACTTGTTCACAATATAATGTCCAAAAAGTATAATATTTAAATATGATCTTTTCTAGAAGAGTTTTTTCAAAAAAATAGTATTTAGAAATATAATTAAATTATATTTTTTATATAATTTTTTTAATTTTAATTAAATAAATAATTACCTTAATGGATAGAACAATTATGATATAGTAAATATTTAATTAATGAATAAGTCAAATTTATAATTTTAAAAATAGTAAAATAAATATAATTCGATATTATTAAGTCAATTAACAATTTTTATTGGTAATTATAATATGTGTAAGATATAATTAAAATTTTAATTCGAATTGAAAAGTTTGTTTTGATGTGTTTGAAGTCATGTTTGTGAATAGTTTTTAATTTGCTAAAATTATTTTTTCCATAACAAAAATATTTATATTAAATTATCTAAAAATAAAAATAAATAATTAAAATGGCCAAAAATGATAATATTTCATCTAAAATTTGATATACTATGATTTTTAATCCTTTTAAAGTCTTAAAACCTATAATAAATACTTTATATTTTAATAATTTGAGTAATTCCAATGTTACCCCTCACCTCAATTATCAAAAAGGGATCCATCCTTCAAAACATTCAATACCATAAACCATATTGTTCAGAAAACTTCTACCAAATTCCATCCTCCTCACCCCTTACCACATTCTTGAGCTTCTGGTCTCAAAAAAATAACACTTCCAATATCCTAAAAGAGGATCAAAATGAGAATTTTTCAAGAGGTTAATTCCTTTTTTCTCTTTTAAATTGTTTCTCACCTATACCCTATCCCCACCTCTTATCCAATGTTTCATGAAAATGAAAGTATCAAATACATAATATAGTTTTTTTATTTATGGTATATGAATCATAAATTCTATTATCTTCTCCTTTTACTCCTAAATAATGAAATTGTCATTCGTGGTGTGTCAATTCACCGCCTTCAAGGATGATGATTTTTCATTTCCCATTTACCAAAATCATGGAAAGTCTAAATTCACATGTAAATTTTTAAAATGACCTAAATATATATATTTATCACTTATATATTATTATTAAACTTTGACATGGAATTCCATAAATAAACCGACCTTTGAAACCATGAAAAGAATGCACCCAAAACAATAAAAACACCAAAATATTTTTAATAAATGGGCGTAAAATGTTATAAGAACATAATATAAATAATTATAAACAATATTTTAGTTATTTAACATATTAATAAAACTATTAGAAAAATTAAACAGGATTTTTTAACACATTTTAAGAAATTTTAATGTAACACCCCGACCCCAATTACCTAGAGTCAGTGCATTATAAGATAACATTGCCATGATTATAAAAGATCAAGTCTTGAAAGACCAATTAGTTTAGTAGCCTTGGAAACACTAGATTCATTCATAAGTCTTACATTACATCATAAGTTAAAAAACTAAAACAACATAGTCTCCATATTCTTCACTTATATCCCCTTAGACTATCCATGCAGGTCAGTCATAAAATACTTCTTCACATACTGGGAAAAATAAAAATAGAAAGGGGTGAGCTCAGATTCCTAGTAAGGATAACAATATAGTGGAAACTTTCATAAATAAGTATAAAAATTTAATTCAATCCATAAATAAAACTAAAGCCTTTTAAACATAAACTTTAGCATAATATGGCAAAGTTAAAATGAAATAATGCCATTTACTTATTCACATGGATATTCTACTAGTCAAATAATCACATGCAATATCAATAACCACTTTCATAATGATGGAATGCATAATGACAGCCTATCATAACCACATATTCAAGGCCTTGTGCCAAGAATACTAAAAAGATTTTGTCAATGCCTTGTGCCAAGACACTAGTTTGTCTCATGAGACCTACTGATGCATCGAGGAGCTATAGCGGGCTCCACCCGTCACTTACTAAGTCCAATGCATTCCTTATATGAATAGGTTTAAACATAACATAAACATTCGTATTAGAACTAGCAGAGGAAATGTCAATACTTTCTCCATAAACCATGAATGGTATAAAAATAACACATCCACAGTCAAACATATCACAAATCCTTCAATAAAATATGGAAGTTTTTTATCATAATAAATCAACTTCAAATAAGCTTAAAATCCATCAAAGGATGTTGACATAGATGAAATAAAAACTATTTGAGAGAAATATCTCTTTTTCTGAAATCATTTAAAAGTAATATAATCATAAAAGAAAACATTTACTTTGAAAAATATTTTTATAAGCTTATAAGGGAAGCTGTGATGATTTTATAATGGTGGAAAATAGCCGCACCTGTCGTATATGTTAAAAAAGACATTCTTACATTTATTCTATTGAAAAGGTTAAAAAGGACCTTGTTTGGAAACGACAGAAAGATTACATTATAAACATCTTATATAAAGTCAAATAATGGTATAAATGACTTAAACCCATATTCTATAAAATAGTAAGAATGTTTTGAAGTAAATTTTTAAGAAACATGGATGTGGATGATAAAGAGGTCTCAGTAGATACTTATGTAAAAAAACCTCAAATAATAAAGAGATTGTGAAATTAACTCTTACCCTATACATTTCCTTGGTATATGGTTTTTTAAACTCTAGAATAATGGTGAAATAATTTTTATTAAATAATACAAGAATAATATATATTAATATGATATCATATATGATCTTTTAACAATGCTTTGTATATAATATCATAGTATTATCGTCGTTTTGGGTGTTAACGGATTTGTTTTCCTTTATATTATTTATCATGTGAGTCATATTTATTATGAATTGGATGTATCTTATTCATATATATAATGATATAAAGTCTTTAAACATTATTTTTAATCATCTAATGAAACTTATTCTTGAATGGATACGATGGGGAATGAATCTCATCGCTATGTGGAGATGGTAATCCATACGTACGCACGAGCAATAAAATCAATATTTTGATTTTAAAATAATTTATAATTGGATGGTATATCATATATACAGAATTATTATCATGTTATATTTGTTATTTACATGAATTACACAACATTATTATACCCATCCAAAAAATAATGTATTGGATAACAATTACACCACGACGTGAAGACGGTAATCCATATGTATGCACGTATGGTGACATGTCATTCAAAGGATGGATAATAATAATTAATATTGATGTACCATATTTATAATAACATCACAGTATATAGAAGATACTATAGTTATTATTTTATAATGGAAATAAAAAATAAAGAAGAAGTGGAAGAAGAAAAGAACTTCAAGCAGAGTGGTGAAATTATTACCTCCTCTTCGAGTTCTTCCTTTTGATTCGATCAAAAGGGCTCCCTAAGTTGGATTTCGGACTAAAGTAAGGCCTAAAGGATTAATTGAGGTATGTTGAGTGGATATTTGGGCAGATTTGTGCCAAGACAAATGTCTTTTAAGGTGTTAATTAGAGAGAAGGGGAGTGCCCTTTTATAATAGGGGTGATGGGCACCATAGAAAAAGCTAGAAATATTATTTTATAATAAACTTATTTTCAGTTTATAATGGCTAAAAAATGGATTATTTAAATTATATAGTGAGGATGGGTTGAAAACCACTCAACTAATAGGTTTTAGACAGTTTTGGGTCACTATATTAACTTTATCTTTTAGATTTAACTCTTAGTTAAATTGTTTGACATTTACCATGTCTCTTTGTATTTTTATATTATATGGTTAATAAACATACTATATACTTCCAAGAGAACACCAAGTTGTTCATTAATGATACAACTATCATTATATAAGTCTTTTTTTCGAACCTTAGATTTTTATGAATTAAATATCAATTAATAATATTATATTTGATTTAAAAACTCTTTTTTGTCAATTTTGACACTATTCGGTATTTTATTTTTGACAAATTGATAACAGCATTATTACTTCAAAAAAATTCATCTAACCAACCCTAATATGTCATATTAAACTAGAAAATTAGTGTAATTCATAAAAAGTCTCAAATTAAATTTATTTGGATATTTGTAATATAAATTATTTTCATATTTCATTAATTAGGTAATTACTACATCACCATTGTGTCATAATTAAATTAAATTATATAATGTCTAAAAATTATAAATAAAATACCATTATGTAGGAAATCGTTTTTTATTTCTAATTAATATTTATAATCGAATTTATCTTATGTATAACCCTATATTAAAAATGTTTTAGTTATTAAACATTGATTTTAACTCTTTTAACTCTTTTTTGAATTAAATAATAATAAATGTTCTAATCTAATCCAAGTGGACCAAAGAGGATTATATATTATTCCTAGGGTTGTTTTTGGTGGAAGTATATATAGAGAATATAATTAGAAAATGTGTTGTGGTAAAAATAATATCAATTTTACCCTTAATTTCCCTATTTACTTTTAACCGTGGTAAATAAAAGTAAAAAGTTACTATTCACCAAAAATTATTTTTATCTTATTGAACCAAATTTTACTCCTTGATATTAACCATCTCTCTTGAATTTTATAAATTCAACTCATAGAAGTGGTAAAATTATGTTTTATGTGAATTTGAAAATTCTCCTAGGTGGTGGGTAAAAGACGGTGAAAAGATCAATAAAATTTTGATATATCTAAAATTATTATAAACTGACTCTAATAAATTACATTGAACTTATATAGGTATTATGTATCTATTTTGACCTAAAATAAATTTAAATAAAATAAATAATTATTTAAATAAAAACTCGGTTTTAAACTATAACTTAGTGTTTTTCACTATTCATAAAAAATTGAATGTTTATAGAAAACTACCAAAAATTCACCCTAAGTTAATTTTGATATTCCGAATCTAAAAATGAAGTCCATTTTGAAATATAAAGTTTATAAAATTTCCTAATGTGGGTATTACTATTCATAATGGCTAGTTTGATTGGTTGTGGTGTGTGTTTGGACTCAAAGTTGCGTACAACACACGCTACTGTATTATTCAAAGAGAAGAGTATTGTGGAAGCTTGGGGTGTTATAGTATCCCCTACTTCTAATAATGTCATCCTTAAAATTTCTAGAATATTACTGCATAAAAAGACTCTGGTGGTTCTTCATCATATGTTCCTTCGGTTCCCACATTGCCTCTTCCATCTTATGGTTTCTCCATAGAACTTTTACCAGATGATTCGTCCGGTTTCTCAGCACTTGTTCTCTTGTATCAAGAATCTTGACAGGATCTTCCATATAAGACAAACTGGGTTCCAGTTCTAATTTCTCATAGGTGAGTACGTGTGTTGGTCCAGGCATGTATTTTCTCAACAGTGATACGTGGAACACATCGTGAACTTTAGAGAGATTTGGAAGCATTTCCAAACGGTAAGCTACAGCCCCAATTCGTTCTAGAATTTTGAAAGGTCCTTGTACCTGGGACTCAATTTACCTTTCTTACCGAAACGTATAACTCCCTTCTGTGGAGATACCTTTCAGAAAACTTGATCTCCTTCCAAGAATTCTAAATCCTCTTTTCTGTTATCGGCATAGCACTTCTACCTACTTGGAGCTGCTATGATGTGGTTTTGGATTACCATCAACTTTTCCCTCATTTCCTCCACCAGTTCTGGACCTATGAGTTTTCTTTCACCAAAATCATCCCAATAGGTTTGTGTGTAACATCTCTTTTTGTATAACACTTCATATGGTGCCATCAAAATACTTGAATTTAAGCTATTATTATAGTAAAATTCTACCAGAGGTAAATATTGATCCCACATACCCTAAAAGTCAAGTGAGTAAGATATCAACATGTCTTCTAATGTTTGAATATTTCATTCTGATTTTCCATCAGTTTGGGGGTGGTGGTCAGTACTCAAACGAAGCTCAGTGTCTAGGGATTTCTGAAGACTTTTCCATAATCATGAAGTAAAACGTGGATCACGATCAGAAAAAATAGATATGGGTACTCCCTAAAGTCTCACTACATCATTAATATATAGTCTTGCTAAACGTTCAAGTGGTAGATCTTCTATTATAGTAAGAAAATGTGCTGACTTGGTAAGACAATCAATAATTACCCATATTGTATCATTCCTTCTAGGAGTCTTTGGTAGTCCCATGACAAAGTCCATCATGATATTATCCCATTTCCACTCAGGTATGGGAAGATGTTGAAATACTCCTCCAGGCTGTTTACTTCTAGCTTTCACTTGTTGAAAAACCATATATCTTGACACAAAATCAGAATTCTCCCTCTACATGTTTTCCCAAAAAGATGTTCCATCAAATCTCTATACATCTTAGTGCTACCAGAGTGTATAGAGAAATTGGAACAATAAGCATCATCCAACAATTCCCTTTTTAATCAGGTATATCGGGAACACAAAGTCTCTTCCCAATTTTCAAAATTCCGTCTTCATACAAAATGTCACTCAATCTCCCATTATTCACAAATTTAATGTTCTTTTAAAACAATTTATCATCATTCTGAGAACTCTTTATCCTTTCTAGTAAATATGGTTTGGCAACCATTTGAAAAAGCATTGGTGTTTTACCTTCCATGGTAATTCCCATATCCATCTTCACTAGATCCATGAAAATAGGATCCCTTTCAACTCTCATCTTGTTCAAAACTCCATGATCCAATCTACTCAAAGCATCTTCCACCTTATTTTCCTTCCCCAGGTGGTATTATATCATGCAATCATAATCCTTGAGTAGTTCAAGACATCTCCTTTGCCTCATGTTGAGTTTTTTCGTTGAGAAAATATACATCAAACTCTTGTGATTAGTATAAATCTCACATTTTTTACCATAGAGATAGTGTCTCCAAATCATCAAAGAAAAGATTAGAGTTTCTAACTCAAGATCGTGAGTAAGATAGTTTTTCTCATGAATTTTCAGCTTTCGTGATGCATAGGCAATAACCCTATCATTCTGTATAAGGGCACAACCAAGTCCTTTCTTCGATATATCACTATTAATAACGAACCCATCATTCCCCGATGGTAGAGTAAATATTGGAGAATTGACTAATATTCTCTTCAGTTATTCAAAACATTCTTCACACTCTTTTGTCAAAACAAATTTAACCTCTTTTTGTGTGGGCTTTGTTAATGAGTTAGCCAACCGCAAAAAATTCTGGACGAAATGTCGATAATAACCTGATAAACCAATAAAATTGCGTAACTCAGTTATACTTATCTGTCTTGTCCATTATTGGATTTCCTTGGTCTTTGAAGGGTCAATAGAAATTCCATCCTTAGAGATAATATGGCCAGGACGGGAAATCTCCTAAAGCCAGAATTCACACTTGCTAAAATTCCCAAAAAATTCATGTCTTCTAAGAGTCTTCAGGATAATGTGCAAGTGATTTTCATGATCTTTGTATCTTTTGGAGTATACCAAGATATCATAAATAAATACCACTAAAAATTCATCAAGATATTCCTTGAAAACTCTGTTCATTAGATCCATGAAATCAGAGGATGCATTACTCAATCCAAAAGGCATTACTATAAAATCATAATGCCCGTACTAGGTTTGAAATGTTGTCTTCAAAATTTCTTCCTTCTTTAAACACAATTGATGGTATCCTGATCAAAGGTCAATCTTTGAAAAGTATTGATCTCCATGTAGTTTGTCAAATAAATCATCAATGTGAGGTAGGAAATACTTGTTCTTTTTTGTTATACCATTGATCTCCCTGTATTCAATGTACAAACTCATAGATCCATATTTCTTCTTAACAAAAAATAAGAGGGGATCCCCATGGAGATACACTAGGGAGAATAAATACCTTATTAATCAATTCCTCTAGTTGTTTTGTTAGTTACACTAATTCCACAGTGGCCATTCTATAAGGGGTCTTCGATATGGGCCTTGAACTAGAAATTAAGTCAATAGAAAACTCATTTTCTCATTCTGGAGGATGTCCAGGTAAATCTTCTGGAAACACATCAACATACTATTTCACAATAGGTACATCCTCTATTTGAACATTCCTCTCCTCACCCACAGTTATTTCATTCTATTCCTCCCCAATAATTGAATTTAGTTGATCTACTAGGGGTGGATCTATATAAGAATCAGGTGGTGACGATTCTTCTCTAAGGATAAGGTGTTCTTTATCATCATTAACAAAAATAGTAACCTCCTTATTCTTACAATATATTATTGCATCATGGTCAGAAATCAAATCCATACCGAGGATTTTATAAAATTCAATCATGGGTATGATGATGATATCAGCATATAAAGAACATTTATATGCCCTAATGGGAATGGATTCACAGAACTTTGTAGAAATGATACTTCCCTTAAGAGTTTTGACTGACAACTCCCTTGTTAAATCAAATTGGAAATATCTAACTTTCATAGAAAACTGGGAAGATATGAAACAATGTGATGATCCAGAATCAAATAAACCATTTTCTAAACTTGAGGAAACCATTAAATTACCTACCACCACATCTTTCAGAGCTTCTACCTCAGCAGTAGTGATAGCATAAGCTTTCCCTTGATCCCTTGGCCTTTTTTGAGGTAAGTTCCTCTGATCCTTAGGACATTCATTTTCTTAATGTCCCATCTCCTAGCAATTGTAGCATTGAACATCGGTAGATTCTTTCTACCCCTTCCAATCACAAGCTTGGTGGCCTTTTTCCCCACACTTATAATAGACTCCCATTCACTTCAAGAATGTACCAGGGTGTTTCTTCCCACATTTACTTCAGGATGGATATTCAACTTTTCCCTTCTTCCCCTTATTACCATTTCCAGAGTGATTAGCAGATATCTTCTTCTCTTTCTTTATTTTAAAGTCGTAAGACTTAGATAATTATTTTTCTATCTTGATAGCACATGGGAAAATATCTTCATATGACGAGAAGGATTATGAGACTAATGATCAACAGAGAGACAGTTTTAACCCATCAATGAAACGATCAATCTTACTACTTGGGTTTTGAAAATAATCTGCAGCATACCTCGCTAACCTTCTAATGTTAGCTTCATACATTGCGACATTATCATCCTCCTTTTGCCTCAAACTCAGAAATTGCCTTTCCATATCTTCTCGATGGTCACGAGGAAATTATTTTTCTAAGAAAATATCTTTATTCTCCCTCTATTCCATATTTCATAATCCATCATCTTACTTTGTGTTTTGAATCAATGACCACCATTGATCAACATCTCTAGTGAGGTGGTAAACTGCCATGATAACTTTCTCCCTTTCACTACTCCCCAAGCCATGGAATATTTTCTCTAAGGAATTTTTCAATTGCTCAGCTTCTAATGGATTTTTACTCCCATTGAATGTTGGTGGTTTTTTTCTGCTGAAGAGATCTAACATTGATCCTCAATGTTGTGGATCGGGATGCTCCATACGGGTAAGGTTGTTATTCATAACCTGAGTGAGTTGTCCCAGTATGGTGATAAGCTGATCAGAACCAATTGTATCACCAGCTCCACTATAATTATCTTGATCAGGAAGTGAATCCATACATGGTGTGCGTTCATTGATATCATTTCCATTACTTCCACTAGGTACCATTTCTAAACAATGGAATAAACTAGATTAGTTTTTTAATCGAAATACATAACTAAAAACATTAAAAACACTTAAAATAAATTGAACAGTTTATCGATATAATCCATAATCATAAAAAATATTTTCTTTGAGGAAGTATATAGTCTGAAACCCTTCATAATGGTTTGTAATGAAATTGATAATTATCCTAAGAATACCCCTCAGGAGTGTCGTAACCAAGAGTGTAGCAAGACCCATTTTCGTGCACCAGTTCCTGTTCGAGTCGAGCTCAAAGCAGTGTTTTTGAGTTTTACACCTAGGTACCTCTATGCCAGAGCCGCCTCTACCTGCTCGTATCCAGACAGGGATGTATTTCTCGGAAAACTCACAAAATCTCTACAATACCGAAATTCTAGAAAGTTCTTCTATACCAATCCTCAAAGTCTATCTTAGGGATATGTTCTCTGATCAGAATTTATCTAAATCTAGCTTCCAAGGTTTATAATAAACTTCCTCTAATAAAAACTGTAATGCCCTGACCCTAGTTACCCAGAGTCTTTTCATTATTACATAACATTGTCATGATCACAAAAGATCATGTCCCGAATGACTGATTATTTTAGTATCCTTCGAAACACTAGATACATTCATAAGTCTTACATTACATCAAAAGTTGAAGTACTAAAACAACATAGTCTCCATATTCGACACTCATATCCCCTCTGAATATCCCTGCAAGTTAGTCATAAAATACTTCTTCACATCCTGGGAAAAATAAAACATAGAAAAGGGTGAGCTCATATGCTCAATAAGGATAAAAATATAGAATAAACTTTCATAAATAAGAATAAACATTTAAGGAAATGTATAACTAAAACAAAAGCCTTCTAAACCTTAACTTCCGAATAATATGGAAAAAATAAAATTAAATAATTCCATTTACTTATTCACATGGGTATTCTACGAGTTGAATAATCACATGCAATATCCATAACCACTTTCATAATTATGGAATAAATAATGCTAGACTATCAAAACCACATAGTCAAGGCCTTATGTCAAGACTACAAAAAATATTTTGTCAAGGCCTTGTGACAAGACACTATTTTGTCTCATGAGACCTACCGATGCATCGAGGATCTATAATGGGCTCTACTCGTCACTTACTAAGTCCAATTCATTCCTCATATGAACAGGTTTAATCATAATATAAACATTCATGTTAAAACTAGCATATAAAATGTCAATACTTTCTCCATAAACCATAAATGGTATAAAAATAACACATCCAGAGTCAAACATATAACAAAACCTTCAATAAAATATGGATGTTTTGTATCATAATAAATCAATTTCAAATAAGCTTAAAATCCATCAAAGGATGTTGACATAGATGAAATCAAAACTATTTGAGAGAAATATCTCTTTTTTGAAATCATTTAAAAGTCACATAATCATAAAAGAAAAAATTTATTTTGAAAATATTATTATAAGATTGTAATGGAAGCTTTGAAAATTTTATAAAGTCGAAAAATATCCACACCCACCGTATAAGTTAAAAAAGACATTCTTACATTAATTCTGTCGAAAATGTTAAAAAGGACCATGTTTGTATAACAACGGAAAGATTCCCTTATAAACATATTATGGAAAGTCAAACAAGGGTATAAATGACTTTAACCCATATTCTATTAAATAGTAATAATGTTTTGAAATAAATTTTTAAGAAACATGTATGTGGATGATAAAGAGGTCCTAGTAGATACTTACATAAAAACAACCTCAGATAATAAAGAGATTGTAAAATTAACCCTTACCTTGTACTTTTCCTTGGTATAGGATAGGATAACCTCATGTATAATGGTGAAGTAATTTTTATTAAATTATAAAAGAATCATATATATTAATATTATATCATATATGATCTTTTAACATTGATTTGTTAGTAATATCTTATTATTATCGTCCTTTTGTGTGTTAACGGATTCGTTTTCCTTTATATTCTTTATTATGTGAGTCATATTTTTTATGGATAGGATTTATATTATTCATATCCATAATTATATCAAGTATTTAAATATATTTTTTAATCATCTAATGAAAATTAGTCATGAATGGATACGATGGGGAATGAATCTCATCTCTATGTGGTGACGGTAATCCGTACGTACGCACGAGAGACAATATCAATATTTTTATATTAAAATAATATATAATTGGATGGTATATCATATATATAGAATCATTATCATGTTATATTTATTATTTACATGAATTACACATCATTATTATGCCCATCCAAATAATAATGTATTGAATAACAATTACACCATGACGTGGAGACGGTAATTCGTACGTACGCACGTATGGTGACATGTCATTCAAAGGGTGGATAGAGTGATGAATATGGTTGTACCATATTTAAAATAACATAAATTCATATATAAGATAATGGATTTATTATTTTATAATGGAAATAAAAAATAAAGAAGAAGTGGAAGAAGAAAAGAACTTGAAAGAGGCTGGTGAAATTTTTACCTCTTCATCAAGTTCTCCCTTTTGATTTGATAAAACGGGATTATTAAGTTGGATTTATGACTAAAGGAATGCCTCTAGTATGAAGCTAGGAAAGTTTATAGGATATTTGGGCAGATTTTGGCCGAGAAAAATGGATTTGATGGTGTGAATTAGATAGAAAGGGGAGTTCCCTTTTATAAGAGGGGTGAGGGGCACCTTAAGAAAAGCTAGAAATATTATATTATAATAAAATAATTTTCGGTTTTTAATGGATCCAAAATGGATTATTTAAATGATATTTTGGGGATGGGTATAAAACCACTCAACCCATAAGTTTTAGAAAGTTTTGGGTCTCTATATTAACTTTATCTTTTAGATTTAACTCTTTGTTAAATAGTTTGATATTTACCATGTATCTTTATATTTTTATATTATATGGTTAATAAACTTACTATATACTTAAATAGAACCCAAATTGGTTAATTAATGATACAAATATCATTATATAAGTCCTTTTTTCGATCCTTATATTTTTAGGAATAGAATATCAATTAATAATATCATATTTGTTTTAAAAACTATTTTATGTCAATTTTGACACTATTTGGTATTTTGTTTTTTCTAAATTCATAACAGCATTATTACTTAGAATAAAATTCATATAACCAACCCTAATATGTAATATTAACTTATAAAATTAGTGGAATTTATAAAAAGTCTCAAATTACATTTATTTGGATATTTATAATATCAATTATTTTAATATTTCATTAATTAGGTAATTACTGCATCACGATTATGTCATAAATAAATTAAATTATTTAATGTCTAAAAATTATAAATAAAATTAAATTATGTAGGAAAACTTTTTATATTAATAAAAAATATTTATAATCGAATTTATCTTATTGATAACCCTATATTAAAAAAATTTAGTTATTAAACATTGATTTTAACTCTTTTAACTCTTCTTTGAATTAAATAATAATAAATGTCCTAATCTAATAAAAGTGGACCAAAGAGATTCATATTTTATTCATAAGGTTATTTTTGGTCGAATTATACTTATCCAATAGAATAAGAACATGTGTTAGGGTAATAATAATATCATTTTTACCCTTAATTACCCTATTTACTTTTAACCGTGGTAAATAAAAGTAAAAAGTTACTATTCAGCAAAAAATATTTTTATCTTACTGAACCAAATTTTACTCAATGATATTAAACGTGTATCTATAATTTTAGAAATTTAACTCACAAAAGAAGTAAAATTATGTTTTATGAGAATTTTTAAATTCTCCTAGGAGGTGGGTGAAAGACGGTGAAGAGTTCAATAAAATTTTTATATATCTAAAATTATTATAAACTGACTCCAATGAATTACATTGAACTTATATTGGTATTATGTATCTATTTTGACCTAAAATAAATTTAAATAAAATAAACAATTATTTAAATAAAAAATCTATTTTAAACTATAATTCAGTGTTTTTAACTATTCATCAAAAATTGAAAGTTTTTAGAATAATACCAAAAATTCACCCTAAGATAATTTCGATATTCCAAATCAAAAAATAATGTCCATTTTGAAAGATAAAATTTATAAAATTTCAAAAAGTGGGTATTACTATTCATAATGGCTAGTTTGATTGGTTGTGGTGGGTTTTAGGACTCGATGTTGCGTACAACTCACGCTATTGTATTACACAAAGAGAAGCATATCATGGAAGCTTGGGGTGATACATTGAACGTGAGGTAAGGGACATTCCTTTCAAAATCCTTTAAAATGTATCTTTAACAAAATTCCAAAAAAGATTTTTTTATACAGTATGAGCAGTTTATCCCATTTTGATGATTCATTATTACTGTAATTATTCATTTATATGATTTCATTGTTATTTTTGAAGTAAAATATTTCATTATTTTTTCCATAGTTCTAATATTTTTTAAAAAGTTATTTTTTTGAAAAAATTGTATTTTTATTCATGAATGTGTTTTGATCAGGTGTTTAAATGAGTTATCAAGAGTTTTATTCAAGATATGTTCCTTTTAAATTGTTTATATTAGGTTTATCCATTCATATCTCAATATATTATGGGTTGATCCCCCATTATAGCTTAAGATATGTTGAATTAAGCCCATTATTGCTCAAGATATCTAGGGTTGAGCACATTATAGCTCAAGAAATAATAAGTGATCCACATTAAAACTCTTCAATGCACTGGTTACTCTAGAGATAGAAGTTGATAAAATAGTTACTCAATGTGTAAGAGTGATATGGTAAATATGTCCCAAGAAAACTGCATGATGTTTCTATTTGTGCTAATGAGTTTTTAGGAAATGGGTTTTATTTGTTTTTATGTTTTCACGTGACTAGTGATTTCTTTTTTTATATCCCATACTGAGATTTTTGTGTTCATCTGAGGATTTTAAAATTATTTTCCCAGGTTATAAGGATGTATAAGATAAAGAAGAAATTCATGTTAAATATTACGAAGATTTATCAAGGAAATTATTTTTTATTTTAAAAGTTTTATATTTTGGAAAAAATTGATACTCTTTCAGCAGTATCAACTCTGTATAAATATGGGCTATTATGTATGTATTGTGACCTTACTTTCTAAATATCTAAACTTTAAATGATCCTCAATATGAAATAAATTTTCATTTTTTGACTAAAACTCAATATTATGTAATCATTTAAGGTTTGGTACTTATATAAGGAGTCTTTCCTTTCATGTTACCCATTAGTTGAATGATTTTTTTAAACCCTGATATACCTTTCTAGTTTTTAATGATTAAATGATAGTGAGTAACATATTAATTCTATTTTTTTAATTTGAAAAGAAAATATTCTACAAATTATTAAGGTATTGGAATCTACTTTATTAATAATTCTAATTTAATTTTTAAAAAATGAATACTATAAAGGAAATCTAATTTATATAAACTCTTGTTTACTAAACCCTAAGATAATGATGAAAATTGTTTTTAATAAATTCTATTTTTATACCACACTTATTTAAGATAAATTTTTTCTTCTATATATAATTAATAATTTAGAACCCATATTATAAGAGAAATTTATTTTTATTAAACCATCCATGGAGAGGACTATGATTTCTGGGCTTGATTTAAATTATTTTCTAAAACTTTTCATTTTAAAATTTTACAATCTCATGAAAAAGAAATTTTTTATTCAAAATAAAATGTTTTTTTAAAAATTTTAAGATTATAAATTTATGTATAAAGTGTTCTTTTATTTATTTTATCTTCATTCAGGATTGTAGGTTTGTCCATGCATTATAGTTATCATAGAAATTAAAAAAATAACAATAAAAATTTTATAAATTTAAATATCCTTTTGTATTAATAATTTTCAAGTTTTTTTTAAAATTACATATTTCTCCCTATCCTTATGAAAGAATGGTGTTTTATTAAAGGAATATCTTGTTAAAGTTTACAAGATATAAAATTATTTCTCTATTTGAAAATTATTTATGTAGTTTTAACAATATAAATTTTAATGGATTATAAATGTGAAAGGAAATATTTAAAAAAAAATTAGATATTTAACATTTGGGTATTGGTTTTGGGAATGATGAATAGATAGTGAGACCACAATCTAAAAAATGGGAATTTTTCCTTAAAGTGATGTTTTCAATATTACTTATAGCCTCGTGGTTTTCTAAAATTTTTCAAAAAATAATTATACTCTATAAAGAGAACTATATTTCAATGTAATGTATTTGAATATTTCATGTAGAAATCCATTTTTATTTCAAAGACTATAATATTTAAAAAAATGGGTTTTCAATTTTATATGTATTTTACAAAAAAATATTGAACATTATATCTCTTGTATGTTTCTTGAAGATCCTAGTTTTATATTTAGAGATAATTATTTATATAATTTTTTTTATTCGATATAAAAAAGGTTATCAAAAGAGTTTTATAGTAATTATAGGAAAAAGGGTTTCATCACTAGTTTAAAAACCCCTTAAAAAGTAATTTTTGTTGTCACCCAAAGTTTTAATTTTTTTTTTCATTTGATTATTGATGAGTGTAAGATCAATGGTATTTGTTTTCAATTATGGATCTTGCTCTTATGAATTCAATTAATACTTTTTATTATTTCATAAAACACTAATATATATAAAAAATTCTAATCCTCCAAAACTCTAGAAATAAACGGTCCTCATTCTATATTTTTTCTTGTTTAATTTTTAATAAAAAGTTTATACATCATGTTTTCATCAACCAATCAGGGAGTCCGGGTCTTTCACTCTTGAATTTGGTATCAGAGTAAATGTTTAGATAACTTTATGGATTAAAAAATATTTTTTGAGAATAATCTAAGGGGTAGAGTCATCGTTTTGATATTATTTGGTTAAATATGTTTCTTTTGATCCAAGTTTATAACTATGAAAATGAATTTTAGAATTTCATTATGAATGGTTAAGGACTACAAGGTTTCAATTCCTTTAAGGGTATGGAATGTAACAACCTAAAAAATTATATAATATAATTCATTTAAATAAATGTTTATTAAATTTTTTTCTTCAATGTTAACACAAACTAATGTATATTTTAACATGAACAATATTTAAAAAAAATTGAATGATTTTTTATAATAAATTTTATTTTATTTATAATTTAAGTTAAAATATTAAAATTACAATAATATTATGTTTGTATTATTTTTCAAGGAATAATATTTTTATTGAAAAATTTAAATTTTATTTTGATTCAAATTAAAAAATTTATCCAATAAATAAATTTTATAACTCAATCAATCTGAAATAAATTTTAAGAGAACTAAATGAAAATATTCCTAGACTTTAACTAAATATTTTCAAAAAATATGATTATGTTAAACTAAAATTATTATTTGTAAATGTAAAAAAGTATCCATTTTGAGATTATTTAATAAATTATAGCTTATTTGTTTAATGTAATATTGGAATGTAATTTTAATTATTTTTGTTTCTAAGGATATATTTAGTATTATTTAGAAAACAAATTTTATACTCTTTTTAAGAAATATTTTAAAATTGTGAAATTTTTATGTGTGATAATTAATTTTAATGTTTTGGATAAAAATAATTATTTCATAATAATTAATATAATATAACAGCTATTTCTAGTAAAATAATAATGCATGTGCATTAAAATTATATTATATTATATCAAATGTTAATAAAAGTTGAGAGTATGAAAAATAAACAAAAATCAAACATAATTGTAAGTATATATATATGGAATTTACATGTATAAAATATATTTATAAATATTATATTAATGGAAATAGTATTTATTTTAGGAATCTGCATCTTTCAAAATTATTTATAATTTATTCAGTTTAAAAATTAATCAAATATGTGCCCAAAAAGGGCCCACATCAACCAATTGTGGGCCCAAAAATCAACCACATGAGTCGTAGGTAGACACAACAAACCTATAGTCACATTGTTGAGGGAATGTGGATAATATAGTGTGAACATAATGGTGCTTGAGTCTATGGTGAGCACATAAATCTTATGGAGAACATATAGTGGCATGCAAGGGAGTGTGTGGGTTGGTATGTCCTAAGTTGTATGTATGAGTGTTATGCATATCGAACTATGTTGTATGATCATGCGATCAGAGACACTATGAATATTATAAGGAAGATCTAGACTATTTAAATTTTCGATGTGGGACTTAGACACATGGTATTATTATCTCATTCAAAAAAACATACACTTATATCTGATACTTTCAATAAAATCAATGTCATGGTAATTATATTTTATGTAAATGTAATTATAAATGGGATTTCGTAAAATATTTAGTTTTATGGATGAGGAATTGGTCTCTTACATTCATATTATTTAAATAAGTATGAATAGTAAAGAATGGGATATAGAAGGATTCCTTCCCATTTGGTTACTCACAGTTCAAATGTCATTTAAATAACTAGTTATACCTTTTCAGTTAGGAAAGTGTAATGAAAAGTGAGAAAAAAAGAGTATTTGTTTTTCAGTTGTTTTCCTATAAGAATAATATATTTTATAAATTTCTAAGGTTGGGGAAAATAAATTCTTAATAACTTTTTTTATGTTCCTAAAATCCATATTGTAAAGAAAATTTATTTTTGATAAAATCATGTATACTAAACCATAAATAAAGGAATAATAATATTTTTTAATAAATTTTATTTGAATCCCAACCTTATGTAAGAGAAATGTGTTTGTAAAATTTTAATTCATATTTTAGAACACTTTTTGTAAGGGAAATTCTTTTTTATTAAAATCTCATTATTTGAGGATTATAATTTAAGGATTCTATTTCAATTATATTCTAAAAATTTTAATGTTTATAATTTCATAAATTTTAATTTTGTTTTCTAAATTTTGGATTTATTTTTAAATGTTAAATATTATCATTTTCTATATAAATTGTTTTTTTATGTCATTAATTTTCAGTCATGATTATAGTAATGGCCATAAAATATAGTTTCAATTTAAATTACAGAAATTTAGAGAAAATATTTTTTATAATTTTAATTCTTCCCTTATAGATATCAATTGCATGTATTATTTTTGAATTAGAGATATCTTTTCATATTTATGAAAGCATGGTTTTTTATTAATGCCATCTCCTTATGAAGTTTAGGAGATAAAAAAAATTTTAATCTTTGAAAATAATTTATGTACTCTTCAAAAGGATAATTTTAATGGATTATATAAGAGAAATAAATGAATTACAATAAAAAAAATTATTAAATATTAGGAACTTGGGTACTGATTTTGAAGTTGAGGAATAGGGAGTGAGTCCATATTCTCAAAATGAGGATTTTTCCTTATAGTATTTCTTACAATACTCTTTTTGGCCTCATAGTTTATTTATGTTTAAAAAGTATCATTATACTTCATAAAGAGAAAAAACATTCAACCTAAAGTATTTAAATCTATCAAAGAAAAAATAAAATTTTATTTCCAAATCTATTATATTGAAAAATATAACATGTTTTCAAAGTGATATGTCATTTAAAATAAGTTTCAAATAATATTTCTTGCGGTTTTTTCTTGAAAATCCGAGTTTGATATCTGGATAAAATTATATATATCAAATGTTTTATATTTTATAAAAAAATATTTTCAAAAGATATTTTATAGAAATTATAAGAAAACATTTTTTCATCGCTAGTATAAAAACCCCTTGCTATGAAATTTCTATTCGCACTATACATTTTAAAAAATATAAATGGATTAGTGATGAGAAGAAGATTTATGGTGTCTGTTTTCAATTAAAGATATAGCTCTTTTATTTTCAATTATTTTTTTTTTAGATTTTTTTAAAACTATGATAAGTAATAAGGCCTTATTAATCCTCTAAATCCCTCGACCTAAACGGTGCTCAGTTTGTATATTTTTTCATTTTTTTTAATAAAATATATATATAATATTTTTTTTAGAATGGAATTGTTGAGTTTGGGTCTTGGGTCTTGGGATTTTGAAAAAATGGATTGAATCGGAGAAGTAATTAGCTACAATGAGAGGGTTAGGGATAGACTATTATGTTAGGGGGCTTCTCCTAGGGTGTTGCATGAGGATTATTAAATCTTGGGGTGTGTAATGTTTAGAATAGAGGGTCAATATGAAATTGATATTTTTTGTATGGTTTTAATTTTAAAATGAATTATAATTATAAATAAAAAGTAAAATTTAAAAAACCCAGGTAAATTGTATATTGAGGGCTTGTAGTTTTCCAAACTATGTACCAACCATGTGCAAGGCACTTCATATCCAAATCCGTCCCCCATATGCTTTCTCTTAGGCATCAAATTTATAGACAAACCATGCTCCAACTATGTAAAATAATACTTACCAGTTATATTTCCAAACCACATGCGTGCCATATGATTTACCAAACCCTATTCAAGGAAACTTCCACAAACAAATATCACTAAATATCCAACACAGTTACTCCTAGAACTCATAGAGTTTCCCTTAGACCATGAACCATAACCACACACCAAAGTAAAACTTCAAATAATCAAATTCCATGATGAAAATCTATCGAAACTTAAAACAATCCTCAACCTCATAAAATAAATTAAAATTCGGAACAAAAATGACATATTGAATTTCACACATTCCCATAATTTCCAACATGGGATAAAATATAATAAGAAATTTTATTCAATAATCAAACCATCAGGGTGGTGTTATGATGTTCTTAGAAAACTTACTTGATGCACGAGATTAGAATCCAATAATTCGTCCACAAGTATAGTGTGTAGGAAACGTTTTCATCAATTAACATAGTCAACTTTAGTAGTTTTTATTGTATAGTATTTCACTTCCTCACATTGTCTAGTCGGTTTTTGATACCTATAATTCATATTAGACCTTATATTGGTGAATCAATATGTATAGTTCCAAACTCATTATATTTAAAGTATAGATGATTGGACGGGATATTAGTTGGCTGTCTAAAACCTTTTATTGTATTGGCTTACCTCTTCATCTCTCTTTGAAAATCACGAAATCAATGGCCAATACTAAGACACTAGAAACAATTTTTTTACTTTAAGAAATTATCTTGGGTTCTTCTTCCCACATTTGGGACATATAAGAAGTCGAAACATATTTTCTTCATCGCCTCCATCACTAGATCTTTTATGAAACTTGATCATTATCTTCGTTGGGTTGTTTGGATGTTTTTAATGACTTGATTCATTATTCATAACTTGAGATAGTTGGGTGAGACTAACAAAAATATTTTCAAAACCAAATTCTATCCCATTTTATTTTTTATCAGGACAGTTATTGTATATTCCATTGTGTAAATTATTAACATATTTAATCCTAGATCCAACCATTTTTTACAAAAAGGAGTTAATTTTTTATAATGAACAACTAACCCCCTTATAGGATTATTGTAAGAAAATTGCAAAAAAAAATAATGTTCAGATATCCTACTCTTCAAAATTATTAAATTATCTTGTATTTCATTAAAAACCATTATTGTATTAATCTAGGTTTCTTTAGGATGGGATATTTAATATTCCTAAACCTAATTCCTTAACATAATAAATCTTCTATAATTTGTTTTAATAATAATGTGATTATATAAATAATATCCCCCATGAGTGTTTGAATAGGTGTCCATTTGTAGGCCCACTCACTATAGTGAATATTGAGTTAATATGAATCCATCCTTTATCAGGTAGATTACCCCTATATGAACTTATTCCTTAGATACATAAACATTTTAGTATCCAGATATGAATTTAATTACTAGGACAACCCCATAATCTCAATTTTAAACAACTTCATGATTTTATAATATGAATAGACAAATCACCTAGTATTTTTCTTTTGGGTTTTCACTAGTTTTATTTAATCCTAATCCCCAAAATAAATAAAAAATTTGAAAAAAAATTACTAAACTCTAAAATGATACAAACTAAAATGCCCTAAACCCATACTCACACATAAGGTATTAAAAATATTCTAAAACAATATCAGTAAGATAAAGTGAGATAAGAGTATATTTATTTACATCATTACCATAAGTTAAACATTACATTTCACAATAATCACATGATCCAAAGAATGTAATTTTTGGTGCCTTTGAGTATTAGCTACCATTTCTTTTCATACACAAAGGATTATTGCTAAACTATACTATTATTTCATTTGAAATTCTACAACATCTCCCACAAATTATCTTAATATAAAATTTCCAAATAAAATATAGTATTGCAGAAAATTTCTTAGAGAAAAAGAAACAAATGGATGGGGTGATCTCAAGTAGTCGGTAAGGAAAAAACTTATCGACATTCCATCAAGTGCTCTATTATAAGTATATGATACAACATGATCTGGTAAAAATTTATTATTAAAAATAATAGGAAACAATATGTGTTTTTCAAAAAATCATGATAGAAATATAATTATTATCAAATGAACAAACATATTTTGTGAAGAAAGGGTATGGAATCAATAATAGTAAACTTTATCCATGGATCATAATCATGGGAATATGACATGGATATGTAACATAAAATTTAAAGACATCATAATAAGGATCTTTAGCATATACAATTCTATATTGAAGATATAAAATTGTGAAAAAATATCATTCTTCATATTCTAAATAAAAAAAATGTCCACACATCTTATTGTGAATAAAAAAACATAACACTTATATTGTAAAGACCCCAAAGTTATAAAGTTAAAAACATCATATCCTGATAAGTAAATAATTAAACATTGAATTAGAGGGTGATATAATACCCCTCCCATCAATAATCTATACATATTTTTTCCACTTTGAAATAATCATTCATCAGATTATAAGGAACCCATGCGAATAAAAATTGGTTTCATAACATTTTCAAACAATGTCATGAAAATTGACCTAATAAATGTAAACGGCTGATACTGAAGTACATTTCACATCAAAAGATTATTTTATATAAAAATTTAAAATGTGATTCATCAAAAATATTTTCTATGAAAATAGAGACTTTAGAGTTATACAGGAAAATAGTGGTGAAATCATAAAAGTGTTTTTAGAAAACTCTTCTATCATTGGTGTAAACGAAGAAGTTATATTTATAATGAATGTTGTTTTTTCAAAAGTTGAAGTGAATTTTTTAGAATATTAATTACTTTTAATAAAAAAATTATAAAAGTTTATAATTTTTAAAAAAATATGATTTTCATTAAGGTAAAATGAAAACACTTTTAAAACCTTTACTTTTATAAACAATCATTAATAATGAATCCATGAAAATGACATAAAGGTTTAAGAAATGGTTAAGTGAAAACATTTTGAAATCCTTTAATCAAAAAAAAATTCTCAATCACGTATCTTTTAAAAGAAATAATTGTTAAAAAATAGTGTGTAGTGGAATATGAAACGTTTTTTAATGGATAGAAAATAGTTTAATAATTTAGAAATTAATTTTTTGGATACCTACATCGGAAAATAGTTAAAAAAACTCAATTTGAAAATAATATAAGATAAATACAAATTTCACATGAGATAAAATATAATTAGGTTTCAAAATATAAATGATATCACTGGTTGGAAGGGAAACTATGGACATAGAAGAAAAATATCCATTGGTTGGAATTAGAGTTATTCTTACCAGTGTTATGCTTTTAATTTTTGAAGAAGATTTTTCAGAAAAACTACTTATTTATGATTACATGTAATTTGTCCAAATAAAAATTAAAAATAACCTAGAATATATGGATAATTATAGATTAAAGAAATCCTAAAAAGTATATTCAAGCCAGGACTCTTACATAATGAATCAAATATTGCATTGATGAAACCCTTACGACATTAGAAACTTCATAATAAAAATTAGTTAAATCATATGATTTGAAATGAAACATTATATACCATTAATCGTAAGAGGATCATGATATAAAATATCAAAGGGGAATTAGATACATTGTTCACAAAATAAATTTGTGTAAAATAACAAATATGTCTCAATAAATTATATTTGTGACAAGAAACCCTTTCTTTGAATTCCTACTAGTTAATCACACTCTAACCTCATATATAAAAAAATATAACCATATTAATAACATTTGAAAAAAAATTATTCTTGTATATAAAGTTTCATAAAATTTATTTAAAATCATTCTCCGTTTTTATATTAGTTAGTTATTATCTATTTTAAATATAGGGTATGTGTAATATTGATCATTTTCAACTAGTTTCATAATAGTTTTTTTCTTCATTCTTCCAACATTTTTCATCATTCCCAAATCATAAATATTAATATAATGGATTCTTTAGAATATTTTAAATACTGTAAGTTTATTATATAATAATTTTAGTTAAGTTACTATAAATGAAATTGGTGACAACCATGTTTCACTAATTTTTAACAAATTAGCATTGGTAACATAATTATTATGTTAAATTTTGATATTACTAATAAAGACTAGAACTATAAATTTTTTATTATTAATAACAAACATTATATTTTTAATTCCATAGTTAATAGAAACTTAGAGAATTTCTCATGTAGATGGTCAAACCAAATAGACAAAAACAAGCTAAAATCATCATCTAAGTATGGCTATAGAATATGTTATTTTGTTATAATATAACTATAATAAAATTTTAATAAAATTAATTCTATATTATTAATGTGATTAAAAATATTTTTATCATTTATATGAAAAAGTTAAATGAAAAGTAATTTGTCACTTATAAATAATTTTATTTTCCTTTTTGTACATTTATTTTAGGTGGTTAGTTTTAAATTTATCACTTATTACTAATATTATGGAATTCCTTATTTATATTTAAAAAATATAATTCATGACATAAAAAAAATATATCCTATAAACAAACTTCTATAACCATCCCCGAATGGGTATGATGAAAAAAATGTGTCATTTATGGAGCTGATAGTTTGTACAAACACCTGAGAAACATTTCCATTTTTTGGTAGAATGAGAGGGGAATGGATAATGGTTCTACCATCAATATAATAAGTTTTCATTACATTATTTATATTTATTTAATTATAAAAATATTAATATAATGATTTACTAAGATGATGGATGATAAGGATAAATAAAGTATTTTTAATGGTAAGTAATACTTACGTTGATATTTTGGATATTCTCTTGAATAATCCTTTGGTAATGAAGGAATTTATGGAATTTATAGATTATAGAGTCTTCCAAAAGGGTAGTGGGAATATATAAGTAAATTTGGATAATATTTTCTTGGTGATTTTAAACTAGGTGCGTGGATTGAAAATGGTTAATGTGGACTCATTTTATAGGTGAAAATGAATGAGAAAATATTGGAAAAGAGTGTCAGGTAAGGTGTAATAATGGAGTTTTATGAGAGTTTAGTGATTTTGATGGGAAAATATTGGTCAGATATATTGGAATATCATTAAAACCTGATAAATTTACTATATAAGGTATGTGTGTCAAATATATTTTTTAAAATTAGAGCCACCCAAGATTACCCATCTTAACACATATTAATCTTGATTAAATATTAATCAGGGTTAATATTTTATCCCCAAAAAAATAATATGAAACTTATTAAAAAAATTTAATATAATGAATCTAAATTTATACTCCATTTAATCTAATAAATTTTTTATATATGAGAAAAATAACTTTTAAATTAAAATATTTCATATGTTGAAAAAACTATTTCTGTAGAAAAAAAATTAATCATTTAGAGTTTATAATTATATTTAACATTCATTATAAATTAAATGAGTGTTAATTGTTTTATATATATGCTTAAAAGTTATATTATAGTCTTAATTAAAAATAAATGATATAAAACAAATATTTATAATGTCATTATTCTTTTTGAAATAACTATTTTATCATTATAACTAATATTTTCTTTGATAACATAATTTTATGCTTAAAAATGTAATATTATTTATTAGAAAATGTAATAATTTTGATATAAAATATGAAAAAAAAATATTAAATAAAATCTCTAAATTTTAGAAAAGCTATTTTTAATATTAGCGCACATAATGCATAATAAAATTTAGAAAGAAAAAATTGTATTTTTAAGCACTAAATTTAGGTCTTGGGTAAATTTTAAATGGAAATGAATTTCATGGTATAAATGGGTTTATTGTAAAAAAAATACGAGTTATGTGGCTTCTATAAAAATCCAAAAAATAAACATCAACATTAAATTTTTTAATTAAAATAAAATAGAGAAAACAGTTTTTCAAATAGAATAAAATATTACTTATATTCTAAAATATTGAAAATATGTTTTATAAGTTCATAATGATAATTTAAATACTTAATTTTTAATCATTAAATAAATATTAAATAAATTCAAACTTTTTATAAACATTTAGGTCATACTCATATATTGATAGTCATAAAATTTCCAATTTTGGTAAAAAACTTTAATTTTCACTATTCACTCAAAAACCAATTATTTCATTAAAATTCCAAATTTTCTTATTTGAATAATATTGAAAAATTTAATTCCAAAAAAGTTAATTATTTAAAATTAAAATTCCAATACATAAAATTTCAATTTTTCATGAAAATAAAATATATAAAGAAGAACTACTTTTATTAAATAATTCAATTTCAAAATGTTAGGTGTTCTTTGTTATATTTTCTATGAATTTATATTTGATGAATATATTTTTTTTCAAATATAATATTTACTCTTGTTATAATTTTCTTATTGAATATGACATGAATCTTTTTATATCTATGTTGTGTGTGGAGCCATACGTCGAAGTTAGTATTAGTTGAAAAATTTATATACCAAAATATCATGGTATTTATAAAATAAAATCTCTGATTAATTTGGATTTAGTTGAATCATTTTAAAAATAAATCTAATATTTTGGTCCCATTATTTCATGGTAATTAGATATTTTTTTCATCGATTTCACCCCCTTATTCACTTTTCTAAGGACTGTGAAATCATTAAAACCCATTATATCAGTCAGTCTGAGAACATCACACATTAGATTGAAATTAAATATACTCATAAATATAAAAAAAATCAAAGAAATATGTGTTTCCATCTCATGTTAATTTGATGTAATTTTAATTTTTTTTACTATTAAACAGATATTTTAGTGTTTTAAAACACTAAAAATGTGTTTTTGGTCATCTTGAAGAAATGAAAATTTTGATTGATCTAGTTCAACATCCTGTATTTCAAAAAAAATGTGGTTGTTTTCAAATTATTTCATGTAAATGTGTGGTTGTTTTCATGGTTTGTTTCACACTGGCACATGTATTTAATGACTCTCGAACCTTTATAATTTCTTATTCATGAATTCTATGTAAACCACATATCATATTTATGTGTTTTATTATAATATATATATAAAATAATTCAATGAAACTTTTACATTATTTCACATAAATTCAAGGTTGTTTGATACAGTTTTGACTCTTTCATGCATGTTTTAGTGTTTTAAAACATAGTTTTTTTTATCATCTCGAGAAAACAATATCTCAAATTCGGATGTATATAGTTCCTAAAATTCAAAAATAAACCTATGGTCTTTCATAAGTATTCAAGTCAATTAGAATTCATTTTATTGGTTTTCACACCGTGACACACATTTTTTAAGATTTTTAAATATTTAAATACTTTGTATTCATTTAATATGAGTATATCACATATTGGATTGACATTTATTATACTCATACCCATCAAAAATAATTCCAAGATAATTTTACAAGTATTTAACACCAATTTGTCGTTTTTTGATATGGTTTTAACCATTACATGCAGAGATTAGTTTTTTAAATAACTAATAATGTGTTTTTGGTCTTCTCAAAAAAAATGAAAACTCAGATTAACATGAAAACTATTCATATTGTTCAAAAGTAAATAAATATTAATATTTCTATGATTTTAGATGAATCAGATGTAGTTTTCTTATTATGACACCTTAATACACATTTTAAAAGAGTACCAAATCTATTAAGAATATTTATTTAATTGCTTAGAGAACACTGCCATTAGGATTAGTAATTTGTTTACTCATACAGGTCTAAAAATTTTAAAAATGGTTTTCCTAGGATTTCATGTCAATTTGAGGTCATTTGTTATGGTTTTGACCATTACATTCCTGTTTTAGGGTTTTAAAACACAAAAATGTGTTTTCAATTATGTCAAGAAAATTAAAACATAGATTAATGTGGATTAAATTCCTATTTTTAAAAAATAATTCTATGGTGTTTTATAATATTTTAAATAAATGGAAGTTTTTTTCTTGGTTTTGGGATCTTATGAATGATTTTAAATACATTTTAATACCTAAAAATTGTTTGTTCATTCAGTATCATTAAATCACAAGTCATAATAATTTTACATCTATTTAAACATGCCATAAATAATTTAAGTGTGTTTTACTTATGATTTCACATAATTCTAATATTATTTGATGTGGTCTCAGAATTTACAAGCATGTTTCAGTGTTTTAAAATAATAAAATGTTTTTTAATCATCTCAACTAAATTAAAGTCCATATTAACATGGAACTACATCCTATATTTGACAAAGTAAACGGTAGTATTTTTCCTTTGATATCATAAAAAAAATAAAATTTCATTTACCTAGTTTTTACCCCATTACTCATTTTTTAGAGACTTTAAAATCTTTAAAAACATCTTATTCTGTCATTTTGATCACCCTACATGCTGAATTGATTTTTCCTCCACTCGTACACATCACAAATAATTCAAATACAATTATTCTATGATTTAACAAAATTACATGTTTGTTAGATAAGGTATTGAATATTACATCCACGTTATAGTGTATTAAAACACTAAAAATTAGTTTTTGGTCATCCTCAGAAAATGAAAACTCGTATTGATGTGCTTTGATGATTCCATAGCCCCCAATGGTACCTCTCCAAGTTCATAAATGAGAGAAGGGATCTCACGAAACCTAAGTCACACCTTTAATAGGCCATGGATTAGGAACCATCACCAAGGGTATTTCATACACATATATGGGAGGCATTACCCTCTAAAAGAAAATGAGGGAAGGATATAAGATAAAAGTAATAATGCAACTCCTGATCATAAAAAAAATTAAAATACATCAAGTGCATTCATCAAATTTTATAAAACCAAAACAATTGAATAAATAAAATTACAAATACAAAAATGTATTCCTAAACAATGACCATGAAATCCCAAAGATCTCTTGAATAACCCATGATCTAGTAATGTCAAACTCAATCAAAAAAAATCTCCTAAGAACCTAATAATGGTTTATATATATGTATGGTGAGAATATAATATATACTAAATATATCCTCTATATAACATATCACCTAAGAGTTAAAAAATCATACAAAATTTTAGTGAATAAATGTTGAAGCTAACTCACCCCTTAAATTGGTATTCTATAATCTGGGCCTCACTAGGGATATCTCTCAAAAAAATTTCATTCAAGATATTATATAGTATGTTGTAAAAATAAGGTACCATGCTACCATATCACTGCTATTTTTATAATCTACCTTACATCATACACCCTAATCCAACTCTCTTACAAAGTAATCCAACACAAAGAAACCTTTGCTAAAGTGTCGACTATTGAATCTCATACATCATATAATTTTATCATATACCAAGAACACTATTCATCACATCGTCTCGTCATCCCATGATGTATATTTAGAAAGTAATTGAGTAGTTTTCAGGGTCAAACACATCATGTATGTCATGTAATATACCTTTAACATTATAGCCCTAAAAATCATATCTATAATAATCCTAAAAATGTTTTATCTTTAGATACATGTGTGTAAAATTACTATATTCCATTACATCCCTCTACACACATATATTATAAAGGTCCACACCATGAATACAGAACATAATAATACCAAGAGAATATAGTGGGATAAGATGGGGAAGTGAGCTATCTGTTCCTTCCTAACCAGGATTTTGGTGAACAAAACATTCCAATGTCAACTCGGTGTCTCAAATATTTCCAACATGGGTGGGGTATTGAATAAAAATACAAAACATACAGGATATAATAAATCACACAACCACATTATGGGAACCTAGTAGTAGGTTCAACTATAGTTATTTTCTCTCCGACACTCGGGTCTACTACTAAGGACTAGGTATCCTAAAAGGACGCATGCATTCAAGAACACTTCATTTATTTCATTATTTATATTAATAATTTATTATTTCATTAATTCTTCCAATTTATAATTTAAAATTTCTTTAAAATTTCTTTTACAAGATCACCAACTTATTTCCAATACTTAAATGCATAAACTATATGATCCAATTATTTTTCAATGTTATCATTAACTGAATTACAAAAATCCAGCAACATCCGGGGTTAAAACATTTATTATTCTTTAACATTTCATAATTCTAGTTAAACTAGGAAACTTCCTAATCGACCATGAAATATATGCATCACCAAGAATAACCAGTTTCCTTAAGTAGTAGGGAATTAAATTCTGAAATAAGAAACTCAACCATTCAACCATTACTCAGACTTATTAATAAGAATTAAATAAATATTTTATCATCACAATGGGAACGATTTTTTAACATATTCAATTAGTTTAGGTGTCATCTCTGACACCACTATGTATATCACCATGCATCCTTCCATAATAGGCATCAAAAACTACCACAAACCCAAGCCTCCTTTCCCATCTCTTATTAACCATCATCCATCCTAGGATCATATCACATTACTTATCGAGGATCGCATCCATTGTAAACATTGAATAAATATAATAATAAAAAGGTTCAACTTGGAATGTATGGCCTAAAAACAAGGCATCCTACATTCACATGAAAATGGGCTCACTCAACCCCAAACACTTATCTTTATCCAATAACCAGTTTTATTACCTCTTAGATTAACAAATTAATTTATCAGAAATTATAACTATGGTTAACATAAGTAATTACCTAGTAAAATATATTAATTACTTCAACACAATTTCAATAATAACATCAAGTTTCAAAAAAATGAAAAGAGTTATTTTATTTAAACAACCATTTTTACTAAATCCAACAATAATAATTTATATCTTCAGGTTCCTTTTCCAATTCCATTAGCATAATAAAGGAAAATTACAATTAAACATGCATTAAGAATCACTCTGATTTCCATCATAACATAAGAAGAATGGTTTATTTAAACATTTGTCTTTATTCCTTTACCTAATGTCATTACTGAATTTTCATTATTTAACAATTTTTATGTGAGAAACATGGTAGACCCAGGAATAAAAAACATGATAAGAAAGAAAAATGCATTTATATTAAAAACATATTCCAAAATAATAGGCAAATAATTATCACTATAGAAAACATATATGATCACAACAACTATAAACCCTTTCATTTCATTATTCAGGTTTAATATTTATTATGGATAATTAATCTATCACCCAAGGAGATAAATCATGATAAATTTATGATTTTACATGAAAAAAATGTGAATAAATGGATCCCCTACATTTAGTATATGGATGATCCTCAAATGAGAGTGGAATAATAACCTGGATCACTGGTTACCTCCACCTTAAGGAAACTATAACCCTATAATTAATTTGTGAAAAAAAACAAAAAAGGAACCCCTTATTAAAAAAGGAGATAAAACACAATAGAAGTTCATGACTGAATTGGAGGAAAAAGACCAATCAGAGAACAAACAATCAGTAAAATCGTAAAAACTCACCTCAGTTCAGCATAGATTGAACCAGGGAAGTCAAGTATCAATATATTTTGAAACAAAATAAACATGACTTGAGTAAAATCCTCTGGTATCCAGGGTTTTTGTAAAATTCATGGATCTTTCCTAAAAACCAAGGTTGTAATTAGATTTATAAGTGCTTTGTGAGGGGTACATTTATTGTGTGAATGGGTCATTCACATCACAAAATTTATTATTTTTAAGACTCATTGAAAAACATGTTTCCCCAATCCAATAAACCATCATAAATTAAAATATTTAACTTCATTTAAGAATCATGATTTTTCAAAAAAAAATTAATGAATCAAATATGTTAATCTTTCACGCCTGAACCAATTGTTCATGTCCAAAATCAATCCCTACTAACCACCAATCTCATACTACAATTTTTTATTGAGAATTTGAACTTATCACTCGCATCATGAACTATAAATTACATGGTAAATTTTAATAAAACTATATTTTAGCTCCCATAACTCTAACAAACCTACTCCATAATTTCACCAAGAACAATAGAGCATGAAAACACACAAATTAATGGGTGAAATGGATCTAAATCCTTACATAAAATACATCTCAAGAATTTCTTTCCCTTTATAATTTTCAACTTAACCCATTGATAAGGAAAAGAAAATAGGGTTTTCCAAATAGCCACCCCACGATGTACCTCACATGATTCTCTTCATCATAGGAGCTCAACCACATCACTTATATGAACAAACTAGAAAACCACAAAGCACTAGAAACCATATCACAAACACTCTATTATGGGAGGTACATGTCAAAAAAGATCAAGGATAAAAACAAGGTATCTATTAAGGGAACACCGTATCATAAATTTATTAAAGGTCAACATACATAAAAAATGTTACAAATGAATAGATAACCATTAAACATATAAGGATATTGAGCGTGTTTCTATGACTCACATTCCTAAGTATTATCCTTGATTCTCCTGCACTACCAAAGGACACAAACCAAAGAAATATAACACCCACACAACACCTTGTATGGATACTCCACAGTGGTCACATAATTTTTAAAATCAATCTAACCCTAATAAATTAGGTGAGATTAATAATAAAGATAATGGTAAAGCTATGAAATATTGATGAAATATTATATCCATATCATCTATGGGAGTAATTGTTATCCAACATGAAATGGATATAACAATATCTAATGACTAAAAAGGCCAAAATAATAGGGGAGAAATCTTACTTTCATATCCAAAATATCCATACCCATAATGAGGTTTCACCTTGAGGGAAAAATTGACTACAACCTCATAATAAATACGTATCCTCCCATATCCATTGTAGGGATTTTAATGATCTTGTTCTACCTTCATCCTCTTGTGAATCACCCGAACCATAATTCTCATGATTTATAATATTTATGGTGAAAGAATTACAAACACTTCCAGACTATTCTAGTATAATGGTAAATGGAAGGTTTAGTCATTAAAATATTAAAACAGTGTCATACCAATGGTGAAGTGAAAACTATTATTGCAAGAAACTTGACCAAAGGTTGGTGCCTCATCAATAAATATCTAAAATATAGGACACAAGTGTAAAAAATTTATTCAAGAGTCTGAATATCATACTCTATTTGACCATACATATATGGATAGACTGCAGTTCTATGGAATAACTGATAGCTGAAATCATCATTGATACCTCTCCATATACTTGAGGTAAAACAAGGATCACTGTCTGAGATGATTATTCTCATGAAACTTTAGAGTCTCACCACCTTCTTTAAGTACTGCCTTGATAAAACCTCAATTTCATTTGACTCCTTAATCACTATAAAGTCAGATAATTTCATCAAATGATCTGTGATCACACATATAACATCAAACCAAACTATAACTCAAAGTAAATGGACCCAAAATTCTATTGATATGTCCTCCAACTTCCACTGAGGATCATACAACATCTTGAGAAAACCACCAGAAACATGGTGCTCTACTTTAACCTTATGGCATACAAAAAATCATGAAACAAACTATCTAAATTAATGATATATCCCAAGACACCAAGAATGACCTCTTATATCTTTGTACATCTTTTTCACTCCATGATATACTACCATGGGTGGGATATGGAACTCATGAGAACTACCTCACATAACGAAAAATGGATAAAAATCCTCCCTTATAACCACAATAAATTTTCTTCATCCATAGACCAACCATCAGGGGCATCATCACAGATAACTCAATCTCTTTAAACCTCCACCTAAAAAACCCTACCAGAGACTCCTCCACCAACTGAACTGATGATGACTACCCTATCATCTGCAAAAGGGTACTTATACCACCACCGTCTATTGTGTCAAGGTGGATAACTATGTTCTCATCCATTACTCTTAAGTATCTCCATATTCACACATAGCTTCACCATGTGACTTCCTACTCATCACATCATATAAAACAATACCCCTTCAAAGTGAATATACAATCTTGAAGTTATGTTCTTACATGAATTCCATCGATAGTTTCTATCTAAAATTCATATCAATGTGGGAGATGACATAGATCAATCTTTTGTGATCAGTAAAAACTAAAAATTATCACCAGTGAGGTATTGTCACCACAATATCAAAGAAATTATGATAGTTTCCTACTTGATATAATGGGAGGCATAATTATATGTATGTGAACATAATTTCTGATGCCCATACGAAATAACTTATCTCTTTTGAATTAAAACATAACTTATTCCAAGATGTGAATCATAATTTAAAATCCCAAGAAAAAATCCCATATATATAAAATGAAGAACATGAGTGTTGAACAACTCCTCCTTCTGGTAATTGAAATTTATATTACATTGATGGGTACATAACACCAACAAATACATCATAGTCAAGGATATCATAGGAGTCTCAACCCGAGAGAAATTTTCTACTCACATATTATAATAGCTTGTAAGAATATGGTATCTCTACACAACTTCAACTATCTTATGAGATTATTAATAAAGTAATTCCTTGATCTTCAAAATATCCACAATAAAACCACGCAGGTACATGAAATTCCCTAAGAAATAAACTTTATGAGACCAAAAATCACACTTCAATATCTTCCTGAATAGCTTTAGATGATGAAGAACTCCTAAAATTACAAATATATGATCTACATGATCCTCTATATATAGTATGTATACATGGATGTGGATAATAAAAACCACCACAAACTAATTCAAGAACTCTCTGAACACTAAATTCATCAAACCCATGAATAGAGCCATGTCATTTATTAAAACTAATAGAATCACAATGAACTAATAATACTAAAAAATTATGAAATCATTATTCAAAATGTCCTCATATTTTAATCACATCTGATAATATCATGAACATAAATCAATTTTTGAGAAAAATGTTGCCCCTCTTACCAGATTGAATAAATTATCAATATATGAATGTGGATAGTGGTTCTTCAATGTCACCTAGTTCAAGTGATTATAATCGATATAGAGACATACACTATCATTGACCTTCTTTTCGAATAAAATCAAAGAACCCCAATGATACATTCCATTCAAACAATACCTCTATACAAAAGTTCTTCGATTATTATCAACATCTCTTATAACATAGAAGGTATTATACTATATGAATACATTGAGACTGAAGAAGAACATAGTTGTAGCTCTATCCCAAAATCCATAACTTGTCGAAGGGGAAACACAATAACCTCCCTTGGAAAGACATTAGGTTATTATTACAAAACCCTAGGAAACACCATCGATTGAGTGTATAATGAACTCAGTGTCATCTCATCCATCACAGAAGGCAAAGATGGAACATTCCTATAGCTTTTCCAATGGTCTCACTTTACAATGAAGACAATTGGCCCTCCATTAGTATTTAAGTATACAATATATCTCTTTAATAAATCTACAATAACCTGCACCAAATATATCCAACCCATTCCATGGATGATTTTATATTATTGTTTATTTAAACATAGGAAGTATTCCTAAAAGATGATCTCCAACAAGACTAGCTCACATTATTGATATACTTCATATAGAAAACTTTGACCACTAACTGGAGTTGTCAATTCCAAGGTCACTAGAAGCCTATAATCCTCATGTCCTAATTTATGGACTAGGGAATGTGACATAAAGGAGTTTGTATCTACTGAATCAAACAAATCATGAACCTAAGTAGAAAACAAGAAAATGGTGTCTTAAAAAATTTCTGGATCTCCTGGTGATAGAAAATCTAGAATATATAGCAGACCATGTTTTACTACATAGCCATTTTGACCTTGATAAAGATCACCTCTATAGATGAACTCTATTATTGGGGGGATAAAAACCAACATGAGGATTCCCTATTCATACTAAATCTCCCTTATACTATTTTAAAGATGGGTAACCATATTGTTTCTCTCATAACTGAAACTACTTTAATAGAGGAACCAAAATCAAAGCACATGTTGTAAGTTTTCTTCTCAGAATGGTTAGGAACTGTCGACACTAATTTCATTATCCACCACAAAGAAATATGCATATAGAACCTTGGAAGGATCCTAAGTGATTCCAATGATTGAGAAATGAGATTATGAGGTTTGGGACCAACCCATGATAGTATAAAATTTATTCTATGAAGGAAACTAGGAACCTTGGACCATAGCACTACTATGATAGGAATCCTAATGAATCCCTTATCATAATGATCTTGTCATATCCATTTCCTATCATTAACATATTATCTCTCTAAAACATTGAGATACATCGACAATATAAATGGGGTGACCTAGAATTGTATATCTAGATGAAATAACTCCTTGAAATTCCTTTCTCTAGTATCCTCTTCTAGAAACAGGTCTAAAGAATGCATATCAAGGGTCCAAAAATGGTCCTGAATGACCACATGCTGGAACTCCCATATCAAAAGGAAAGTGGCTCCATGAAAAAACATTCCTCTTTTGTTAAATCAAAAAAATCGTCTCAGAATATGTCTTAAACATATCCCATGAGACTGAAAACTCCACATAATCCCTGTGGAACAATAACCACTACTACATCACTACTCCATGTAGTATTGTATCTTCCAACTAACACCATTAATCCTTTTGAGAAAAAGTTTAACTAAAATTTGTCTCCAACTCCTGTAACCAATCCTCTACCACTAAATCTGAAACCGAACCCACAAACTTTTTCTAACTCTATAGATAAAACTTCCAATGTTCCCTCCTCCAACTTCCATCTTTGTTGAAATCAACTATTCCTTAGTCTATGAGCACATCCTGTTGAACATATTTTGTGCATACATTCTGGGGACATTAAACCAGAGTCATAAATGAAAAATGACAAGCTCTTAAAGACTATTAAAACTATAATATGGAACATTTGGGATTTATTTAATTATTTAACGTCCAACTAAATACCAATGTCTACCAATATCAAAGATAGGTGAATAAAATAATGATGCATGGTCTCTCCCTTGGCCTTCACCTTTGAAATAAAATCACTTTTCTTAGTGGGATCAGTAAACTAAATGTTATTTATATCATATAAAAGGGGGAAAATAAAAATGTCTCAACTGGTATCCCTAACTAACATTAATTACTAAACTTATTAGTAACTATTTCCCTACCAAACCACGAAGTCCCACATATTCCAACCTCCTATCTTCATCTTATCCCTCAACCTAAACATTTGATAACAATTTTACTTTCCTTCATCCCCCTAAATGCACCCCACCTAGGAAAACAATCATATAAGGGAGATAATGACACCCAGATCCTTCCTTTAATAATCCATGGGTTAGTGATAAACACTAAGGGTATATCATACACACAAATGAGAGGCATTAACCTCTAAAATAACATGATTAAAGATATATAAGATAAAAAACACCATAAAATTCTTCCTCGTTGAAATTTTAAAAGATCCCATGTCAACTAATGTAATGTCATGAAATGGAAAAAACATCCAAAAGGGTTCTCAAGTACCAAAATATAATCCATGGATGCAACTGTGAAATCATAAATAGCTCCTGGAAAGCCCTAAATCTAATAAAGTATTGTATAATCCACAACCAACAACTATGGACCAGAAAAATAGTTTATATATATATTGTGATAATTACCTATATACTATATAGTATCCTCACCTAATCCTCTCATATAAAAGATTATGAAATTATACTAAATCTCAGTGAAAAATAAGTAAATCTAACTCATTGCCTAGATGGTCATGTTATATTCTCATCCCCACCGTTTATATTTCTCACTAAGTATCACATAATAGTCATCATATAATATAATATGAAAAAGTTCCATCGCTTCCACTTCCATAATGGTTTTACATTCTACCCCAATTTCATAGATCCTAATCCATATCCCTCTACAATTTGGTCATCCTGAAGACACTTGGGCTAAATTATAATATCATACAAACCATGCATCATATAATGTCATCACATAAAATGAAATATTTCCATCACATCATCTCATTATCACATGCCACATCACCTGATAGCAACTGACTATTTTTTGTGATTCTCCACAGCCTATATGTCATGTTTAATACCTCAATCCACAACATCCCATACATGTAATACCTATAATAATATTTGGGATATCATATATATGAAGATTCATGTGTGTGAAATAACTATAAGTCATTACATACCACTACACACATATATGGGAAAGGAAAACACCATTCATAAATCACATAATACTACTAGGAGAAGAGAGAAAGGAAATATGGGGTAGTCAACCATCCATTCCTCACCAACTAGCATATTGGGGAAAACCCTTCTCAAGTCCTCTTGGTTTTAGTCTCCCTACCAAAATGGGTGGCATAAAGTAGGAAACCAGATAACACACATGATATAATATATCTCAAAAACACACTAGGAACATTGGACTAGTCTTATGGTCAACAATAGCTATCATCTCTCAGGCACCAAGTTGACCTTGCTTGGGACTAGGTATCCTACAAGCACACAAGCATTCAAGAAAACTTTATTTATTTTTTTATTCCCCCTAAAGATATTTCATAACATTATTTCTTATAATTAACCATTAAAAATTTCTTCAAAAATTATTTAATAAGATCACAAACTAATTCTCATACCCTTCATACATAAATAAACCAATCCCGTAGTTTCTCAAGATTATTATTAATTGTATTCCAAAATTCCATTAACCCTATGGGATAAAAAAAATATTATTCTTTAACATTTAGTGATTCTCACTACTCTAGGTAACTTAAAAATCATCCATTAAAGACTTTCATAACTAAGCATGTCTATTTAAATGTTTAAAGAATTTTTGGACAATATAAGAAGATCAGTATAGAGAATATTAACAAAGAAAATAAAATTAAAATATAAAATCATGTTACCTCTTTCATGAAGTTTTTCCTTTTCTACAGCCCTTAACTAATTAATAACATTAGGTTTGCTTACTTTAGAATTTCACGAGGGATTTTAATAAGATTATTAGATAGTAATTGGGTTGATATTTGTATTTTTTAAGTGGATGTGAAGTGGTTTTTCATGGGAAAATAAAGGGCTATTTATACATAATGATAGGGGAATTTTTAGAACAAAATTATGAATAATATATAATTTTGCATGGAAAAAATTTTAATAATGATATTATTTAAATATTAAATCATATTTTATTAAAATAAAATTATTTTATGATTTTTATTGATTTCTAAAACTAAATTCATTTTTTTATTAAACATCAATGAAAAAAATAACAAATTTTTATTTTAAAAGAATGCATTAAACTTTACACTTTAGATATTATTTTTTAGTTTGGAAAATTATTTTCTTAAATTTAAATGACTAATATATCTCATTAAATATTTTTTTGGTTGATAAAAAATTTCTATAAATGATTATATCATTATTACCTCATGAATGATGTAATTAAAAATACATCGGTTATGAAAAAACTGCATTTTTACAACTCAGCTAATAATTGAAGTATTTAAGATAATTTCCAAATAATCACCCTTAGATAATTTTTTTGTCTTCATTAAAAAAAATTCTTCTATTTTATAATGCCAGTTTTTTAGAATATGTAATTTTAATTTTTTTTTTAATATAGAAAATATGATTTTTACAAAATGCATTAAAATATAATTTATTTAAAAAATTAGTAATTATTTTTAGTTTTTAGTCATGGTATTTATTTTAAGTAATTATAATATTTATATATTATTGATTAATCCATGATAAATATAATTTATATTATACATTGTTACATTGATTTCAAATTACTCTTTTAATTATCAGGTTACTATTAACAATGATCGGGTTACTATTCCTAACAACCACATTACTATTACAATGGAAACAATGTAATTACAACGTTCATACTACATCCTATAAATACCTCTCCATTCCTTCATTCATCCTTAACCTCAATTCCTCTCAAGGTTCTATATTTTTCATCTCTAACATATTCATTCATATACTAATATTTAGTTTATTTTCCACAGAGTTATTCATGAGAGCAGTTGCTATAGTAGTAGTGATTGTCCAAATTTTCCCATTCATAATTTTATATTTATATTTATTTTTCAATTGTAATTTATTAAATTTTCATATGTTTATTTGATAACTAATGTAATGATCTCCATTAATGAAATAAAGCTGGGCTAGTTTTTCTATGTGTTGTATGTGTATAATATTATAATATAATATAATACACATTTTTTTAAGAGTAAAATATAATTTCTAAAGTCTATTTCATTATAGATATTATGTATGTATTAGATAAACCTATATAGATAACCTATTAATTTTTTAGATAAGGAGATATCATTTCATATCCCAAACCATCTTGTTATCAAATATAAATGTATCGATGATCCAAGACATGCATTAAAATAAAATTATATAATATGGATCATGGTACCTATAAATGGGATACTTCTATATCTAATGATAGGGTTGAAGTCAAAATTGATTATGTGCCTATTATATGGGTGTATACATATGTATTTTCAAAGAAATTGACTTGACATCTACCAAAGGGTGAGGTTGATTTTTCGAAGGGACTCATATTTGGGTCTATACCTATTTTTAAGTGATTGTATATAATGGTTCCATAAAAATTATATGAATTAAATAATAAACTTCAAGAGAATCTGATTAAGGTATTTTTACATCTAAGTACTTAATTTTGGGATTCATCGGTTCTCTTTTTCAAAAATTATGAAGGATCAATGTTTATTTTCATTGATTATCATGAGAATAATAAAATCATGATCAAGAAAAAGTAACACCTAACTCATATCTATGATTTATTTACTCAAATTAAATGACATCAATACTTATCCAAGATTTGAATTTAAAATTTATATCATCAAATAAGTATGGAATGTTAATATATTCTTGACATAGATTTCTGTACAAGGTATAGACACTATAAATGAATAGTGATTCCTTGACGACTAACAAATTCCCCAACTATCATCACAGGTCTTATGAATAGAGTCTTTATTAACTACCCTTATCCATTTTTGTAGTATTTATAAACGATAGTCTCATATATTCAAAGGTTATAGAAGAGAATAAAAATCATTTATACATGTTTTAAAAAACAATAAGAAATTTGAAAGAATATACCTAGTTTATAAACTATTAATTATGCATATAAAAAGTATGATTAATGGGTCCATTAATTTCCAATAAGGGAATATTTTTATATCCTTACAAGATTAAATTTATAGATAAATGGACCTATCATCCCCGGTAATTGATATCAGTAGTTTTCTTGTTTAGTTAGATACTATATATTCTTTTTGACTAATTTATCATAGATATCAAACATACTACAATGTTAACAAATAAAGAAATGAAATTTTTTTAGAAAGAGGAATGTGAGTAAGTATTCAAGGAACTAAAGTATAGGTTGGTTACTACACATGTACTTACATTACCCTATAGTGGGGAAGGGTTTTGAATATATAGTGATGTATTGAAAAATTGATTAGGAAAAGTCCTTATAAAAATTGATAAAGTAATTTATCAATCCCCATGTCTGTTAAACGCTCATGAGAAAAAAATTACCCAATGCATGATTTGGAGTTGGTTATAGTTATCATTACATTAAATATATACTATCATTATCTCTTGGGTGAAAAGTTTGATATATACACAGATCACAATAGTTTAAAAATTATATTCACGGATAAGGTTTAAAACATTCTCTAAAGAAGATAGTTGGAGTAGATAAAATTAGATGACTTCTCAATACATTACCAAATTGGGATTGAAAACAAGTTGGTCGATGCTATGAATAGGAAATATCATTGTATCTTTTCAATGATGAGAATTTTAAAAAATCAATACTCATGGATTTTGAAGCGTCGAATCATGAAATCATATGGTAAAGAGAGAAATCATAGCTTTAAAAAATTAATACGCAATCATTCATCAATATAATTACTAAATAAGTCCATATAGTCCATGTGAATATATAGAAAAATATGGTGAGTATTCTAGAGTTAAAATTTGATAATGATTCAATTATAGGGTTTGGAACCCACATAAAAGTCCTATCAAAACCAGAAGTGAAGAGGGAACTTTGGGATTATGCACATAGCTCATCACTTTTTATCCTGGAAGAAGAAATATTTTTAGTGATCAAAGCATAAACTTTGTGCGGAATGACATAAAGAGAGTGATTGTAGAATACATATCTTAATGTTTTTTATATCATAAAGTTAAGGCAAAATGAAAAAATTAGTTATGGAGTAACCATTACCCATTATAGTATAGAAATAGAAAATGTTTACCAGTGACTTCATTATGAGACTCCAAAAAAAATCTAAGGGCCATAATTCTATCTATGTTGTAGTTAGTCACCTTACTAATTTTTCTAATTTTATAACCATTAAAGAATATTTATCTCTTCTATATCTCACAACACATACATAATAGAATTATTATGATGGAATAGAGTAATAATACCCATTATAACAAATCAATGTCTATGGTTTAATTTATGGTTATGGAGAATTATTCAAAAATAATTGGAGATAGAGTAGATTTTAAAGAGTAAATATCACCTTAAGACATATGGTCATTCTAAAAATACTATTCAAACTCTTGATGATATGATAATATATTATTAAATTGATTTATAATGATGTTTGGATCAATACCATCCCTTGGTAGAGTTCTCATATAACAATAGTTTCCATATTATAATTCAAATAGAACTATAAAAGGTTCTATATGGAAATAGATGTTGGAATCCAACATATTGGAATGAAGTTGTAGAGATGAGGAAGATAAGTCCATTATTTTTCCATGAAATTAAGGAGAGGATTCAAACCATTAAATTCCATATAATAGTCAAAAAAATTTGACAAAAGAGTTAGCAAGATAATTTTTTATAAGATTTAGAATTTGAAGTTAGAAAGAAGGTTTTCCTCCATATATATCCATAGATTCAAGTTATGATATTTTGGAAGAAGGGAAAGTTGATACCTAGGTACATATTTACTTTTGAGATCCTTGATCAGTCAAGAAAAGAATCTTATCTTTTAGAACTCCATATCTACCTCTCCTAAGTAGATGATGTTTACCATGTATCACTTATAATAAATTACACACCAGACCCTTCACATGTACAAAACATAGAATTTAGGCAATTGTAACATGATCTCTCATATGAGAAACCACATGTGAAGATCTTTGATCGAAGATAAAAAGTGTGATGGAACAATACCACTCATCTGGTCAAATTCCGATGGATTAATCATAAGCCCAAAGAATCTACATGGCAACCAATGTTTGTAATGATGCTACAGTTCCCTCACTTTCTTCTTTCCAAATATTTTAAATTTTTATGAATAATTTCTTTTTAAGGTCATAGAATTCAACAACCCATAATTTTTTTAATACTTTCAGTTACATAAATAACATGTTGAGTGGATTCAATTATCAGAAACATCAAATTAAAATGAAAACCATGACACATAAATATAATAATATTATTATATATGACTAATATATTATTTCCATTAAATTTTAAGGCATAAATAAGAGGAACCACCATATAAAAATTATGTAAATAGATATATTAATATAAAAGTAATTTCTTTAAAATAATTTTTCCCACTTATGCATTTTTTTATATTAAAATTATATTATATAACATTTAGAACATGAATTTGATATAATTAACCTAATTTTTAAAATTAAATATAAAAAAACCAATCTAAGAATATATTTTTAGTATTTTTTTATAATAATTTATTTTTAAATGATATTGAAAACTATAGTTTTTTCAAAATAACGAATTTTATTAATTTATAAGTATAAAATCAAGATATATATTTTTTTAACTGATCAAAAAAAATAAAAAATTATGTCATTAACTTTAAATATATATTTGTAAATTTATAAAACTTATATTTAACCTTATAAAAATAATATTTTAATTTTGATAAAAATCATTTTTCAACATATATTTTAATTAAGTATTTTAATGGTAAAATTGTGTTTTGGACTGCTCTAAAAGATACGTAAAATTTTTTTATAATAAACCATTTTATTTAATAAAAATTTTAATTTTGATAACAAAATCTTAAAAATAAGTTTATAACTAGAAAACACACTATTAAGAAAAAAAATATTTTTATGTGTTATGTGTGTTTATTTTAAAATTAAAATTCTTTTTGATTAGAAATTTCAATTTATAAAATTATTTTAAAAAATTAAATTAGAATTTTAAAATTAGCTATTTTTTTGTTAAAATTTATTATTAAGGTTGAATATTATTTACCCTAGAAAATGTAAGTGGTAAAATATTGGTTTACTAAGAGTAAATGATCCCAAACATGTTAAAAATGTTTCCAAATGGATAGTTAAGTTTTGTCTAATTAATAAATCACCCCATTCATCTTTTGTTAAATTTTGAACCATTTAATATTGAATAGTGAAGTTACATTATTTTAAATTTCTTTGTTTCTTCTAAAATTTCAATCCTCTTCTCTTATAAAATGAAATAATTATATGACATCATGATACACCATTCCCTTTAAATTTTACCTTAAATCTCTATCATTTTGTTACACCTAAAAACCTCTTCCATGTTCTTAAGCCTCTTTCCAAGATTAGTTAGATTAAGTACTTTATTTCCTATAATATTTCAAATAGAAAATACAAGCTCTCAATGATGTTTGTCCCATACACAGAACCAATATCGAACAAGGTAAGGGTTTCTTATATCAATTTTCACCCACCGAAATATATTTTTTATAAAACACCATGTTTTCTTTAATAATGGTGTGTCTAATACCCACTAATTGTTTTAATTCGTGATTCTCTTATATTTCATGGTATTTAATGTTGTATTCAATATTCCTTCACTCATGGATTTTGACTCAAAAAATTCCAAAGTCGTCGGGGGTTTTCATGAATAAAATATTTTTTGCATCATAATAACTCTTATATGATTTTAATGACCCTTTCTTACCTTATTATGATGTTATGATATAATTACACATTATTTCTTAGGAAATAATGTCTCAAATAAATTCCTTCTCCCTTAATTAATCACTTGCTTCATGAAAAATACAATTTCATTATGAATAAATTCCATTACTTTTAAATGGATTCTTCTTGTATATCAAGGTTTATAATACCCACCTATGATCTCAATGAATTATTGGGAACTGAAATTTGTTTTATCAAATATGATTTTTATATTCCCCTTTATTCATTTTGAAACAATTTTTTCATTATCCTTTTAAAGATATGTGTTTTAAATAACAACATGTTAAGAAGTTTAAAATAAACGTCCTTATCAATATAAAATATTATTAAATTTTACTTAAAATTTTTACATTTTATATATCCTTTCATCATATCTTTATTTTAGATTTGTATTTAAGTAATTTTTTAATAATTTTACACTTTATATTCTAGAGTTATTTTTCGAACAGCTACTTGAAAATAAAATCTTTTTACTATGAAATTCATAAAAATATAATTTTTCATTTTTTCTTCAATTTTCAAAGGATTCATATTCAATTGAGAAATGTTTCATAAATAACCCTATAATTTCCATTTTTAAATACTTATTTTGGGTGAAAAGTTTTTGGTATCAAATGATCATGTTTATTTGTGATTCCATTTGGAATAGTTTTGAAACCCATTTTATTCCCATGTGTTATTTATGATAAGATTAATGATTTGATTTTACATGGAACTCATGTGTATGGATGATGATGGGTGAGGTCAAATATTATCCCACAATATAATGGTTAAGGTTGTATATCTCATGAGATCACATGGCATAATGAGTAAGGAATTATTTCTACATAATAGAAATTAGAATTGGATTCAAGAACTATTTTTTAGGGAAATCCTATATTTTTTCTTTATCTACTATGATATAATTATTTATTCTTATGTTTTTTAAAATTAGTTGTTTTATATATGTCTTATTTCTATAATATTACATGTTCAAATTTTATTCTTCATTTTTTGTTATACCTTCATGTTTTTTTATTACTATTATATTCTTCATAGCCATGTTTTGATTACTTTTATTGGGTCTTATGTTCCAATTCCAAGATCCTTAATACTTAATATATTTTAATAGTTTCTATTTTTTATTCAATTGTTTTCAAACTAATATTTCCCCTTTTTCCAATTTTTCCCTCATGATATTATCTATCTAATATTATTAATTATTAAGTTTCTATTACTAAACATTTTATCTAATCCCTTTTTCATGATTCAATTCCACAATTTATGAAGATTATTATATCTTATAAGTTTTCAAGAAGTGGGTCTAAAGTAGCCTAGTTAGTAACATATGTTCAAAATTATTGTAAGATAAAATGGCCAAGTATCTATTATCAAATAAACTAAACCTTTATATCCTTGGGTTGTGATATTATTTATTATATGTATCATTTAAACCATAATATTAAGGTACTTTTAATGTTATTTTTAGCTTAGTTTACTATAAATAGTGAACAGATGATGATGGACCTATGTATAAATTCTATTGGGTGTTCATAAGTACTAGATTCGAGAAAACTTTATAATTTACATATGGAATCTTTACTAGGGTGAATGGAATTAAGCTATCAGAATTATATTTTCAGGTCTTAAAGTACAATATATATAGTGGTGTCCTCCACTAGACTATACCCCTGACGGTGATGAGGATTTTTATGTCTGAAGTAATTTTGTGGCCCCTACTAGCATGCATGAGGTAATGATGAATGAATTATATGACTCAAGGTGAGTTTTAAATTTGATTTTGACTAAGATGTATAGGTATCTACACAAATGTTGTTGGTGTCCTTGGATGAAAAGGGGTATCAAGAGTTTTTTCACACAGTGTTCTATCTGTTGACAAATGAAGGCCAAGAACATTTATCATGTTTGAATTCTTCATTCACTAACCATTCCTAAGTGGAAGTTGGTTTATATGATTATACACATTGTGGTGGGGTTGAATAAGACACCCTCAGGTAGTGATGTTGTATGGGTTTTATTATACTAGTTAAAAAATATAACTAACATCTTATTGGTCTAGGATACCTTTTCCATTTTTGAGTAAGAAAAGGATTGAGTTTGGGAAGGGGTGCATTCACATAAGATTCGGTGGTACATCGTTTAGGATAGAGATCCAGGTTTTATATCATGATTCTAGTGGGGATTGTGTAATATATGTATTATGTAGGTGAGTTTAAGAAATTACTGACAACCGAAAATAGTATGTTAGTCCAAGTGGACTATTCATAATTTAAGAAATGTTGTAACCTTATTTGTTATATTTTTAGGGTTCTTTTAAGAATCATATATAACTTGCAATGATTTCAAAAAAATATCTTTTGGCCTTAATTCATATTGGAAGAATTTTTTCTCACATATATTTTCTCTAGAGGCTAGGGAGTTAGTGATCATTGTGATGAGTTGTGTACTAGTGATCTTGGAGCAGGTTCATATCATGAATAATTGGTTAGAGAGCACTCAAAAGAGGTAGAATTTTTATGTTTACCATTAATTCCATCATATATAATTTGATGTGGGTGACTGGGTATTCTTGTACGTGTAACTGATATAGGGATGCCACAATGTATGAAGGTATGGGATGTTCACACCAAGGTGTGTGGGGTTTTCTGAGATCATAGATAGAATAGGTATAATGTTTTAATGATTGGATCTTCCATGTCATTTTAGTGTTATGTGTGATATATTTTATGATTCTCAATTTTAACAATTTTATCATGATCCATCACACAGGATTGATATCGATGACATGGAGAACAAGGTCAATGCATTGTTTGGGGACCCTCTAGTGCACGTAGAAGATTGATGTAAGGATAATTTTCAGGAGAAGATAGTTCCTCTAGTATGATGGAAATGATAGTATGAGGATATCTTGGAGGATACATGGGAGCCATAATTTAACATATGAGCTCAATAGATAGAGTTATTCACCAATGATTCCTATTTATTATTAGTAATATAACTCAAGGTAAAACTATAATATAGTGGCGAGGATATAAAACCCTATACCTTCTATGGTAAGAATATATTTATGGTTTTCCAATATTTTAGTTTTATTCTAGTTATAGATGTTTGAAGTATTTATGGAATGGAATGTTGGTATCATAGATGTTATAAGGTGTTACATTTATAAAATTGTAATGAAATGGTAATTTGACACTATTGCGTGGTTTGATAAATAATATAAGGTGTCTAATAAAAATGATGCAAATGCTAAAATCCATTTTACTTATTATACTTGGTTGGTTCAAGATTCAATATACCATGCACCTAGACTATGAAACCTTAACTTAGTGTTGGAGGTAAGTCATATAATTTGTGTACAATTTGAAGTAACTTTGTGTCATAAGCATGTGATGTGTCAGTCCCTTTAATAATGGGAACCACATGGTGGGTGGAAGGTCCCTCAAAACATGTATTTAAATCATGAATAAATCCAAATTATTTAAAAAATATGAAATTATAAATTCTCTTGGATGATTTTAACACTCCATACCAATTTTTTATTCTAGTCATTTAACATGGGGTGTCTCCGGTAATGGTCCTCTAATAATTCTAAAAAATTTTGAGGCTTGTTCTTTTATCATTGAAGTATTCAAGATTCTTTTATTTTGAGGATTTTCTAGATATATACCAAACACTATTATCTGATTTATTCTAAATGTTTCTTGTATTTTCATGGTCTTGTGTTGGTTATGTCTATTTGTACCCTATTTAAATTTTTTAAACTAATTCATCAATTTACACCATTTAATATTTTATTAGTTATTGATATTAAATGATTAAAATCCTTGAATTATAAGGTAGTTGTTCCTAAAATTACCCTTTTCACCTTAACATATTTTTCTTATGTGTATGACATGTAGTCACACCAAAAATAGGGGTTCTTGACCTTAGTACATAATAAAATATATTATAATTGTTTCATGTGGAATAAACCTATCCTTGGGTCACTTTAGGTCCATTAATTAAATGAGAAAATATAGTTTTGGTGGCCAAATGTGGTGTAACCAAAATTCTTAACTATGTGTAGGGAGGCACTTTTAGGGGTTCTCTAAAGACTATTTATATATATAATCCATGTGGGTGATCAATAAAATAATTTGATTGAATATGATTCATAGAAATCACTTACTTTATTAAATTATTCCCCTACATCTCTATTCGATATATTCTCCCACATTGGTTATCATTAAAGAACTATTTCATGAGATAAAATGGAAGGGAGGAAATGCATTTGATGAATTATTTCAAGAATTTATATATATTTGTTAATATTTTTTAATGTGTTTTTATGCATGAATTAATGGTATATTCCATTTGGAACATCCTCAGGCTATTATATAAACCACTTCCATGTGATGTTATTTTGTATGGATGCTCAATCAAATCTCTCAAAAACCTAATAATCTCATCTTCTTCATCGTTAACACATCGAGGTGCTAGCACATTGTGGGTGGAGAATTGTGCATATAAAGCAATGAGATTTTTATCTTTACCAATGGATATCTATTTAAGTAGAAGGATTTAATCTACCACATTTGTGATAATAAGAAATACCTTGAAATAAAGTTCAATAAAATTTCAAAGGCTTCTTCGGTGATAATTAAGCTCATTTTATCCATTCTTCATTTCTATTTTCCCGGAAGATTTCATATTTCTTCATAGTGATATGGGATTTTTGTGGTTTCATAATATTTTGTAGTGATTATTAAGTGTTTATCAACTAAATTAAACCCAATAGTTTTATCAAATAGATCTGTATTCTGATTTTTTGAAATAACATTAGAGAAATATAGAACATCGAAGAAGAGATCGCCATATAAAACACCAAAATATCAAGATATCCCCATCACCATGTTAGAGACAATTATTTTAGACCATTTATTAAGAGTAAATGAATGCAAAATAACCAATATGTGCTCACTAAGTATTGGTGATGAAACCATTTTGGTCCATGCATTAAGAATAAATGCACGAAAATGGCTACCCATTCGAAACCACAAAATATAATGGATGTTATCTTGCATGGGATAAGTAATTCCTCAAAAATTGTTCAAAAACAAAATCAGAGCATTGCAAAAGTTGTGGTATTGAAAATATTTTTTCAAAATGTTTAGATCTTTTAATTTGAATAAATAATTAAAAAATTCTTTATAAATTATAATAAAAGGTATTTTAGGGGATATATATTAATAAATAAATTGTTAATTAATTGATTAATTGATTAAATAAAAATGGTTAATAATTAATTAATAAATATTCTTGAAATATTTATTATAAAATATTCTTTAATAAATTAAAATATAACATTTAAAATACCTTTCAAATTTAGAGAATATTTTATAAATTTTGAATAAATGGGTTTATCTTATAATCATAAATGGTTAATATGTAAAATGGTTATAAATTCTATAAATAAGGCCATAGTAAAAAAATCATTTATATATTAAATAACTAATTGTTTATAGTTATTTTCAATTATTCATAATTAATAAGGCCTTATTGGTAATGATGTGTATATGATATATAGATTATGTAGAGAGTTTTCATAATAGAATTTGGATTATAAACATGTTTATAATTAATAATAATATGAAATATTTAATGTGAAATATCATATAATGTTCATATTAAAATGATTATAAAGTTTTATATGCCTAACTATGGAATTTATATAATTTAAATCTAAAATTATAAAAGTGTTGAAAATTATATTTTTTTATGAATTATTCAGAATGGTTATATCATATTTATATATTAGAAATATTCATTTATGTTTTGGTTTTTTCCTATTTTATTGATAATTATAAACATATTATACGATCAATAAAGTATAATTTTGTTTAAAAATTAATCATACAATCAATGAATGACTTTATAATGAATTTCGTTTTTTATCTACATTTACCTAGGTTTGTAATTAATGTTTTGAATTTTAATGTAGATTTTCATCATATTTTGTTCATATTGGGTTTTAGAGTAATCATGAATTAAACAGTCTCTCAATTAAAGTATCATAGGTTAGCGGGAACTAGGGATTGGATTACTTATCGGTCTGGAGGTTTATGCCTTGTCTATAATGGTAAATTGTATTTTCTATCTATTTATCTAAGAATAATCATGTGTAGATTATCAATATTATATAACATTATTCGTTTACATGAAAAATTCATGTACCATATGAATATGATGCATTTAGATATGTATGAATATGTTTTCTTGTTAATTTTAGGTTTGTACCATATACCTATGTGTTGGATAAGAAGTTAAAAAATTATATGGTTTGAACATATTAGTTTGGTCAAGGGGAGAGGATTCTAAACTAACAATAGAATCATGCATAAATAAAGGGGAATAACATGAGACTTGATGATGATATTAAATCCATTTAATACTGAGTTTGGAATTCCATCTATAGATGAACATTTCAAGACTTCGATTATTCAACCATATAGGTTATTTTCTAGCAATGTATCCCTGAATTACTTTATGTATAGAAAGAAAGTGATAGATAACCATAGATCATCCTTTATTAAGTTCTTGCTTGACAGGTTTCCTCTAGATTTTATTTTGTTAGTGTGTTCTTGAAAAAAGTTTTGGAATTCAATTTTCTATGAAACCCTTAAGAACAATAGTAGAGGTATATAGTAGAGTGAATTAATATTATGGATTTCTATAAAGAGTTATCCAACCAACTATCCAATAGTCAAAATTATTTTTATTGAGATGGTTCCCTGAAAAAGTAATTGTGTGTTAAGAGGAATTCCATAGAGGGGTCATTTCTTCATGAAATACAGATATTTTCACACTAATGTGTATGGTTAATTTTAAAAGAGGTCATTATTTTAGTATGGTCCCATTTGATAAAAATACTTAATCAATGGTTATAAAACATGATAGTTATCTAATAAAAACTTCTCTATAAGTTAAATGCAATTTTCATCAATCATTACCTTTCTGATCAATATTTGAAAAATAAAATATGAATTATAGATAATTTCTCATCTAGTACCAAAATTTGATAATTATTCTCAAAAAAATAATAAAACTTCTAAGTGTTGGAACAACCCCGACTTAAGAAAAAAATTGCTAAAGGTCTTCCATGAAAGGATTTTTATCCCTATGTTAAGAATATAGAATATTAAAAATAACTCTCCACATTCCTTATTATTACCATGTATTCTAAATTTAATAAACAATATGAGACTCTAGATTCCTATCAAATGATACATAAACTAAAATGGCTCGATTAGGAGAAAGAAATTCATGAACAGTTTGAAGTTTCTAATTCAAAATTTATGTAAAAAATGATAAAAAGAACTTCATTCTCCATATATATACTTAATATTATTTCATATTTAAATAATTTTTAGATAATTGGTTCACCCATTATTATTAAAATGGATACAAAATTTAATTTTTTAGTCACTGTCAAAAAGCTTCTAGATGTTTTTTTGAATTATAACATGAATATACATAGTAAACATTTACCTGATCTCCACATTATATTGAAAAATATTTGGAAGGAAGTGGGAGATGCAAGATAAAGTATAATTCTTATGGTATGAAATAAGAATGGTAAATATTGTATTCCATGATCCTCTCCCTAAAAAGGAAACCCACCTTGGATGTCAATGAAGGCGGGAGATAATTCTACCTCAATTCCAACTCCAAAAGGTCGTGGATTAGATATTTGAATAGAGAGAACATCAACAACAGACACATGGGAGGAATTTTCCTCTATATGTTTAAGGAGTGAAAGATAAAAATAATAAATTTCTAATAAACACCATACATAAACAAAAATAATTCAAAATACATCTAATGTAAAAAAATAAACAATCAAAAAAAGAAAACTACATGCACCAAAAGTAAGAATACACATTGATAATAAACTCTAGAAACCTATAACTGATGATAAATGACTCCTCTGGGATATTAATATACATCCTAATCTCCAAAAATAACTTGATAACCTAAAAAATAGTTTATATATACAGAGACGTAGAATAACACGTTTACTTGATAGGATAATTCATGAAACATCTCATGAAAATGAGAAAGAAGCATACTAAATCCCAGTTAATGGAAAAATCAAACTGACCAATAAACAAATAAGGTAATACTAATTTCTTATCATCACAATAGATAACTCTTCAAATAACATATAGAATTAAACCATTCTATATCAATATATATATATATATATATATTTGAATTTTCCCTACTTCTACTTTTTTGTTGGTTATTTTCTTTCGTCCCAAATGCAAAATGGCATATTCTAATACCTTATATATGTAATTCATCTATGATGTGATGCTTGACTGGTAATTACCAACCTCAATTACATGTAGGTCCCAACATCTCATGTTACTATCAGCCCAAAAACATATCTCATCATCAAAATAATCCATATATAAACAAGTGCATGTTTAGAAGCCACTACAACTTGTGCAAACACATGATTCCTCAAGACATGTATCCCATGCGTGTACACTCATTAGAAGTTGACAGCACCATGACTAGATACAAATATGGTTTATACCTTAATCTATTATATCCCATAAAAATGTATAGAAAAGTATGATCAATCACAGTCCCAATAGGAACACACCCTAAACATTAATCCATTATTTCCTAGGACACACATACTCATATCTACATCTAAAGGAAGAGTTGGGGGAGAAGATATATATATATTTTCTCCCTATCCTAGGTGTTAGATAAAACACTCCCACCCCTAATATTTGGGTGTTAGCGTCCCTTCCAACATGGTTTGGATAGAATAATAAATCAGATAGAATATAAATAATATCATGTACAAACAACACTAATGGAAAACCCTATTATATTCATCAACTAATATCATCGTGCAAGACCCCAAGATTCTAATACTATGGTCTAAGATATAAACAAGCACACAAGCATCAGATCTATCATTAATTAATTATACATTAAATAATATTATTTCAAGATTTATATATTAATTTTCTAAAGCCAAGTGACTATATTAATATTAATTATTTTTCATATAATGTTAGGTATACCATCAACATTAACCTAAAATTAAACATTTAATATTACTACTATCAATAACACCACATCACAAGGGTTGATTGTTTATTAATTTATCATGAATACATTATTTGATTACTCTAGGACTCTACATAAGCTACCATATCATAACCAATCATATCGTGTAGATATTATAATTTCATCAATAAATTGAAAACCAAAAAATATTATATGTCCTATAAACCATCTTGAAGGAATCCACTAAGAAAAACATTAATGAGAAAGAATCATTTTAAAATCATATCAACCAAACTAGTGGCCTTAAATTTTGGGTACAATATCAACTATACCAACACAATAGGAATTAACTATATCTATAAATTAGAATCCTAGACTAATGCTCATCCAAGGTTCCAAACCATATCAAAACAACCATCCATCAAATAGCCCAGGGATCCCAACCCATTACTCATATAATAAAACAAACCACATGAGGATAAAAAATAAAAAACATCAAGGCTATAAATTTTCCTAGGTCTCACATAACTTTCTAAAGTATTATCACACACTGGTAAAGGATCTAGGTTCATGGCATTGATTTATACAATCCTTTTATGACAAGAATCGGCCCATATAGCCCAAAATCATTTATCTTTAGTAAGTAAACATTTGAATTCCTTTCTTGAATTTAATAGATAATTATTCCTAGGATTTCATCCACATGATACCTATAACATATCAATTATCCATATCATTGAAGTAACCTAAACCTGAATTCAGAATTAATTCATTTTCTATCAAAAATAAAGAATTTAATATATAAAAATGACATTCTTTTTTCTTATAAAATCATTGGGATTATCTCATCTTTTTTTATTTATAAAATAAAAAAACCCATGATAAACACAAAATAATACACAATATAAATAAATCATTAAATCTTATTAAAACATTATACATTAAAAAGCATAAACCAAAAGCAGTCACAAACCAAAAAAATTTATTTATGATTTAAATTCCATACTCTTATATTTATTAGGTTAATTACAGTATCACCCACAATATGAAAGTATAATAATCCCACACCTTCAATTTAAAACTTGATAAGCATAAAAGATACCCAACCTTAACATAATGATTCGAATATTATCTGAGAAAGAACAAAACACCAAAAACTAAAGTCTATATACCTCTTTCTTAGAAAACCAAAGATCCCTAAAAAATCACCCAATACAAGATACCATTATCATATACCCATAAAAACTTATAAAGGATAGAAGAACCCACCAAATTATGTATGTACAAAAAAAATAGAACGGAACAATCATATAAGTGAAAACTAACTTTGGATCATAAATAATCAACCTCCTAAGGTCAGTGGTCAAAGCCACTAAAAAGGGGATGAAAAGTCCTCAAAAAGGAACCATGATCACCCAAAGGTCAAGAGAGAAATTGAATGAAATAAAATTTAAAAGGGGGTTTGGAATTTATAGGAAATACTAGAATTTTAAAAAATACAGTGCAAGACTTAATATTATTCTTTGATGGAACAATTTAGAATAGATACCATAGCATAATGATAGAGACCATTCCATGGTGAACCTAGTCAAATTCACAACTGATATCCGTGGTGTATTAAATTATGAGATCATATACACCTATAAAATAGTCCAAGCTATAATGGAACAACTATGTATCAATACTCTACTACTAAACATAGACCACATAGCTACGCATTCTCTATGATGTAATAACATTTTCAATGAAAGAACCACAAGAAATCACTTCTCTTTGGATTTATTACATAGCTTCCATTCACTTTATAATCCAACCCATAGTCTATTGTCAATATCTATATTTCATAAAAACACCCTACATTTTAAATGTTAACTAAAATACTCTTAAGTTCATTCATCTTCCATATAGTCACCTTCAACCACCCAAAACATGAAGGAAGTCCTCAGGAAAAAGTAGGCCCCTATATAATATAACTATAAACTAATTATCCCCATAAATAATATAATAATAATCTTATAAATAAAAAATGGTGTCTGAACAACCACCATCTTTGATACCTCTTAGAATCCATGCGAAAACAAGAACAACACCAAGGAAAATAAATGATCTCATAGGGATTTACAAATCATCCCTAAAAAGATAAAACAGATATTTAAGAATTTAGAAAAATGATAACACATCTATGATACCCTCTCTATAATACTTTCCACCATGAAATTGTGCTACCATATGACATAAACCAGAAGAATAGTACACATCCACAACACCTTATCCTGATTTTCCTAAATCTAGACTGGCCACTCCTCAAAGGTCACACCATCATTGACATCTATTTTTTCCAAATCAATTACATGAGAATCAGCATAGAGATATTAGTTGTGTAGTGATACATGGATAAAGTCATGATTCTGGATCTTCTTTTAGGTTATTGAAAACTATCATGACATGAATCGAACCCTAGCTAACAAATTCAAAGGTCCAAAAAACCTTACTATAATCTTACTCGCGTAATAGAACCTTAATGAACCACGATGTGGAGACACATTCAATAAAATAGGATCTCTAACATAAAACTCTAGAGGCCTCCCCCTTTGATCAGTACTGGAATTATAAGGATATTGTGCCACCTTTATTCACCTATATATAACATGCACCTTCTATATTATACCTTATACCAATTCTTATCTAAGAGTTGTTGACTCTTTGACCTCAGTCAAGCATAATGAAGATTAGAAAGGTTGGTATTAAAGTGTTTCAAAAGGTTTCATACCAATAGTGGAGTGATAACTATTTTTGTAATAAAACTCCACCATGTGAAGATGTTTCACCAATTTACTTCTAAAATCTAGAATAAATGGGTGAAACATGTCCTCTAGAGTTGATAAAGTCTTCTCATTCTGGTTGTATATCTAAAAATGAAATTTAATGCTCATGAATAACTAAGATACAAGTATATGTTGGATAACTCTCCACACCCTAGAGGTAAAATGGAGATCACGATCCAAGATGATCATCCTTCTAATCACATGAAGCCTCATTACCTCCTTGAGGTAATAACTTGAAAACACTTATATCAATCTTGACTCCTTAATCACTAAGAAGTAAGATAACTTTTTCATGTTGTTCACGATCTCCCATATAGCATTATATACAATTTGATCATTGGGTAAACTAATGATGAATTCAATTAGAGTTTCTTCCCAATTTATTAGGGAATATCAAGTGACTAAAAGAAACCTCTAGGAAAATGGTTCTCATCCTTCACCTTTCAGAAGACCAAACACCAACAAGAAAAACATAGAAACAATGTGTTTTAAACCAGGCCACAAAAATAGATCCCTTATATCATGGTACATTTTTCCACACCCAAATATAAAATGAAGTTATAACTATGGGACTCAAAGAGAAGAAACTCATGAATCACTAAAAATGGGAAAAATCCAATGGAATATGACCTGATGGTGTCCATCTATAGACCTTCTCTAATGAGCATCACCACAAACAACTCAATCTCACGAATCCTCTACCTCAAAATCCCCTAGTAGGCACTCCTCTACCTTCAACACTAAATAAAACTCCACTATCAACTAGTAAAGACATTATCTACCATAAAATTCTTACATATCAAGGTGAAATAGTGTTTACCCTTCCAGTACTCTCTAAGAGTCTCAATACTCAAGCACAATGCCAAAATTGGACTTCCTTCCAAATCAATCATGAAATTATCATTACTAGGTGTAATGGAAATCTAAAAGTTGTAGTATAATAAAAACCCCATCCACTTTCGCTATCACAAATTCATGTCAAGCTGAGAGAAGTCATACATATGAAAATTTTTATCTGTAAAGACCATCAAATTTTTACTATAAAGGTAGTCTCGCAACAACATTATAGTAAACACTAGCGAAAAAAGATCAATATCATGGGTTAAATAGGTTACATTCATGAGGCTGTAGCTACAAAGAACTATATGAGACAAAAAAATTATTGTATCAACACAGAACCCAAACCAAGACACCAAGCCTCATAATAAACCTCAAATATGACTCCTTTATATGGAAAATAAATAACCATATCACTGGAAAAATTCCCCTTCAAATACTCAAAGAATATAGAAACTGGTTAGCCTATAAAAAATCTTAATCTTTTCAAGAAAATTTCATCATTAGAGTCACAATATTGCATAATTTTGGTATGAACTTCCTATAATATCTAGCTATACCATGGAAACATTATACTTCTATAGTATTCTTATGGGATACCCAGGAAACCATCACCTCAACCTTCAAAGGTTCAATGGATACTTGAAATTGATATATGACATGAACCAAGAAATAGAACACATGATCCCAGAACTCACACATTAACAATTTCCTAAATATCATATCAAACTATAGAAATCTCAACATAGCTTATAGATGTTTAGCATCCTCCCCCTATAATGTTGAAAAATCAAGGTTGTAATTAAATATTACCACCAAGAAATGGTCCAAAAAATCACTGAACACTACATTCACCAACCCCATTAACAATTATGGAGTTTTATTTATATAAAATGGAATTACAGGGAACACATAATTCATATAAGAATATTTTAAAGTAATCATTGATATATAATCATCCTTTAATCGCATCTGATGAAATATTGACCACAAGTTGATCTTAGGGAACCATATTTCTCCCTTATATTGATCAAATAAAATAATAATACATGAAAGTGGATAATTATTTCTTACGATTACTTTATTCAAATGGTTATAATCTTTATAGAACTACTCGATATTATATTCTATCTTTACAAATAGAGATAATGTTTCCAAATGAAACACACTGTGCTGAATGAATCCTCTCAAAAGGATTTCATCAACCAAGATCTATAGCTCAGGAAACTTAGAAGGGGCCATCCAATATATAAAAATTGATATTAGAGAAACACATGCTTATAGGTCTATTCATAACTCAATATATCATCTAGGGGGTAGTATCGCAATCTATTCAGGAAAGATGCCAAGTTACTCCTTACTAACCATAAGAAACAATACCATATTAAAATCTATTGTACTTAGAATCAACTTATATAATAAGTAATATTGAGTCTTAACACACCTGTAATCCATCCAAGGGTCTCTCTCACTAATGAGCATTGTATGGCCCCCATCAACAACATAGAATATGATGTGTTAATTAAGTCAATCCTTGAAAAACTAAATTGAATGGATCCAATAAATTCCATGGATGATGTATAATGGTTATATATGAAAACATAGTAAATATCCTAAAGATATTTTCTTCCCTATCTCTAATTCAAAGTCTCAACACACATCTAACAGGCTAGATTGACCTCCAACTACAGCAGTCAGCTCAATAAGAACTAGATGTCTTTCCAACTCAAGTCCAAAAAATGTACTAGAGTGGTAAATTCAATATATTATGTAGGTATAGAATCAAACAATGTGTAAACCCAAGTATAATGTTGGTACATACCACCTCATAAAATTTTGGTATCACTTGATACTAGAAGCACTAAAGCATGCATCAGAGCATATCTTGGTCCATGGACACTCTGGACCTGATGGAATCTAACTCTACAAATTTATTCCACCCATTATCCCTACAGATGAGGGATATCATGTGGTTATCCTCGTCTTGTCCCACCACCTCTCTACAACTCAAAATCTAGAACACCTTACTTCTACTAGCGCCTTCGATGAAACTTATACAAATGATGGGCTTGAAAAATCCCACCATCCAGATTTTGATTGATGAGTCAAAGTTAGGAACTCTCAATTCTAATTTCCATGACCTCTTCATGAAAATGAAACCATGCCTAACCCACTAGAAATCACACAATAACGGGTATCTCGGGTAGAGTGAGTTGAATAGGGATGATACATGCTCTATACTGAGTAAAACTTCTTCTGTATAGAAAACTATGAACCCCCAGTCCCATATCTACTCCATGAATAGTACTAGTGACTCCCATCCAATGATGTTCATGTCATAGCCAATATCTTCGCAATGATATTTACCTTCACCGAAACCTCATTATATAACCTCAATATAAATAAACAAACATGGATATGGATCTCTAAGAACAAATATTCCCCTAAATTTATTTACCAAGCCCCATCATCTATAAAAAAGTCTAAGTCATATCTAAGTATGTTCTTATAGTAGGTATAAAACCCATTAACATTAGAACTCTCTTATCCAAGGGTAAGTATCTCCTACTGACAAGCCACCTTAGTGGTCAAATATTAAAACACATCCATCAACAGATCCCTAAACTTCTTAAACAAAACATTCTAATCCCCATGATCCTTGAGGAATAAAATCCAACATTACTGATCATACCCATGTAGCATCTTCATGTTTAAATAAATGGATTACTCTTTTAGAGCCTAGATCAAACTGATGAATATCTATACCTCATCCAAAACAATCCTCTACCTCCTAATCTAAAATGGAATGTAACAACCCATATCTCCTAACCCAAATTTAGTGGTTATTTTACTAAATTGGAACAATATATAAGGTATCGTATCTTGAAGGATCAAATGGCTTCATAGCATTGGAAAAATAAATATATACCTGAATTTATAATTTCACATGAATATATGAAATGAAACTTAAATTTGTTATAAAAACGTTATTAATTTTTCTATTATATCCCTTAAATCATTCATATATCCCTTCATAGTATCTTGGGTAAAGGAATATATAATTAATGGTGCTCTTATATGATCAGTAAAGGAAACTAAGTGAAAAAATCCATCATAAGTTAAAGAAATCATGAATAATATGCCAGAGATAAACAATAATAAAATATTCCATATAACTAATATCCTAAAATGGGAATATATCCATGGTTGAAATAAAAATATAAAAATTAATTAGGATAACAATAACTAGTTTTATAATGATATAATACATAATTATTTACATCATAATCTTATATCTAGTGCCTTTTTCTAAGAAATCCTACATAAATAGGATAGTCATACACTAAATACCCAATCTAATTTGTCTAATATGACTTATAAATTCTTATAAGGGCTATATAAATCACCTATTGCTGCATTATAAGTATAATTTATTCATCATATCAAATAAATGAATAACAATTCAAGAAATAGTCAATATAAACATTCGTATTGAAAAACTACTATATGGAATGTTAATATTTTCCCCAGTCAGTCACTAGAGAAACACGATCATAAATCATCCTATGTAATATGGTGTATTCTATAATTAGATTATAAATCAATTAAATTATATTATTCTTCATATTAACATAGATGAAATTTCTTTTAAAATATCACGGGTACATTACTTCAAAAAAATATCTTTTAATTTTGAATAAAGTTATTTAAAATATAAAATATTATTGAATATAAGGAAAAAATCATTTAAAATATAAATTAAAATCATTAAATTAATATCTAAGTAAAATGTAAATAATTAAAGTGGTAAAATTAATTTATGTTGTAAGCGTTAAAACAAGGGTTTGTTTCACACCTTTCTTAAGAAGATCCTTGTTCAGAAAATGATAAGAACAATCCTTTTAAACCATTTTATATAATTTCTGAAATTGGAAAATATGACTTTAATAAATCATTTGGGAATAGTGACAACACTCATGGGAATTCTTTTAAAGAAAATATGGATTTAGAAGGAAAATATTTCTGACCGAATAAAAAAAAGTAAGTTTTCCTTAAAATACTATTTCAGAATTTTGAGTAATTATAGAGAGGAAAAAGAATAGATAATGAATAACCTCTAGAAATAAACAAAGGATAAGAAAATAAATTATTTTTAAAATAGTATGTTTTTAAAATCTCCTTCAATGTATATTTAAACAAAAATAATAATGAATAAAAAATGGGACTGTAGAATAGACCATTACCTCTGGTCAAACTTTCTTTAAAAGGTATCTTAACATACTATAAAATAAATATAAATTTATGATAATTATTCAAAAAATAATAATAATTATAATATTATATATTTTTTAATTGTAATATTTTATCAAATTTTCACTAATAATATTTTATTATCCTCATCATTTCGGTTGTCAATGACTTCATTTTTCATGTGTGATTCGATTATGCAGTTATGATACATGAGTATTGATCATGGTTCTATCATATATAGAATTTAATCGTGATATAAATATCATATATACTCAATATAAGCATATTTTTATACATCCATAAAATTTATAAAGATAAAAATAAATTACACTGTTCATGGAGATGGTAGTCTATATGTATGCATGGAAGTTTTTTTATTTTCTAACGAAATGAAGGTAAGAAATATAAACACTATTTTATTATTAAAAATTAATAATTATATAATAAATATCTTATATATATTAAATTCGACATTAAATCTATCAATATGAGGTGGCTATGGAAAATAAATCATATCTCTATATGGAGGTGGTAGTCCACACGTACACACAAGAAATACATTTATTTTCTATTCGATGGAAATGAGGTGTAATGTGGTTGTCCCATAATCATAATAATGCATGTATATATTTATAATACTTGATTAATTATTTTATTATCAAAAAAATTAAAGTAAATATAAGAAAAAATAAAATTTTAAAGAGTCATGTAAAACAATTACCTTTTCTTTAAGAGATCTTCTTCGGTTTATAATTTAAACCTTCAAAAGATGGTCTGAGAGAATGAAGAGATGATAAGGAATGAAATAATTTAACATGGGTATGTTTTTTTATATTCCTTTATTATATATAGGACTTAATTTTTTTGAATAATGGTGATGAAGATTTTCCCTTTTATATGTGAGGACAAGGAGATGCATGGAATTACTTAAGAGATTTAAATAATAAATATTCATTTTCTTACGAAAGGAACCAAATGGATAAAAATTTGAAGTTAATACAATATAAGGCTGAAATATATTAAATAAAAATTATTTATCCAAATTTAAGTTTCATTTTTAATTTTATCTCTTAACCCCCCCCCCCCCCCCCTCCTCATAAACTCACCTTAACCTTTACTCGAGTGGTAAATATTTACCAATGTTGCTATTTCGGATGAAAAAATATATTTATCCAAATTTTCTAATTAAGATTATTATAATTTCAAACATAGAATCCATTTCAGTAGATTAAATTTTTTATGTATCCACATCTATTAATTTTAATATATGTTTGTAAAAATTAACTAATATCATTTTTATAAAAATGTTTTTTTAAGAATAAAAATTATTTTATATAAAAATAAAGTATAATATTAATACCAATAGAATTAATTATATTATTTTAGATAAAATGAAACTTATTTTTATTTAAAAATAAAACCAAGATTAAAGGAACACTGTATATACTTGATTAATAGAAACGTACAAAAAAATATTTTATTTGAACAAAAACCTTTCTTATATTTCAAAAATGTTAAGAATATATTTTAAAGATCAAAATTAAGTTTATATATAAATTATATTACTTCATAAAAGTATATTTTTTCTATAAAAAATGTTTTCTAAACATTCAAATTATTCTTATATCATTCTAATATCATAAAATTGATTGTGTTAGAAAAAATGACATATTTCACAATTCACCAAAAAAAGAAACTATTTATAAAAAAATATGAAAAATTCACCATAAGATAATTATAACATACTATAATAAAAAATTATATTCATTTAATCAAGTCTAATTTATAAAATTTAATAATTTTATTTAATAAAAATCGTGAATAAATCTATGTATATTATAATTTTTCCCATTCAGAAAGAAAAAAAAGCGTACTTACTATAATTCAATATCATGTGTTACATTCTTCCCCCCTTAAAAAAATTCATAAATAAAATTTCAAAAATATCATGTTAATAATAAATTTGGGTGTTTCATACTCATAACTTTTTTAAGATCCCATATCATCTATTTTGTCTTATAGTTTTTACAAAGTACATTTACTAACCAAGTCATCTTATTCCACAACACCTATTGTCTATTTTCATGAATATGGATAGGTTCTTCCCAGAAAGATTAATCAAATTCCAATTTTATTTCTCTATAGGTGATAACATGTGTTGTGTTTGGAAGGTATTTCCATAATAGAGATATATGTAACACACATTGAATATTAGAGGGCTATGTTTCATTTCCAAATGGTAAGTCACAATACCAATTCTTTCTAGAATTTCTTATGGCATGATCCACCAAGAATACAGTTTCCCTTTATTTAAAACCCCTATAACTCCTTTATATATAGATACAATAAAAAACATAATCTTCAACATGAAATTATAAATCCTTCCTCTAGTTATCAGTAAAACGTTTTATCTACTTTGAGGAGGTATAAAATGATTCAGAATGGTTATCACTTTAACTGTTGTATCTTCCATGAGATATATTTCTATAACCTTCCTTTCACCAACTTTTCACCATAAATTAGTAGTATTCCACCAATTACCATAAAATTCTCTATATTCTTCCATTTTAATTCTTTAATGGAAGTTATTATTATATTCAAATTTCACAAAATTTAAAAAATTGGTACCATACATTGGAAAAGATAAGTGAGCATGAACTCAACATGTCTTCTAATGTAAATATTGTACTTTAAAATAGTCTATATATTTGAGGATGACATGTGGTTCTCAAATGTGTCTCAGTGTCTATATCCTTCTGAGGAAAATGAAAACTACATAGCAGAATCAGATACAATCAAAAGGGGTACACTATGAAGTCTCAAAACATCACTTCTATTGTGCCATCTGAGGTGATCAAGAGGTAAATCTTCCCTTATATGGATTAAATTTTTGGAAATTTTATGGTGATAAATAATAACTCATATGAAATCATTCTATCAAGGTGTCTTTAGAAATCCACTGACAATATCCTTAGTATCGTCATTCAACTTCCACATCGATATAGGTAGATTTTTCATGAATCCTTTTAGATATTGTCTCTTAGCCTTTAATAATTGAAAAACCAATAATCTTGATACGTTGTCTTCAATTTCTAATTTAATATTATTCTAACAAAAAAATTACTTAAAATCTCATTACTTTCTTATGATACCAGGTTCATATAGGAATTTGAGCTATAAGCTTCATCTAGTAATTCTACATTTAGCTCATATATATATATATCACGCATAAAAACATTCCAAATTTCAAAATATCAAATTCATAAATTAATTATACCCACTTATCATCATTCAAGAATTTTATTTTATTTTTATTATAATTATCATCAAGATGGGAAAATTTTATTTTCTTTAATAATGATAGATTATCAGTCATTTAGAATATATTGTACATTTCTTCGTCCTTAATTATTACCATATTGAACATTACTAGATCCATGAATATAATATCTTTTACAATATAATTTTTATTCCAAACACTATGATCGTTTCTAATTGATGCATCAACCACCTTGTTTTCTTTACTACTGTATTGAGAAATCATAATCCTTGAGTATCTCCCGAACTCCTCATCAACTCATGTTTAGTTATTTCTTCTATAATATATATTTCAAACTTTCTTATCCATATATACTTCATATATTTCACCATTAAGAAGGATTTTTTATATCTTCAGTGCTAATATTATGGTTTCAAACTCAAGATCATGGTTTTGATAATTCTGTTCAAGAATCTATAACTACCTCAATGTATAGGCAATCACTATATCATTCGGTATGGGGAAACATCAAAGTTTCTTCTTTAATGAATCATTATATATCACAAATCCATCCCTTCCTAATTAAAAAAGTCAATATCAGTGCATTGAACAATATCCTCTTTAATTATTCACAAAAATTTTAACATTACTCTATCAATATATATTTAACCACTTTTGGAGTCAAATTGGTCCACATGTTAAAAAATTGATCAATTTTTTAAAAAAAAAATCATTAGTAACTTGTTAATCCAAGGAAAAACATACCTATATTATATTGATTGTAGTTATCCATTCCAAAAATACCTTTTTCTATTAAGGATCATACAATATTCTATCCTTAGTGACAACATAAACATAGAAATGAAACTACCTAAATATAGAATTCACATTTTCTAAATTTTTCATATAACTCATTTACTCTAAGAGTCTTAAGAATGATTCACAAATGACGTTTATTCTTATAAAATAAATGGAATATTTCTATATGTATTAATAAATACTATAATGAAATCATCAAGACAATCCATGAATACTTTGTTCATCATATCCATAAAAATAGAGGGTACATTAATCAATCTAAATAGAATAATTGTAAATTAATAATTTACATACCTCATAAAAAGGGTTTTTTTACTCATTATTCTTTACTTTCAATTTATGATATAAAGAATGAAAATAATTCTTTTAAAAATACTAATATCCTTGAATTTGTTCAAATAAGTCATCATTGTGTGCATGGGATAGTTTTTCATTATATTTATTGCATCGATTTCTATATAGATTATGGAAAACCTAATTGAATAATATTTCTTTTTATTTAAAAGTATAAGGGATTCCCATGGAGAAACACTAGGGAATATAGATCCCTTATCTCACAACTCATTTGGTTCTTTCTCCAGTTCCACTAATTCAATTATGGTCATCTTATAGGGATTTTTAAAAAGTGTATTTTCATTATGTATTAAATTAATGGAAAAATAAACATCATACTTTGGTTTATATCTAGGGAGTTCTCCCGGAAACACATCAATGTGTTCCAAAAAAAATAGTTATATCCTATATTCTAAGGATATATTTACCATTCATATGTTATGTTTTATCTTACTCTTCAAGAATTTCATCAAATATAGCTACTAGATGTGGATCTATAGATGATTTAGATAATGTAGTCTTCAGTTTGAAGATAAGGGATTCAATATCTCCATCAAAAATTATAATCTCCATATCTCAGTAATAAATTTTGGAATTATAATTTGAAATAAAATTCATACCAAGGATTATATCATAATCAACCATAGTTATAATAATCATGTTTTCAAATAGGGTATGTCTATATGTCATAATATTAATTGAAAGACAAATCCTTACTATAATAAGATTTCCACAAGGAGTCTTCATTGATCACTCTCTTTTTAAGGTGCTATAGAAATATCTAATTTTAATGGAAAACATGAAATATATAAAAGACTTTAGACATAAAAATAAAATTATTAATTAGCTAAATTTGAGGTTATAATCAATGTATATATCACTACATATTTAGGAACTTCAACCTCAGTTGTAGTGATCACAAAAGCATAGGCTTTCTCCGTTAGCCTCTTATGAGGAAAAATCCCTTGACACTTGGGGGATTTGTTTCAATAGTCCCCAATCTCTTTAAAGTTCTAGAATTAGAAATTGGGTGCTTCCTTATTGAACATACAATCATTTTCTTGATGGGATTCTTCTACACAAAATAAGAAAACCCTCATTCCCTTAAACCATATTCCATTTTTTCATTGAAAATGCATTATAAGTCACAAAATCCACCATTTTCTTCTTCTCTTTATCTATATTTCTTAATTAATTTTTCTCACTCACCCACTTCTTTTCTTATTTTCACTGCAATACATAATAATTGGTGAATTATTTCTCTAAATTTGTATATTTTTATATTATATCATAATAAATTCAAAATATTTGAGATACCAATTATCTTCATATAAAATTCTTTATCCCATCAAAGAAGAGGTCAATCTAACATACCAGATTTCTTACATAATTCTATGCATGTGTTTATATACTTGAAAATGTATCCTCATATTCAACAAAATTTTCTCCATCATTTTTCTTTTTAAAGAGTAATTTCCTCTCCATATCATCACATTTCTATTGACTAAATTATTTTTAAATAATATCTCTCTAAAATTAATTAACTTCACACAATTTGTTTTATCTAACTCCTAAGTGTTCTAGATCAATGACCAAAATTGATCAGTGTCTCCCTTAACATGATAAAATTCTTTAAAAACTCTATATCTTTGAATAATTCCAAAATAAATAAATATTGTATCAAGGGATGTGATTAATTTCTCAGATACTTATGGATTATTATTCCCATTTAATGATAAAGTTTGACTTCACATGATACAGTAAAACATTATTTCATCATATTGTATAACAAAATTCTAATATATATGGGTATGGTTAATGTTCATAACATGAATCATCTTCCCCAATATAGTTATAATTTGGTCATATCCATCTCCACCACCAGCTCAAAATTCATTTCATTTCCCAATAGGTAAATACCTTTACAGATTTTGAGCACTATTACAGTTTTCATTCCTTCTTTTAAGAACCATTTCTAAATAATGTCTTATACAAAATTAGATTATAACATTATGAATTTTAAACAATATAATAAAATTTTTAATCTGGTGTAAAACCTAATAAAAACTGAAAAATTATGTATATCTCAACTTTTCATAATATTAGTATCTTTTGGAAAAAATTTGAATCATAGAATTATATTAAAATCAATAAAAAATATTTTGTATAGAGAATATGAATCAACCCAAGAATATTACCAAAGTAATTTATTTCTAGGATTGCAGTATTAGGCCCACTCATCATGTATCAGTGCTGATCGAGTTAACACCCAATCCACCCCTTTTATATTTGTTACCCCCAGGTTAATTAATGTCACAGTCACATCCACTTTCTAGTATCCAGAGCGGGATATATTTTTTTAGAAAACCAAAAAATAAATAATTTACTAATACATATTTATATTATCCTATACATAGACTTATCCTCATAGTTTTTCGTAGGGTTTTGTTCTATAATATATGTTTTTTAAAATATAGTTATGTAGTTTTAAACTAAACTACCATTGAAACTAATTATCACACCCTAGCTCTAGTAACCTAGATTCAATGGACATTTACTAAATTGTCACAAGAAACAAGGAATTTCATCTGAAAGTATCATATAGTTTAGTAACCTTGGGAGACTAAACACATACATGATTCTCAAGTAACACTTAAAAACATTAAATAAAACATAAAATTATTATGATAACATTATTATTTCTTCTTTTATATTCTTGAAAAATATATAGATCCCATAATTTTATCTTTGGGAAAGGAAAACATAATAAGGGTGATCTTAGATGCTCGGTAAGGGAAACATACCGCAAAAAATATCATTGAATAAAAAAAGCAGAAATAATATAGTAGAGGTAAAAAACTGTCAAGTATATAATATAACTAATATTATTGAAGGGGAATGTATCTATGGAAGACAAAACAACATAAATAATCACATTGATAAAGATAACTTGATTCAAAATGATTGAATTAATATTCTTGGGTATCATTATCTTACTATCAATGACTCATTCCAATCCATCTTATATAAATATATATGGGGTATTAAAAATACACATACTAATTGGTCTCATTAGATGTTATGGTTCATCTATGAGCTATAATAGGACCCTCCCATCACTTATAAGGTGTAATGAATTTATCACATGAAATAAATTCAAAATAGCTCAATATATTATCAATATAAACATTTTTATTGAACAACTAGCATACTGAATGTCAATATTTTCCTATGTCAATCACAAGAGAAAATTGATCATAAAAACCATAGTGATTTGTTGGATTTTATCATTATATTATATTCCTATAAAACCATATGATTCATCAAATTATGTATACAAAGATGAAAATAATTTTAAAAGATCACTGAAATGTTTATTGAGGAAAATAGATATTTCATTTTAAAATCATTTATTTAAAATCTAAAAAATACAGAATATTTGGAAAAAAATATTATTTTAAAGGAAACATCAAAAAATTTAAAGGAAGAACCATGAAAAATAATATTCATGGGGTCGATGAAATTTATTTGTGCAATATGTGATAAAATAAATATTTCAGTCACATATTTGATAAAATGATCCCCATTCAGAAAATGAAAATAATATTAATTTTAGACTTTTTTCTAGAAAGAAAAAATTGGAAAAATGGTTATAATCAATCATTTAATACTAATAAACAATTATAAAAACATTATGTAAAATATGGATATGGAAGAAAAAAATTCCTAACCTAATAGAAAAACAATGTTGGTTTTTATTAAGACATTATTTTAGAATTTTGAGTACTTAGAGGATGAAAATGAAATTAAAACTTATAATTTATATAAATATACATAAGAGAATAAAATATATTGATTTTAGATAAAGTCAATATAATTTCCTTCAATGGATATTCAAACATAAATAATCTTGAATAAAATAACCAGACTATAAAATAACCCCTGACCTCATGTCTGAGTTCCTTCATAAGTGATTTTAATCTCATTTATAATAAATTAAAATTTATTATAATTCTCTACCATAATAATATTTATAATTAAAATTCCATGAATTTTTTACTTATAACATCTTATCGCTCGTTTGTTAATAATCATTCATTGTTATTATTTTTTCAGGAGCTAACTTTCTTATTCTCCAGATATGATTCCATTTGGCGATTGTGGTCCTTGAATCTTGATCATGGTTTCATAATCTACATAATTTAAATGTTTATATAATTACCATATATACTCATTATATACATATTTATAGGCATCTATAAATGTTAATGATAGAAAAATGAATTACATCATTCTTAGAGAAGGTAGTTTGTACGTATATACGAACGCTATTTTCATTTTCTAAAAAAGATATAAAGAAAGATAAATAATATTTTATCTCTATAGAAAAATTATTATATGATAAATATAATATTTATTTATTAAATACATCATTATATTAATCAATGTGAGTCAGTGATATAAAATGAATCATACTGTCATGTGGAGGTCGTAGTCCACACGTACATACGAGTGATAATTCTATTTCTCATTTGATGAAAATGAGGTACAAAATAGTTTTGAAATAATCATAATAAAATATAAGTATATTTATGATATTTTAGTAATTATTTTAGTATATATACAATATATTAATTGAAATTATAAGAATAAATAAACATTGAAATAGTCAGGTAAGATGGTTACCACTTCATTGAGATACCGCCTTTGGAATATACTTTATGCCTCCATTGGATGGTCTTAGGTTTAGAATAGAATATCAAGAATGAAGGTAAAAAATATAAAAAGGTTATCGGGAAAGTATAATCCAATTAATATATATAAAATTATTTAAATAAGGGTGGAGAATAGGTGACCTTTTATAAGTGAGAGGAGAGACACACATGGAATTACTTAAAAGATTTAAATAATATAAAGTTCTTTTATTATGAAAATAGAACCAAATAGACATTAAGTTGAAGGTAATAAATTATAGGGTAAAAATATATCCAACCGATAATATTTATAAAATAATAAGTGGCATGTTTAACCCAATTTCTTAGTTAACTACCCCCACCCCTAGTAAACTAGTTTTTGACATTTACTTATGTTACAAATTTTTTCCAATGTTGCTGTTAATAAGGGAAAAAAATTAATTTGACCAACATAAATACTATTAATTATGACTATTACATATATGGAAAGATTTTACAAGTTTCAATTCATAGAAGTGTCAGAAATTAATTTTCATATGAGTTCCCAAAGCACAATAAAAACAGTTTTTTAAAAATGTTTGTTTTAAGCATAAAAATGATTTTACACATAAATAAAGTTTAATTATTATTTTATTGGAATTAATTGGAATTTTTTAATTCAAAGGAATTTTTTTATTAAAATCCAAATCAAAACTAAAATAAACCTTTTAAATTATAGATTAAAATACATGAACTAAAATAGGATTTATTTGAACCAAAAAATTACGTAGATTTCCAATATGTAAAGAATATATTTATAATTTAAATGTAATATTTTTATATTTGTTACATTATATACTAAATAAATAATTTTTCTATAAATTTTTTTTCATAAACTTTAAATTTATTATAATATCATCATAATTTTATAGAAGGGATTGTTTTTATAAAATTGATATACTTCAATATTCTCCAAAAATAATCTATTTGTAAAAAATATCAAATAATCATACTAATATAATTTGGACATGTTAAATTAAAAACAATTATATTGATTTATAAAATTTTGAAATTTTGGTTTTAATCACATTCTAGAATAATTTTTTGTTCATTATACTACTGTTTCTTATGAAATAAAAGTTTTCTTATTATAATTGAATGTAGGGTGTCACAAAGAGCCCTCATACATTTGAAACCCCTAGAGATAGAAATATTTGTGTGTTCTTATAAAACTATCATTATCATTTACCATTACTCTTAAATGATCTTCATAAACATCATATTGAATGGATTCTACATAAACCTTATAGGGAAAAAGAATGTGTTCCATATGTCTAAAAGAATAAATGTCAGTACTCCTAAAACCCAAAAAAATAAACTTTTTGTGTTTGATTCATTATATTATTTAATTTTAACCTATTTCCCATTATCAAACATGGTTTAAACACAAGTTCAAAATAATCATGATGAATTAACCTATCTTAGTTTTCAACCATTAATGTTGCATCACTTTTCTTAATAGTTTAGTAAACATAAAGGTACCTATATTAGATCACAGGTGGCCATAAAACCTCCTTTCTTTAATATATAGTCTTGTTTAATGTTCATACAAAGACAAAATTTTATGGTCTTAATAAAAACCCATGTACCCTCTCCATTTTCTAACTCCAAGCTTCATCCTATCACTCAACTATCATATTTGATACCAATCTTTCATGACCCCCTCCCTATAAAGGTTCCTCACATGGGCTGATAATGAAGGAATAGAAATAATGAAGTTTGAATCCCGCCTCAAATAGGCCATGGGTAGGTGAAAAAATACTATTGGAATATCAATAACAGAAATTTGGTAGGCAGTACCCACTATAAGTTTAAGGACTTAGAGATAATAATGATAAATTGGTAATCACCACCATGAATATACCAAAAAAATCCCAATACAAGTAATTATATACATAAACTGAATATAAAACTATAAGTAACAAAGTAATATTATGCAGTGATAAAAAACTACAATTACTAATAACAGTTTCTCAATGAATCCTCTAGTCTAGTAAGGTACTACTCAATCCCCAACCTATTCATGTTGACCAGAAAAATAGTTTTTATAAACAAAGAGTGAGAATTTCATTTATTCTTAGTAATATTATCTCAGAAATATCCCATATAAATGTGTAAGAAGAATTTTAAATCCTAGTGAATATAAAAATGAAAATAAATCATCACCAAACTAGGTAATACTAGTTTCTTATCTTCACCATATCTAATACACAAAATAATGAATTGAAGTAAACCATTCTATATCATAATCATATATATATATAAGATGGTACCTTGATTCTTATTATATAATTATATGTCACTATCATCCTCAATTCCACATACACTGTGTTTATCCCTTCCATAAGTAATTCATCACGGATGTCAGTCCGACCTCATCCCTTCTTCCTCAGTCTTGCATAGGGCCCAATATCTCATGATGGAATCATTCCAAAAAATCAATATCATCATTAACATCATCCAATTAATAAAAAAGTATATATTGAGAAACAACTACATCATTTTTAAATGAATTATTCCATATTCCACCCCATCACATGAGAAAACACCTAAGGGAATCCAAATACACTATGAACGGATACATATACGCACTATACATCAATCCACTTATGTCTGTACTTAAATTTATATTGAACCATGAGACATTATACCCCTAGTAGAAACTCACACTAAACTCTTAGTCCTTATATCCCAAGACAGACCAGATTAGATATAAAACCAAAGGGAGATAGGGAGAGAGGGATAAGTTCCTCATATGTTCTCTCATCATCCTAAATGTTAGAGAACCCCCCCCCCCAAATTAGGTTATTTTTTTCCTAATTGATGCGGAGGGGGTATCGTATGAAATTAAATAGAATATAAATAAAATCACACACAAACCACACTAAATAAAAAACCTATCCTTAGACTCATCTACCTCTACAATTGCAGTGGACCCCGACTACCACTATTTAGGTCTAGGTTATAAACAATCACACAAACATCATACCTCTCATTAATTAATTAATTAATTAATTAATTATCCCTTTAATCTACTTAATCAAATTGTCGATAAAACTATTAATCATTTTTCCCTATACTTTCAAGAATTTCATAACCATTAATACGATATTAAATACTAAACATTACCACCATAAAAAAACACCCCATTCCATGGGTTGATTGTTTATTTATTTATCTGTAAAATTTTATTTAAGTACTATATCAATATTTTGCATACTGTGTCGAGATTCTAACTATGTCAAGTATTGGGAAAGAAAAAAATAAATATATTTGGCCTATAGGTCATCTAATAAGAATCAATAACGAAGAAAATCAATATATAATCCACTCTTGGAACTCATCTTAACTGGCCTGGTTGTGACTTCCTTAACCAAATGCATAGATAAGTGGCTGGTCTAGCTTTCCAAAAGGCCTCAAGTGAACCTCCCCATATGATAGAGGTTGCGGACTAGAAAAAGAGGTGTATAGTGGTATGGTGGGGAGACCATGCCTCATTTTATCATATTGACACACAATGTAAAATAATACTAACATTAAAAAAATAATCCATACATATAATAAATAATAGACATATATTAATAAATGGAACCATATATAGATAATTTCATGGAATTACATAATATGAAGCAACCATACAAGAGTATATCCTAACAACAGTAAACAAAATAACAAAAAACTATATCCATGAGCATCATGAGCATTAGCTCAGTCCTCTGCTCATAACTCTATAAGAGATCAAGAATCCATAGCTAGGAACTTCCCTTTATCCTTACCTACATCTAGTAAATTTTCCTAGGTACCAAATGGCAACCTGAAAAAGGTGTGAGTACAAATTAGTTGGCCACCATAATCTATTTCTATTGAAAATTCCATTTTTTTGAATATAATAATTAATTGTGTGTGTGTAAAATAAATAAATCATTAAAAATAAAGTGATTACAAGCCAAGATTAGGTTTCTCGTGGGATACTCATCTAGACCTACTTAATTCAACCTAAAACGGATGCCTCTTAGCATGTGACCTTTAAGTTCATCTAGGGATCTAAGGTAGATAACCAAGGAATCCATTTATAAGAACTGTAAGGGATCCATGGAAGTCCCACATCATGCTTGATATTTTAATGTTAATTCCACTCATAGTGATCAATCGAGATATTATTATATTTGGTTTAGAGTGTCTTCAAAGGGGTGAAACTTTAGAATTCCACTCATAAGGGTCTCTATATGATCCTAAGGAACAATTATTAGGTATTATCTAGATAGACTTAATTGGAATCTGAGGAGATAATCCAATGCATTCTATGTCTGAGGACATCAACTCATATCCTAAAATACCATCCCAAAAATTCTAATTTTCTAGAGTTTGTAGTGGAATTAATAGTGTTAGGTTGAGGCATTACATAATTTCATACATTCACTATATCTAATAATGGTGTAAAATTGATTATTCACATCAATTAATCAGGTTTCATCTTATGAGTTTGCTCAAAGAATTTCATGTCAGGAATCTAAGGCTTTCTTAAAAAAGAATGGACTATTAATAGTGGGATCAATATTCATAATTGTATCCATAATATATCTTGTAATTAATCATGATATCATCTTTCCATGTCATTTAATAATTTAATTAATTCAATTGAATCAGTTTATTTGAATGTGACAATCTAAATACACCCTAAGATGTGGTTCGGTTCATGGTTGTCATCCTCTAATAGTGTCTAGGAATCTGAAATAACATCTTGGTCATGGTTTACATGATAAATTAAATTATTATGGATTATAGGGTAAATTCATATAAATTTTGGAATACATCATAATGGAATAAATTATAAATATCAATAGTTTCATTAAAAAATTTAAACAACTGAACCTAGCCTCATGGAAGATTCATTTTCTGGTATCAACCACAAATATAGGCTAAAACAAGAGAAATTATAAAACTAGAAAAACATAACTATAATGTTTTTATAAAAAATAAACATGTTGGAAAATATTTTGAAGGAAATAGAAAGTATGAGAATAACATAATGGTGTGTTAGCTCTACCAAGGGTATTCCAACATGACAGATGGTGAAGGGATCAGAGGATGGATGAGAGAGATCTGCTAAAAATCTAAAAAGGGTGAAGGGAGATCCATTGAGTATCTACTATGTGTAGATTAGGATTATAAAAGTGGAGATATATATTTAAATGAAACATTTGAAATGGTAATTTATAGAATTTTAATGTAGTTCACGGTATTTCCCAATGGTTGGAAAACCCATGCACTCATCGTTCATTCTATTATCTTGGTACACCACACCTCATATGGTTGAGGATCTCATTTAGAAAAAAAATGCGTGAAAACAATGAAAAATGATCCTATAATAAATTATAGACCTTAAATTTTTTTCTGACCCAATTTACACAATTTATGAAACAGTTCCCCTCACTATTATAGTCTACATAATTGAGGTGAATAGTTAGCCAAACTGTGTGTTGACCATGGACCTCATAATACTTCTCAAAAAACCAAAACTATGGGCCCCAAACCATCTAAAACTGCTCAAAACTATACTACTCCCAAGAGAACATTTATTAAGGTCCAATAATATGTTTGATAGAATCTCAAAAGATTCTACAACTTTCTAAAGAATCAGGATTTAACAAACCCCCTTCCATAAGAGAAATCATAGACAAGTTTCACATCACAGGGTGGTTGAGTTGTATCTGAGAAAAAATATGACCATTGAGCATATACCTTAGAATCACATTCCCATGTCTCCCCATATTCATTGTTTGAATTCCATAGAACCCAAACTAAGGGAACCATTCTTCCTCGAATAGTCTTTGTTCTATGATTGATGATATGTACTAGATAATTCTCAAAAGAAAAATGATCATCCAAATAAACTTTCCCATAATCATGTACATGTGATGGGTTGAAGTAATAATGAAAGAGATGAGAAACAGGAAATATGTCTTGCACAGACATGTACCACTAAGGTAGATCTATCTGAAAGTATACCATCCTAACACCCTCCATGGTCTCGAAAGTCCTAATGAACCTAGGTTCCAACTTAAATTACATATTAATCTATCAATAACTCTATCTAATTGAAACATTCAAGAAGATCTGATCGCCCACCTCAATCTCCAAAGGTCGGTAAAAAAATTATCCTATGAATCCTTCCAAGACTATTTCATAGCCCTACATTTTTTGATCATTTATACCTACAATCATGACCCCTAAATGAAACACGTGACTAGTATAATTTCACCTTCTACCTCTAACAATCATAGAGGTGAACAGAATGTACTACAAAAGAGTTCCTCATAAAGATTCATATGGATAGTCACTTCAAAATTTTTATTATAATAAAACTCAGTAACAATAAAACTATTTTCCCAAGATCCCCTAAAATCATAAAAACCCGCACAAATAATGTTCTCCTTAACCTATATAGTTCACTCAGATTGATTATTAGTTTGTGGGAGGTATTCTATAGTTAGAAGTACTCATGAACCAATATAATTTTTCAACCCCTTCCAGAAAAAGAAGTAAACCAAAAATCCCTTCCTAACACAATGGTCAATGGAATAACATAAAGGCATGTGATCTATCTAACTTATAGACTCTTATGATAATCCATTAAAAATTTATCCCAAATAATAAGGAAGTGGGTGACCTTTTTCATCATATTTATGATCACTCAAAAAGTGCCACTACCTCATGCTCACTTTGGTAACCCCATTATGAAATACATTATAACATCTTCTCATTTCCATTATAGAATTGGTAATGAATGTAAGAGGATAATAGGAAAATGGTTCTTTTGTTTCACCAATTGTTAAGTGGAACATTGAGAAAAAAATCTAATGATATCCTTTTTCATCCCAAGACATTAATATTGGTAGAATAAGTCATGATACATTTTAGCAATCCTATGATGTATTGCCTATATAGTGGCATCATAATCTTCAAACAATTAGTCTTTCATGTCTATAGAAACCCAAAAACATCTATGCATATATAGGATCTCATCCTCATCAATAACCTAATCAGGTCTTGGTTCCTTACTAGAAACACAATCCCATAGGACCATGCCTTCAAGATTTAAAAGTCATATCATATTTAACTGATAAAAAAGTGATTTTCTCAATGATAAATACATGACGATAGTTATCAGGTGACACTCTCACACTTATAGATACATTTTAGAAATAATTTTAATCAACTTATATTCACTATTATCTTCCTATATAGCTTGAGTCTGAGTCTTTCGGCTCAAAGCACTAGTAATTTCATTTCCTTTACCTCATATATAATCAAGAACAATATAAAAAAATATTGAATATGTTTTTACCATTTCCAAAATCATAGGTTTAATATTTACTAAGAGAATATGTATTTAAGCCTCTTATAGTCTGTGTATAGAAGAAAATATTCCCCCATAAGGTAGTGTCTCTAATAATATTTTATATGAACAAAAACTACTAACATGAGATCATGGGTCTTGTAATTATGCTAATTATGCCTCAATTGACAAGACCTGTACACCACATCTCATTATCCTTACATTAAAATATCTACTAACCTGATTCTTTATGAGTAAAAATTAACTTTGGAGCCTCTTCTAATATTAGGAAAGATCAGGATCAGCACTGAGGTCAGCCTTCATTTTAAATCATGGAATGACTTCTCATAAGATTCAGATCACGTGAAATATACCCCTGTCTTAATCATTCTTATAAGTGGTGTTGTAAGTCATGAAAGCTTCTGTATAATTCACTAGTAGTAAATGTCTTGTCCTAATAAGCTTCCAATGTCAAAAATAATCTTGGGATTCTCCCAAGAAAAGATAACTCTCACCTTCTTAGGATCCACAAATACCACTTATTCTAAGATAATTTAACCTACTCGATAAAATTTGTCAATACAAGAGTAAAATTAGTGAGATCATAATATATTTGATTATATACTACTATTATAAATATGATTTCAATATATATGGGATGATTGTACTTATTTGAATAGTATTGGTAGATATGAACCACAAAAAGGGACACAAAGGCATCCAGGTACTTGTGGAAAACCTAATTCCTCGAGGAAATAAATACTAAATTTGAATTCCTTAGACTAAAAAACATTAAGAAATTATTTATAAAGGTCATACCAACTTTTGAATGTTGTTTATAGGGTTTTAATCTCATTGGATGGTAGACCTATCTCAAATAAATCTTTGAGAAGAACATCTCTCCTTGGATTTTGTTCAATAAATTGTATATATGAGTAAGTGGGTTACATTTATTAATTGTAAGATGATTAAATTTTAAATTATCCACAATTATCCTTAGGGTGCCATCTTCCTTTTTGGTGCAAAGTACAGGCAAAGCCCAATGAGAATTATTGGTTTTTATAAACCCCTTGGATTCCAGATCCTATGACTACATCTTAAAATCCTAAAGATCGGTAGGAGCCATACTATATGGGGGAATAGACATTTATTCTACTTTAGGAATAATCTCTATGGTGAATTCTTTCTTTCCCTAAGAAGGTTTCCCAGAAAAGTCATCAAAAAAACTCTGAATTGGTCCACTGACATATGACAGTTATACTATCGTATGCTCTAATAATCTTGATAAAGACTAGAAATCCTGTCTTCCACACTTCTCATCCAATAATTCTTAGGACTATCTCAAGTTTCCTATATATCCCATTCTCTATTTTGAACATAGGTGTTATCCTCAGGTGATGAGAAAGACACACTTCTGTGACAACAAATAATATAATATCGAAAAGGTAATAACTAGTCCATCCCAAGAATTATGTGAATCTTATCATCTAGAGTATGAAAAGGTTCTATAATAAATATGATCCACCAATATAGAGAGGATTATCCTTTCCTCTTTGAACACTCTCAAACTGATTTCCCAATGGAGTGCCGAGTGAAATAACCACACAAAAGTATATAATCTTCTATCTAGGACTTCTCATTAAATCCATATATATATAAAAGTTTGAATCACCTGAGTCAAACAAATAATATACTATATTTAAGTCTACTAGATTGTACCTCATACTATAGATGGTTCATTTATCTTCTCCTCATGTGTAGGAAGAACTATATATAACATGCCAAATTCATGACCATGAGCTATAACCAAACATCCCTGAATAGGTCCACTCTACAGGCACTACACAACCTATATATGGCTTCCCTACACTCGATCACCTCTTTAGCATAAATGTAATGTATTACTCTGACTCTATTCCTAGCTTGGAGCCACAAATCCCAATATAGAATTAGGAACTGTTTCAGATCCACTCTCAATATAAATTGGTGGAAAGTTCCCTCAATATATCTAGATATTCCCTTTCTTATAGAGGCCCAAATTTTTTCTACATGCCTATCACATCATTTTTAGGATAAATAATGTATTGGAAATACAATACAAGATCCAAAGGTTTCTTTTATTAGGAAAATTAAGATCATGAAACACTTGTACAAAATAAAACATAAAATTTATCTAAAAACTTCTTGATTATCATTAAAAAATCTCTTCTTCTCCATAGTACATATGGTCACCTAAGGATATGCATCAATGAAAGGGGTAAGCTAAAATCTCAGTAAAGAAATGAATAAGGGACATGAATCAATAGAACATCAGTGATCATAGTCATCATCATCTTATCATAATCATAAAAGCACCATCATCATCATCAGGGAAACATTTGTTAAAGGAATTGAATGTGGAATATGTATTATAATGAAACGTAATAACATAGTGGTCAAATACGAAGCATATTTGTGAACAAATCTAGAATCCTATCTATGCATAACATATGTGAATAAATCATAACATCGTCATTAGAATAACATCAAGCATCATGTTCAGGCATACTACACATGATATCATGAGATATATCAAATTACCCAGTGCATTTAAGGTCTATAAATTTATGGCCCCACCTATCATATCATAAAATGATTATAATCACACATTCTACATAGAAGGATAACAATAATAGTCATAAAATAACATATTGAAATGAATGTATTTCATAAAAGATTTCACATACTATAATTCATGAAATAAACTTTGTTATTTCCAAATAAATAACAGGGGTCATACTATATGAGGTTTTTTCTTGGTTTATACACCTTATAAAAAATTTTAAATAAAGTTAAATCATTGAAAAACTTATTATTCAGTCAGTCTCAGCACACTACATTCCAAAATTGCATGTAGTCTACTCATACACATAAAAAATAATTTAGAGACAGTTTTCCTTTTATTTCACAATAACTCATGGTCATTTTATTATGTTTTAACTGTTAAAAAATGTTTTAGTGTTTTAAAAAACCAAAAATTGTGTTTTCTACCATATCAAGAAAATAATAAACTGGGTTGGTGTGGTCCTAGAACCAACATTTTATAAATCAATATATAGTAGTTTTACTTTTATATGGAAGTAATCAGAAGTCATTTTCGTGGTTTTGAACCTCTAGAGCATGTTTTGAAATACTATCAAATCATAAAAAAAATTGATTATTCAATGAGTCTGATCAAAATTCATTTTAGATTTATATATCATCCACTCATATATAAAAATTAATTAAAAGAAATTTTTACTATGATTTCATGTCTGTTCAATATCATTTTCTGTGTTTTTGACCATTACATTCACTTTTTAGTGTTCTAAAAAACTAAAAATCCATTTTCAGTTATCTAGAGTAAAAGGCAAGTGTGACAAACATAGCTATAGATCTTACATCTTAAAAGTAAATCTACAGTTATTGACCTATTATTTCAGCAAAATAATGGCTTCTTTAATTGGTTTTGATCCCCTACCATGTGATTTTAAAAACTGTAATATTTTTAAAAACTTTATATTAATTTATTCCGAGCACAACACAAATGGAATTGATGTGTATTCTACACATACACATCAAAAATAATTGAAAGATAGTTTTTCTATAATTTCACACTGTCATGGGGTCAGTTCCTATGGTTTTTACCATTAAACAGAATTTTTATTGTTTTAAAACACTAAAATGTGTGTTTTCGCATCTACATCAAATGAACACTTGGATTGATGTGAATTGAGATCCTAAATATTAAAAATAAATCTGTGGAATTTTTTATATGATTACATGGTAATTAAATATCATTTTATTGGTTTTTTGTCTTAAATCATGTTTTTAAATACCATTAACTATTAAAAAATTTCTTATTTAGTTATTAGAAGGACACAATATATTGGATTGATATTTTTTCTACCTTTACATGTCAAAAATAATTCAATGATTCTTTTCTTATGATTTCACATCAATATGAGTTTTTTTATGGTTTTGATCATTATTTTTAAACACTAAAAATATATTTATATTCATACAAAGTAAACATATAATCTGAATGATGGGGATTTATATCCTACATTTCAAAAAATAATCTAGAATTTTTATCCTTTGATTTAATGGCTATCTAATGTCATTTTCTTAGTATTAACCCTCTAATGACTATTGTAAAATACTATAAAATCTTTAAAAAAGAAAGTTTTAGTCATATTGATGTGTTACTATCTCATAAAAGTCATAAATAATTCAAATATATTTTTCCTTTCATTTTAATTCAATTTGAGGTCATTTTCTATGGGTTTTACCATTATATGCACATTTTAGTGGTTTAAAACACTAAAGATACACTCTATATAATCTCAAAATAAACTATAACATTGATTGATATGGTTTAACATCATAAATTTTAAATATAAATCTATAGTTATTTTTCTATGATTTTACAAAAAATTCAAGTTGTTTTCATGTTTTTGGCCCCTTATTCATGTTTTTACAAATTACTAAATCTTTAACAAAAGCTCAGTGAGTCATTCCAAGAACAACACACATAAGATTGATATTCTTTCAACTAATAAATATAAAAAATAATTCAAAGATGTATTTTCAATGATATCATGTATTATGATGTAATTTTCTATGGTTTTGACCACTACATGCATGTTTTAGTGTTTCAAAACACTAAAAATGATTTTTCTAAAATCCTGAGCTAACAAAAGCTTAAATTATTATAGAACCTATTCTTAAAATTCAAATATATATATATATATATGTGTGTGTGTGGATATTGTATTATTAATTCATACCAATATGAGGTTGTTTGTTTAGTTTTGACCCAATGATGCAAGTTTTTAAAGATTATCGAATCATTAAAAACAACTTATTCAACTAGTCCAGAGAAATTGTAGATACAATTTCTATTTCATCAACACTTACACATCAAAAATAATTAAAATACATTTTTTCTATGATTTCATGTTAATTTGAGGTATATTTCAATGTTTTTAACCGTTACATGCACTTTTTAATGTTTAAAAACACTAAATATGTGTTTTTATTCAATCTGAGAAAACAAAACATCAAATTGATCTGGATACACATCCAAAATTTCAAAAATCAGCCTACAATTATTTTCTTATGATTTTGCATAAATTGAATTTCATTTTGTAGGTTTTTACCCCATGAAGAATGCTTTTCCATACTATCAAATCTTTGAAAACTACTTATTTAGTCTATTTGAGTACACAACAAACAAATAATGTGTAATTTTCTTATACACGTCAAAAATAATTCAAATACAGTTTTCAAAAGATTCCACATCAATATAAGTTTGTTTTTAAGAATTTCAATTGTTATATTAATGTTTTTGTGTATTAAAGAAACTAAAAATGTATTCTCCTTCATCTCAAAAAAACAATATCTCAAGTTGACTTTACATCAATTTATATATTTTAAAAATCAATATACATTTGTTTTATTATGATTTCATGATAAAAAGAAGTCATTTTTTTCCTTCAACACCCTGACATAGGTTTTTAAGGACATTCAAATCATTAAAAATTGTTTATTTAGTCAATCCAAGGACACAACTCATCATATTGATGTTTGACTTCCTCATACATATCAAAAATAATTTGATGATAACATCCTTATTATTTTATGGTAACTCAAGGTCCTTTATTTGGTTTTGACCATTCTACGCAAGTGTTTCAAAACACTAAAAATGTTATTTCGATCATCCCAATAAAACAATAACTTTAATTAATGTTTATTTCGAATCAATATATAAAAACTCAATTTGTGACTATTTTCCTATGATTTCACAATAATTGGAGGTCATTTTCTTGGTTTTAACCCCTTGATTCTTCTTTTTAATTACTTTCAAATCTTTAAAAATTGTTTATTCTCCTAGTTTTAGTACACTGCATGTTGGAATGACATTTATTCAACTAATACATTTAAAAAATAAATCAATTATAGTTTTTATATGATTTTACAACAATATAATGTCATTCTCTATGGTTTTTACTATTAAATGTAGGTTTTAGTGTTTCAAATAAATAAAAATTCACTTTTGACCATATAGATAAAATAAAAACATGGATATTTGTTTCTTTAGTTCCTAGAATTTATAAATAAATCTATGATTACTTTTGTATGATTTTATGACAATCAGAGGTTGTTTTCTTGGTTTTGAGACCACTGACCATAATTTTAAAGACTGTGAAATCTTTAAAAACTATTTATTTAGTCAGTTTGATCTCACTACAAGTTTAATTGATGTATTTTCTACTTTTATTTGTCATAAATAATTCAAATAGAGTCTTCATATTATTTTACTTATTCTTTATTTTATCCCAAAACAAAATTTATCACTTATTTTTTCACATACTCAAATATGTATATTCCTTAATCAAATATTTTAAAATATATTTCTCCCCAAATAACCTAAATAACCATGATATACACTACATAAAAAATACAGTAAACTTCACCAAATATCACCTTCTCATATATTATAATAACCCTAAAGTTAATTTATAAATTCTTCCAAAAATATCACATTTTTATAAAAAACCTTTTCAAGGGGATTGATACCATTCAACATATGTTTCCAAAATCAACATTTTCTAAATTTTAGATAAATTTAAATATTATTAGAATAATCCTTAGATGTTTTCTTTTAATCCTCATACCAAACTTCCATATTACTACATCATAATCATATATTATCCAATTTAACCATAATTACCATCAACAAAAGTCCTTAAAGGTTACATTAATACACTAGTACTATTATTTTATTACTTTTTATATTATAAATATTAACTAATATTCCATCTATGGAGATAATATTTTCAGGAAAATAATCTTCCAAAAATCATCACTCAAACATACCAAATTTTTTATATAATGAATTTTTGTCAAAAATATTCAGGAATTATTCCCAAGTGATTTTAATTATCTTCGTAATACTTATATTATTTAAATATTTCATCAATAAATACCATAATAAAATTATTAGGGTCATCCCTGATTCTTTGGAAATCAGTTTGCATAATTCAACAACTCCTTACATTTAAAGAAATTAACATTAGTATATTCTTTATTACCTTTTAAACTAGATCATGATGGAATTTTTCTCCACAATTATAACAAACTACCATTCCCTTTAATAATTTAAATAAATTTTTCTTCTTATATTTTTGAAATATAAGATGTTGAAACATTTTCCATCCAAGGTAATTTTTACTAGAACCTCCATGAAACTCTATTATTCTCTAATTTAATGTGTAATGAAGTATAGTTTGGTTAAAATTGATTTTAATAACTCATGAAAGATAGTTATACATAATTATAAGATCTTTCACCCAATATTATATCATGTTTGGTTGCTCCATATGGGAAATGATATTAATCATATCCTGAGTCAGTTATCCTAGTATGTCGATGATCTGGTTATCTCCAACATAGGATGTATTCACATGCTTATAATAGTAATACATATAATTAAAATAAGTGTTGATTCACATCCTTCCTAGAAATTCCATCCCAAAATAATGGAATTCACTTTTTTATTCAAGGTTAATCAAGAATATTGCACCATGGAATAAAAATAACTAAAAATTTCCCAAATATTCTATTGGAATATCATAATGATCATGTTATCTATGGTAATATCAAATTTAGTTCTCCAGTTTCCTACTAAACTTATTTTGATACCAACGGAAACAGTCTAAATCCATTTTTATAGAGCATGTACTTAATTTTTACATTGGTGTAAGACACAAGGGATCACACCATGTTGGATTGGTCAGTTTTGGAACCCTATAAAACAAGATACATACATGATTCCTATATTACAATGGAAATATAAAAAAATAGTATGAAAAACATACTTACATCCAAAAATTTAATTCAAATATCTCTTCTTTATATCAAGGGGAAAGGGGATAAATTAAGGTTGATCAAAAACACTCAGAATGGGAAAGATTCAATAAAAGCTATCCTGAGTAAATAAGGTTTAAACAATATGTAATCGTAAATAATCAATAAATTTTTCATTTAGTCAAGAACTTGATCTTCAAAATATATCCCTAGAAAATAAAACAATCATAAGGATAGTAATAACAAAAATTTTAATAAAAGAAATTTATAATGATGAATATTCATGATCTTACTATTAAGGCCTCGATCTAGACATCATGAAGCTTATAGTCATGGACTTATTCAAATGACTTTCATTTTATGGGTTGGTATACCCAAATTACCTAACTATTATGAAAGGATCATATAGCCTTGGATTATACATCATGCCAACAAGTTTTTTCCCATGAGGCTTTTTGATCCATCAAGGGGGTATCAATAACCATGCCATACTCATTAATTTCATGTCCAGTGAATTCCTTATATATTGAATGATCAACATAATTCATTCTCGTAATTACTTATAAATAAAAAAATAAGTATTGAGTCAAGAATATGGAATATTAATATTTCCATTGTAAATGAAATAAATAAGATTATTTTAATTAACATCATATATAGAAATGGTATATTGTTATGAAAATACTGAATATATCCATCATATTGAAAATATGGAAATGAAGAGGAAAAATAATGTCCAATTAAATGATGGAAAGTGATAGAAATTTGATCATGAAAAATTTAAAGACCATAAAACCATGAATCACTAATGGATGAAAAAGACCATCAATTCATCATAGCATAAACCGGGGAAAATAAATTAGTTTTATAAAGATTTAGACATCACACAATATTAAGCATTCTAAATTTATAACATTGATGGTATCATTAAATATTATCAAAAAGGAAGAAAAATAAACATTAAATTATTTTGATATATATGAAAAATATATTTAAAATAACATTCATACATTTCATTGAAATTTGAGAAAATATCCTTTACTTTCAGTGTCTTTAAAAACTAAAAATGTCTAGAATATTGAGAAAAATATTTTATTTGAAATTAAACATGATAAATATGAATTTAATATTCAAATAAAATAATATTTATTTTGTTAGGAAAATCCATTAATTTGGTGAACATTAAAAATGAATATTCCTTTCACACGTTTGGTTAAAGGTCCAAAACTTCCCCAATAGGAAAATGACAAGAATATTTATATCAGTCCATTGAAAATAAATTCAAATATGTTTTAAAATGAGTTTAAATAATCTTTTTATAATATAAAATAAAATTATTGAAAAACATTTAAAGAACGCGGACATGAAAGAAAAAAAATTGACTAAAGAGTTAATGATGTCAGCTTTCCATAAAAAATCTAGATCATTTTAAGTACCAAAGAGAGGGAAATTGGTTAAAAACATGGAAAAACTATAAATAAGTATACTACATGAAAATATTCAGGTTTCTTAGAGAATGGATCAAAAAAATCTTCCAATAAAAATTAAAACAAAACCAATATCAATTAAAAATGAGATTGGGAAATAAATCCTTACTAGTTTGGTAACTACTGTATTAAAACCTATTAAATTAAAATCCTAAATAAAAATAATTAAATACCATGAAAAATTTAAATACTTGACATCACAATTCAAAGGTTTAGTATATACACCATGTAAAATAAATTTGGTGCATAATGTAAAACATGTCTCATTAAAGTGGAAGTGAGATAAAATTACTCATACCTCATATCCAACTTGCATCATATTCACTTTTAACCTCCAGAATAAAAATTATATATTTATTATAAATTAACAAAATAAATATATTCATATTTATAATACCATATATGATTCACTTATAACATTCTATGACCAATTTATTAACAATTATTTATTAATGTCATCATCTCAAGTGTTAACTGTTACGTTTTTTCGTATAAGTTTAGGTTGGTAATTTCAATACTTAAATATTTTTCACGGTTTCATAATATACATAATTTTATTAATTATATAAATATCTCATTATATATATTTTTGTAACCAAGTACAAAAGGAGGTAATAACAAATGAAATGCACCATTCATGGAGAAGGTAGTTTGTACATATGCATAAAAACACTTTAAATTTTATAATTAAAAGAATAAAATAGGGGAAAATAATAGTTTAAATATTTAATAATTATATTTATAACATAAATATTATATATATTCATCATTATATCTATCGATGAGAGGCAGTAATGAAAAATTAAATACAACGCTTTGTGGAAACGGTAGTCCTCACGTATGCACAAGTAAAAATTTCATTTTCCATTAAATGGAAAAGATATAAATAATGGTTGAGTCATCAGCATAATAAAATTTAAGTCTATAAAATATACTTATGTTTTTATATCATAATATTTAGTATATAATTGAAGGAGGTAGAAGATGAAATAAAATGAAAACACTTTGTTAAGAGTTATACCTCTTCATTATAAATCCTCCTTTGGATCGGACATTAGGCCTTTATAGGATGGTCATAGTGGAAGACTAGAATGTCAAGGAATTTTATAAATAATATTATAAGGTAATTGGGTATATATTGGATAAGATAAATTTCTCATTAATTGTGATTAAGATAGAAGATGTGTTTCCCATTTCTAAGTTTGATGGGTGGAAATCTTGTAAATATATAAAATATTAATGTATAATATGTTCCGTACTCAATTAAAATGGATCCAAAGTTCTATATTTTAAAAAATATTGAGTAAAGGATAGAAATAAATTCAAAAAATAAAATTATTACCATTTTAAGTTCCATTTTAAACTTTTTCCTTTTGTTTAACCCCTTTATTAACCTCATTTAAACATCACTATCGTAACAGATTTTTCAGTCCTTAAGTGTCATGAAAACAATATTAAAAAATAAAAGTGGAATATAAATGGATCATTAATGATATTATAGAAATTATAGCTTCCATTTTAGTACTTATAGTATTTTTACTCCTTTCTAATGATTTATTAAATAATTTTTAAACATTAAATACCATTTAGTGTCATTTTTAAGAATATTCACAAAATTAATCTTTAAAGTGATCTGGATAACATTAAAATTAGAATATAAATACCTTAAACGCTAATAATACTTAATAATTATTAATATTAATCATTTAATATCATAATTCATCCAAAATATTTTAATTTTAATTTTTTTAAAATAATTTTCTTGCTTTTTCAACTACTTTGCATAAACACTCTATCGGTGTTACGTAAAAATTATAGGTAATTATACCATCACTAAAAATGAAATATAAATTAATACCACAAAAAAATATCCATGTTAAATATAAATATTTATATCAACATATAACTTCTTTCATCCTCAAGGAAAATATATTAAAGATATTAAAAGAATAAGAGTGACATTTGGAAATTATTCTTCACTAAAAGTGACATAAATGACATTATCAAAGGAAAATGGAACCAAAATGCCATATTATGGAATATAATATAAGTATTTTAAAAATAAAATCACAAAAAAATAATTTTTAATATTTATCTTGAATCGTTAACCCATAGTTTTTACCTCAATTAACTCATTTTACCCTTTATCGCATCGACTATTCTTTATTATTTTTACTATTTATTATAACCAAAAATGAAATTTTCTGATGAACTAAATTTGAAACGTATGAATTAAAATATGAAATACATTTTTCAAGGTTCAATTACTATAGTTATAATAACATATTTTTAATATAATTATGCCAAATACATCAAAAATAATTCATAAAAAAACACTTTTAAACATAAAAATGATTTTACACCAAAATAAAGTATAATGTTGATTAACATTGACATAACTGGAATATTTTTAATAAAATAATATTTATTTGATTTTTTGTTAGTTATAGAAAAAATTTAATTCTTTAATTAAAATAAAATAAATGATTGGTTTTTCCAAAATCGATATTTGTTCACTATTCATCAAAAGTATTTATTTTCATAAAAATTCTAAAAATTTATCACAAGATAATTTTGACATGAATATTTCAAATATTATGTTAATATTTTCAAATTAAAATGTCTAAATGTATCAAAAATCATTTCTGTTTACCCATGTATAAAAATTCTAAACAATATTTTTAAAATAATGATTTTCTAAAGAATAAAATGAATTTATTCCTATCCATTATCTAGTAACAACAATTAGATGAATGTTAACAATACTAATTGAATAAATTATTGATATTAATTAAAATTTATCTATAATATAATTCTTAATCGGGTAATTCCTATTCATATCCTCCAAGAAAACAACATTGTTATAACATTAATATTTGAATAATATTATTTCGTAGTTTGTTTAAACTCAGTATTTCATGTTGTGTACACAACAGAGTTATTTTAAAATAAAATATAAAAAATCATTAGGTATTACATTATACCCTCCTTATTAAAATTATATCCTCATAATATTAAATCTTATTTTCAAAACTAAAAATATCATCTCATAGTAATAAAATCAGATATAGATTTTTCTTCCTGAACTTTAATGTATGGGTTTTGATTAAGAAACTTATTATGCATATACCTCTATAAGTCTCATAAATGAAACTGATTTTCTGAAAATGTACCTTGCTAGATGATTGTTACTATCCACCTAATACTCAATAAATTTATCTTTTGTTTTCTTTATTTTGACAAATTCCTTTACTATTAGGATAGAAAATATTATAAAATTTAGTTACTTGATTTCCTCACATTTTATATGCATGATTTTAACCTTTTATGAGCATTATAATTATCATGAAGAATTTTACCTATTTGAAGCACTAAAATTAAATTTTAATTGACCTTAAGATCCAAAAAATGATATAAATCTATTCCACTTGTTGAAAACTAAAATGGTTATCACAAGCTAAAATAATAACCAAATATCAACAAAAAAACTCCTCAAATATAATTGATTAAATTTAAACTCAAAAATACGAAATATATGATAGCTAATTATAAATTTTATCCCAAAAAACATTATCACTTATATAGTAATGACCTAAAATATTTTAATTTTATAGAGACCCAAAATTTTAATATATAAATATTATATATTTTTAGACAAATATTCAATACATAACATTATGATCTCATCCAGTATCATAAAGGTTTAGTGTATTTCAAAACTAGATACACAATAATATTATTTTATGGAAGATATTTAATATCACCCACAAATATCTTCCCATATTGTACTCTTTTTAAACTTACTGTATTTAAAACCTTTCTTCATAACCCAATGAAAGGTAACATAAGAAATTGAGAGCTCAGATTCTCAGTAAGTGTAAACAAGGGTGATATCAATGATCACTTAAACATAATATGAGAATAAGGGTATGAGAACATGATGTTATCATTTTGAAAATCCATACCCCTCATAACATAGATCATAATCTTGAAAAAAAGAATAAATCATGACAGTTCATAAGACATGAAACATAAAGAAGTTAATGAACATGGTTCATTCATGGATAACATTAACATCATATATAATTTTGTAGCATTCACATAGTCAGGGAAAAATAATTTCGTTAGGAAATTATCACTTTCATGACTAACAGAGGGAATTGGGTTCACTCCCCATTCCATCATATCCTTAGTGTAGGTTCACTCCCATGATTATCATATAGGAAAAAGTCCCTTACTAAAGTAGGTTCCCTCCTCATTATAATCTCTATTATCTCATGAGATATAAATATTTACCCAATGAATTAGAGGGATATAGAATTTTAGGCACATACATCACATAATCACAATATATTTATATGTTTTCCACATAATTATAAATGATTAATCATATTTCATAAAATGATGAAATTAAATGGGTTTTATAAACATTTCAACAACTAATCATAACTTAAACCATAAGAAATAAATTGGTTTTATAAAAATCTCATCATCATAATAATAAAACATCCCAATAAATAATAATGACGATATCATTGGATTATATCATTAGTAAAGAATACTTAACATCAAGGATGTTATCATAGATAAACCTTCCAGTAAAATATCACTGGAGTATTTCTTAAGGAAAGTAACCTTTTATTTTGAAATAACATCTTCCAAATCTATAAATTTCAAAAAAATTATCGAAAAAAATTTATTTTAAACTAATAATTAAATATTTTAAATTATTCTATAAAATAGTAAGCTATCATGATGGATATAAATTTTGTTCATGCCATAATCGTTAAAATAAATATTTTATTCAAACCTTCGGTAAAAAGTACTTTGTTCAAAAAAATAAAACAAAATTATTTTTAAACCATATAATAGAAATTAAAAAAAAATATAAATATAAAAATGTATTTAAATAATCATAGAAAAATATTAAAACATTATTGAAAAAAATTATAGAAAACATATACATGGAAGAAAAAGGATTATCAACCGGAGATTGTAATAAAGTAATATTTCCTTAAAAATATTCTTTTAGGGTCATAAGTCCTTAAAGAGAGGAAATTGAGATGGAAAAATTTTATCTTCATAAATAACCAGTGTAAAATAAAATTCATGATATTATTGAGAGGCGAATCATGAAATTTTACCATCAAAAACATAGTTATAAACAATCTTAATAAAAAAGGTGATTGCATGTTGGGATAAAATCACTCAAGGTGTCCCCTCAAAATGTTTTGGGTGCGATTGTGTTTGATGAAAAATCCAGATGATCACAAATGAGTATGGTTGGTGTTTTCCAAAGATAATTTTTTAAGTTGTTGTAGTTTCCCAGTGTTTGCCAAATTTTGGGGCCTCAAAATCAGGAATTTTTGTGAAGAATGGAGAACAAAATTGGAAATGGAAGAGAAATGAGGAGCCCTAGACATGGATTGTGTACCATATTTGGGAAGGGTATGTGGCTACATACAAGGCAGTGGGAACAATATGGGGAAGTGGTTCACAGAACCAAAAATGGTTCAAGGTGGAATTTAGTGCTGTACGCGGATGGGTTTCCATCAGAAGATGAGATCAGTCGCATAGGAATAAAGATAGTATGTGAACTGGTTGGGAGAAACGGTTCGTGGGTGACTTGTGGTTCGCAGTGGCTGAAGGATCGGTATACGGTGGAGGATGAATCAAAGATTTAGTAAACCCAATATTAGCATTTTTTTGCAGGTATCTTTGCCTATATAAGAATTGTTAATCCCACTGATCACTATGGACATTGACTATCATTAGAGAACATCTTTTTTATCCAGGATTTCGACAATGAATAAAGGAAGTTTGCTAAGGGTGGTTCATGAAGGATGTAGTGGTTCGCACAGAAGTAATTCTGCTGAAGGTGTTTGTGGGGATTCTTAACCCGCAACGAAAGTCCAGTACGTAGAGGAGGAATTTCCTATACGTAGGAGATAGATTTCCATAAGTGATACACAGAGGGGGATCTCGGGTACGCAAAAGTGAAGATAGTCTATGAATAGAGAATAGTTTATGGGAAAAGGAAGGTTCGCAGAGGTAGAGTGAAGGTAGCGGTATGCGGAGGTGATATCGGTTCGTAGAAGTAGAAATAGTACACGGAGGAGGTGATGTGTGTACCAAACCCAGTACTCAATATGTGGGAGAGGAAGGTGGTGTGCGATTTGACCAAGGAATCTTGAAAAAAGCTTCAAATCAGTTTTCAAAAGGAATTTCTAGTACCTAACAGCACCTGGGAAGGTAAAATTCATCTGTGGGGGGAAAATAACTTCAACGGAGAATCTAACAATATTTGAAGATGCGGGAATTCATGTAAATGAAGAGACCTATATGTCCATAAACTTTGTTTGACCTACACATCCATAAACTATGTGTGGGTTCCTTTCCAAAAGCAGTGAGTGAAAGAAGATGAATACGATGAGCCTTTCCACTAGTAGTGAGAAGATCCTAAACCATGTAAAGGAATTAAGTATGGGTTTAAAAGATCTAGCCTGAACATTGTACTCATTATTGGAATTGAGCCTTAGTGAATTCGGTACATCGACACATTATTGTTGTATTCTCTTTGGTTGTATCATAGTAAGGGTGAACCAAGTAAAACATTTTGTGTTCTGTTCTTGATTTCATATCTATTCATATATTGCTATGGGAGGAAGAGAGAATTGAGTTTTTTCTAGCAACGAAACAAGATCTGAATTGGAGAAAGTTTTAATATATCATACCCTGATTTACCCCCCCCCCCACCCTAGGGTATTTTACATGGAGGACCTAACTATTGGTATCATAGGGAAGGTTGAAAGTTAGTGGTTTTCTCTCAAGAATAAGAAATGGAGGTGGTCAATCATTAAAAAAATTATATTTGACGAAAATAATTATCAACTATGGAAGAATAGAATACAGCACTACTTCCAATCAGTAGGGATGGATGTCTTTATAGTATTAATGCATGGAATATCAGCTTATATTAATATTGGTGCTTTATCATAAGATGAATGAAGATAATTGGATGTTGATTCTAAAGGGGTCAATGCTTTACGGGGATCCCTATCAAAATCAATTTATATGAAGGGGATGTCTTGTAAAACATCACATGCAATGTGGGAAAAATTATTGAACATCTATGAGGATGAAACAAAGGTCCGAGAAGAAAAGCTAAAGGTTCTATGGAACAAGTATGAGGATCTCAGAATGAATCCCAATGAGACTATTGTTGCATTATTTGACACGATAAATATTATTTTGTAAGACATGAAGGGTATTGGAGAAGTCGTTGAATATATAAAGATTATGAAACCTGTCTTGAGGAAACCTCCATAGTGGTTCGGTCTGAAATTTTCAGTGCTGGAAGACAGAGACCCGAAAGAGATGACATTGTATAACCTAACTAGTACACTTGTAGAATATGAAATTATAAACGATGGTAACGATGCAGTGGAAAAGGTGATGTCTACGGAAGTGGCATTTAAGGCCATGAAGATTCTCTCTATTGAATATGGTCATGAGAAGGACAATATGGATGATGTCATTTCATTTTTCTCCTCCAATACGTAAAGGGGAAATTGGAAGTTCAAAGGTAATGTTCTATTTTTATGCTTCCAATGCGGAAAGATAGGGAATTTTGTAGAAAAGTTTCCTAAGAAGACTGATGATGAAAATGAAGAAAATGATGAAATTCCCCAAAAAAATTATTCATCAAATGATAAAGGGTGTAGAAGTACCAAGAGAAATTTCTTCAAAAAGAAGAATATTCTTTCAAAAGAGGATGAAAGTTCAGAAAAATATGTGGCAGAAGAGTTGGACGACTACAAGGATCATAAAATATATGCTTTGGTGGCAGTTGTCAAAAATTCATTAACAAGAGAGGAAAGTGAAAATGAAGAAGGAATAATTGAAGGAATAATTGATCTTCAGGCTGAATTAGAAGCTTACCATGAAGAGGTATATATTCTAAGAGCCAAAAATAAAGATAAAAAAGATTTTCCTGATGAAAAATTATTTATGAAGCAGAAGGAATAAGAGGATTCTGAGATGAATGTATAAATTGAAAAGCTAAGATCTTTAATGCTAGAATTTACAAAAAAGTTGGTTGCATACAAACTCAAAATTGAATAATAGAAAATAGAAATTGATAGTTTTACTAAAATTGGAAAAAATAAAATGTATTGAACAACTAAAAGAGGAATTCATCAATATACGATGAAAAATTGAATATTAGGAGAAACAACCAACTCTCGGTTCAACATCAGGAAAGATGATCATACAGGAAATAGATAAGATGATATTTTAGTAGAGTGGTCAATTAGAATAGAAGAAACAATCAATTATGAATAATAAGGTTGGTATGTGGCTTGATCTAAATAAAAAAGATTTTATGTTTCAAGTTAGACTACAAGAACCAATTCCAAATTTAAAGATTGATTTGGGTATGAAGTAGAATTAGAAGATTCAGAAAACCTAAGGCACAACTAGCGGTGCATCATTGACATATAAGAATTTACCTCACATAAGATACCATTATTGTGGTAGGATGGGACATTCCCAAAATGTATGTTCCATGGAAAAGAGGAACCAAAGGGAACAAGACCAGCAGAGGTGGTAATATAGAGATCAAAATTTCATGTCATCATTTAATGGTGTTTTTTCAAGTTTAAAGGACTCAGGAATATGGAAAGATATTAGACTTGAAGAACGTAGAGGAATGTGCCAAGGCGGACTGAATTTTTTCATAATAAGCAACCAAATATATCTTCAAGAGAGATGAAACTTTAAAATTGATTTGTATCTCTATAGGATGAAGTTGGATCATCATATATTGATAAAGATCAAGATTATCATTCCAATTTGGATATGAATTCAACTACTTGGGTCAAAAATAAAAGGGTGATCAGGAAGTGGATGCGGAAATTTCATTCAAGACATCAGATCGCACTTGTATATAGATCATTGATAGTGGATTCACTTCCCATATGATGGGAAATAAAGATCTAGTGACCAGAATTAGGTACGATAAAGAAGGTATTATGAGATTTGATAATGATAATGGATTGAAAATTGTTGGTTCAAGAAAAGCCATGTTTAGAAAAAAAGACAAGAGATGAGCAGATATCTTGAATGTTGAGGGGATTAGTCACAACATGCTTAGTGTTAGTCAATTGTGTGACTTAGGACATGCCATAAGTTTTTTCAAGAAACTATATACCATCAAATCATAGTATGGTGTTTTTGTGTTTCAAAGAAAGTGCACGAAAGGGAATCTCTACCTCGTGAGTGGAAAAGAAGATATGTTTTTTCTATCCAAGGATGAAGAAAACAAGTTATGGAATAAGCATCTAAGCCACATGATCCATGGTTCCTTGGAAGATCTAGTAAAATATGATGCAGCTTGAAATCTCACAATATTATCATGTGATCATAGTCATATGTGTGATGCCTTTCAATAGGGGGAGATCATTCTAAAGACATATAATCCGAAGGAGAAAAAGTCAACAAGATTGCCTAAGTTGGTGCATATTGATGTATGTAACACCCCAAGATTTTATGAGATATATTATTTTTAATTTCTTTGATGTCTTATATTATACACTACACCAAGATTATCTTGTACTATATACAACACCGTATTAGCTTGCAGTATACACAACACTATTCTTGGCTCGTGTTACACACAATTTCAAGTTCGTTGTGTGGAAATTATTCTATGCAACATTAATTATAGATTTTGTTTAATGTATAAATGAAATAAGTTTTGATTATATTATACACAACACCAAATGGAACTTTCACTACACACAGCCCTAAATTGGATTGAATTACACAAAATCAAGACCTTCCTCGATAGCGTGTGTAGTACGCAATACTGAGTTTCACTAAATGAGATGTTATTATAATATTATTATGAACTAGCCTTTATGAATAATAATACCCACTTTTTGAAATTTTATAAATTTTATATTTCAAAATGGACTCCATTTTTGGATTCGGAATATCGAAATTAGACTAGGGTGAATTTTTTGTATTTTTCTGAAAACTTTCAATTTTGGATGAATAGTGAAAACACTAGGTTACTATTTAAAAACTGACTTTTTATTTAAATAATTATTTATTTTCTTTAAATTTATTTTAGGTAAAAATTGATACATAATACTTATATAAGTTCAATGTAATTCATTTGTGTCATTTTATAATAATTTTAGATATATAAAAATTGTATTGAACTTTTCACCGTCTTTTACCCACCTCCTATGAGAATTTGAAACATGACATAAAACTTAATTTTACCGCTTCTATGAGTGTAATTTTGAAAATAAGAGAGACACGGTTAATATCAATCAGTAAAATGTGGTTCAATAAGATAAAAATAATTTTTGGTGTATAGTAACTTTTTACTTTTATTTACCACGGTTAAAAGTAAATAGGGTAATTAAGGGTAAAAATGATATTATTATTACCCTAACACATTTCCTAATTCTATTGGATAAGTTTAATTCGACCAAAAATAACCTTAGGGATAAAATATTACCCTTTATGTCCACTTGGATTAGATTAGGACATTTATTATTATTTTATTTAAAAAATAGTTAAAATAGTTAAAATCAATGTTTAATAACTAAAACATTTTTAATATAGGGTTATAAATAAGATAAATTCGACTATAAATATTAATTAGAAATATAAAAAGATTTCCTACCTAATGGTATTTTATTTATAATTTTTAGACATTATATAATTTAATTTATTTATGACACAATGGTGATGTAGTAATTACCTAAATAATGAAATATTAAATTAATTGATATTATAAATACCCAAATAAATTTAATTTGAGCCTTTTTATGAATTGCACTAATTTTCTAGGTTAATATTCCATGTTAGTTTTGATTTAATTAACTTTTTTCTAACTAATCATGCTGTTATGATTTTCACAAAAATAAAGTACCAAATAGTGACAAAATTGACATAAAATAGTTTTTAAAACAAATATTATATTATTAATTGTTATTTTATTACTAAAAATCTATGTTTCGGAAAAATTACTTAGATAAGGATATATATATATATTAATAATGAATCAATTGGGGTTCTTTTTTCCTGTTATAATAAGTTTATTAACCATATAGTGTAAGAAAACAAAAAGACACGGTAAAAGTTAAATTATTTAACTTAGAGTTAAATCTAAATGATAAGGATAAAATAGTAACCTAAACTTGTATAAAACCTATTGGTTAAGAGGATTTCGACCCATCCCCACCTTTTATTTTAAATAAATCAATTTGGATCTATTAAAAATAGAATATGACTTTATTATAAAATAATATTTTAAGTTTTCCTAAGGTGCCCCTCTCCTCCCTTATAAAAAGGGAACCCCTTACCTTTTCTCTTAAAACCCTTTTGAGCCTTAAAGCTCAGCCAACCGCTACCCATTTCTCTTATACACTTCCATAGAAACATTCTAGAGGTTCTGGTATTCTCAAAAGACCAACTCTAGTTCCCTAAGAAGAAGTTTAAAGGAGGTGCGTCGAGGAAGAGGTAATCTCTTCTACCGACTCTTTCAAGTTTCTTTCTTCTTATAATTCCTATTATTTAGTTGTTTCATTATAAAGTAATAACATCGGTATTAATTATATACTTATATGTTATTATAAATATTAAAAAACACCATTTCACCTTTTATCCATCCTACGGAAAACGAAATCATCGCGTGTGCGTACGTACGAAATACCGTCTCCACGCCGTGGTGTAATCCGTTTTTCCACCACCACCTTACTTTGATGGGTATAATGGTGTAAAGAATAACAGTATATGATTATTATAATATCATACTGATTCTATGATATTATATCATCCACTATAATTCCATTCAATAAATATGGGAATGATATCATCGCTCGTGCGTACCTATGGATTACCGTCTCCACGACGCGATGAGATTCATTTTCTATGTTAACAATTCAAGAATGATTATAAAGTATATATAATAAGTAATCAGGAAATATATGACATAATAATGATACTAGATTTATATATATATATATGTATGTCATCTACTTAATTCCATTCAAGTCAATAAGGAAAGGAAAATAGCATTCATCCGTAAGTACGGCCTACTTTCTCCATGAACGGTGTATTTCATTTCATTAATCTATCTATTATATATATATATATACTGAATATATATGATATATAAATAATTATTTACATTCTAGAAGTAATTAAATAATGATATAAGTAATAATAATATCAATAACAACAAATTTAAACATGTACGATAAATGAAATGATTTTACCCAAAACGGTGCTTTAACATGGAATTTGCAAAAGAACGGGTAATATAAAGTCATAAGTGAACCATATATGATATCATAAAATTAATATGATTCTGTAATAAGTCAATGACATTATTTAAATCATTATACAGGATTTTCGGATACTTACAAAGCATATCAGACCTAAGGTAAGGGATAACTATTCCAATCTCATTCTTATTCCAGATTGTTATTCATAAGTATTACTGGGGTTATTGTTATCATCCATGCCCATGTTTTATAAAAATGTTTTCATGTATTTTTAATATCCTTTTTACCCATTTTTTAAATTCACCACATGTTATGAAAGGAGTCTTACTTTTGTTTACCACACAGGGAACTTTTTGACTTTTCTGAAAAAAGTATCAGAAGAATGTTATTTTTAACTTATACGTCGTGGACGGATTTTTACGGTTTCATAACACCTCATTTTCATGAAGCTTCCTCTACAAGATTTCATTTTTATTTTCAATAAAATACTTTTCTTTTCAAATTGCATGTAATTTTGTGAAAAGAAAATGATTTTGAAGAATAAAGGATATTTCCTCAAGAATTCATTTCAAGTGTTTTATCAAAACCATTTTCCATCTAAGGTGACATTATTTCATACATATATGTTTCAAGTGTAATGTCTCTATGATTTACATGGTTTCACTTTTATTATGATGAAATATCCATTTGTTTTATATGGATTATGTGGTGATGGGATGATGTTTATGAAACCCATTTTATTCTATGGGTTATGATGAACGTTTTAAGTTTATTTTGTGGAATAAGTAAGAATGATTTCATTATGATATGGGTGGGACCTATATCTCTCTCAAATGAATTGGGTAAATATTTATATCTCATGATATAGACATGGCTGGAATGGTAAGTTAATCTGGTTTAGTGATACCGGACTGGAATGGGGAGTGAACTCGATTCAGAAAGGGACTTTGTCCACTAAGATGGTCTTGGCAGCAATGTCTTGGCTACTATGGAAATAATATCTTGTGATTAATGGTTTTCACAATTACATGTTTTATTACAATGATATTTTATCATGATTAATGTATATATGCCCCATGAACTGCTATGTTTTATGTCATTGCTCAAGATTTTGATGTTTAAATATTATGTTCATGCTTTGAATTTAAAATGTATATGGTTTTTTTTATTTTCTCCATGCCTACCCTTAATTAGCATTTGAGATCACCCTTTATATGTTTTATTTTCTTGAGGATATAAAGAATGGTTTTAGGTAAGAAAAAAAGGAAGATCTTTATAGGAGATGTTGAAGATCTTTCACCACGATTAGAATATTTTGTTCCGAGTTTCTAAAGACACTAAACTATTACGGTCCTTTATTGTTTGTTTTTGTTATGTATTAAGTATTCTTCAAAAGTAATGTAATGCCCATGTATGTCAAGCTTTGGGACTCTACAGTTGGTATCAGAGGGAAGGTTTAGTTAACTTTTGGAAACTAGGATGCGAAAACTTTAGTGAGATCCCTAGAGATATTTCTAAGGTATGTCTAGGGATGTACCTAAGGTTAAAAATAAGTATAGGTTATAGTCCTAGAATTATGGTAATAATATTAGAATTAAACCTAATATGTTAGATATCGAAGGTACTCCCACTTTATTATGTTGTTTTCCCTAGCATGATTTTTTCTGCTCACACTATTCTTTCTGGGTTTTAGACGATGGCTGGAACCCGAAGGAACCATGTTGATCAATGTAATGTAAAATGCAATGATTTTCATCCTGAACAAACCAACGTTATTTGATATGGAGTGAAAAATATTATTGTTATACTTACAAAAGCTATGAATCATTCTGGACTTCCAAATGAGCAGATAAGGGAACAATATTCTATTGAGTCCTTCATGAGGAAAATTCCACCTTCTTTCAGTGGGTTTTCTAATCCACTTATTGCTGAACAATGGATCGATACCATTAAAAAGATATTTTCCATACTTCGTTATTTAGAACATGAAAAAGTCATTCTGGCTATTTACCATTTACAAGGTGAAGCAGATCAATGGTAGACTCTAATTAATAATAAGAGGCCCCGAGATGAAATTTAATCCACGTAATGGGATGAGTTCAAGAACATATTTTTCAATATGTACTTTCATCACATTCTTTCAAAAAATATGGAAAAGGATTTCTTTGAGCTTAATCAAAAGGAGGATGAATCTGTTGGTATATATGAAGAAAACTTTACAAGGATTTCAAGGTATGCATTTGGCTTTATTATCCAACCTAAAAGTAAAGTTGATCGATTCTTCAGTGGCTTAAAACAAAGTCTTCAAAGGGAATTAGCTATAAGAGACTTCAGTAGCTATGAAGAAATTGTGTGTTGTGATATCAATGTAGAAATGGAAGTTGGTGCTACATATCCATATCATGGTTTTGACAAGAAACGAATGATGGAGTTCAATGAGAAATCTCAGAATAATGGTGCAAAGAAGATGAATGTTTATTTTTTTCTCAAAGTTTGGAAAGAACCATGGTGGAGATTGTCTTAAAGGGACTAGAAAATGTTTTAAGTGTGGAAAAGAAGGTCATCGAGCAGCTGACTTTCGAAGTAATGGAAAAAGGGTTACTAATGATGTGAATAAAAAAAAGACTGCAGAGAACGCACCACCAACACTTCAATGATTCAAGTGCAAGGAAATTGGGCATTATGCTAATCAATTCCATAATCCAAGGGTTAATGATGATCAACATGAGAAACCTCTTAAGGAAAAGGACAAAGGGAAGTCACATGTGATCACTATTAGCAATTTTGAGTATGACAACGATGTGGTGGAATGATTATGTTTTTATGTAAAGTGATTCCAAAACAATGTTGTGGGATCTCATTTATAGTATTGTGGAACATTGGAATATCTATGTAATGGTTTATTATGGTTTTTGATAATTATATGGTACTGGTAACCATGAAAAGTGATTCAAATATTTTTGAAAGCAGATGATATGCGCATAATGAAGGGATAGGGGAGAAAATTAAATGATTGATAGTATTCATGAGCTCATGATTGATATAAGGACAAAGTTATATCATGGTTTGAGTATATATAAATTTTGGGATTTTTGTATGTGGAAAGTGTTAAATTTTGACAGCATTCATGTTTTCACTAAGAGTCAATGGGTATTCATTTTTCAAGAGAATGCATGATTAAGGTATTCACATGTTTGTACTTTGACCAACAAGATATATCGTATATGGGGGATAAATGATGGTATTCACATGCTTGGCAGATGACATTTCTAGTAATTGTTTTCTTTATACTATGAGCTTGGACAGAAGTATTTTCGATAAGACAAAATATTGGAATGAATTAAGTTAGACATAAGATAGTATTTTTTTTCTATTTTATTGCAGGAATGTTATTATAATGTAGTTTTAGAAAAAGGGAAAACCGGCAGGGCGGGAGAAAACTCATCGCGTCAGACAAGGTTGAGGGAATCGAACCCACAACTGAAGTGTGAGAGGCCTTTTTCACCTACCACTGGCCTATAGGAAGTCCCTGGTTATTAGAAACTAGTTTTATTATATTAAGTAATATGATAGATGAAGTATAAGTCCATTTTTGGAATCATATACGATTAACCTCATCATATATGGGCTTATGTATATTTGATAACTTTTGATAACCTTTTTTTTGAGACATATGAAATGACCCATCATTCTGTCACAAGATCTTCTAACACCTCACGAATGAAAAATTCAACTTCATTACTTTAAGAGATGAAGTGTAAATTCTTCAAGGCACGAACAATGGGGAGATTATACCGAAATAAAGTAATTATTTCTTCTAATTCAAATTCTTCAACTTTAGGGAAATGATCTTAGAATCCAAAAATGTTTTCCTAGTGCCCTTATATCTGATGAATCGGATGGTACCTTAGATCATCACAAATTTATGGCTTTGTTATTGTTGGATTTTTCATAGCCATGTTCTCTACCACTCTCCATAAAAACATGTTGGTTAGATTTCTCTTCCATATCCATATTTTCACCTATGTTCTCTTATGTGGAAACCCAGTGATTAGTTAATTTGGGTAACCATTAAATTTAATTCTTTAGTTTTAAAAGATAAGTTTTGGTATTCCTTTTTACGATGTGGTTTTTTATTAAAGAAACTTTTGAGTAGTAAACTATTTATAACCCCGACGAATTTCGAGGGCGAAATTCATTTTAAGGGGGGTAGAATGTAACACCCCGAGATTTTATGAGATATATTATTTTTAATTTTTTTGATGTCTTATATTATACACTACACCAAGATTATCTTGTACTATACAAAACATTGTATTAGCTTGCAGTATATGCAACACTATTCTTGGCTCGTGTTACACACAATTTCAAGTTTGTTTTGTGGAAATTGTTCTACGCAACATTAAGTATAGACTTTGTTTAATGTATAAATGAAATAAGTTTTGATTATGTTATACGCAACACCAAACGAATCTTTCACTACACGCAGCCCTGACTTGGCTTGCATTACATGCAATCAAGACCTTCCTCAATAGCATGTGTAGTTCACAATACCGAGTTTCACTAAACGAGATATTATTATAATATTATTATGAACTAGCCGTTATGAATAGTAATACCCACTTTTTGAAATTTTATAAATTTTATATTTCAAAATGGACTTCATTTTTGGATTCGGAATATCGAAATTATCCTAGGGTGAATTTTTGGTATTTTTCGGAAAACTTTCAATTTTGGATGAATAGTGAAAACACTGGATTACTATTTAAAACCTGACTTTTTATTTAAATAATTATTTGTTTTATTTAAATTTATTTTAGGTAAAAATTGATACATAATACATATATAATTTCAATGTAATTCATTTGAGTAATTTTATAATAATTTTAGATATATAAAAATTTTATTGAACTTTTCACCGTCTTTTACCCACCTCCTAGGAGAATTTGAAACATGACATAAAACTTACATTTACCGATTCTGTGAGTGGAATTTTGAAAATCCGAGAGACTCGGTTAATATCAAGGTGTAAAATGTGGTTCAATAAGATAAAAATAATTTTTGGTGAATAGTAACTTTTTACTTTTATTTACCACGGTTAAAAGTATATACGGTAATTAAGGGTAAAAATGATATTATTATTACCCTAACACATGTCCTAATTCTATTGGATAAGTTTAATTCGACCAAAAACAACCTTAGGGATAAAATATTACCCTTTATGTCCACTTGGATTAGATTAGGAAATTTATTATTATTTTATTTTAAAAAGAGTTAAAATATTTAAAATCAAAGTTTAATAACTAAAACATTTTTAATATAGGGTTATACATAAGATAAATTCGACTATAAATATTCATTAGAAAGATAAAAAGATTTAATACCTAATGTTATTTTATTTATAATTTTTATACATTAAATAATTTAATTTATTTATGACACAATGGTGATGCAGTAATTACCTAAATAATGAAATATTAAATTAATTGATATTATAAATACCGAAATAAATGTAATTTGAGACTTTTTATGAATTACACTAATTTTATAGGTTAATATAACATGTTTGTTTTCTTTTAATTAACTATTTTGGAACTAATAATGCTGTTATGATTTTCACAAAAATAAAGTACCAAATAGTGTCAAAATTGACATAAAATAGTTTTTAAAACAAATATTATATTATTAATTGTTATTTTATTGCTAAAAATCTAAGGTTCGGCCAAATTACCTAGATAAGGATCTATATATTAATAATGAACCATGTGGGGTTTTTTTGGCTTGTTATAGTAAGTTTATTAACCATATAGTGTAAGAAAACAAAAAGACACGGTAAAAGTTAAATTATTTAACTTAAAGTTAAATCTAAATGATAAGGATACAAAAGTAACCTAAACATGTCTAAAACCAATTAATTGAGAGTATTTCTACCCATACCAAACTTATATTTGAAATAAATCAATTTAGAGCTATTAAAAACCGAATATGACTTTATTATAAAATAATATTTTATGTTTTCCTAAGGTGCCCCTCTCCTCCCTTATAAAAAGGGAACCCCTTCCGTTTTATCTTCACACCCTTTTGAGCCTTTAAGTTCGTCCAAACCATCCCCATTTATCTTCTCCAATTCCCTAGAAACATTCTAGAGGTTCTGGTCTTCTCAAAAGAGCAACTCTAGTTCCCTAATAAGAAGTTTAAAGGAGGTGCGTCAAGGAAGAGGTAATCTCTTCTACCGACTCTTTAAAGTTTCTTTCTTCTTCTACTTCTTCTTATTCAGTTGTTTCATTATAAAGTAATAACATCAGTATTACTAATATAATTATATGTTATTATAAATATTAAACAACCCCATTTCACATTCTATCCACCCTACGGAAAATGAACTCATCGCGCATGCGTACGTACAGAATACCGTCTCCACGCCATGGTGTAATCTGTTTTTCCACCACCACCTTACTTGGATGGGTATAATGGTGTAAATAATAACAATATATGATTATTAGAACATCAGAATGATTCTATGATATTATATAATCCACTATAATTCCATTCAATAAATATGGGAACGATATCATCACTCGTGCGTACGTATGGATTACCGTCTCCACGACGCGATGAGATTCATTTTACATGTTTACAATTCAATAATGATTATAAAGTATATATAATAAGTAATCATGGAATATATGACATAATAATGCTACTGTATTTATGTATATATATATTTATTTCATCTAGTTAATTCCATTCAAGGCAATAAGGAAAGGAAAACAGTGTTCATGCGTACGTACGGCCTACCGTCTCCATGAACGGTGTATTTCATTTCATTCATCTATCTATTATATATATATGTATATAATGAATATATATGATATATAAATCATGATTTACATTCTGGAAGTAAGTAAATCATGATATAAGTAATAATAATATCAAGAATAACAAATCGAAACACGTACGATAAATTAAACGATTTTACCCAAAACACTGCTTTAACATGGAATTTACAAAATGACGGGTAATATAAAGTCATAAGTGAACCATATATGATATAATAACAATGAATATGATTCTGTAATAAGTTAATGACATTATTTAAATCATTATACAGGAGGATTGGATACTTACGAAGCATATTGGACAGAAGGTAAGGGGTAACTATTCCAATCTCCTTCTTATCCGAGATTGTTATTCGTAAGTATTACTGGGGTTATTGTTATCATCCATTCCCATGTTTTTTATAAAAAGATTCATGTATTTTTAAATCCATTTTTACCCATTTTTTAAATTCACCACATGTTATGAAACGAGCCTTACTTTTGTTTACCATATAGGGAACTTTTTGACTTTTCTGAGATAAGTACGAGAAGAATGTTATTTTTAACTTATACAGCGTGAAAGGATTTTTACTTTTTCATAACACCTCATTTTCATGAAGTTGACTCTACAATATTTCGTGGTTATTTTCAATAAAATACTTTTCTTTTAAAATTTCATGGCATTTTGTGAAAAGAAAATGATTTTGAAGAAGAAAGGATATTTTCCTGAAGAATTCATTTCAAGTGTTTTATCAAAACCATTTTCCATATAAGGTGAAATTATTTCATATGTGTATGTTTTAAGTGTAATGTCTATATGATTTACATGGTTTCACTTTTCTTTTGATGAAATATCCATTTGTTTTATATGGATTATGTGATGATGGGATGATGTTTATGAAACCCATTTTATTCTTTGGGTTATAATGAATGTTTTAAGTTTATTTTACGGAAAAACTATGAATGATTTCATTATGAGATGGGTGGGTCCTATATATACATCCAATGCACTGGGTAGAGATTTATATCTCATTATATAGACATGGATGGAAAAGTATGTTAATCTGGTTCAGTGATACAGGACTGGAATGGGGAGTGAACTTGATTCAGAAAGGGGATTTGTCCACTAAGATGGTCTTGGCAGCAATGCCTTGGCTAATATGGAAATAATATCATGTGATTAATGGTTACCACAATTACATGTTTTATTCCCATTCTATTTTATCTTGATTGATGTATATATGCCTTATGTAGTGCCATGTTTTATGTCATTTCTCAAGATTTGGATGTTTAAATATTATGTTCATCTTTTGAAGATAAAATGTATATGGTTTGTTTTAATTTCTCCATGATTACCCTTACTGAACATTTGGCTCACCCTTTATATTTTCTCTTTTCCCCATGATATAAAGAAAGGTTTTAGGTAAGAAAAAAAGGAAGATATTTATGGGAGATGTTGAAGATCTTTCACTATGATTAGAAGATTTTGTTCTGAGTTTCCAAAGACACTAAGCTATTACGGTCCTTCGGTGTTTGTTTTTGTTATGTATTAAGTATTCCGCAAAATAAATGTAATGTCCATGTACGTCAAACTTTGGGTCTCTACAATTTATGTGGTCCAATTTCACCAAGGTCTATTGATGGGAGGATATATTATGTTTTATTCATTGATGACTATAGTAGAATGGCATGAGATTCAATAATAACCTACAAATACAAAGTGTTCGGTTGCATTACAAGATATCAATGGGAATGTGAAAAGTTGTTTGGTCAGAAAATCCAGAGTATTCGAATAGATAATGGAAAATAATTCACAAACAACCAAGTGTATTATTATCTCAAGAAACATGGGATAAGGCATAAAGTTTCATCAGTAATGGAGTTGTTGAGAGAAGAAATCAAATTGTGAACAATATGGCTAGAACAATGCTCATTGAGAAAGAACATGTAGATAAGTTTTGGAAAGAAGAAATGATGACAGTAGTCTACACTTCAAATATAGCCTTATTATGCCCAAAGGAATAGAAGACTCTATATGAGCTATGGTATGGAAAGAAGCCATCATTGAAATACTTTTGAATTTTTAGAAGTAAGCACATCATTCTCAATAAAAAGAAACATAGGAAGTCTGAATCTCATGGAGATGAAGTAATATTTCTTGGCTAATGAAAGAAGAGAAAAGCATATAAATGCTTCAATAAGAGTTTAGGAAAGATAGTTGAAAGTCATTATGTGACTATAGTGGAGAATGAACAGAATATTCAGCAGATACATGATCAGACATAGGAGGATAGTGATGAAGAGATGAGCAGGTCAGAAGATGCTCCAGCTCTAGAGGTTGATTCAGAAGAAGACTAAGATGATGAGAAAAAAATAAGTTCCCTCCCAAATACCAACAAGAAGATATGAAATTGATAGGGAAAGAATAATTAGTTATCAGACAGCACCAGTACATACAAGGAGGATGAAGTATCTAGAGCAAGCATCATACTTATCACAAGTTGAGCTTAAATGCTTTGATGATGTAGTTGGACATGAGAATTGGGTTAAGCAAATGAATAAAGAGATTGACTAAATTGAGAAGAATCATACATGGGAAATTGTTTCTAGGCTATAAGACAAGAATGTCATAGAAAAAAATGGGTTTTTCCCAAAAAAAAATGAATGGGTACGGTGTTGTGATTCAAAACAAAGCATGACTGGTGTGCAAAGGGTACTCTCATATAGAGGGTATTGATGTTGATGAGATGTTTTAACCTATTTCAAGGTGGGATACAATCAAATTATTCTTCTCCATAGTAGTGAAAATAAAGTTTAAGGTTTTCCATATGGATGTCAAGTTAGAATTTATTAATGGAGTTCTGAAAGAAGAAGTCTACATTGAGAAACCATATGGTTTTCATATTCATGAAGATGAGAATAGAGTTTGTCAGCTGAAGAAGGATTTATATGGACTAAAGCAACCACCAAGACCATGGTTTTCAAAGATTGATCAATTTCTAAAGTATCTCAGTTTTCAGCATGGTGGAATTTATTACAATTTTTATTCCAACAATGGAAAAAATCATAGGATGATTGTTCTGGTTAATGTCAATGACATTATCTTTGGTGGATCAGATGAAGCACAATGCATACAATTTTCTAAATTTATGAAAAGAAAGTTTGAAATGTCGATGATTGGTGATATGACATTTTTCCGTGGATTACAAGTGATTCAGGAAGGAATGGAACTTTATTTCTAAATCTAAATATTCCAAGGAAGTATTGATAGGTTTTGGAATGGATAAAACAAAAAAGATGAATACTATGGTTGCTACCCAGTTGAAAATGTAATGAGATGATAAAGGCAAGGTAGTTAATCTCACAGAATATAATAAAATCATTGGAAGTCTGTTGTACCTAACAGCGAAAAGACCTGATATTGTATTCTCCGCATGCCAAGAATCAAGGTATAAAATCAATAAATATGATATCCACGTGATTATAGTAAAAAATAACACTTTGGTATATCAAGGGAATAGTAGATTTTGGTTTAATTTATAATGTAAAAACTCAGCCACATTTATTGGGATATACAAGTGTATATTAGACTAGATCGGCAGATGAAAGAAAATCTACATCAGGAGGTGCCTTTTATCTTAGAGGATTGTGTATTTATTGGTTGAGAAAGAAACAAGATTGGATTTCATTGAGCACTACAGAAGCTGAATGCATTTCAGCTACCCAAACATGTACGTAGTTATTGTGGATGAAGCAGTAACTTGAAGATATGGGAATTGAGGTAAAATCACTGATCGAAACCCATTGTGATAGTTCAAGTGCTATGAATCTTAGAAAAAGTCTAGTACATTACTCAAGGAAAATGAACATTGAAATAAAATATCATTTTATCATGGAGAAGGTAGAGAAAGGTCTTGTGAATTTGGAGTATGTTCCTACAGAACATCAAGTTGCAGATATTCTTACGAAGGCCTTACCCAAAGAAGAATTTCAAAGGCATCGACTGGCTTTGGGAGTCCAGTTGAATATCCACACTTGAAAAAGTGTGGATGTGGGTCCCCCTCTCCCATAGGTATGATGTGTATTTCTCTAATATGATGATATGTGTTCTTTACCCTATTACAGACAACCTTGAAGTGCCCTTTGGGTTCATTCACAAAGGGGGAGAAAGTGTGACTATTCTTGGGGGAGAAAAGATGTGGGGAGAAGTTGTTAGGTGGAGCAGTGAGACAGGGGGAGTTAAAGCTAAGCTGAAGCTATTAGAGGAGTTATGACTTAGAGGGTACATTAAATCTGACGATGCTATAAGTGACCGATCAAAGATTAGTTATCACGATGGATGAGGTTCATGATGAAATCAGTTCATTGGTATGAGTGTATCAGTATGGTATCAGAAATTGGTTATTATCAATGAAGTTATTCATTGATGAAATTTTCATTATACTCTTGTTTCTCACACCGAGCATGTCTCATGTGGGCTTAGAGTATGTGTTAAAAATATCCTTGATCTCTATCTAAATCGTATAAAGAGAATGATGGTTGAATATGGAAGGATATTTAAGAAGATACTAAAATGTGTAGTATTTTTATGATAAGAGTTTACAATAAACCCAAAGGGGGATATTATTGGGAAAAATCCCTAAAAGTGTCCCCTAGGAATGTTTTGGGTGTGATTGTGTTTGTTGGCAAATCCAGATGATCGCAAATGAGTATGGTTGGTGTTTTATAAAGATAGATTTTTAAGGTGGCGTAGCTTACTAGTGTTTTCCAAATTTTGGGGCCTCAAAATCGGGAATTTTCGTGAAGAATAGAGAAAGAAATCAGTAATAGAAGAGAAATGATGGGCCTCGAACATTGATCGTGTATCATGTATGAAAAGGGTACATGGCTGCATACTAGGCAGCAAGAACAGTACGCAGAAGTAGTTTGTGAAACCAAAAATGGTTTCCGATGGAATTCAGTGCGGCATATGGATGGGTTGATGTCGGCAGAGGAGATAGGTCATGTAGAAACAAAGATAGTACATGAATTGGTTGAGATAAATGGTTCGTGGGTGACTTGTAGTTTGCGGTGGTAGAAGGATCGGTATGCGGTGGAGGCTAAATTGAAGATTTGGTAAATCTTGGATTAGTGGTTTTTTCAGGTATCTTCTCCTATATAACAATTACTAATCTCACCGACTACTGTGGAGATCAAGTATCATTAGAGAACATCTTTTTGATCCAGGATTTCGGCAAATACCGAAGGAAGTTTGTGAAGGGTGGTTCACGAAGGCTGAAGTGGTTCACGCAGAAGTAATTCTACCAAAGGTGTTTGTGGGGATTCTTAACTTGCAAAGGAAGTCTGGTACACAGAGGAAGAGGTTCAGTACAAGGAAGTAGTCGAATAGGTACATAGAGGATGACTTTTTGATACACAAGAGATAGGTTTCTACAAGTGATACACTGAGGAGGATCTCCAGTACGCAGAAGCGAAGATAGTCCACAAATAGAGAACAGTTTTCGGAAAAAGGCTAGATCGTAGATATAGAGTTAAGGCGGTGGTACGCAGAGGCGATAGCAGTTTGCAAAATTGGTTGCAGTACATGAAGGAGTTGATCTGCGTTCCAAACTTGTTACTCAGTACACGGAAGAGTAAGGTGGTTCGGTATTTTCACAAGGAAGATTAAAAAAGCTTCAAATCAGTTTCAAAAGGAATTTCTGGTACCTAACAGTACCCAGTAATGTGGAATTTATCTGCGAGGGAAAAAGGAACATCAACATAGCATCTACCTATAGCTGAGGATGTAGGAATTCATGAAAATGAAGGGAAATACATGTCCATAAACTGTTTTTGACCTACACGTCCATAAACTATGTAGGGATTCCTTTTCAAGAGTAGTGAGCGAATGAAGAGGAAGACGATGACCCTTTCCATCATCAGTGGGCCAGAGAAAGAGGCATCGTGAGTGACCCTTGGGAATGCAGTGAGCAGACCCTAAACCTTGTAAAAGAAGTGATCCTAGGGATAGAAGATCTATCCCGAACACTGTACTCATTATTGGCATTGAGCCTTATTGATTTTGGTACATTGGCACAATACCGTTGTATGCTCCTTAGACTTATCCTAGTGAGGGTGAACCAAATAAAAATAATTGTGTCATGTGCATGATTTCATATATATTCATATATTTCTAGAGGAAAAAAGGGAGAATTGATTTTTTTCTAACAACTAAACAAGATCCAAATGGGAGAAATTTTTAATTAATCACACCCTTATTCACCCCCCCCCCCCTCCCCTCTCAAGGTATTCGACCTAGTGGACCTAACGTTGTAACACCAAACTCCAACCTCAAGTTCAACTTTCTTCGAAATCACTCTAAGACCATGTATAATAAAGTTAAATTTATTATATTTCTTTTAAAAAATAATTTATATACTTATAATATCATATATGATACTTTTATAGAAATTAAACACCCATTTACAAATAATTCAATATTAAAATTATCGTTTCTCTGTGTTAACTATTTTTCTTTTTGTGATATTTTCGGGCTGATAGTTCTGGTCATTGAAATTTGATCATGATTCCATAAGCTCCATAATTTTAATCATGATATAAATATCATATATATTCACTATATGTATATTTATAGTTATTTAAAAATAATTATAAATGAAAATGATTTACATCATTCATGGAGATGATTGGTCGTACCTATGCATAAATATTGTTTTAATGTTTTGAAGGATAGAATGAAAGAAAGTTAAATAGTAATTTCTAATTCCAAAATAATTATTATATTATATATATACATAAAATATATCCCCATTACCATCCATATAAAATTAAATTTAAAAACAAATCACAAGACTTTGTGGAGGTGGTAGTCCTCACATATGCAAGACTGACATTGTCATTTTTCAACTAATGGGAAGATGGTGGATAATGCTCATTCTATCACCATTATAATAATTAAGTATATTGTACATACCGAGGTATTTATTTTTTAAGGTATATAATATATTTATAATAGGTATAATAGGAAATAATATTGAAAACTTTTAGTTAAGAGTTATACTATGTTGTTAAGAAACTTCTTTTGTCTTACACCTTAATCCAAGAAAGGATTGTCTTTTGGAAATAACAGAAGAGCTAAGATATGGTGAAGGAAACTAGGATAATATTAGGGTTGGTATTGGTAGTTCTATAAGGATCAAACATTTTCAATAATAAATAAGACTAGGTGGCCTTTGTAAGTGAGGGGAGGTGCACTCTTGCAATTACTTAAAGTATTAAATTAATATAAATTAAGTTTCACGGATAAAATTTTCCAAATTGATATAATTGGAATATAAGATGATTTTGATTCAAAATAATCACATAAAATTAAATTTTTTATAATTTTGGTTTATTTTTTATCCTTTATATTTTAGTTTTCACCCTCCCCCTCCCATTAACACTACGGACAATTATCGTGATATGAAAGTTGTTTACAGTTTTGGGGTCAAGAAAGTTAAACTAAAAGGAAAAGTAACTCATTAATGTATTATGGTTGATATTTTAAACTATATTCCAATAAATTTGATAAATATAGGTTATTTATTGATTTTAAATCATTTACTAAAATATTCCTTATTATAAAATATCATTAATTACATTTTTTACAAATACATGAAATATTATAATATAATATGTGTCTAAATCTTGTCAAATGGTTCCAAAATTATATAGATTGGAAGATAAGGATGATATTTTATAATTATAATCACGTAATAAAATTTATATAGTTTTACATATCATTTTAAATCTTATATTTTGAATTAACCCCTTTGTTAACCAATTTTAAACATAAATATGGTAATGACTTTTCAATATTAAAGGGATATAATTTTACATATAGGAGGAAAATTGGATCATAAATGGATAAGGTATTAAAATTTAAATAATTTATAATCCCAACTATCCCATTTAAATATTTTTATTATTTTTAATAATTTAATAAAATGTTATTTAAAATGAAATATCATTAATATAATTTTTGACATTATTCATTTAATTTGACATTGAAGACAACAATATAGTAATTCAATTCGAATATAAACAATTAAAACATAACTAATATGTTATATATATTTATAAAATTTATGGGACACCATAAATCACCTAAAAATATTACTTTTAGAGTTTTTTAAAATTATTTACTTTATCTTTCTACTACTTTCACAAATACTATGTCAACATTGCATAAACATTTAATTTAATTATTTTAAAACTAAAAATTAAAATTAAATTACCATGATAAAACAAATTAGTTCATATTTAAAATAAAAAATTATAAAATAATATGTTTTTATCTATGTCGCAAAAGATAATATTTATTAAAAGAAAGAAAATGACATTTTTTATTTAATAATTTTCTAAAATACTATAAAGGTTAAAATAAAATTTAAATGGAAAAAAGGTCATATTTTAGAAATTTTTATGATTATGGAAAAAATATAATCCTAAAATTAAATAATGTAATGTTTTTTGAATGAATTTAAATCCCAACACATGATTTTTAACCCTAATTAACCCATTTTACCTTTGTTGTGGTAATAAAAAATTTATTATGGTTACTATTCATAATGAACCAATCTAAAAGGGAAATGTTTACCAAATTTTGACCTCCTAATTCAAAATATAAAATAAATTTTTCAATGTTCAATTTCTAGAAGTGGTAGAAATTAATTTAAGATAAAAATAAAAAATGAAACTAAAAGCATTTTTTCTTAGAAAAGATGCATTTTTATGTATAAAAATGTTTTTATACCAAATTAAAACAAATATTGATTCCAATGAACATAATTAGATTATTAATAATATAATATAAAAAATTTTACTTTTAAACATTTTTAAAAAATGTAACTTTGTGAAATCTTGAAACAAAAATACAGTTTCCAATAAAAATCAGTATTTTTTACTATTCATTAAAAAATCAACCTTTTCATAAAAATACCAAAAATTTAATTTAATATAATTTTTATATGATTATTTTGAATATGAAAATATTTTTATCAAATAAAATTTTTAAAATTTAAAAAAATGATTTTTTATATTTTCTATAAAAAAATCAATAAAAACATATTTTTGAACAAAACTTATTTTGGATAATAAAATGAATTTATAAAAAAATTAATCATTATTTATTAATAATTTATCAATATATTTTTATTCATTATGAACTTTATATATTTAATAATTCAGTTACTTCTATCCATACCTTCTAATTTAATTGTTACGTTATAAAATATATAAAATAGTAATATTTACTAGTTCATTAAAGCTTAATGTTGTGTATTGTGTCTTCTATCAAACAAAGTGTTATTTTAAAATATATTTATTTTAAATTATCCCCATTTTAATAAAATAAATCCCCAAAATTTGAAATTTTTCTTGGTAATCAAGCGTTTTAAATTTAAAAATTCTTTTATTGAAAACCCACATTATAAGAGATTTAATAAAACTTCTTCTTAAAAAGAGGGAAAGGAAAATATAAAGGTGATTTGCAATAACACATAATTAAGTTTCTAAATAGGATAAAATTAGTGTGAAGTTAAAATGATTAAATGGTGTAAATAGTAAAATCAAAAAAATGATAAAGAGTTATAGAGAACATTGATCACAAGAAAGTGAATGATCATGGGAAAGTTAATGACCACAAAACCATAAACCAATGAGGTGTGAAAAAGAAACTTGATTCATAAAACATTAATGTAATAGTATAATATTTTTTTAAGATCCATTTCTTCCCTTATTAAATTCATATCATAATCTCATACTTTGCTCCAAATGATGAATATTCAAGATGAATTTTTTTATGTCTAGAGAACTCACGTAAAATTATAATTGATCAAATAATCCCCAAAAATATAAAATATTAATCCTATTATATTTAAACATTAAACAATCCCAAAATGGTTAGAATAGGGTATGATAATATCTAAACTGTATAAAGCTTCATATGAAAAAATAATACATTTTACTTCAAAATTTCCACAATAACACCAAAGGTTAAACTTAGATTATTCCTTAAATAAATAACCCTACATTCTAAATTACCTTAATAACCTCAACATAAAATAATGTTTTAACCTCAAATGAGATCTCATACCTTTAAACCTACATCCCCAAAAATTTATTACTATTTTCCCAAATAATATTTCATATTATATCACATCCTCAAATGTGATCTCATTCCTTATAATATAGTTAACTTTACCAAAATGAATCAAATTCATATATTAACCTAAAAGCTAATATTTAGCTTGACCATAATTATCTTTGAGAATATAACCTTTTCAATTAATTACATTTCAACCATAAATATTATCGATATCCCACTATCCAATAGATGATAATTAACTTAACAAAAAATCATATATTAACCCAAAGGAAATTTTAAAAATCAGTAGTTAATTCTTCCGAAACCCTATTAAAAGTTACAAGCCGCCTCTCACATAAAACCTCAATGAAAAAATAAATTATTACAACCCTTCCCATATACTCCATAATTCAAAAAATATAGATAACTTCAAAAAATATCACATTAATCGCTTTGTCATCAAATAACCTATCAATTCCAAAATAATCATTACTATCCAATATACTTCATCATCTCTTTATCCCAACTAAACATTATTGTCTCAATATCAAGACCTTATTAAGGGTTATATATCCCTTAATCATGTTTCTCCCAACAGTATCTCTTATTACTAATAATTTTTTTGAATCTATAAATAATAACTATTTTGAAATAATCCTTAGATGTTTCCTTACTCTTAAAATAAAAATATCATTTATATAACACTTATACAGCATAATTATTGAATCAAAATATATAAACAATTAAATCATGTAATGACCCAATGTTTTATAATGAAATTCCATTTTGAAATGAATAAATTTCTTATTTAGAAATGAAATTTTTGAGAAAACGTACACCACTCTATTATTTTGGACCGTTATAAGTTATATCCTATAAAATTTTAAAAAAACATTGACCATCAAGATTGTTTAATGTATAGTTGTTATAAAGTGATGTTATGATTAATATATACATACAATTATATATATATATATAGTTACGATAAATCCAATTGATGTGAACA